>OY728126.1:1707551597-1708751597 GCA_963277665.1 Viscum album | reverse complement strand
ACATCGAAGTCGACAGCTACCGATACAGAGCTACCGATATGTTGAAGTCCACCGTTATGCAAATTCTACCGATAGAGAGATACCGCCACCATTACAAGGCAGAGCCACAGCTACCGATAGAGAGTTACCGCTACTGGTAAAGGCAGAGCCATCGCTACTGTTACAAGTCCACCGCCACCGATACATCAAGTCTACCGACAGACAAGTCTACCATTACAAGTGTCTACCGATACTCAGACCTACAGACACCCACTATAACACAAGTCTACCGATATCAAGAGCTACCATTCCAGAGACAGAACCCGACACTGATTTAATTTCTTTATCATTATTTAATCTAACCAACGGTCATATCAGGGATATTTTAATACACTGAAATTTATTTAATGTGTGCCGTTGGATGTCAGGGAACCGTACCTCGTACCTGCAAAAAGTAAATCATCTTCTATCGGAGCATGTGGTTTAACTAAAGGAAGGATGTGCTACTACAAAATAGGATGAATAGACGAATACAAAAATACAGAATACAGGGTGTGTGAGACATATAGACAAATACATAGAGAGATACAGATACCATGAGGTGTGCTGGAGAACTACCAAGTGTGAATGCAAAGAGATGACTTAACATACATGAAGAACTCATTACTGCATACCAGTGAAGAGCTGAGAACGAGAACATAACACAAGATCTTCATCAACTATCTCTACACCTGGAAGTCAAGGAAACAGACGATACTCTGTTTTCCAGAAAAAAACTAGAAGAGGACTCAGAGCGAATTATGATCAATCAAAGGAGTCCAGAACTGCCCGACAAATCACTATAGCCATTTCTAAACTCTAACTGTTTGCTCTGTGATTTATCTTTTTACATATTGAGCAGTGTGTGTTATATGCTATTTTTTACACACACATTGTCTCATGTACTCTAACTAGAGGATTTGTAAATCCTCACTCAACACTCTTACATCTTTTCTTTCCCACTGAGATAGTGGTAGAGGTCGTGTGAGACCTGGACAGCTGGTTTCTATTGTTCTTTTTCCCACAAATAACAGTGGTAGAGGTCTTGGACTTGGACAGTTGTATACTGTTGTAATCCCCGATCCTGGGTGTGGATCACTTTTATATAAAGTTTTGAGAGGACTAAGTCTCAGCTTGATACTGAACCTCTTGGTTATATTTGCTGTGCTATATCTTTCAAAGTTATTCTTTTATTCCACTTCTCATCTCTTTAAAACCAAAACTGTTTTAAAGTCACTTTGATAATTAAATTCGCAAGTGTTTATATCAAGTTTAAATCAGTATGTTGGTTTCAAAAGTTAATCAACTTTTATTTTTTGATTAACTGGGAAATAATCAATCCCTTGAGAACCCAACCGAACCCTTACTTTGATATAAATTCACTACAATTTAATTCGGTATTTGATTTGGGGGTTTTTAAGAAAAAGTTTTTAAAACAGAAATTTTAATTGGAACTCAATTCACCCCCCTCTTGAGTGTCCACTCCGACCAACATTTGGTATCAGAGGATTTTTAAAATATTTTTTACTCTGTTTTTCAACTTTGATTTTAGTTGTATATTAAAGTTCTTAAAATTTATGTTATTTCTAAATTTTTATCTCTTTAAAATCTTTTCTTATAGTTAGATATCATGGATAATAGACTTGAAGGTGTTGCTACCAATAGACCACCATTTTTCAATGGCACTAACTATGCTCAGTGGAAAATCAAGATGAATATTCATTTAGAGAGCATGGGTTTTGATATTTGGACTGCTATAGAATCTGAATACAAAATACCAACTACTGTTCGAACTACTTGGAATGAAGCTACTAAGACAACCTACAATAATAATTGTAAAGCTATGAATGCTTTGTACTGTGCTCTAGGAGATGAGGAATTTAATAGAATATCTGCCTGTAAAACTGCTTATGAAATTTGGGATACCTTAGCTATTTCTCATGAAGGAACAACTAATGTTAAGGAGATGCGGTTGAATACCTATACTATTAAGTATGATAATTTTAAGATGAAGCCTGATGAACCCATTTCTGATATGTATCTCAGATTCAATGAAATTTTCAATACAATGAATTCTCTAGGAAAGGATGTTCCATCAACGGAACAGATCATGAGAATTTTGAGATGTCTACCTGAAAGATGGAGAGGAACCTCTGTCTCCATTAGAGAATCATGTGACATTGGAGAACTGCCAGTCAAAGAACTAATTGGAAAACTGATGATGTATGAAGAGGAACTCAAAGTGAACGAAGAAGAAGATGATGAACCTAGAAGGAAGGTTGTTGCCTTCAAAACTGCAACCTCAAAGAATAAGGATAAGGAAATTCTGCAAGCTATCAATGAAAGTTCAAGCTGTGAAGACAGTGAGAGTGATTCTGACAGTGATACTGAGATGGCTCACATTTCCAGAAGATTTAAGAAATTCTATAGGAAGAAGAAATTTTTCAGAAAATGAAATTATAAAGGTAAGTATGACAACAAAGGACATTGGAAAAAGGATTGGAAGAAACCTGATAAATCAGATGAAGTTGTCTGCTATGAGTGTAAAAAGAAGGGACACATAAAATCAGACTGTCCAAAGATGAAATACAAGAAGAAGTATGAATATAGGGATAAAAAGTATAAGAAAGCCATGAAGGCTACCTGGAGTGCTTCTGAGGACAGCTCTAGTGAATCTGATGTTTCTGAAACTGAACACAGAAACAAAGAAAACATCTCTTTTATGACAAACACTTATGAGGTAACTTCAGAAACTCCTGCTTCTAATTCATATTATTCTGGAGATGATTCTGAATGTGATAACATGTCTAAATCGGAACTATTTGAATGTTGTGATATATTAGAAGAGACATGCAATGAACTTAAGGATAAATACAAAGGTTTAAAGAAAAATTATGCTTTAACTATTAAACATAAATCTTATCTTGATATTGAAATGGAAGAGAATACTCAGTTGCTTAAAGAGAATACTGAACTAAAATTATCTAATGAGAAACTCAAGAAAGACTTAGAGAAATTTACCAATGGTAAAGATACTCTCACTTAGATTCTAGGTAAGAAAATAGCACCTAGATACACTACTGGTATAGGATACCTACCTGGACAAAGGAAAATTACCCAAACTAGATTCATTCCTAAATCTGGACAGTATGTAGATAGCTCTAGAACTTCATATGCTTCAACGAGTTATATTCATAGTTATGGATCTAATAAGGTTTATCTTTAAAAATCTGTTGATTCTAGAAATTTTATGAGACCCATTAGACAAATATGGGTACCTAAAGTATTATTGGCTAACCTTTCTGGACCCAAGAAAATCTGGGTACCAAAATCATTTCCTGTTTAAATCTATTTTGTAGGAAACCTGCTTAATGAGCTCCTGTAAAAAGACCTGGTACTTGGACAGCGGATGTTCAAGACATATTTCAGGAGACTTCTCATGATTTAAAATCCTAGTCAAGGTTGATGGAGGTTTTATCACCTTTAGTGATAATTCTAAAGGGAAAATCATTGGCTTAGGCCAGATTGGTAACACTGACTCAGTATTGATTGCTAAAGATTTATTTGTTGATGGAATTAAATACAATTTGTTAAGTATTTCTCAGTTATATGTTGATGGTTTTTATGTTAAATTTGAAAATGATTCTTGAAATGTTTTTAATTCTAAAAATGTTTTAGTATTTTCTACTTTGAGAAATGAAAATGTTTATGCTGTTGATTTAAATTCTTTAGCTTGGAAAAATATTACTTGTTTAAATTCTTTTCATAAAGAGTATTGTCTTTGGCACAAAACATTAGGACACTACAATGTGCATTCACTTAGAAAACATGCTAGGAAGAACTTAGTTAGAGACCTACCCAAACTTGAATTTCCAGCAGACAAAGTTTGTAATCCCTGTCAAAAGGGAAAGGAACATAAAGTTTTTTTTAAATAAAAGAAAGAAGTTTCAACTTCTCAACCTCTCGAGTTGGTTCACATGGATTTATTTGTACCTTCTAGAGTTTCTAGTTTAAAGGGGAAGCATTATGTCTATGTTCTTGTAGATGACTTTTCTAGATATACTTGGGTATATTTTCTAGCTCACAAAAGTGAAGCTTGTTCTTACTTTGTTAAATATTCTAAGTCTGTAGAAAACCTTAGTGGAATTAAGATTAAAACCCTAAGAAGTGAGCACGGTCGTGAGTTTGAAAATCATGAGTTTGAATCTTACTACTCACACACTGGATATAGTCACAATATCTCTGCCCCTAGGACACCTCAACAGAATGGTGTAGTAGAAAGGAGGAATAGAACCCTGCAAGAAATTGCTAGAACTATGCTTAATGAGTATGACCTACCCGTTTACTTTTGGGCTGAAGCTGTAAATATAGCTTGTTATGTTATTAATAGAGTCTTGATCAGACCTGTTCTTAAGAGGACCCCTTTTGAGTTGTGGAACCATAGGAAACCTAAGGTTAACTACTTCAAAGTTTTTGGCTGCAAAGTCTTTATTCTTAATACTAAAGATAATCTTAACAAGTTTGCATCCAGGAATGATGAAGGAATTTTCCTAGGTTACTCTATTTCTAGTAAAGCCTATAGAGTTTTTAATAAGAGAACCAAATGTGTGGAAGAATCTGTTCACATCAAGTTTGATGAAACTGGTCCACATGAACCTAAGACCTCTCTTGAAAATCTTGAAGATGATCTCTCTGGTTTGAACCTTAATGATAAAAACAGTGGACCTGTAGTTAAAACATCCAGTTCTGGAAATTTTCCAGACCCTGCTTCTGTTGAACCTCAACCTTTAGATGAACCTGAAATCTCTAGCCCTACCTTTTCAAGACCAACTAGGATTCTAAAGAACCATCCTTTAGATGCTGTTGTAGGAGATCTAGATAGAGGACCACATACTAGAGCTTCTCTAAGAAATCAGGCTGAACATCAAGCTTTTATTTCACAGTTAGAACCTAAAAATGTCAATGATGCTATCAATGATGAATTTTGGGTAATGGATATGCAAGAAGAACTAAATCAATTTGAAAGAAACAATGTCGGGAAATTAGTAGAAAGACCTAAGGACACTATCACCATATGCACAAAATGGGTGTTTAGAAACAAAGTTGATGAATCTGGAAACATCATTAGAAACAAAGCTAGGCTAGTTGCACAAGGTTACAATAAAGAAGAAGGGATTGAATATGAAGAAACCTTTGCACCTGTAGCTAGATTAGAGTCTATTAGGATCTTACTTGTCTATGCATCACATCTGAATTTTAAGTTATATCAAATGGATGTGAAAAGTGCTTTTCTAAATGGTTTTATTGTTGAAGATGTCTTTGTAGAACAACCACCTAGTTTTTCAAATCCTCATTTTCAAAATCATGTTTTTAAACTTTCTAAAGATTTATATGGTTTAAAACAAGCTACAAGAGCTTGGTACGAAAGACTTTCAAACATTCTTATTTCAAAAGGATTTACAAAAGGAATAGCCGATCCCACTCTTTTTATAAAAAGGATTTCAAAAGATGTGTTAATAGTACAAATCTATGTTGATGATATTATTTTTGGATCTTCTAAAAATTCTCTATGTACTGAATTTTCACAGGTTATGGAAAATGATTTTGAAATGAGCTTAATGGGAGAGCTTAAGTATTTTCTTGGTTTTCAAATTTTTCAAACTAAATATTGAATTATTCTAAATCAAAGTAAATATACTAAGTATTTGTTAAAACGTTTTGGTTTGGATAGTATTAAGGAAAGTGATATACCTACGAGTACCACCTGTAAATTGGATGTTGATGAATCTGGGAAACCAGTTGATCAAACTAATTACAGAGGTATGATTGGGAGTTTACTTTATCTTATTGCTAGTCGACCAGATATTATGTTTAGTGTATGTATGTGTTCTAGATTTTAAGCTAATCCTAAAGAGTCACACTTACTTGCTGTTAAAAGGATTTTCAAATATATTAAAAATACTGTTAATATGGGTTTGTTTTATCCAAAAGAACAATCATTTGATTTAATAAGTTATTCGGATGCTGATTTTGCTGGCTGTAAGTTAGATAGGAAGAGCACATCTGGAACATGTCACTTACTTGGAAAATCCCTAGTATCATGGTGTAGTAAGAAACAGAACTCAATTGCATTGTCTACTGCTGAAGCAGAATACATCGCTGCTGGTAGTTGCTGTGCACAGATTCTGTGGATGAAACACACACTACTGGATTATGGATTTGACTTTAAACATGTTTCAATCAACTGTGAAAACACTAGTGCGATTAATATCTCTAAGAACCCTGTGTCTCACTCTAGAACTAAACATATTGTTGTTGGACACCACTTTTTAAGAGATCATTATCAAAGCGGTGATATAACACTTGAGTTTATAGGCACTGAACATCAATTAGCTGATATTTTTACTAAGCCTTTAAGTTCAGAAAGATTAAGTTTCATTAGACAGGAATTAGGAATGATAACTTATCCTCACCGTTAGAAAACCTCACCATTAGAGAATCCTCACTGTTAGAGAAAACCTCACCGTTAGAGAATCCTCACCGTTAGAGAATCCTCACCGTTAGAGAAAACCTCACCATTAGAGAATCCTCACCGTTAGAGAAACATCACCGTTAGAGAAACCTCACCGATAGAAGACCTCACCGTAAAGAGACTTTACCGGTACATCTCCCGCTGTTTTAAAATTATGTAAAGCCGAGTAATAGAACCGTTATTTATTTTATTTAAAATTTATGTGATTTATGAATCCTAAATGATATTAAAACTTGAACTAGACTCACTCAATCTCACCGCGAACCTGTCTTCTCGAATTCTCCTAAACCTAAACATCTCGAACTTCAGAACCCTAAACACCAATCCGTAATGGCCCGCGTCAAGAGTCCCCAAGTCACAGATGGTAGTGATGAGCCGCAAGCGAAACGACAGAAAGTATCGAATGCCAGTGGAAGTGGAAGTGGAAGTGTAGCTCGAAGAAATTTAATAAACCCGCATCTCTCAAGGAGAGAGATTGTCTTTGAAAAAGAAGTGTGTGCAGAATGGCTGATGGAAAGCAAATCGTTAGTTCTTAAGGATTTACAAGAACAAGGTTGGCTAGATTGCTTCGCGAACAACAATGGACCCTATTATCCAGGACTAGTGAAACAATTCTACTAATTCATTCGTTTTGAAAAATCTGAAGAAGAAAGTAGAATGGTTTCATATGTGAATGGTCAAGAAGAGTCGTTTACTTCAGAAGAATGGGCTGCGAACCTAAGAGTTCCTCATGAGGGTGATTTTTCTTATTATTCCAAGTCTGTACCTTCGACCAGTGATGTGTTTCAATATGAAGATGCTCTGCTGGAACTCACAGGGAATGAGACCCCTATAAAGGTGATTGCTACAGAGATGGTAGGAGAAGATAAACTGTTGTTTAAGTTTATTCAGCATGTTGTTAGTCCGAGAAGAGGAGACTTTGCCACTTTGATATTCCAAGACATATATCTGTTACATTTGCTGAAGCATAGTGTGAGAATCAATCTATGTAGATTGATTATGGTTCAAGTGGAAGAGATGACTAGACCGAAGTCAAAATCAAATGCATTGTTTATCTCAAAACTAATTTTTGTGATGTTGAAAGTGAAGGAGATAGCTGGACCTTAGGATGAGCTGGTATTAGTTAAGGAAAACATATGTATTAGAAGAACTGTTTGTAAATACATGAATGTCAGCTGGAATACTTGGAAGAAATCATGGGTGAATGATGATGGAAAAATGTATGACAAGTATACTCCTATGGATCATCCTTCTAGACCAAAGGATGTGAGGGATCCTGGTCTTGGACCATATGAGCCAGAACCGGTCTATAGTGATTTTGAAGCTGAGGAGGAAGAGACATCAGTAGAGGAAGGAGGAGATCCAGACTTACCCCTAGTCCCGTGCATCAAGTTTTTTCTTATGGAGCAGCTAGCCCTCCAAAAGAACTACCAAAGAGAGAAACTGTCTTGAAGGAAAATGATACAGAGACTACAGAAGAAGAAGAATAAGCATGCCAGTATGTTCTCAAGGAAACATCTGAGGAGGATGAGACAACCGAATCTGATCATAATTTTAATGGAGAAAAAGAGGCTGATGGTGAAGCAGTTGATGAGGAAAATGTTGAAAAAGAGATGAGTTTGAGTCCTCTAATAGTCAGTACAATCAAGACAGTGGCTGATCAGGAAGACATAGCAGCAGCACTAGTTAATGAGAGAGTCATTGATCACTCAGAAAAAATGGATATTGAACCTGCTGTGGTTGTAGAGGAAATTGCAGAATTACCTCAGGAAGAACAGTTGGAAGAAATATCTCAAGAAAATGTTCCAAGTGGGGAGGAGAATCTTGGTTCAGTATCAGTATTATATGACATTTAAGGTTGGACATCAGATCCTGGATATATGATTCTTGGACTTTCTTATGGATATTCGGATGAGGAAGACCAACCCCAAAAGGAATCAATTACCATACACACTGTGGATGAAAATGTGGCAACCAAGGAGGACCTTAAGTCTTTAAAATCCGAATTGATAGAAGAAATAAGATAATCAGTGGCAGATATGAAGAAAAGTATGGTTGAAGAGATGAAAAGCATGGAGCAATCCATTGAGTTATCCATTGGATGTAGTGTGTCCGGTCTTGTAAAAGAAATGGTGGATGAACTTAAGGTGTGCCACACTCAGATTGAGAGTTGGACAGGAGCTGTAGTTGCTCTTATAAAATAAATGGCTTCATTGAATGCTTTGAACAGTTCTCAAACCCAAGTGCAAACTGACATTTGGTATATCAAATAAGTGGTCAAATAGTTTGTGGAAGTTTTTGAGGCCTTTAAGAAGTTAGTCAAAGAACATCTGAACAGTCAGGATGAACTTGTTCAGAAGATAGTCAGTAATCTGACTCAATCTTTCAAGGAGACAGTGGCCTTCTCAATGAAACATCTTCCCTCAATGGGCTCCAGTATGAACCTTAACCAGATCCGCACTGTTTTTCAAGAAGAATTGGCTAAGGCCAGTCCCAATGGTGCATCAGATACTCATATTCTTGATACCACTAGGGAAGTTAGTAGTTTTGTTCGTGATCACCTGCGGGCAGCTACTACTTCTCAAGAGGCAATCAAGAATAAGGTGGATTCTTATTTTGAAAAGGTTTATACCAAGCACCAAATGACCAACTATTTCAAGCTTTTGATAGAGAATATGAAGTTACCTCCCGTTACCGAAGAATTCAGGGAACAAGTTAGCAAGATCAGGGAGCTTACTCCTGCTTTGGATAAGTTTATAGAGAATAGAGATGATTTTGTATCTGCAATGGAGAGAGGTGGAAGCATCATCATGGATTTCAGGAATCTCTTGCTGCCTTTCCTGCATGTGGATTCTCGACCAGTTATTATACCACCTGCCCTTCCACCTTCTGCCTCTGGGAGTACTCCTCAACTGACTCTAGTTCAAGCCATCAGATGTCTGACACCGATGATCCTTCAGAGGAGCACAGATTTCAGATCTGGTACTGTATCAGTTGCTGATCCCCCAGTGGTTCTTTCAGGAATTCCCAAACCTGCTGACTCTACCTCTGAACCCCCTGCTGATCCCAAGGGAAAGACAACTGTTCAAGAGGATGATTGAGTGCTTCTAACTCTATTTTTTTATGGGATTCATTGTATCTTTTTACTTCTCTGGTTTTCCCACTGTATCTTTTACTTATCAATCAAATCCTTCATTTCTCTCTTCATTATATATTTTACTCTGTCTATTTTCTTTCCTAGTCCCTCTGTTTTCTCTAATACCCTCTTTTTTGTTAATCACCAAGGGGGAAAAATTATCGAAATCCTGTACCCAGTGAAATTGATAGGGGGAGAACATCACTACTATGGAGAAAATCCTGTAGTTAAAATTGATAGGGGGAGAAATATGCAAATCAAAGAATATTTCTTGTGCCTTCCTTTGATAATACATTATTTCTTGATATATTCCTGTTTCCATATTTTTCCTCTGATACTATACTGTTGATATCATGCATTGATATATAATTTTTGTTTGTTTGTTTTGTTTCCTCTGATATTACTTTATTTTGGCATAAGTTGTGATTATCAAAAAGGGGGAGATTGTTGAACCCTCTGGAATTAAGTGGCTTTATTGTGTTTTGATAATCCCAACCATTCTTTATTTATATCTTGATTATGCTTAATACATTCCAAATATACTATAATATATTTTTTTGCTTTCATTATGCTTAAATTAAGTCTTTTGAATTATCAGATATATGTTTACTATGACTTAACTCTTTCTGCCAAGTGAATGCTCAAACAGTTTTTTAGCTACCGTTACAAATGAGCTATCGATATCGATTAGAGCTACCGATACGGAGTTCACCGACACATCAAGTTCACCGATACTCAAAGATCACCGCTACATTAATGTCTACCGATACGGTACATCAAGTCTACCGATAGAGTTACAGCTACAAGTTCACCGGTACTCAATCCTACCGCTACATCGAAGTCGACAGCTACCGATACAGAGCTACCGATATGTTGAAGTCCACCGTTATGCAAAGTATACCGATAGAGAGCTACCTCCACCATTACAAGGCAGAGCCACAGCTACCGATAGAGAGTTACCGCTACTGGTAAAGGCAGAGCCACCTCTACTGTTACAAGTCCACCGCCACCGATACATCATGTCTACCGACAGACAAGTCTACTGTTACAAGTGTCTACCGATACTCAGACCTACAGACACCCACTGTAACACAAGTCTACCGATATCAAGAGCTACCATTCCAGAGATAGAACCCAACACTTCTTTAATTTCTTTATCATTATTTAATCTAACCAACGGTCATATCATGGATATTTTAATACACTGACATTTATTTAATGTGTGTTGTTGGATGTCAGGGAACCGTACCTCGTACCTGCAAAAAGTAAATCATATTCTGCCAGAGCACGTGGTTTAACTAAAGTAAGGATGTGCTACTACAAAACAGGATGAATTGACAAATACAAAAATACAGACTACTGGGTGTGCAAGACATATAGACGAATACACAGGGAGATACAGATACCACAAGGTGTGCTGGAGAACTTCCAAGTGTGAATTCAAAGAGACGACAGAACTTATACGAAGAACTCATGACTGCATACCAGTGAAGAGCTGAGAACGAAAACATAACACAAGAGCTTCATCGAATGTCTCTACACATGGAAGTCAAGGAAACAGACGATACTCTGTTTTCCAGACAAAAACCAGAAGAGGACTCAGAGTGAATTCTGATCAATCAAATGAGTCCAGAACTGCCCGACAAATCACTAGAGCCATTTCTAAACTCTAACTATTTGCTCTGTGATTTATCTTTTTACATATTGAACAGTTTGTGTTATATTCTGTTTTTTGCGCACACATTGTCTCCTGTACTCTAACTGGAGGATTTTTAAATCCTCACTCAACACTCTTACATCTTTTCATTCCCACTGAGATAGTGGTAGAGGTCGTGTGAGACCTGGACAGCTGGTTTCTGTTGTTCTTTTTCCCATGAATAACAGTGGTAGAGGTCTTGGACCTGGACAGTTGTATACTATTTTAATCCCCAATCCAGGGTGTGGATCACTTTTATATAAAGTATTGAGAGGACTAAGTCTCAGCTAGAGACTGAACCTCTTGGTTATATTTGTTGTGTTATATCTTTCAAAGTTATTCTTTTATTCCGCTGCTAATCTCTTTAAAACCAAAACTATTTTAAAGTCACTTTGATAATTAAATTCGCAAGTGTTTATATCAGTTGTAAATAAGTAAGTTGGTTTCAAAAGTTAATCAACTTTTCTGTTTTGATTAACTGGGAAATAATCAATCCCTTGAGAACCCAACCGAACCCTTACTTTGATATAAATTCACTACAGTTTAATTCAGTATTTTATTTGGGGGTTTTTAAGACAAAGTTTTTAAAACAGAAATTTTAATTGGAACTCAATTCACCCCCCCCCCCATCTTGAGTGTCCACTCCGACCAACAAAGTATATAAACTAAATGAAAAATAGTTTTAAAATATGTTATGGATGTGACAATTATCTTAACTATAACAATATTATTCCTTTGGAAAGTCATTTGGAATCCTGAATAGATAAGTGAATTTAAATATTCTCTTCAAACCAACAGTTTTGCTCCCATGTCTCATGATCATTAGTCCCATGCATCTGAAGGACTCGAAGAAGATGAATAGTCTTCCACCAATGAACTTTTTCTTAGGAGTACACAATATTAACTAGTCTCTCAACCAAATAAAGATCTAGTTCCAACAACATCTCTTCGCAACTGATAACATGGGACAGTTTTGTTTTCTATTTCTTTAGTTGGGAGATGTGGAACACATCATGGATCAATTTCAACTAAGAGAGAAAAGATAACAGGTATTCCACCTTATCAGTCCTTTCATGGATTTCCAAAGGTCCCACATAAATTTGTGTTAGACTTCCTTTCTTACCATGATGGTGATGAACCAAGTGAGGTTCCACTTTCAAGAACAAACAGTCACCCTCATAAAACACAAAATATCGATGCCTCTGATCAGAATTAGATATTTTTCGAATTTGGGTGGACGAAAACCACTGTCTAATCAAATTATCCATGTCTGACATCTCTTACACAATACTCAAACCCAACAGCAATGTCTCATCCCCCTTCACCTAGAATAATGGAGATCGACATGGCCAACCGTAAAGAGCCTCAAACTCTTCCATATTAATTAAGGATTGGTAGATATTGTTATATGAAAACTAACCAATCCTAAATGGAAAACCCATGAACCTACAATATCTATTACACCTGAATGAAGCATTCATTTTAGAATCTAATTAGCCCACTCCATCTGACCATCCCTTTGAGGGTAGTATGATGTACTGAACTTAATCTGCGACCCCAATTCAATCTGAAGACCACTCCAAAACTGAGAGGTAAAACAAGGGTGCCAGTCTAAAATGATGGATGATGGAACAATATGTAACCTCAAAAAATCACATATAACCGACTCAATTTCTCAACTTTTTTTGAATAATTTATTAGAATGAAAGGGTCTTATTTTTGCAGAAGATCAATCACCACCCAGATAGCATTATTCCCCCAAGATGTATGAGGAAAACTGTAATGACCCAAAATTTCATTAATGGAAATCACTCTTAATCTAATTAAATGTATATTTTTGTAAAATGCTTATATAAAATGTCAAAATCATTTGTTTTATGTTAATAATTTTTACAATTGATAATATAGCCGTTGAATACTGATCAGATGATTAATATAAATATAGGGCTTTAACAAATCCAATTCACTCAGACAAAGGAAGTGATGGCCTCATCCAGTAGACGTGCCCCAAATGAAGCCCATTTTCCAAGCTCAGAAAGGAGGTCGTATCATTGGTCTTCGCTCTTTACAAGCCCAAACCGAGCTTGAATATGTTAATCTCAAGCAGGACCGCCTACGAGAGAAATGGAAGATGATAGAGATTACCACCCGAGCATTATTATCCAAGCCACCCTAAGAGTCTGTCACAATTGCACACCATACTCTTCAGACTTATGTGGGTGTTATAAGGGGTTATGTAACAAGACCTTTGCACTATGATTATGTACATTATTTTTGTATATAATCATTATTATACATTCATTTTATTAGTGTTATATTGTAAATAGTTTTTAAAGCACAAATAGTGTTTTAATTAAAATTCAAATAAGGAATCTATTTTGATGAATTAATGGATTTTTGAAGTAAATAATATTTTAATAAAATAATATTATTATAATTAAATTAATTTTTATTATATTTAAATGATCGCATAATTTTATGAATGAAATCGCAATTTTTATTAAGGTTTGAAATACTTTCTTCGTGAAAACTAGTGAATTTTCGATAAATGAAATTTATAATTTTAAAAGTGAAAATTAACATATTTATAAAATTATTTAGATAAAATAAATATTATTTCTGGAATCAGGACTTTGAAATTATCCAAATGTGATTTTTTCATTATTTTCTGAGAGTCAAATATTTGGGTAAAAATTAAATACCGTTAAAATATATAATCTGATTTATGACTTCATAATGACACAATAGTGATGTAATAAAATACTATAAGCTTTATTTTCAGCAAATATATGTTTTATCATTAAAATAATGTGATTTTGGGTTTGTTTTACTTATTTTACAAAGCATTAATAGACCCTTCAAGACTTATTAAACTTCTTGTGTTTTTAAATTGATTTCCTTGGGAGTGTGACTCACCTCCACATATGCAATCCCATAATTTTAAGAAGTTAGAACTTTTCCCTTATAAAATATTGTTTTACAATTCCCTTTTATAAATACCATGGTCAGGTTTGTGGTTTGGATTAGTTTAATGTGAGGGTCCCAAACCTAAATAATAAATAATTCCCTCACATTCCATATATAAACCCACCCAAGCTCCAACTTCCTCCTCACTCAAAGCATTTGGAGTTCGTCCAACCTATGCCCCCCTCTCACTAAAATCCTCCAAAGGTTCCCCAATCTCCCAAGAAGACTCTCTCAAGTCTCTCTCAAGCCTTTGGAATCACACATCCAAGTAATGATTTTTCTTCCTTTCCCATTTGTGTCCAATTTTTTATGTTGTTATTTCTATTTAATTTCAATTATAAATGTTGGGGTATGGTTTCAAACCTCCCCCATACTTCCCTATTTATGTTTGAATGATGTGAGACCCCTCTCTCTCTCATTAAATGTCTCCCATGTACACCTGTTACTATGAAGAAATTTCAAAAGAAATTTCTCTCTTCTCATTTATATTCAAGCAATTATTTTGTATCATGAATCTAAATTCCATTAAAATTATTGGGATATTTATTTATATGACCCCCTTACTGTTCATTTCATGTACATATGATAAGAAACCCCTTTCTCTCTCATCAACCATATTTATTAATTCTTACATCACGCTATTACGCTGCCGAAATTGGACTGATTTTCCAAGCCAATGTCATTGTGTAGTGAATACCATGCCCATTTATTTATCAAGGGTATTCAACTTTATGCACATTTACTTATTGAAAATATTGTTTCATATAAGAATTCAACATTCCTTTATCATGGAATAAATGATGATGTTTTATGAATTCATGTTATACGATCCATGTGGCACACTTATGCATGAAATGATTTTTTTAAGTAGGGTGCACCCTTATAGCGCTCCAATGCATTGGGTAAAGTATAGTATCATGATACATCATGTTAATTGGGTGTTTACACATTCTAATTAATTTGAAATGAGGTTTTACTCATGCTTCATGTTCAATGAGGATTTACTCAAGCTCCATGAGCAATGACCCTTCGCTCGTGCTAATTCCATGTTAAGGGTTGTTGCAACATTTCCATGTTATGATTATCATGCTTTATCAAGACCTTATGTTTATGATTCTCTTATGTTCTATTGATATTTATATTTTCTAACATGTATTTTATTCCTCATGTTATTTTGTGATTATTCCCTTACTAGGATTTATAGCTCACCCTTTTCTTATGCATGTCCTCAGGTTATCAAATGCAATACTAAGTACGAGGGAATGTAGTGGTCATGTAAAGGATGTTTTCAATAAATATGTTGTATTTATTACTTTATGTTGTTATGTAATTATCATAATCCCTAATGAAACTAGAACTCTTGATGTTCTATGTTGTATCGAGTGAATTTTATGAAATAAATTATGTTTAACTGTGTAATAAAAGATTAATGCTTCCATAGTTGGTGTCAGAGGATAGGTTTAGTTATTTTTTGTATTTGGATTATAAAACCCTAGTAAAGACTTAGATACAAGAATATGTATAATAAAAACATCCCTAAATTTTGGGGAGTATTGATTTGGTGGTTTATCTAAAAAATACATCCATGTCTGGATACGAGCGGGAAGAGGCGGCTCTGGCACAGATGTATCCCAGGGGTACAACCCGAAAACACATCTTTGAGCTAGACATGAATAGGAACTGGTGCACAATAATAGGTCTTGCTTCACTCTTGTTTAAGACAATCCCAAGGGATATGCTTTGGTAAATTCACAAGATTAGTATGAATCATTATCAAAGGACTAAAAAAATTCCCTAAGAATATATGTTAGAAAGTAGATCATGGATAACATAGAGTGAAGACAATAGATTCATATGTTAAAAAAATAAAAGTTATTTATAAGTCATCAGTTTTTTCCATGTATTAAACTTTATGTGTTACCTCTATCTATCCTTTTATTCCATCCAATGGATGGTAATAGGAGGACTCGGGCTAACAACCGATGTGATGGACAATGTGATGAATGTACTAATGAGATGCTCAATCCAATGGGAGCGGGAATTGAAAACTTTGTCATGATTATCTCTAAGCTAACTCGAGCTTTGAATAGAAACATGATTCAAGAAGAACGTTCAACCCCCCCCCCCCCCAAGAAAGAACAAGTCACTATCGAGAGTTTCATGAGACAAAGGCCTCCTTCTATTAATGGATCATCTGATCGCTCAATTGATGAACAATGGATCAACTCCATTGAAAAAATATTCTCCATCCATCAATGTTCTGAACACGAGAAGGTTTACTAGATACTTATCATATGGGCGTGACTATGATCAATGATTCAAGTTGATCAAATATACGATTTCGGAGGAGGAGATCGTGGTGTTCAAATGGAAGGATTTCTGGAAGATGTTTTTCGATAAATATTTACCGTGCACCCTCCCGATTAAGATGGAAAGAAACTTCATTGCCCTTAAGAACAAATACAACCAATCTTTTGGAGCCTACGACGAAGACTTCACAAGCCTAGCACGATATGTTTCCAGCTTTGTCGTTACCCACAAAATCAAGGTTGACCACTTTTTTGGTTGGATGAAACCTAGCCTGCAGAAAGTGCTGGAAATCTGTGACTTCGACAGCTATAAAGTAATTTTCTGATGTGACCTCAAGGTTGAAATGATGATAGGAAAATCTCAGGGGTATCATGGGGATAAGAAGTGTAAGGTTTAATTCAATGATGGCAGTCAGATGGATAAATCCAACGGTGCTAAGAATATCCAACACTCCACTTACCAAAGGTGCAGAAAAAAGAACTCTCGTAACTGCCTGAAGGGAACGAGGAAATGCTTTGGGTGTGCATGTGAAGGGCCCCTAGCTATTAATTGTCAGCATAAAAGACATGTGTCTATGATAGAGGAGAGGAATGCTCCGTTCTAACCTTAACATGTGGTTCATTGCTACAGCTGCAAAGAACTAGGGCATCTTCAAAATCAGTTCCCCAAACCAAGGGTTTTCAGAGGCAATCAAAAACCTCCAGGGCAGCTGGGGAGAGCTTTTTCCATCACTACTATCGATGTTAACCCTGACAACCAAGTGGTGACAGGTATGCTATTTATTTATTCAAGAATAGAGAACATAATTTTTTATTAAGGTTCTCCACATTTTTTATATCTAGAATGTTTAGAAGAACAATCCTAGCACCACCACAAATCATGGAAGTGAATATGTCGGTTAGTATGGAAAATGGAGAAATCATTTCATCCCATGAATATAACATATCACTTGTCAAAATATGTGGATTAAATTTCTCGGTGAACCTAGTCATACTCCCTCTGGTAGAATGTAATCAAATTCTGGGAATGGATTGGCTTTACTTATATAGAGCCAACATAAATTGTCGTGAGAGGGAAATCACTCTCCATGTAGAGAATCGACCCCCGATTATATATAGGTGCAAGGAGGAAGATGAATTTTCTTTAGCTCCATCATCTGAAGCGTGGATATTATTTCCCTTTGAGCATGAATATCTGGATCAGATGATTGAGTCTAAGGAGGAAAACATCCTAGAAGACATGCCTATTGTGAGGGAATTCACTGAAGTGTTTCCTGAGGAATTTCCTGGTCTTCCTCCTATAAGTGATGTTGAATTAAAAATTGATCTTATATAGGGTGTTTCCAATATCCCATACTCTATATAGAATGGCTGTTGTGGAGCTAGAAGAGCTGAAGAAACAACTACAGGAGAATCTGGATAAAGGGTTTATATGCCCAAGTGCTTCACCATGGGGTGCGCCAGTCCTCTTCATCAAGAAGAAGGATGGGTCAATGCGCCTTTTCATTGATTATTGTGAGCTCAAAAAATCACGATAATTAAAAAGTATCCTTTCCCACAAATTGATGACTTGTTTGATTAGTTGTGTGGATCACAATACTACTCCAAGGTGGATTTGCGTTTCGGATATTATCAACTAATGTTGAAGAAGGAAGATATCACCATGACTAATTTTCATACAAGATACGGGAAATATGAATTCATAGTAATCCCTTTTGGACTCACCAATGTTCAATAAATCATTATGGACATGATGAACAGAGTCTTTAGAGATTACCTAGACAAATTTTTGGTAGTCTTTATAGATGATATTATAATATACTCCAAAACTAAGGAGGATCATGAAGAGAATTTTAGAACTGTCCTAGAGACCTTCTGGAAAAAGAATCTCTATGAAAAGTACAACTAGTGTGAGTTCTGGTTGAAGGTGGTCTCATTCTTGGGCCATATAATCATAAGAAATGGGATATCTGTGGATCCCTCCAAAATAGATGCAATTAATGGATGGTTGAGGCCAACATCGGTGACGAATATCCATAGCCTCTTGGGGTTAGTTGGATATTATCGATGATTTCTGAGATATTTCTCATGATTTTCCAACCCACTTACCAAGATAACTCGAAAGGGAATAATGTTTTCTTGGAGTGATGAATGTGAAGAAAGCTTCAAGGAGTTGAAAAGGAGGCTTATCACTGCACCCGTTCTCACATTACCCACAAGTGGAGAACTTTTTTTGGTATTCAGTGATACTTTGAAGAAGGGCCTGGGATGTGTGTTAATGAAAAATGAAAAAATCATTGCTTATGCTTCAAGGAAATTGAATGTTCATGAATAGAACTATACAATACAAGAACTCGAGTTGGATGCAATGATCTTCACTTTGAAAATTTGGTTGTATTATCTCTTTGAAGAGAAGTGTGAAATATATACAGACCAAGAAAGCCTCAGTTATATATTCACACAGAAAGAGTTGAACATGCACCAACGAAGATGGTTGTAGAGGATCAAAGACTATGATTGGTCAATCCATTACCACCTTGGGAAAACCAACATGTTGGTGGATGCCCTATATAGAATGGACACAACAATTCTATCATTGATGAGAATTGAAAAGGATCTAATATTCTTATATTTGATGAAGATGGACATGAGAACCATAAAAAAAGTAACATCATCAATCCTTTCACAAATGATTGCTGGACTGTCACTTTTGGAAAGGTTAAAGGATGCTCCAAAGGATGATGTGGGAATTTAGGAAAAAGTGGAAGCTATCGGAAAAGAGAAAACCTCTATGTTTAACATTAATGAAGATGGAATTGTGAGATTTGGGAAAAGACTATGTGTTCCATCAAGTTCGGATCTGAAGAAGGAGATTTTTGATGATGCACATATTTAGAATTTCACTATTCACCCAGGAAACACATTGATGTATCGAGATCTCCGAGAGAATTATTGGTGGGATAATATGAAGAAGAAGATTACTGAATATAATTCAAAGTGTCTGGTGTGTTAGTAACTGAAGGCAGAGAGGCAGAAGTCTTAAGGTTTGATGCAACCATTTCACATACCAGAATTGAAATGGGAGAACATCACTATGGACTTTTCACCCGACTTCCGAAGAAATCAAATGGTAACAATGCAATCTGGGGTGTTGTGGATTGTCTTACAAAGGCTGTACACTTCATTTCTATTCGAGAGGATCTCTCATTGGATCAACTGGAATGGATATATATCAGGGAAGTGGTAAGGCTACATGGAGTACCAATATCTATTGTGTCCAATTGAGATCCATGATTCACCTCTATGTTATGGAAGAGTCATCAACATGCTCTGAATACTGAACTGAACATCAGTACGGCCTATCATCCTCAACCTGATGGCCAATCTGATCAGACTATCCAAACACTTGAGGACATGTTGAGATCGTGCTCAACGGACATTAAAGGAGGATGGGATCAACATCTTCCTCTGGCTGGGTTCTCTTATAATAACAGTTTCCACTCGCGCATCCAAATGGAACCATATGAATCCCTTTATGAGAAAATGTGCTAAACATCGGCGTGTTCTGATGAGGTCGGTGAGAATAAGCTGCTTGGACCAGAAATGGTCGAAGAAAAGGTGGAGAAGGTGAAAACCATTCAGCGGCATATCAAGGCTTCCCAGAGTCGATAGAAGAGTTATGCAGATAATTGTTGACGAGACCTTGAGTTTAAAGTTGGAGACATGGTATTTCTATGCATATCTATGTGTAAGAAGTCCATGAGGTTTGAAATGAAAAGGAAGTTAAGTCCAAGGTACATCGGAACCTTTGAGATTCTTGATCGTGTCGGGGCAGTGGCCTATTGAGTAGCACTTCCACATACCATGGCCACGGTACACGATGTCTTTCATGTATCCCTCTTAAGGAAGTACATACCAGAGCCTTCACATGTACTCTCTCAGAGGTTCTATAGTTAACAGATGATCTATTATATTAGGAGAAACCAGTGAAGATCATAGATCGTAGAGAAAAAAGTTATATGAAATAAAACAATGCCCCTTGACAAGCTGTTGTGGCGAAACCAAATGTTTGAATATGAAACATGGGAATAAGAGGAAATGATGAAGCAAAGTTACCCACATCTGTTTTAGTGTGGGAAAAGAAAATTACAATGGTGAAATTCTTTACGGGGGGAAGATTGTAACGACCCAAAATTTCATCAATAAAAATATCTCTTAATATAATTAAATGTCTCTTTATGTAAAATGTTTATATAAAATGTCAACTTATTTTGTTATATGTTAAGAATTGTGACTGTTGCTAATATATCCATTGAATAGTGATCCCATGATTAGTATAAATATTGGGCTTTAAGAAATCCATTTTACTCAGACAAAGGAACCGATGGCCTCATCTAGTAGACGTGCCCCATACGAAGCCCATTTTTCAGATCTCATAAAGGAGGTGTTGTCTTTGGGATTCACTATTTACTAATCCCAAGATGATCTTGAATGTGTTAAGCTCTAGCAGGACCACCTATGATAGAAACTAAAGTTGATAGAGATTACCACCCGAGCAATGTTATCCAAGCCACCCCAAGAGTATGTCACCATTGCACACCTTACTCTTCGGTCTTATGTGGGTGTTATAAGGGTTTATGTAACAAGAACTTAGAACTATGGTTATGTACATTATTTTTGTATATAATAATTAATATACTTTCATTTTATTATTGTTACTTTGCAAATAGTTTTTAAAGCACAAATAGTGTTTTTAGTTAATATTCAACTAAGAAATCAATTTTTATGAATTAATGGACTTTTTAATTTAAAAATATTTTAATAAAATATTAATATTATTATTAAATTAATTTTTATTAAATATAAATGATCGTACAATTTTTTGAATGCAATCATAATTTTTATTATGGTTTGAAATCCCTTTTTGTCAAAACCCGGGAATTTTTTATAAATGTTCATTTTACTTTAAAACTCAAAATTAACATATTTAGAAAAATATTTATATAAAATAAATTTTATTTTTGGAATTAGGATGACAAAGTTATCCAACGGTGAATTTTTCATAGTTTTCTGAGACAGACAAATTTTTGGGTAAAAATTAAATTCCGTTTAAATATATAATGTGTTTTATGACATCATAATGACCAAATAGTGATGTAATAAAATAAAAAAAGCATTATGTTAGGCCAATATATGTTTTACCATTAACATAATGTGATTTTTGATTTGTTTGACTTATTTTACAAAGCATTAATGGACCCTTCAAGACATATTAAATGTCTTGTATTTTTTTAATTTTTTTCCTTGGGAGTGTGACTCACCTCCACATATGCAACCCCATTATTTTAAGATTTTCAGACTTTGGACGTATAAAATATTTTATTACACTTTCGTTTTACAAAAAAACATAGGCAAAAACCATTGTCTGGTTTGTGTTTTGGATTAGATTAATGTGAGCGTCCCAAACCTAAATATTAATTTATTCCCTCAACTTTCTGATATAAACCCACCCAATATCCCACTTCCTCCTCACTCAAACCATTTGGAGTTCCTCCAAACTCTACCCTCCTTTCTCTAGAATCTTCCCAAGGTGCCCAAATCTCCCATGAAGCCTCTCTCAAGCCTCTCTCAAGCCTTTGGAAGAACACTTCCAAATAATGGTTTTTCTTCCTTTCTCATTTTTGTCAAATTTTCATAATGTTGTCATGACCTTTTAATATCAATTATAAATGTTTTGGTATGGTTTCTAACGTCCCCCATACTGCCCTATTTATTTTTTAATTATGGGATACACCTTTCACTCTCATTAAATGCCTCCCATGTACACCTGTTACTTTGTTGAAATTCCGAAAGGAATTTCTCTCTCATCATTTACATTCAAGAAATTCTTTTGTATCATGAATCCAAATTATATTATAATAATTAGGAAGCGTATTTATATTACCCCCTTCTGTTCCATTTCATATACATATGTTGAGACACCCCTTTCTCTCTCATCAACCATTTTTATGAATTTTTACATCACGTCGTTACACTGCCGAAATTGCACCGATTTTCCAAGCCAATGTCATTGTGTAGGGAATACCATGCCCATTTCTCTATCAAGGGTATTCACCTTTATGAAAATTTACTTATTGATTATAAATTTTCATATATTAATTCCACATTCTTTTATTGTGGAATAAATGATTATGTTTTATGAATCCATGTTATATAATCCATCTGTCACACTTATGCATGAAATGAAATGTTTAAGAAGGGTGCACCCTTATAGAGATCCAATGCATTGGGTAAAGTATAGTATCATGATACATCATGTGAAATGGGAGTTTACTCATGATAATTCAAGTGCACCTAGGTTTTACTTGTGCTTCATGTGAAATGAGAATTTACTCATGCTCCCTGTGCAATGAGCCTTGGATGATACTAATTCCATGTTAAGTGTTGTCGCCACATTTCCATGTTATGATTATCATGATTTATCATGCCTTTATGTTTATGATTCATATTGGGCTCTATTTATATTCCTATTGTCTAACATGTATTGTATTCCTAATGTTATTTTGTTATTATTTTTTTACGGAGCTTTATAGCTCACCCTTTTCTTATGCATGTCCTCAGGTTATCCCATGCAATGCTAAGTATGAGGGAATGTAGTGGTCATGTAAAGGATGTTTTTAATAAAGATATTGTACTTCATGTTTTATGTTGTTATGTAATGATCTAAATCCCCAAATACACTAGACCTCTCAATATTATATGCCGTATCCAGGGATGTTTATGTAATAAATTATGTATAATTGTGAAATAAAAGATCATGGTTTCTATAAAATCCAATAATGAAATCCATGGAAACTTTGTCCCACATCCAGGTAGGAATGGGAAATATATGAAGTAAACTATAAGGCATTTTATGCTCTTCATTCACATGTTGACAAGTATAGAATCTCAATACGATGTTAGCAATGTCTCATCTCTTTCCCCGTCACCTGAACTTGTGACAAAAATAATAATAAATCGTGGTATCACCTAGATGGGAAAACCAATGAGATTGGTTGTTATCGTGCATCACTAACTTTCGCAAAGAAAATAGTACCACTACACAGTCCTTGAAGAATGGGATCCCCTCAGAATAAAAAGTCCAATCTAAATAAGTCTCTCCACCATTGCAAAAATACATAGGCCACTAACACATCTCATCACTAGGATTCTCCCACTAAATAAGATCTATAAGAGATGAAGTAAACTGAATAGTCACCAAGAATGCACTTCCACTATGCTCATTACTATCCACATGCATCTGAGCAAAGAGTCACATTAGATTCCATTAATCATTGGACTTCCTCAAATCGCAAACTGTTACAATTTTTATCACGGTGTCATACACCACATTACGGTTACCCTAGGTGTAGATGATATCGAAGTCGAATGACAATAAGTACTATATAAAAAGCCGCTTCCTCGGATTAAAGTCATTCTACGAAAATATGTTGGCTATGTTCTTCTTATCAGAATAGACCACAAAATTCTCCCCAAATATGTAGTGACAACATGTTTCTAAATATTTTATAACATCTCCAAGATCTGTGATTTTGGTCGGGTAATTGTTTTTTCATGTGTTCCGAGATGGCAGGTTCCACATGCCACCACAATATCATACTGTATAATCAGGCACCCAAGCCCCACACTGGAATCATCACAATACAAAAAATACCCATTAACAAATTCTGGGAAGATCAACATTGGGGAAGGTGGTCAACCACAGATTCAAATAATCAAAGGATTCCAAATATTTTTGTCTATAAAAAACGTCACTCTTTTCCGAGTGAGCACAATCATGTGTGTTGAAAGATGACAAAAATAATGAAAAAACCACCTATGTTATCCAACCAAGCCATGGAAACTTTTGATCACAAACACATTTTTTCAGATACTCTAATTATATCACTACATTGATGTTCTCAGGATCCCCCTAAACCCCCTTCTCCAAGATCTCATGCCATATAATGATCACCTCCTTGATCTAGAAGGTGAACTTGGACAACAATGCATAAAGGTGGTTATCCGAAAAAAATCCAAACAAGATTGGTAAATGATTCTCATGATCATCCTCATATCTAGAGTAAACCAGTATTTCATCCATGAGTACCACAATGGAATATTCAAGATACTGTTGGAACACACTATTGATGATTTCCATGAAGATAGCTGGAGCATTGGTCAATCTGAATGACATGACCATGTACTCAATGTGGTCATACCTACTTTGGAAGGGAATCATTGGAATAACTGCCTCTTTCAACATGATTCTATGGTATCCCAAACTATATTCTATATTAAAAATCTACTTTTCTCCCTTAAAATTATCAAAAAAGTCATCTATTTGGGGAAAAGGATATTTTTTCATTATTCTTAACTTATTCATCATTTGGTAATCAATACACAATTAGAGGGACCTGTCAGCCTTCTTTGTAAAAAAGTATAGGAGTGACTCAAGGAGTGAAAATTAGGACAATGAATAATTTAGATTCTCAATAATCCATCTATATATTTTATTTCCTCAGCTCGGTGGGCTCCATATGATATGAGGGAAGGGATATTGGTTGTGTTCCAAGTGCAAAATCGATCGAGAACTCCACGTCCCTCTCTAGGGGAACGCATGAAAATTCATCTGGAAATACCTCTGGGAACCCATCCACTACATGAGGTAATACACCCTCAAGAGAACTACCATTTTCCTCCAATACAAGCGATGATAACTAGATGATAATATTCCCCAAATCTTGGAGTGGAGGTCCCACATTACTCGACTAAGGATCCCATTACACATGAAAAACATGTGGACTACCATCAGGTGTCATGAAACTCACTCAGTTCCTATAGAAATTGATGTGCAACTGAAAATGAACCAACAAATCCATGAAAATTATTACATTAAATAGATCCATATCTAATACCAATAGTCCCCCTTGCATCTCAATCCCTAAAATGGAAACCACACCTTAAGGGAACACAAGACCCTACTCCTTCTATCCTAACGGCATCACCAACCCCATCACGAAAGGGAAAACATCATTTGTAAAATTAAGAATGCTCACAATTTAGAGATATATAAATGAAATATAATAATAAATATCAAAAAGAGTAGTATTCAATGAAGATGAAATCAAAATGGTACCTAATATATTCAATTTCCCTAAATCAGATCCTGCTAGTGCCTACCTCGTAGAATGAAGATGCCACATCTCTTCTTGGGAATGGCCGCTCGACTTTGGCTCTACCCTGAACTGGATCTACCTAGAAAATGATCCATACCAAACACCACATAAACCAATCCCTGATCCCCCAATCCTAGATGACTTTGACTGAGCTGGACATCTTCTGGAAGCTACTGATCATGCCCCACTCTTAATTTTACATGCCATCCTACCAAAGCATTGGAAGTATCCCATAACTCCACACTGATAATAGGGCTCCATAGGAGATGTGCATACTTGTTGGATGTTCCCTGGGCTCCCACACAAGTGGCACATGATGGACCTAACATTAAAATCCACATATAAAAGTTGTCCTGAAGAGTGACCTGAACTACCACCTTCTTTCTTCCCCTACCCCTCCTACCTTATTTTCATTTTATATTATGTACTTCTTTCCATTACTGATACTATAATTGAGAAACCAGAAATACCCTTACGGTCAATATAAACCTTGCACTATTGTTCATCCACCTCAGAATATGTCTTCAGATTAAATTCGAACACCTAATAAAAAATCTCTAGATCCAAGCCCCATTCAAACTTATGGGAGTTCATATTCTCATTGGAGACCATTTTTGGGGCATACCATACCATCTCCGAAAAATGGTTTCCATACATCTTCATTGGAATATATCAATGAACATGTTACAAAAATTCATGGGATATAGAATATGCTAGGAATTCAGGGTAGTACGAGTCATCGAAGACTGGCTTGATGTCCTTCCAACTTATCTATTCATGCTTCCCATCTTGAGGCACCGATTCCCACCACCTATGGCTAGGACCCTCTATGAAGAAAATAAGAACGTTTCTCCCAGACCACCTTAGGTGTGTCAAAGAACTCAAACATGCACTCGATATTTTAAATCCATTCTTATGCTTCTCGGGGTTTTACGCTACCTCAAAAAGTATGAGGCATGTATTTTAGAAACTCTTGGGATTTTACCTTCCAATGAAAATGATCATCTTCTATAACTGGAGAAATAATAGGAGATGATCCCTATCCTAGACCATGTGTATTTTGAGAAACAATATTCCCTATCCTCTGATCAATCGGTGAGGGAGAACTATCTCTGGCTTCCTCATATGGGTGCATGGGATCTTTCTAGTGATCCATGTTGTTAGAAAAGGAAACAGTCACAAAAGAAATCATTAGTATAATTTTTTTGAAATTAAACTCAGAAACCACATAAAATATAGATAAATAAAACACATTACAATAAATAAAATAATCAACCACTTCACTCCCACTCAATGTCAACATATAGTCTATATCCCACACGTCCCACCTAGAAGAGATGTCAAAAAAACAATCCCAAAATCCCATAGTGACTGGAGGTCTGTTACAAGAGGTGTGGGCTAGGAACCCTACTAATGTCAAGAACTCTGAGACCCAATAGTCCTAGATCCTATGTTACCAGAATCATAACAATATAATAATATAACCCAAAAAGAAAACTTGTCTCTAATACAAATTTGTCACGAACTGAATCTGGTCTCCTTTAAAACTGGCACACGACCTGGCCCATGGGAATGCCCAAAGGGGGTTCCCCTTCTCTATAGGCTATAAAAATATCTTGGGCATCATAAAAAATTGTATAGAAATAGTTTAACAGAGTTATGATATATAAAACAAACAATAACAAAGAATAAACCCAAACTGAAAATTCGTGCCAACCAAGACTCAAATAAAATTAAGAACTAAATACAATGTTATTAACCTAACACAAGAGATCCATAAATACAAATTTATCAGAAAAAACCGCCCAAATACATCCACATGAAAATGGGTCCTCACCAATGAGTCATCTCAAGAACACCACACTACAGATGAAACTAACAACCCAACCCGCTATCTCCAAAGGACATACCCTTACATGTGTCAAGTATCATCAAGTCCAATTACCCTTAAAAGTGTATGTAGGGTGTGAGACTATGACTAATAGGATACCACCGAAGTAGATTCTATGTGATAAACAACATAAGATAAAAAAAACATCCCAATATTTATAATATGAAATGGTACTAACGATTTCTAAAGAATGTAACCATTATGTGAAAACAATTTTCAAAGTGTGGTAACATTAAAGAATGAGTAAATTTAAATATAATAAGTAATATACTATATTTTTCCATATAAACACATCATTATACCAAGATAAATACCATATATCCAATGAACATTAAACATGGGAATGGCCCTAGGCACTAGTTAGTTGTGAGCCATAGGTACCTTGTATCTCGGTGTGAATGTAACCATATAAATATATATTCTCATGAATGAGACACTAGTAGGGAACATAAACATAACCTAGTAGTCCCCAATATTAACTATTATAGTTTTGTTAGTGTTTCCAATGTCAATCTTTCTAATTTAAAAAGGGACAAAACCACTCTGGATCACTATTGTACTAGTGCACGTCTGCGCCACCAAGATACATGGGTTTCCCTCTTGGTTCTCCATTAATATTCCAAATTCAATAAATTCCATTTAAAAATAAAAATAATAGTTCTTTACATAAACACTTCAAAAAGTAGCTAAAAATTCTTTCCACCCATTGCCCAATTCAATAAACCCTTAAGAAATTTTATAAAATAATTTCTAGAAGTACAACCATGATTTGCACATAAAATCCATCTAAAAACCCTATTTTGAAATAAAATTTCTTCTATCCTCACACCAAACCAGAATTAGTAGCTAGAAAACCATTTAATAGAATCATTTCATGGACTAGAAAACAAACACAATTGATACAACATTGAAAAAACATGAACAAACCTCATTTTTTTCTCAAAAATACCACATTAAAATCAAACACATAAACAATGCTACTAAAAACAGGGTCAAACTAGAAAAGGGGAGAGGAATATGAAAAAAGGTAAATCAAGCAACTCTAACTCATCCAGGGATGATTACACATGGACTCACGTACCATGAGTGTCACAACCCTAAAATCCTTATGTGTGGAACTTCAACTACAGCAAAGATGCACCAGAAGAGAGTGAAAAAAAACCTAAAACTACAATATTGGACCATGAAAAACAAAAACCAACCATAGGTATGATTACCTAGTTGTTGTACATTTGGAACATAAAGAGGGAGGGGACAAACCCTAATGAAATGGAAGGATGAATAGATGAATTCACTTACCTGAGATACATTGATGAAATTGCCTCAAACACACTAATAGTTGAATCTCCATGTATCCATAATTGAATGAGAGGCTTAAATAAGGCTAAGAAGGTCGAGTGGGGAATACAATGGGGAAAATGAGTAAAAATGAATGATTCATGAAAGAAACAAATTGCCTTTTCAAATCTAGATGATATGAAAAACAATGAGTAAATTCTCCATATTTCATAATGAAGATGAGCTCCAAAGAGGGGAAATGGAACATGTGGGTTCACGTAGGGTTTGTGGGATCAAGTGAGTTGTGAAATGACCGAATTTTTTTAAAAAAGGAATGATATTGAAAAGAAATAAATTATTTCCTTAAATCTGGAAGTGTGCTCATGGATTGGAATAATGCCTTAATAAATATCTTAAATTGACCACGATTAAGAGTTCCTATGGGTTTCAAATGGATATGGTGTTTTGAATAGGGCAGGGGAGGCGATGTGGGAAGTGGAATGGGTGAAAAATATTAAAAAAGTTGGAGTTATAAAAGAAACAAATCTTGCCTTTAAAACATGAAATGGGATGATAGTTTTGCACAAATCATAAAGAGACCACCATTTTCGAGAAAAGTGCCTAGGAAAACACTAAAAACAAAGAAAAATTATAAATTTCAAGACAAATACATTTAAAATAAGTCATGTATGTGATAGATGGAATCTAAAAATACCACTATAAATTAATCCACGTACAATAGAAATATCTAGTTCATCATGGCCACAAAAAATTCTGGTCAAATCATCAATCAAAATAGAATTACAAAAAACACATATAGACCATACCAGATTCTTAATGTAGTCCATGGTATATCTGAATTCATAACACTCATCTGATGATACCTTGATTTCAATTTGATTTTTGATAACACACAAGATCCTATCAACTTGTCGAACAGATCATTGATACATGGAAGTGGATATCAGTTCTTTATATTCATATTATTGAACATCCAATAATAAAAACACAATCATGATATCCCATAATCATTATTTGAAAACAAAACTAGAGAACATGGAGGAGGCAGACATGTAAGGATAAACCATTTATTGTCCAAATCCTCTAGGTTAGTATTAGTCCCTGGAATGCCTATCTGTTCCATTCTATATATCAAAATGGGTATTGTCTCATCCCCCAACATGGGTTCAATTGTGAAATCAACATATCTCTCAAGTGATAGTCTTGATAAGTATTCAAGAAACATATCCTGAAACATATCCACTACTGGAGGAATGATATCATATATAACACCTCTTTCACCATGAGAAATACTCTCAACAAAGGCTGTGAAATCTCCAATTTGAGGAGTAATTTCCGATATTCGTCCTGTGTAGATATCTAACTCCTCACGGTGAATGTAATGGTCACCCATATGTTATGTAAATTCCACCCTGTAGTGGTAATAGTCAATATGCACTCGGTATGAAACTAGATTGTAAATACCCATGACTAGGTCAAAGAATGACATTTCAAGAGTATAGATATCCCAGAGAAAATGATACATACAGATATATAGAGAACATCCCTGGCACAAAAATATGTATCTAGACCAAAATTCTTATAGTTTATCTATATTTATTAACCCACCCACAAACACCACTGCTAGGCACATGCCATTTACAAGATTGGTATATATTATAGAATGAGAGGAAACAATATCAAAAAATTACTATCTAAAGTATAAGATAAAATAATTGTTGTTAATCCCATTAGGTAAGATACCCTTTGAAGTGGGGGGGGGGGTAACTGGGGTATGAAATATTAAAAAAAATTCCCTTATTGATCTTAATTCACTGTTACACAAAAATATCTTCTCTCTCCATCATGTTAAAGAGTATGAAATAATATTAGAGCAATAAAAAGACACCTGAATTTTACTCTGTTCATCCTCAATGGGCTATTTCCAAGGAGCATACACCGGTGATGTGCTGATGTACCAAATCCACTAAAATATCACTATAGATTACAATGTTCAGAGTGGGATCACTATCCCTCCCGGTTTACAACTAATTAAAATTTTAAATCTCTTTTCTCTCTAAACATAATTGTGATAACTTCTTCTTCAGAAGATTCAATCATAGTTTATAGACATGTAGGTCTCTTCAATTGAATGAATACATGCATCCTCAACTGTATGTAGATGCCCTGTTGAATTTTGACTTTCATGCAGAGATGAATACTACTTTACCACAGAATTAAACTAGGAATCCTCAAATTTTACTGGAAACAGTTACTGCTCCATATGCATAATTCTCTTTCCGTAGATGATAAATCACTTTTTTTGCATATAATCCCAATTAAACTTTTTTAATAACTTCAAAAAAATCTTTGGAACGTCTAATTTTATGCGGATCATTCATTTATTTCTCTTAACTCCCTTTTCATGAAATATTTACCCATTCCATGGATTAGATATTCACTATGAATTTAGCTTATACAAATGAGTAAGTTCACCTCTTATTTATATGTATTGTGGACCCCCGTGTGAAAAACATACCATTTCATGCACAAATTCTCATTCTACATGCAATGATTTTCACGTAAGAAAAATTTTACTCGCACATATCCAAATTTTTTCCCACCTCATTCCTTTTTAATATTTCAGTGTTTTAATCTAGAAACACCTTATCATTGAAAATTCAAAACTGCATTCACTATTGTGCACAAAACTAATTACTTACACATTCTATGTTTTTCACACATCACTCCAAAATTTCGTTCGCCTTTCCTATTCATCAACCTTGATTTTATGTTCATCAACCTTTTCTAAGATCTCTGGAATAGAGGACTTATGTTTTTCAATTTTGTTTACTATCTTAGAATTCTCTTCTTTCTATTGTTGCATATAGTGTTTGGTATCATGAACCACTTTGTTGGATTTCATCATTTTATCTCTGCAAACAACTATCTACTCAAGGGATGCTTTTAATTAATGATCTATATCCACTATTCCTTCAAATTCTCCCTTTTCTTTATCTACATCATTTTCTTCCTTTTTCAGAGAACACCTGTCAACTGCCACCATAGAATTTTCTCTACTATTTGTGAAGTTCTCTATCTCTTCAACCTCCTAAACCTCAGACTCATCTGAATGGTCACATTCTTATGAAATAATATTCTTTTTCTTAATGAAATTTCTCTTGAAATGATTTTTACCATTCACATAGGATAAGGACTTATTATTAGGAATTTAAACTACATATTATTAATCTTCTTGGAACATCGTGGGGAACCCTGTCGCATGATTTCCAACCTTTCCGCATAAAAAAACATGTTAGTGGAAGTTTCCCAATGATCATTACTTTTCATCTTTGTAGGACTGAGGAAACGAATGACATCATCTAATCTGTCTCTTCATCTTCGTGAGAATATTAAATGGTGAGATTATTCATGGCCTTGGATTCCACCTCATTATATTCCCCTTTTTCCACAGCATCATTATCACCATTTATCATTTCAAATGAAACAAGGGTCCTGGGAAAGTTATCCAATGTCATCTCTTTCAGGTATTTATCTTCCAAAACTGAAATGTTCCGATTGAACTGAGGTGGAAGTTTCCTCAATATGTGAATCACAATATTTATATCTTCAAAAACATCTCTATTCCCTTCCATGTCTCCCACAAAAAAATTTACCACATCAAAGAATGTATCAACAAGTTCATTTGGATACATTCTTAGATTATCATACATGATCCGAAGAATTTGCAGTTATACCTCTCTGACATTTGTATCTCCTTAATATATATTCAAAATCTTGTCCAACATAGCATGTGATATTTTTCTTGACATTACCTTTGTATATATAACATTACATAGGGGTCCTCCTAAAGCATTGATTCCATTGTCATTAGCATCCAATTTTCTTCATTCAGTTTTTGATAATGCCCCACTATTAATATCAATAGTTATACCATGCATTGCTGCTTCAAAAAAATCCATTCCCAAATATAAAAATTAGTATCGCATCTGATTCATACATTTCTGAAAATGTTTCTCATTGAAGATCAGAATCCCTTTAGGATTGGTGACCTCCATTTGAGATAGAATCGCTGATATAAACATTTCCCTTTGATACAAATATTTAGGTCCATTATGTTAGTTATGCTGTGAGGGGGGGGGGAATCTGGGTATGACAAATTAAAACAACTACCCATATTGATGTTGTTTCATTGTTAGAAAAAACTCTCTTCTCTCACCTTCCCATTTCAGAGTATGAACTAATATTAAAGAAGGAACATGACAAAACAATTTTAATTGGTTCACCCATACTAGGATTCATCCAAGAAGCATACACATGTTATGGGACTATGTAAAAAATATGCTAAAATAACACTTCTATTTACAACATTCATAGTAGAGTCATTATCCATCCTAGTTTACAACCAATCTCAATTTGAAAGCTCATTTCTCTCTCAACTGAACTGTGCTAACAACTTCTTTATAAGATCCACACAAATTTTATAGACATTTAGGTCTCTTCAATTGAATGAATACATCCATCATCAACTATATGTCGATGCTCTATTGATGTTTTACTTTTATCCATAGATGAATACCGCTTTACCACAAAATTGATCAGGGAAAGCCAAAATTTTACGTGCAGCCTATATTGCTCCATGTGCGTAACTACCTGGCCTTACATGAAAAATCTCTATTTTTTCATGGAATTCCAAATAATATTTTTTCAAAAACATCAAAAATTTCACACAATGTCCAATTTCACAAGAAAATATCACATTTTCATGTAACTCCCTTTTGGCACATTTTTTATACGCATCAGAGATTAGATATTCACTAAGTATTGTGCTTATACAAATGAGGGATGTCACCTCTTATTTATAGGCTCCACCGACCCCCATGAACAAAACCCACCATGTCCTGCAAAACACCCATTCTGCACACAATGACATTCATGTGAGAACCATTTTTTGTCCACATATCCATATTTTTTGTACACCTCATGCCTTCTCCATTTTTCGGAGTTCTGATACTAAAAAACTTTTTGGGCAAAAATTCAAAGCTTTATTCACTATTTAGTGCAAAACCAATTTCGCAAAAATTAATTTTTTTTCACACATCACTCAAAAATTTGGTGTACCCTCCTTTTAGAAAAACACAACTGTCATTTTCTTAATTTTTAGGCCCAAAAATTTGGCTATAACTAGAAAATGGTTCCACCTTGTATCTACTCTTTTCGTAACACCTCTAGATTTTCCATTCCACTGTCGAGGTTCTTCAATCAATCATGGATTGTCAACTAAATCTATTGAACCCGAAATCTCGCCATGGATGCCCCCATTTTCAACTAACAAAACATAGAAACACACCCTATTCAAAAATAAAACATTGAGGGCCACTTTTTCAACAATCAAAACAATCCCAAAAATTATTCAATGATTATTTGAGGGATTTTTCCCTAACAATATCGCCCTTTTGGTTTGATGAAAACACTTTCATAATTTGACAACTCATTAAAGCTTCTTTCATCTTCAACCAGCTTTCTTCTCTTGCGATTCATAGAACGATCAATGATTTACACAACACATACTCTAAGCCCACATGAACAATACTTTGTGGTAAAAACAAGAGTTGTATGTAATGTTTGTCAAAGAATCACTTCATTACTGACAGAAATTGTTGACACAAAACTGAGACCAGTGAACTTATTTCATCATAAACCTCAAATTTCATGATATATCTTCTTTGATCGATCACTTCAAGCATCGTCAGATTTAATACTCTCTCATATTTCATTGATCCCCCTATTTAACTGCTCTACCTATTATCTTCTCCCTATGTCTTGACATTAGACATTTTATCCATAAAAGACACACTTTCTCCACTTTGAACAGTCATATTTTCACCCCCTTTGTAAATGAATACAATGGTCAGTATTTTACTGTTTTCAATAGGGTAAGAATAAAAATTATCATATTAGGGGGAAAACCATACCTCGGGAAGAGGGGGATCCACAACCACACTCTTTCAAGTGTGGGTAGTTGAATGGACTCCTAGTTCCATTTGATGCCTCTCAAAAGCTTCCTTAGGTAAGGAGTTGTCAGAATGTCATCAACATGTAACTCTATAGGAATGTAATCCAACTTCACTAGCCCTTGATCCACCATTTCCTTGATAGAATGATATTTTATCTCAATGTGCTTTTTCCATGAGTGATGTAATGGATTTTTACTATGATATATAAAACTCGATTTATCACAGTAGATTATGATCAGAGACTTCACTTCAACACCCATATCATCAAGCTACTACTTAAACCACAATAACTATGTGCATCCTTGAGTGGCGTCAATATACTCAGCTTTTGCGGTGCTCAATGAAATGAAATCTTGCTTCTTCCAGAGCCAAAACAATAAAAAATCTACCAAGATAAAAGACACCACCTGACGTTGATATTCTTTCATATTCAGATCTAACCCAATATGCATCAGTATATCCCAATAACTCTGACTAAGAATTTTCATTATATGTCAAGAGGAAATCACATATGCCCTTGATATACCAAATTATCATTTTCATTGAATGAATTTGGATTTTCTTGGGATTGATTGAATATCTCCCTACTTGGAATATGATGAATACAATGTTATGACTTATCATAGTTATGTATAGCAAACTCCCAATGATTTTCCTTTATTTTGAGATGTTAACTACCTTCCCATCATTATATTTGGAAAGTTTCATCCGTGTGGAAACCATAGTATTAAAATTAATGGAATTTTTCATTCAAAATCTACTCAATACATCCTAGGAATATTTGGATTCATAAATTAAAGTACTATTACATCCTTGTGTCACCTGTAAACCAAGGAAAAATTTTTGGTCACCAATCACTCACAGTTTGAACTCAATTTTCATGAATTTAGAACATTTCATGAAATGTACTTCATCTAATTCACCAAAAATTATGTCATCGATATAGACTAGAACCATCATCCTTTGATTATTGTCATTGAAATTGATATTATAATCATCTACACCAAACTAAAATTCATACTTTTTAATATATTGATCAATACTTGAGTACCATTCTCTTAGTGATTATTTCATATCATATAGTTCTTTCTTCAATCAACACACTTTGTTATCATCTTCATTAATGATTAAACCATCTTGTGGCTATATATAAACTTTTTCCTCTAGAACCCCATTCAAAAATGCAGATTTGACATCTATTTGTAATACATAGAAAATCTGTTTCACTATAATGTCAAGGAATAATCTAATTGTCTCTAACCTGGAAATCAGCAAAAATGTCTCATCAACATCTATTCCCAAAATATGAGAGTTTTCTTTTCACACTAGTCGTTATTTTTTAGTCACTCTTCCATATTCATTAATCTTTTTGTGAAAGACCTATTTATTCCTGATGACATTTTTATCTTCTAGCCTTGAAACAATCTCCCAAGTCAGATTCTTCTCAATCTAGTCTAGCTCTTCATCCATCGATCGAACCTAGTTTTCATCTTCAGCTACATCATCAAAACATTTAGGTTCAACTTGATACTGCTATAGTGAATTCATTCTTTTTGTCTGAATTGGAAATATTTGATCACCAAAAATATCATGCTTGTCAATTTTAGATCGACTCATTGGCTTAATTGCATATACCGACCTGAATTCCTCTTTTTCATCATCAGTATCTTTTTCTGAGTCAACGTCTTCTACATATACTCCCATGTGTTACTTTACTCATCCTCACATTCATGAAGAAACTATTCAATGTATTATTGATGATTCTATGCATATTCCATAATAGTGGCATCATTTCTCTCAACAACATTTCCTAACCTCTTGTTAAAGTATTTGTATGCTTTTCTTTTTCCTAAGTATCCAAGGAAAATCCCTCATCTCCACGCGACTTAAATTTTGTATGTCTTTCATTGTTGATAATGAATAACATAATTCCAAAAATTAGAATGTATTTAATCATTGTATATTTTACATAACACATCTCATATGAAGTCTTTCCTTTCTTCATACATAGCAGAACCTTGTTAGAAATGTAAACTGGTGTCAATAATACTTCCTTCCAAAAAAAAATTTGATGGTATTTTTCTATAATCATCATTCTGGCCATTTTGTTGATGATTTGATTTCTCCTTTCAACCACTCTATTTTGTTGGGGTGTTCTTACTAATGAAAAATGATTCTGTATCCCATTTTTCTCGACATAGTCTTCCACTTGATTGTTTGTGAATTATGTACCATTATCAGTATGAAACCTCATAATTTTCTACCCAAGAATCCTTTCAGATTCCATCCGATTCTATTTTAGGATATTGAACACATATGACTTAATCGAAATGACAAATACCAATGCCATAATATTATAATCCCCAATGAAGAAAGTATAATATCTCTTTCCATTAATGGATCTTAGCGAGATAGGTCCAAAAACATCAGCATTAACCAATTCATGTACTCTTGTTGACTTCTTTTCCTTTTCTTTGTGTGTTTTTTTGATGATTTTCCCATGTTTACAAGAATCAAATATATAAGTTCAATCACATGATATCTTGGGATGATCTCTAGATGCATCACACATTACCAATTCTTCCATGGTAGGTTGGAATAGGTTACCAAGTCGTTTGTGCCATAACATGTTTTCCTCATCTCTGGATAAAAAGAAAACATCTTCATGACCAATTTGAAGGTAAAGATTTAATTTTGTCTCCTTTCATGGTATAATCAATGCACCATCTCTTCCTTTGAAGAAACACATATTCTCAGTAACCCTAATAATATTCCCAAAGTCACACAGTTAACTGACACTGAGAAAATTTTGACTCAGTACTTCTACTACTAAGACATCAGTAAGTCTTATTTATTTTCCCCCAAACCTGGCCTTCCCCAAGCTAATAATCATCAAGCCTTCCTCAACTCCAAAAATTACATTCTTTCTTTGTCATATTTTAATCTTGTAACATGATCCTTACTAACTATCATTTGATATGTGAAACTGTTTTCAAAGATCCATACACCTGAATAGTTTGATGATTTAAGATAAATTTTTGCATCCACCTCCATCTCATCTCTTTTCTTGTTGATTTATTTTTTGACTTCATACATTGAATATATTAAAAAGAATGCACTTTATTAAAAAATAATGGACCAAATTCATATTTCAGAGCTTCAAATTTATTTTTTGTTTTAAACTCATTTGATGATTTTCTAATTTGCTGCTTGCGACTGCTCGGGTACCATTTTTGCACATTACTCTACATGAATGATGTACAATATCTAGATATGTGTCCCAATCATTGTCACAAAAATAAAGGTCCCACAAAATATTTTCTATAGTATTGTGCTCTGTTAGGATTCTATTGTTTTTCTTGTGTACTTAGATATCTCTTGGCTATAGAACAAACGTAATGGGAATGTCCCATATTTCTAAAAAAATAACACCTGATGTAGGGTGCATTCATGTGTGTCACTTCTGCAATTCAATTTTCCCCTTTTGGTTCTCTGAATGTTTCTATTTTTCTTTATACCCAAATCAATCATCAATTTTATAGTGGGTACTTTCTATCTGACTTCAACCATCACAGTTTTCTATTTTTGGTAAATCCCCACATTATCCTTAACATCTGAACACAATTGTTGCTTCTTTTGTACTTTCCAAATATGCTCCACTTTAAACATTTCAGACTTATGAATTATTTTGTTTTCTAGTATCGTACTAGTAGTCAAGGGTTTTTCACGATCATTTACAATTCTTCATTAACAGAAAACATCTTCTTAAAGATCATCAATATACTTAATTTGATCATTCATTGTGTTATTCAGGCCATTAATTTCCATTTTCTGTTATTCAACTTTGAGTTTATGTTCTTCATCCTTTTCTGATCTCTCTCTCCAAGAGGACATGTGTTTTTCAATTTCCATTACCATCTCAAACTTCTATTTTTCTTGTTTTTTAATATAGTATTTGGAATCATGACTTACATTTTAGGATTTCTTCACGTATTTCTCTCCATACATCTATCTTCTCGAGGGTTTCTTCTAATTCAGCTTCCATATCGAGAATTCCTTCCAATTATTCTTCTTCTTTATCATCAGCATAATTTTCTTCCTTTTTCTAAGAACTCTCGACAACTACCACCATATATTTTTCTCCACAATATTTTCATTTCTCTATACCTTCAATCACCTCAACCTGAGACTCATCTGAATAGTCACATTCTATTGAATGAAAATTGTTTTTCTTAGATAAATTTCTATTGAACTATTTCTTTCCTTTCACATAGGCTGAATTATTTTTCTTGGGAATATAAATATCATCCTCATCATCTTATTAGAACATAATGGGGGCACAATGATGCATGATTCCAACAATTATGCATTGAAAACATGCTAGTGGATGTTTCCCTTTGATCATTTCTTTCCCTCTTTGTTTGTTTGAGGAAAAGACTGACATCACCTCATCTGTCTCTTCAACTTATTGAGAATCTTTAATGGTGATATTATTCAGGGCCTTGAATTCCACTTATTTATATTTCTCCATCTTCCACATTATCATTATTATCATTTCTCATTTCATATGCAACAAGGGTCTTGTACATGTTATCCAAGTCATCTATTTCTGGTCCTTATCTTCCAAAACATTATCATTCGGAATGAACCGTGGTTGAAGTTTCCTTAATATGTGCTTCACAATCTTTATGTCATCAATATGTTCTCCAAGAGATGTCATGTCTTCCAAAACATTATATACCCTATCAAAGAATATATCAACATACTAATTTTGGTTCATTCTCAGATCTTTATACTTGTTCCACAAAACTTGCAGAGTGGCCTCTATGATCTTTTTAACTCATTCATATATATTCAGTAACGTGTCCCACATAGAATGTTATGTTTTTTATGACATCACATTCATATAAATAGCATTGTATAGGGATCCTCCTAAAGAGTTTATTCACGTGGAGTCAACATCAAATTATCCATGTTCAACGTCAGATAATGCACCACTATTAATATTGGCAGTTTTACCATGCATGTCTCATTTAAAAAAAATCCATTCCCAATGATCAAAAGTAGTTTTGCATCTGATTCTTCCATTGCTGAAAATTGTACTAAATGAATATCATAACCACTTTATGATTGGTGACCTCCATTTTAGGGAGAAATAATGATATCAAACTTTCCCCATGATACCAATTATTTGGTTCACTAGGTTAGACACCATGAAGGTGGGGTGAATTAGGGTATAATATATTAAAACAATATCCCCTATTGATCTTTTTTTATTGTAAGACTAAAATGTAAACTCTCTATTTCCCATTGCATAGTATGAAATAATCTTAATGAAAACACATGACACATCAATTTATATTGGTTACCCTCACTGGGATACATCCAAGGAGCATACACCAGTGATGTACCAATGTACCAAATCTATTAAAAGTGAAATTATATTTACAATGTTTGGAGTAGACTCACTATCCCCCATGGTTTACAACCAATCAAAATTTGAAAGCTCACTACCCTTTCAATTGATGTGTTCCCACAACATCTTTAGAAGACCCACATTCATTTTTTTGACCTGTAGTTATCATTTATTGAATGAATACATGTATCATCAACTTTATGTTGATTCTCCATTGATGTTCTAATTTCATCCATAAATGAATACCACTTTACAAAAGAATCAAACAAGGAAACCCAAAATTTTATGTGTTTCCCTTATAGTTCCATGTGCGTAATTCCATTTCCTTGCACAAAAAATATCTTTTTTTGCATGCAATCCCAGCTCATCATTTTTTCAACCTAAAAAATTGCACACAATGTCCAATTTTATGAGAAACCTTCATATAATAACGCAACACCATTTTCACCCATGTTTTATGCATGTCAATGCTCAGATCTTCTCTATGTCTCGATCTTCTACAAATGAGGGAGGTCACCTATTATTTATAGGAATTGTTGACTCCTGGATGCATAACCATCCAGATAATCCATTATTTTGTAAAGGTTCTTTTATCAATCACGGATTGTCAGACACATCTCTTAAATCAGAAAACTCACCATGGATGCCCGTTTTTCAACAATCTTAACATAGAAACAAACCCTATCAACAATGAAAACATTGAGGACCTCTTTGTAAAAAAACCCAAAAACCCCAAAAATGCTTCAATAACACCTTTAGTGATTTGTGACTAATAATATTACCTCTCACCATCAATGAACTAGCCTCACTATCCACATGTATAGGCTACACTACATGCATTTTTCATTCTCCTCTCACCTATGATGCTATATAAGACCCCTGAGTTGCACCATGCTACACATATGAGTGATCTATACCAAAATCACTACATGATCTTCCTCTATTTACATGGATAATAAAACTCCAATTGTTTGTTTGATGAGGTGTAAAATAACCCATTTTCAATGATTAACTCTCTCTATATTAACGCTCACTTAATATCAATCACCATGAACTTTATAACTTATTAAACGTCACATATTTACAAAATATTAACACTCTACTGGTGGTCAGGGATAATGTCTACGATAATGGACCAACATACCACACTAATGAAATAACTCCCCAGTAAGGCACTGTGAAACCAACCCTATATTATATGTACTCTATTTTCCACTTCCCTAGGTAATGTTCTTGTAATTATGCTTCATTCCCTATGATGTGTCACCTCTTATAATCTATTAAAGACTATAGTTCTAGCACTCAAATCATGTTTTAGGTTATATTCAGTTATGAGAGCCCGATCCACCCCTCAGAAAACTTTTTTAATTTATGGATATTAACATGGGACATAATCTCAGACATAATTCCATCCTAAAAACGACTCATCGAAGATGTCTCATCTCTTTCCAATTCTTGAAAAAAGTTCCACAGATCCATAATGTTTCCCACATATTCCATCACAAACTTTCTCCAAAAAGACAATCACATGAACTACAATTCTTTCTCATGGCTCACTGTCTTTGAGTTGAAGTGATCCAATAATATCTAAAAAATGTACGTTTATATCATACTCATAACATATACAGAATTCACAAGAATGTACGATGTGAAATTACCTAATACTCATAACATATAATTGGACAACTTTACTATATTCTCAACAAGAGTCTCCAAATGATCAAGAATCATCTTGTTAGACTCACCCAATACTCAGCTCTATTAGGCCCACTCTCTCTAGAAATATTTGAAGGGGGTTATAACTGAAAATCCTTATTTTTGTCAAAAATGATCTTCGAAACCAACCAATTATATCATTCCATGAATTTCATGAATCCCGAAAAGTTCTATTATAACTTCTACCCTTCTTTCTCACCCTACATGATCTGTGCCTCATGCTCCGTCAGTAGAGGATCATTCCTAGCCAAGCCCCACAGTCATCATCCCAATTAGAATCATCATGGAGCCATATCTCTAAACTAGGAAACTATTTTCATAGGAATTATTACATATATTTAACACATTAACGTATGATTAAAATCATAGAAAGTCAAAAGGAGTCTTTACCCCAACTTTTCATGTGGTCAAAACAACTGTGCTATCACTACCCTTAACCATGCTTCCCTGAGGTCCTAGTTAACAAAGTTAGACAGATTCATATCATGTTTCTCATTTAGAAAGTGATTTATTCACATTTTTTCATCAATTTTCTATTATCTATTACACATTAAGAACCATTTTCTTCTTGATTTCAAATGCATGTAAAAACATTTCACATTCAACGACATACTCATAACCTATTTTTTGGTTTGTGCCTAGAGTGATGTATGTGACAATATAATTCTCAGTGCCTAGAATAATTCATTCAAACTCAACTATAACACCATCAAGGGTCAAGAGATAATTCTTATAAAATCTAAAAAAATATTCCATTTCAAAACGAGTGTGTCACCCAAGTAGAAATACTACTCAATCTCTATGAATGAATAATAATAATAATAATAATCCCACACTAGGAACATGGGATTTTCATTTAATCATGGGATTGAAACTCCCATGAATGAGCTCATTACCAGGCCCCGACTCTTTCTAGTCTCATGTATGCCTTTCCAAAATAGTAATACAAAAGAAGAAGATATGAAAACTCAAAATATGATACCACTTTGTTATTTCTTGACTTAGGTTCCACTTGTCGGTGCCACAAGGCAGTCCTTCACATGACCTCAATCATGCCTCAACATATGATAGAGGTTTGTGACTTTGTAGAGGGGGTCTAGTAATTCAGTCATGAGGAAACTATAACCACTTTTATCATATTAAACACTAGTGTAAATAAACATTATATGGGAAGTTTGTATAATCTTAAAAAACACCAATACCTATGGGAAATCAATGAAGGAAATATAATATCCCACTAAAATAGAAAACATGTCATGTTGAATTATGTGTTAAGTGTATCCATGTAAAATTAATATAAAGATGCCAACGTCTCCCATGAATTTCCTAAACCATTTATGGTTACCTCATCCACGCTCCATCAACAATTAGCTAATAATTCATGAATATTTCACTTAAGCTATCTTGAAAACACCACGTCTATTTGGGTACCGATTAGGTAGCTCGAGTAGGGTGTGAGTACAACTGATTAGGCCACCACAAATAGAATCCAAAAAAAAATCCATTAAATAATATTTTATGCTGTAATATAAAGGAAAAAATATTGTTCATAAATAGATATATTATCACATTATAAAAAATTTTGTAATTAAATACACAAACCCAAAAGTTTATGAGGACACCTAATCCTCAATATATACTTTAGTACATGTCAGAATATATGTTATCTCTGAGATATATCGCATCTATAAACATCCATGCTACTATTCTTATTTAAAAAAAATAAATGACCATGTTACCATTAAAGTATTCACACAAGTGAATGACTTTATTACGATTCAATATTTAACAAAAATTAATGATCATATTACCATTAATTAATTCCCAAAATTGAATAACAATGTTACCATTCTTATTTTTAAGAAATTAATGACCATGTTACCAGTAATTTATTCACACAATTGAATGACCATGTTAAAAATCATTATTTAACACAAATTAATGATTATGATACAATTAATTAATTCACACAATTGAATGACCATGTTACCATTCTTATCTATCAAAAATTAAAGACCATGTTACAATTAAATAAGTCAGAGAATTAAATGAACATGTTACATGTAATGACCCAGAATTTCCATGTAATTTTTTTAAATAAATGGAAATTTTACGAGTCCCTGAAAATTGACAGTGTGTGATTCTGTGGACCGAAGTGCCCAGAATTAATTTCTGAACATTTTTTCGGGTACATTTAGTAAACGTATGAGCATGTTTTTATAAACTTTGAACCGATTCATAGAATATAAATCCAAGGGCACCATTGAAATCGTAGCGCCTATATTCTCTTTAAGAGACTTTCACCTCGACGACAGTTGGTCGAGGGCGAAAGTTAGTTTTTGGGTTTTTTGTGAAAAAATAAAAAAATATGTGTAACTATTTATTTTTATTTGAAACACCCATGTGGATGAAGGGAGGTGTGGTCCACCAGAACTAAACAACCCTTTGTAAGATAAGAGGTGGCGTCCATAGAAAGTAAACTTCCTTTGTGAGGTTATGGTTGTGGGGACCACCCGAGCCTAAACCCCGAATTTGAATATTAGAGGTGGGGACCACCCGACCCTTATTAATGGGGAGAAACCTCCCAACTCCACAATATTCCACCCCTCTCATTAAATTGATCCATTAAATTGGGCCAATTAATTGAGAACCTTTATTTTGGCAACGTAGTACATTAATTATGCCAACATGGTTGTGGAAACATAATTAATCTTTTTGTGTTTTTCATATTGGAACATCTTTCATTTTTTCGTGGGATTGTGAGAGGAGAACCCTTGTAGGATTACACTTCTCCAACAAAGAATGTGTTCTTACATGAATAATTCTCATCCAACGAAGAACACCAAATTCTACTTCAACCTCAGGACACCCTCCAATGCGGAACGTGTTCGACTACGATGGACCGATGCACGATCCCAGGATTTGAGGTGTGTGGTGGACAAGACCAACATCGACAACATCAAATTACTTCTTGCGCCAACCTCAATGAACAATCCAAGTTAGAGGTTTACTACAATATTATTATCTCTTTTCATTTCTTCCCTTATAATTCTTTTGCGGGATTTGGGAATAGTGATTGATGAGGATTGTAGGGAGGGTGTTTGATTGTATTTTTCTTTACCTGTTCTTGATACTCTTGTTCTTGTTGAGCCACCTACTACCACTCTAATGAGGAGAGTGTGGGCCAAACTAACATGGCTCGTCCTCTATGATATTATTGTGAGGAATTGTGGTGTTTTTCTAGATGGAGGAGAATGGCGACCAACCACGATGGGGAATGAGAATTGTGGCAAGCACCACCTCTGTCCGTGACGAAGGTGATGGTGCACCGGCGATGCACTGTGACCAACACCACCACGGCTTCACTGTACTACTGCGGCCAAACCACCATCATAGCCTCACTGTGCTGCCCAGCCCAGGCCACTGTCGCCGTACATGTCGCTGCCACCGTCTGGGCCAAGCCGCCGCCGCCGAGCCGAGCCACCTAGCCGAGCCGCTTCTCCCATGCCAAGCCGAGCCACCACCGACATTCTGGCCAAACTTCCCCAGCCGAGCCACCCATAGCCTCACGCCCTCTATGGCCCTCTGTGGGCTCGTGGCCACCTGCAACCCTCCGTGGATTCTCACGGCCTACCGGGCCGCCCAGCGGGCTTGGCCAAACCCAACAGGACGGGCCACATAGCGTGCCATGCCAGACCCCATGGGTCAGTCCGGGTCTACCCAAATATGGTCGTCTATGGCCGGGTTGGGATGGGTCAGTCCAATCGGGTCGGACCAGAACTGGGCCCACTAGGACGCATTTACGATCTTTTGGCCATAACATTGGGACCTGACGTTCATTTGATGAACCATCAACGGTTCTGGAAATATTGGAGTGATACAGTCTCATTAAGTATACCCCACTAATGTTTTTGGGTAATTTTGAGGCACGTTCAGGTTGAATTGATCAAGAATCCAACCAGGCCCCCGCAACTAAGAGGATAATAACTCACAGACCAGACATCCTCTTGATGCACCACCTATTACGTTGAGACCCCTATCACATGGTGTTCCATTGAGATAATTATTAGTGGGATATCATGGAAATTTGATAATGGACCATTGGATTGGGGAGGGACTCTACCATAGATAAGAATTCCAACTGCGTAAATCCAGTAGCTGGCTGTGACAAGAAGAGTGTTCCAACTATCCTATGTGAGTCAGCTCCAAGAGATCCTATGTGGGTCAGCTCCTAGTGATCCTATGTGGGTCATATCTAGTGACCTGTGGGGGTCATATCCTAGTGATCTTATGTGGGTCTGCTCCTAGTGATCCTGTGTGGGTCAACTCCTAGTGATCCTATGTGGGTCATATCTAGCAACCTATGGGGGTCAGATCCTAGTGATCTATTGTGGGTAATCACCCAGCGATCCTATGTGGGTGAGCTCCAGTGATCTTGTGTGGGTCAGCTCCTAGTGATCCTATGTGGGTCAGCTCCTAGAGATCATGTGTGGGTCAGCTCCAATGATATTGTGTTGGTCAGATCCTAGTGATCCTGTGTGGGTTAGCTTTTAGTGATCCTCTGTTGGTCAGCTCCTAGTGATCCAGGGTCTGACAGCTCCAGTGATCCTGCATGGGTTAGCTCCTAGAAATTCTGTGCAGGTTAGCAGTAGAGCCTCTTAATGGAGTAAGTTTATTTAGTAGTTACATCTACTCATCTCATCTACTATACCTAAAGATATATCTTGTGTGAGATGAGTCAATACCTTTGTGTTTCTTCATGACTGAGATGGATTACTTGATAACAAAGGTATATGTATAGGCATATACCTAAGTAGGGTTATATGTTGATTTCATACATTGTGGTTTATTCTTTGTGGATTTTGAGGTAAATTGAGGGTGTCAGGGTCCCTACTGAGTATCCTTATACTCACCCCAGCACGAGATATTCCCTTACATTATTTTGTAGGATGTAGACGACATAAAGTGCTGAATGAGGACAAGGTTAATAGGACTGGACGGTACTTGGAGGTGGACCATATGGCGTGTCGGTGCACAGAGGAGATGGGTGGACGTGGAGTTTCGAGGAGGCAGTATGTACCTACCATTTAGGTAGGAAACTCAAAGGATGATATTGTAGCTGTCTTTTCTCTTTATTTAGTTGTATTTTATTTCAGTTGTATTTGTATCTTTATAGTTTGGCTTGTATTCCGGTCCCTTTTACTTTTAGCACTCTTTTAGTTATATAGTTTTCTTGTGTTCATATATTTTTGTGTGCTTGGTTACATGAGTTTATAGGTTTTACAGAAAATTCCTTCACAGTTCTAGGGAATATTAATTTTTGTGCTAGTCGCCATCCCCTGGCCTATAGAAGGCGGGCTTGGGGAAGTCACAGCTTAGGCCCTGGGGGATGGGTTTGGACAAATTGGTATCAGAGGAGTCAGTTCTACAGTAGATTATATGACTCTAATATTTCATCTTAATGAAAATAGTGTTAACTGTAGTGAGTGTGGTTATTAGTTTATGGAATCCATCATTGGCGCCACGGCCGATGTATCCATAAACCAGGGCCCTGACATCTGATTTTGGATTTAGTGCATGAAAACACAGATTGTGTGTGTATTTTCAAGAGTTTTCTTTGTGATCTCTTATGTCAACTCAACAGGTATATCTTATTAACCATGGAACACCTGTTTCATTTCAGGATTCCTCCATGGAAGTTGCAAGCTAGGGTTCCAAGAGTTGTACACACTAATAGCCCACCGAGCGATGAGGCCTCGGTGTAGGGATCTTTTTATGTAGGGGAACCAGCGGTTCCATTCCCCATAGGGATGCCGATGGCACCAGCCCCAACAGCGGATGTTGCACACCTCTTGAGCCCATTGCACGAGTTCAACCACTAGAGACCACCTAGGTTTAGGGGAGAAATAGACCCACAGACGGTTGAGGATTTCCTGGAGGCTATGGTGAGAGTCTTCCCACTCGTAGGGACACCATCTGATCTCATTGTGATCCATGCCACCAGACTTCAATAGGAAGCAGTAGGCAGATGGTGGAGCTTGATGTTTCATTTTCACAAAGAGGTGACGATTCTTTGGGAAGACTTTGAGAGCCTGTTTCGGGTAGAGTTTATTTCAACGACTCTTTGCGCAGTACGCATACATGAGCTTCTTCATATGCAGAAGGGAAGAATGACTGAAGCTTAGTACACCAAGAGGTTCACTCATCACTCACATTATTCCACATATATAGTGTGAGACCCATTCTTCAGGGCCTAAACCATCGAGTAGGGACTCGGGTGGGAGATCCGGGCTTCAATGATCTCACTCAGCATTCCGACATAGGCGGGGGTGTTAGAGAGAGCACTTTTAGTGGAGAGTTTCATTGCTGAGCTGTCACCAGTAGCAATATCCACCCCCAGTCATCACGTAGAAAAGTCTTTTGTAGCTGGAAGTAGAGAGATGTTGGAGTGGTCTAAGAGGACTAGACCTATAGGTGGATGACCGCATGACTCAGGATTGGTTTTGCGGGGCACCCGAGGCTATGCCAGTCATACTAGGAGCGGGCGGTGTTACACATGTGGCATGTAGGGTCACATGACTCGTGACTGTCTTAACCGTCGTATAGATGATCAAAAGATGGTCGAGGGAACACCTAGGTAGAGATAGAGGTTCAACCGAGGTGGTTTGCAGGGAGCAGGCGGACGTGGCAGAGGAGATGGCCATACAACTGGCGGTGGGAGACGTTTCGAGATGTTACTACCACCACCAGGAGGTCCACCCCAACTACAGGAAGTAGGTGGAAAGTAGAGGGCTCAACTTGAGGAAGCTAAGGCCTATGATCACGGTTCTCCAAAGATGATACGAGGTATGATCTATGTCTACTCCACCTTAGCTGCAATACATATAGAAACAATTTCCCATAATTCTTTTGTTTCCACTACCCTCGTTCAGAGCTCAGAAATTCTCTAGGAGCTGTTAGCTCGATCCTTATGACTAGAGACTCCTTCATGAGAATATTCTATGATTACACATAGGTGTTGGTAGTGAGAGATTACTCTAGGAGGAGAGAGATTCATCTAGGAGCTCCTAGTAGAAGTGTCGAGGCCTTACAACGTCATCTTGGGTATGGACTGGTTATCTACAGTCCATACTCTGATAGACCGTATTAGGCAAAAAGTGCGATGTGTCCGTAAGGATGGGTCCAGGATCACCTTTACAGGTGAGAAGGGATCCTTTGTAGTGCAAGATGGACTTACTCGGAGGAGAGTGTAGCCGGTCAATCATCAATTTGATAGCCTTACCTTCAGATCAGTTGATGTAGAGAGTCTGAAATATCCTTTATTAGTGGACTAGTTCATGGATGTCTTCCCTAATGATGTTTCATGTCTACCTCCTCGTAGAGAGGTGGAGTTTTACAAGGACCAATACCACAGGATGACACCGATATCAACACTAGCATATCAGATGGCTCCCACAAGGCTTTCTGAGCTGCGGGTCTAGCTTGAGGACATTTAGGGAAGGGATTCATTCGGCACAGTGTTTCACTTTGGGAAGCCCCATTTTTGTTCGCCAAGAAGGGGGATGGAAGCTTGAGGCTTTTTGTTGACTATCAGTGCCTAAACTATGAGACCGTGAAGAACAAGTACCCACTTCTGAGTATTGACGATCTCTTTGATCAGTTGAAGGGAGCATGGTGGTTCTTGAAGATAGACCTCAGATCAGGCTATTACCAGCTCAGAGTGCGAGATAAGGATGTCCAGAAGACAACTTTCAGATGTCTGTATGGCCATTATGAGTTCTTGGTAATTCCATTCGGTATAACACATGCTCTAGAAGTTTTGATGGGACTCATGAATCAGATCATCCAGCAATACCACGATCTCTTTGTAGTAGTCTTCATCGACTACATTCTTATCTACTCGATTTCTGAGGAGAAGCATGTCTGTCATTTACAGGTATTATTGGACACAATTCGAGAGCACTAGATTTATGGTAAACTCTAGAAGTGCATGTTCTTGATCCGAGAGGTTCACTTTCTTGGAAATGTCATATTGGAGGCTCGAGTTGTAGTGGATGCATCAAAGACTGAAGTGGTACTTCCTTGGGAGCCACCCAGGAGTGTGACAGAGATACATAGTTTCCTGGGATGGGCTGGATACTACCGGATATTTGTACCAGATTTCTCCAGAGTGGCAGAACCACATTCAGCATTCAAGAAGAAGGGAAAACCCTTCGTGTCATCGGAGAGATGCCATTAGAGTTTTCAAGAGATGAGGTAGAATCTGACTAGTTCCCCCATCTTAAGGCTTCTGGAATAGGGTGTAGGATACGAAGTTTACTACGACGCATCAAGGACCGGGCTTGGATGTGTCCTTATGCATGAGCATGTAGTGATCGCTTATGGTTCTCGATAGCTGAGGCAACAGGAGCATAACTACGCTACCTAGGACCTTGTGGTAGCAGTAGTGGTCTTCTCCTTGAATATGTAGCACCACTATCTGATAGGAGAATGTTTTATAGTGTACACTGATCACAATAGTCTAAGGTATATCTTCTCTTAGAAGGACCTGAACCGGACACAGTGACATTGGAATGAGTTCCTCCATGACTATAACTTCGAGATAGTATATACTCCTGGGAAGGGGAACTTTGTTGTAGATTTACTCAACACAATATATGGTATATAGATTCTTGATGAGGCGACAGTGCAGTTGACCGTTTTGCAGATATACTTCATGGAACGTGATGGAGAATCCTTCCTATAGTCTCTTATAGTCACTCCCCCACTTCATCAGCCAGTCAGGGAGGCGTAGTGTGGGGACACTGACTGCGAGACACGACGTGCTCAGATATCCCCAAGATAATCACCTAATGGATTTTATGATGCTGGGGAGCACGTTATCCTCTTAAGAGGATGTATCATGGTACCAGTGTCACTTCAAAAGGAAGTTTTGAAGGAGTACCACACATCCCCTCTAGCGGTACATCTAGGAGTGGCGAATATGTACCAGGATCTCCGACTAAAGCACTTGTGGACAGTAATGAAGAAATTAGTTGTAGAGTTTGTCTCTCGATGCCACACTTGTCATCAAGTGAAATAAGAGCATGATGTACCAGTAGGCTTGGTTCAGCCTTTAGAGGTCCTAGAGTGGAAGTGGGATGAGATATTTATGGACTTCGTGACAAGACTTCCACTTATATACAGAGTTCAAGACTCTATCTGGGTGATCATCAACCGACTCACCAAGTCAGCCCACTTCCTATCGATTAGTGAGTAGGATTCAGAAGAGTGCTTGGGACGCCTCTTTGTGTAGAAGATTGTACGGCTATATGGAGTACCCTCGACGCTTGTCTCTGATCATGATAAACGTTTTACTTATCGGATATGGAAGGGGTTATACGAGCCTTTCGAGATGCATCTTAGCTTGATCACTGCCTTCCAACCATAGACGGATGGCCAGACTGAGCAGACCATTCAAACCGTCGAGGAAATGCTCAGTTCTTGTGTCCCCGACTTCGGTCACATCTGGGAGGACCACTTGACTTTGGTGGATTTTTCATACAAAAACAGTTATAACTCCACCATTGGGATGGAACCTTTTGAGGCGTTGTATGGGTGACCTTGCAGATCACCCTTGTGCTGGACTGACCTAGGGGAGTCAGCACTACTGGGACCTGTGATGGAATGGGCTACCTCAGAGAAGGTTCATATCATCCAGGAGTAGATGAAGAATGGACAAAGTAGGAATAAGTTATATACCAATAGAAGATGGAGGCCTCTGAAGTTCGAGGACGGTGACCACATCTTTTTATAGGTCTCACCTCGATGAGGTTGTGGAGATTTGTCCAAGGAGGAAAGTTATCTCCATGATTCATCGGAACTTTCCTGGTCCATAGTAGAGTTGGTGAGGTGTCTCCCTCTTAGATCTTCCACCTCAGTTGCACTGGGTGCACGACGTCTTCCATTTATCCCAGCTGAGGAGATATGTTCATGATGATTCCCAAGTCATAAACCATGGTGAGTTGGACATCGATGATGGGGAATGTTTATGGAGGTTCCAGAGGAGATTGAGGATCGACATGAGCGGGTACTTCGTAGACAGTCGATACCTCTGGTGCGCATTCACTAGAAGCACGGGAACCTCTAGGAAAGAACATGGGAGATGGAGGGTCAGATGCGTGCTCAGTACCCCCACTTGTTTACCTAGTTATGAGTTGTGTCTTACAAGGTTGTAAATAACTTAGGTGAGGAGAATTTAATGACCCAGAATTTATAAGCAATTGTTTTTGAATAAATGGGAATTCTACGAGTCCACAAAAAATGACGGTGCATGCTTTTGAGGCTTGGAGTGTCCGGAATGAAATCTGAGGGAACCGTTGAACATGCAGCGCCGGTATTATCTTAAATAGACTTTCACCTCGATGGCAGTTGGTCAAGGGTGAAAGTTAGTTTTTGTGTTTTTCATGAAAATATAAAATAAAAATTAAATTGTGTAACAATTTATTTTTATTTGAAAAACCCATGTGGATGTTGGGATGTGGGGACCACCAGAACTAAACCACCCTTTGAATGTTAAGAGGTTGGGTCCACAGGAACTAAACAGTGCTTGTAAAGTTATGGTGGTGGGGACCACACAAGCTTAAACCCCCCAATTTTAATTTTAGTGGAAGGAACGACCTGAGCCATCTTAATGGGGAGAAACCTCCAAACTCCCCATTATTCCACCCCTCCCATTAAAATGATCCATTAAATTGGGCCAATTAATTGAGATAACTAATTGTGCCAACACGAAACATTAATTACGCCAACTTGATTGTGTCAACATAATCTATCATTTAAGGTATTCATATTATCACCTCTTTCATTTTTGGGATGGATTGTGATTGGAGAACCCTTGGAGGATTACACTTCTCCAACGAATAACACATTCTTCCATGAAGAATGCTCCTCCAATGAAGAATTCTGACTTCGAATTCTACCTCAGGACACCCTCCAAAGAGGAACTTCTTCAACTATGACGAACCGGCAGACGAGCCCGAGATTGGAGGTGTGTGGCAGAAGATATGAACATCGACAACTTCAACTTATTTCTCGCTCCAACTTCAACGAACAATCCAAGGTAGGGGTTTACTACAATATTATTATTATTTTCAATGTTCTCCCCTTAAAATTTATTTGCGGGATTTTTTAATAGTGATTGAAGAGGATTTTTAGGAGGGTGATTGATTATTTTTTTCTGTACCTATTCTTGATACTCTTGTTCTTGTTGAGCCACTTGCTACCACTCTAATGCGGAGAGTGCTTGCCAAACTAACCTGGACTGTCCTCTTCGTAATAATTGTGATGAATTGTGGTGTTCTTTGTGATGGAGGAGGATGGAGACCGACCATGAAGGGGTACAAGAATGGTGGACGGCACCACCGCCACCGTCCGAGCCATTGCCACCGTCTAGGCCAAGCCGCCGCCCGAGCCACCGCTGCCCGAGCCACCACCACTAGGCTGAGATACCGAGCTGAGCTGCCACCTCCATACCGAGTCGAACCGCCGCTCGAGCTGCCGCCATTGTTCCCACCGAACTGCCCCGGCCATGCCGCTGTGCAGCCTCGTTCCCTCCATGGCCCTCCACGGCCTTCCGACCACCCGAGGCACTCCACAACCCCTCACGGCCTTCCGGGCCAGACCCAGTGGGTCGGGACGGGTCGGTCCGATCGGGTTGTACCGGACTCAGGCCCACTATGACCCATTTACGCTCTTTTGGCCATAACATGGGCACCAGACATCCGTTTGATGAACCGTCAGCGGTGCTAGAAATCATGGAGTGAGACAGTCCCATTATGTATACCTCGGTATATTTTTGGGTAATGTTGAGGTACGGTCGGGTTGGATCGAGCACGAATCCAACTGGGCTCTCAGGACTAAAAGGATAATAACTCACAAAATGGGTGTCTGATTGATGCACAATATATTGCATTGAGACCCATATGACATTGCGATCCTTTAAGATACCTCTTCGTGGGACATCATGGCAGTTAGATAATTGACCAGTGTCTTGGGGAGAGGACTCTCCCAGAGATGACCAAGCCTAGTGTTGAAACGCATTAGCTTGCTGTGATGAGAAGAGTACTCCTATCTATCCTGTATGGGTCATCTCCTAGTGATCTTGTGTGGGTCATCTTCCAGTGATCCTGTGAGGGTAAGCTCCTGTGATCTTTTGTTGGTCAGCTCCCAACGATCCTGTGTGGGTCATCTCTCAGTGATCTTGTGTGGGTCAGCTACAATGATCATGTGTTGGTCAGCTCCTAGAGATCCTGTGTGGGTTATCTCCTAGCGAACCTCTGTGAGTTAGCTCTAGTTATCCTGTGTGGGTCAGCTCCTAGCGATCTTGTGTGGGTCAGCTCCTAGAGATCCTATGTGGGTCATCTCCATGCGAACATGTGTGGGTTAGCTCCAGCGATCTTATGTGGGTCAGCTCATAACAATTCTGTGTAGGATAGCAGCAGTGCCTCTTAACAAAGGATGATGATTTAGTAGTTACATCTAATCATCTCTAATAATGTACCTAAAGATATACCTTGTGTGAGTTGATTCAATACCTATGTGTTTCCTCGTGATTGAGATGGAATACTTGATAACTTTTGTATATGTATGGGCATATACCTAAGTAGGGTTATATGTTGATTTCATACATTGTGGTTTATCCTTGGTGGATTTTGAGAGAACTTCAGGGTCTAGAGGCCCTTACTGAGTATCGTTATACTCACCCCTTCATGGGATATTCTCGCACCTTGTTGTGTTGGATGCATACGACGGACACCTCTGACTGAGGATGAGGGTACCAGGACTAGAATGTACCTGGAGGTGGACCATATGGTGTGTCGGTACGCAGAGGTGATGGGTGGATGTGGAATGCTGAGGAGGCAATCTGTACCTACCCTTCATGTATTAACCTCTGAGGGTGATCTGGTAGCTGTATTTTCTCTTTATTCAATTGTATTTTATTTTAGTTGTACTTGTATCTTTACAATTGGGCTTGTATTCCGTGCCCTTTTACTTTGAGAAGTTTTTTTTTATACAGTTTTCTTGTGTTCATATCTTTTTATGTGCTTGGTTACATGAGTTTAAAGGTTATAAAGGAAATTCCTTCCCAGTTCAAGGGAATACGCCATTCAGTGCAAGTCGCCAGCCCCTGTACTATGGAAGGCGGGCTTGGGGTTGTCATAGCTCGGGCCCCAGGGGACGTGTCATGACATTACCATTCATAACACTTGGTCAAATGCCTATTTTACTATTCACCATTTAATCCCACATACTTTACAACATCACAATATTATACATATCTCATCTACCATTAATTAATTCCTCAATTCAGTAATCACACTCAATATTTTGATATTTCATACATAATCTACTATTAACTATATTATATCATGAAAAAATGTACCATAAATAATATTCTATTAATTATCTGAAATCATATATATTTATATCTCATAATTAATTCCATAATTAATTATCAAAACAAATTATTTCAATATCTCGTAATTAATCCCCTCATTAATGCTCTAAATCGCAAATCCCTATATGTCATAATTAATTGTCCTATTATTTATCAATATCAACAATTAAAATATTTTCTTAATTAATCCAATAATTTATTATCAATTTCACATCGTCAATATCACATAATTAATTGAACAATTTATTTTCCCTAATATCAGACAATTCCAAAATTCCTTCATTAAATAATTCACCCAATTAAATAATTCTATATTAAAATTGAAATACTAAAAAATCAAGTAATTATACAATATTCCGTCATATAATCAAAATCACAAATCAAGATCTCCTTAATGATGTAGATTTTGATTAATATATCAAAACCCTAAATCGAGATTAACAAATCAAGATCCCCCTAATTCCAAATTTTGATCCACAATCCAAAATCAATATTCACAAAATGTAGATCTATATTTTTAAAAAAAGATGATTACATATCATCAAATGAAAGATAAAATAAAGGAGGATGAATAAGAAAGCATTGGGATGAGATCCACTTATAGGGAGTAGAGCAGATCATCGATTTGGGCATTGAATCGTAAAGAAAAATAGTTAAATAGACTTGGAATCCCTCTAAAAATCTAAAAAAACGTGAGATACCTCTTAGGATTAAATGTGGGTCAAAATAGGTGAGTTCCGTAGGTTAAGTGGATTTTGAAAATAATTTCAATGTCTCTATTAAAATAATGCTCGATTTCTTGGCTAGATGGAACACGGTTTTCCTTAACCCTGTGCCAACCATGAGCCTATTGTTTTTGGGGTGTAGAGTTTCTATTTTTAGGGTGCACAATTTGAAAAATCGTTCCATTGCTATATGAACCCTCACAGGGTTTCATAGTTTCTTAGAGTAGGTGTGTGATTTTCTATAACTGTGCACCAATTGTGTACAACCCCTTTTTCATTCATTTTTCTCAAATTGAAACCAATCAAAAGATATGTTAAAACACTAATGAAATTTAATGAAATAAAAAAATAATAGTACCTGAATTATACCTTGATTCAACCCCAATTTTTTTTGGTTTCATACAATTGTGTTGGCCTATTCCTAGATGTTAACCATTAAAATTAGGATGCTTCGCTTAATGCCACAATGAAAGTGCCCTAGAGGGTCACACACTAAGTGTATCTATAATAACAGTTAAATAATGTATTATTATTTATTATTTAAATAGTTGAATTAATATTATTTCACATGTTGTTTAATAGTTATTAATGTTTTATTAATCACATGTATTTCATAATAAGTTATTATATAGTATATAATGTCAAAGTAAAATTTAATAATATTTAATTTTTATTTATTGAATATAATATTTATTTATTTATAGGATATTAATGTAGTGAAATTTATTTAAAAATTAAATATTCATTATTCAATTCCTGATAAATATTTTTGGAAGAATGGAGGACCATTTTTAATGGTCTCGGGATAAATAATAAATAATAAATAGTGTAGTGAAATTTATTTAATAATAATGTAGTGGAATTTATTTTAAAATTAAATATTTTTGTTAATCACATGTTAGGAAGTAATAAAACTTCTAACACTATTTGATATGGGGTTCTATAGGGATTAAATGAATAATAATTTTTACTTTGTCAATTATTTTCTTATAACCATATCTTAAAATAAACCATATTATTATATTTTAGAAGTGATCTAATTAATTTTTTTGGTTGTGAAAAATTTTTAGGAAATCCAATAAATCCCTAAGGATATTCATTATCTATGAACATTCTAAATAATAGAGAGATATCATCCTCAACCATACACTCCCAATTCAATATAGACCAATGAGAGTGGTTTGGAATATACTAATCGGGAGATCGAAGGCATATGATATAAGTGATAGGATATTTTTTTCTAACACCTAGATATTCCTATTGGATCATATGTAGATTTCTGGAACACCTGGGGATCATATATGGAGTGAATATATTGTATATTACTATAATATAACAATGGTAAAACCTATATAAATTTTTTGATCCATCAAATAATAATGAATTCCAACATGGTAATTAATTAATTAATTAAATTAATTATAAATGACATGTTTTAATCCAACTTATGATTTTATTATATTATCAATTGTGTATTTTATTTTATTGAACTCTGTGGATAATATATCATATCATTGTGTAGATTTTATATTGATCTTCGATTATGACAAAAACAGAAGTTGGGAATGAACAATCACGTGCTTCTACTACGCCCAAATCCTACATGAAAATCTTGATACTAATGTGGGTGCGTAATGGATAGAATCATACATGTGGATAATAGGAAAACAATTCATCATAAATAAATAAAAATGTTTATTCTTCCACAATAAATATTCGATCATGAAAAATCATAAAAGTAGTTGGGGAAAATGTGACATTGAGAATTAAAACTCAAAAGGTTGTTGCACATTCTGTATATTCGTTTTCATTGGATAAAGAGATACTGGTATAGAGTAAAATAATTAATAAAAAAATAAGAAATTTCTATAGTCTAAAAAATATATTTAATGTTACAACCCAATTTGGAATACTTATATAGAATCTTAGTTACTATAAATATTTCAGAAACTCTATCATATATTTCTTATGTATCTATTTAAATTGAACATGGTTTATATTAAATTTCAGTATTTCAAGTAGTGTGCTCATAATGATAATCTTATAAAATATATTAGTAATATAAGTGGGATACCACTAATCATATAGTTGATTGTAAAAAGAAAATGTGGGATGAAAAATAACATGTGAAGCCTATTTTATTATTCAAGTTGATCAATAAAGATATATAAATCAATGATAATTCTTTAATAGGAACCTGAACTTTAAAATTAATATTATATAGTGAATCTAGTTTAAAAATATATAATTAAAAAAACATTTTAAATTTCTAAATATATTGGAGATGAAATTGTTGTTTATATATTGAACAAAAGAGGATAACATCAAGAATTTTTATATTCTTAATAAATTAAATAAGTTTCTTGAGAACCAAATTAAATAAAAATTTTCCACATAGAGTTTTAAAGAGAAATATTTATATCCTTCTAGGATTAGGGTTTTTCAAATGAAAGAGACTTTTCCTTTAATTCATTAGTTATGTGTTGTTAAACCCTTTTCCCTAACTCATTATTTAATTGTGTATCATATTTTGGAATTAAAAAGGTGAGTTGAATTTATCATACTATGTGGGTATTTCAAAGGGAATTTCATATTATGGTTATTATAAAAAAATATAGATTTATCCGTTGATTACCTTAATTTATTAAAATGAGACTACACACATATGAATTGATTGATTAGTTAATATATATATATTACTAATAAATAATAATATATATTATTTGAGTTATTCTACAAAACTAGCATAAGGTAGAGATTAATGGATAAAAGGTCATGAGATAGATAAACCATAATATTTATTGGAGAATATTTAATTTTACACTTGATACATTTTTTTATAGTATTACCAAGAATCTGTGCTGAAATAATTCTTTAACACTTTTTAATGGGAAGTTAAATATATAGTGGAAAAATAATTTTTTCTGATTAATTAATTTGAGTATTCTATTATTCAATGTGATAAAAAAATCAAAAACCAATAAAATGGGATAGGCTAATGTAAAATATTAATCACTCAAACACTTTTATTCATTCAGAATATTCAATCAAATGTGGAGTTTAATAAAAAATTCATCATTCTTATTACATAATATTAAAAGAGTTTTGATAAACTAGAGTATTTTCATTATTTTTTATTAATAATGATTCAAATAATTCATTAGTTTTTTATAGAATATTTTATGTTTCATATTGAGGATTTATGGTTAATGTATTCTTTACAAATCCATGGTAGAAGATTTAAATGACCTTACATGTCATTAAGATAATGAATATGTATGTGGTGTGTTATATAGTAATAATAAATTGGTAAAGTGGTTTATATATATATATATTGATAATTTTGATATCATAATTGGAGACCCACTATCCTTTTATATGACATGTTGAAATTAACATGACATAAATACTGATCTTTAAAATAACTAATAAAAGATAAAAATATTTTAAATAAATAAATCCACCAAAAAATACTTTAATATTTATATAATATCCAAATAAATAAAACAAAACATTATTATTGTCAAAAGATAAATTTTAAAACTCATGTACATTGAAAAAAATTAATATAATCTAATAATGATAACATAATTTCATCCAAAATAAATAGAAAATTGTGAATATTAAATACATAGGAGTTGAAGCTAAATATTAAAATCTACTAATAAATGATGGAATATAAAAAATAATCCTTTGTCTTAGTAATTGGTTCACTCTTCACAACATAACCTATCATATATAAATAATTTCAAAAAAATTTAAAAACATTTTATATATATTAAATGTATGTATTTTATTAATGAAAATAACATTTATAAACTAATGAAAAACCATATAACATAATATGTTTGGCTTATACTAATATCGTTTCCACATATAATTTTAATGATTTATTATCATGGTTGGTATATCCATGAATTAGATATTCTAATAACATCATAATACCTAGATTATATAAAACATCATATGAAGAATAAAGGGGGTCGTTAAAGGGTGCCACGGAAGAAATAAATGATCAAGATCTTACTATGACCTAAATAGTATCCATGGTAGAAGATTGTAAAGAAGGAATGGAAGAAGGGAAAGGATGGAATCCTCCTCTTTTGCTATCCTTGTACTGTAAAACACTCACATAATGTTTTTTAGTTTCTATCTCATTTATTTTTTTCATTTAGACTGAATAATAAAATATAATAATAGCACTAATAAGGTTAAATTTATTAAATAATCCCCAAAAAATTATTAAAGTAAATTGAGGTTATAATTTTTGATAATATAATAATAATATTAGTTCAGGTAATTAAATGAGGTGTGGGTATGTTCAAGAAAAATTTGAGACGTTAAGATTATATTTCCTATAAAAATAAATTATGAAAAAGATTATTTTTATATTTTATAAATAGTGAAATCTAACCATGCATCCCACAAATTATTTAAAAACATTTAAGACATAAAAACATGAATTTATATATAAATTAAATTTAAATTATTGAAAATAGTTCTCTTAACTAATGAATCATGAATGAATTTAGTATTTTAATCATGATCTAATTATGCCAAAATGTACATAGGTAAGGTGTATTTTTTTGGAAATTTTTTCAAATTTCCATAAAGGTGATATGAAATTTATGTAACATTATACTATGGATTATAATTATTTTAATTAATATTTCTAAAAAATTATATTCCATCATTTTCTATATATTAAATAAAAATTAGAAAATTAATTATAAATTGGTTTCTAAATTATATAAATTTATTAAAAATATAAGTTACTATTTGATTTATTTTTTGGTCATTAATTTAGGCCCCGTCATTCAATGATCATTATTTTACATGCCAATTGCGGATTATTGATAACTTATTAATATATTTTGACTCTAACAAAAAGAACATTTATTACTAAAATTCCATTTCTTTTTTTAATTAACATTATTATGGTTATAGAAGACACATCAATTCTTTTATTATATCCAATTGGATTTTATATGATCGTTATGTATATTTACCATTGATAATATATTTTTTGAACAATGATGACATGACTAGTATAAATATAGGGTTTCAAAAAACCCTTAGGGAAATATTCAAAGGAAGTGATGGCTTAACTAAGTAGGACAATACCCTGTAAATCCCATTTGTCATCGCTTTTGAGGGATATATCATTTCTGGGCTTTTTACTAGACTAAGACCAACCCTAGATCCAATAACATAATCTTGATAGAAACCATTTATGAATGATGTGCAGGATCATCAAGATAACGAGCCAAACCATGTTCACCGAACGACCCCATGAAAGCCCCACTATTGCACACCTTACTCTTAGAGAATATTCTTGTGTAAAAAAGTGATATGTATAGAAACTTAGTAATAATAATATATAGATTATTTTTTATAAAATAATTAATATCTTTTTACTATTATTATTACTTTGTAAATGAAATTTAAGGCACAGATAGTATTTTTGGAAATCAATTTTGATGAATTAATGGATTTTTTAAATAAATAACATTTTAATAAAATATTTTTATTAAATTAATTTTTTAATATAAATTATCATATAATATTTATGAAGTAAAACATAATTTTTATTAGGGATCTAAAACTATTGTTTTCAAAACCCCATTGTTTTCAATGAATTTGAATTTTTTTAAAGTCGTAATTCACATATTTAGAAAATTATTTCAAAAAATTTAATATTAAATTTGGATCGGGGAAAAAATCATCCAATGGTGATTTATTTATAATTTTATAAGTTGAAATTTTTGGGGAAAAATAAATACCGTATAAATATAAAGTTTGTTTTATGAAATCACAATGGCCCAATAGTGATTTAATAAATAATATAAATTGTATCATATCCCAAATATATGTTTCTAAATTAAATGAATTTCATTTAAGTTTATTATATTTATTTTAGGATGCCTTAGTGAGTCCCCATAGATATATAATATATTTTATGATTTTAACATAATTTCACTGAATGTGCGACTCTACTCCATATAAAAAAAAGAAGTATTTTATTATCTTTGGAACATGGCCTCATAATATAATTTATATCACTCCCATTTGGTATAAAACATGTTCATAAACCATTAGACAGTTTGTGGTTTTGAATATTTTATCATGTAGTGTCCAAAACCAAATAATAAAGAAATCCACCTCTTTTCTGGTTTTAGCCCATCCGTGCATTCATATCTATTCAAAAAAAATACTTTAATCTCGTCCAAACTCTTCCGTATATTCATTATAGTCATAAAAAGTCTCCACTACTGTTCCAAAAATCATCTATCAATCCTTTGGACTCACACATCCAGGAAAAGAATTTCATTCATCACCATTGAATTCCAAAAACTTATTTGAGATTAGTTCATTTGATTTTATTTTCTTATATTTAAATTATTTTTTAATCATTAAATTAATGTATAATTAATGTGTTTTTATTAGGTTTCATTTATACCCTTAATTTAGACTGTTACCTTTGCTTTACTATGATGAAATTTCATAAAGGATTCTCTATGTCCTCTTTAAATAATGAAATTTGTTTATGATATGCCTTTTTAATTTCCATTCACAAATGTTTGAATAAATTATTACTTATCCGGCATATATTAAACATGTTTTATAAATGATTATATCCCCTTTCACACACATATAAACATATTAATAACCTATATGTACACCCATTACCATGCCCAAATTTTGAAAGGGTTCTTTTACTGTGTCCTCTTTATTCAAAAGTATTAATTATGTTATGCATTATATTTACAATTACATATATTGGGGAATATCCTTACAGGTACCCATTTCTATAAATTTCATTTTACAAGAAGGGATAAAACTTTCTATCTCATTAACCCAATTTATGAATTTTTATATGATGATGTTGTGTAGCCGAAATTTTACCACGATTTACCATACCACAATAATTATATAGTGAATACCTTACCCATTTATCCACCTAGAGTATTAATTATAATTCACATACTAATAATTATTGGGGAAATACATGTATGTATTACACATTTCTAGATATTGTAATAAAATTATGATTTTGAATGAATCAATTTATATGATCTATAAGACACACTTATGTATGGTATTGAAATTTATATAAAGGTTGTGCCCTGATAGCACTCCAATGAATTGGATAATGTTTAGTATCATGATATATCATGTTAGGATAGGGGTTTATCATATTATATTATGGTAAATTTGGCCACAATTAAGTATTGATGGTTTATCATTGACTTATGTCAATGATGGAATGTTTTAAGTTGATTCCACATTTCCCTTGTTATAATTATCATCCTATATCATACCTTATTATTCATTTTCAATTATGCATTGTTGATATGCCTTGTATAACATGTATTATTATCCTTATGTTATTCTATGTTTATTCACTTAATAGGATTTATATCTCTTCCCACTTTTATGTAAGTGCTTAGGTTATCCCATACATTGTAAAGTATGAAACAATATTTTGGACATATCAAAAAGTTTTCATTAAAGATGGTGTATTACACATTTTATGTTGTTATGTAATGTTATTAATCCCCAAATATACTATAACTATTTATCTTTTTATATAAATTATGTGAAATTTTATATAATAAATCATGATTAAATTTTAAATAAATGGCAGGGTTGTTATAGTTGGTATCAATGGATATGTTTAGTAATATTTAGTATTAGGATTATAAAATCATTGTGAAATCCCTTTGGTATAACACTAAGTATAAGGTAAAGTACCAAAATTTAGTTAATAATAGTGAAATTGTATTATCAAGAAAATAGTTCCCTATCCACAAACTATAAGTGGAAGTTGTTCTGTCATTGATGTACATATGAGTAACAACTCCGACATGGTGTTCTGGGATTGACTCTAGGTAACATGGTACATGAAACAAGCCATACAACTCACTAGGTTTTTAACTCCTGAAGGATATTCTTTGGTAAATTAATATACTCATTACAAAATAGTATTAAGGGAACAAAAAAAATTATCTTTAGAATATAAGAAGTAAATCATGTATAACAGAGATTGAATCATATCAAATCATAAGATAAAAAATAACTTTTATTTATATGTTATCTCTTTAATTTAATTGGATTCCAATTTATGTGTGAAATAATTTAAAAGTAATCATCCCTAGATTTATATTAGTTAATGTGAAACCATACTAAAATATGTTAATGGAATGGTTATTTTCCATAGTTATATGCATTACATTATATCAAAAATGTTTAGTAGAACTTTCAAACACCACAGAAAATCATGGAAGTAGAGATATTGATAAAGATACAAATGGGTAACTTATTGAATCCCATGTATATAACTCCCCCCCGTCACAATTTTATTCTTGAACATACCATTGAACCTTTTCATACTTCTATTTGTGGACTATGATACAATTTTTGGGATGTATTAGATTTATCTACAATGAGACTACATAAATTGTTATTAAAGTAAAATCACTATCCCAATGAGGGAATCGACCCAGAATTCAATAAAAGTGAAAGGAGGAGGGTGGGTCTTTTTTTAAACCATCATCTCAGTCATGGATATTAATACCAAATGAGAAATAATATCTAGTTCAACTAATAGATTCTAAAGAAAGGTTCATCGTTGAAGACATGCCTAAAATGAGGGATTAGACTAATCTACTTCTTGATGAATTTTATAGTCTTATTCCTAGCAGTGAGGTAAACTTTTCAATCAAACTTATACCCTTGACATTTCTAATATCCAAGAACCCATATAGAATGGATATTATGGAACCTGTGGAAATGAAGAAACAACTATTGGATAATCATGATAAAGTTTTTATATGCCCAAGTGCTTCACCACGTGGTGAATTGGTCCTCTTAATAAATAATAAGGATGAGTCAATGGGTATTTGAATTGATTATTATGATCTCAATAAAATTCGGACAAATAATAAGAATCATTTTTCTAGAATTTATGAATTGTTCTATCAGCTACGTGGAGAAAAATGCTTCTTTAAGGTGGATCTGCAGTCATGATATTACCCAGTAAGGTTTAAAAATGATGATATCTCGAAGATGATTTTTTTACATGGTACAGGCACTAGGAGTTCACATTGATTCTTTTCAGACTCAATAATTATCAATCAATTTTCATGGAAATGATAAATAGAGTCTTTAGAGATTACCTCAAAAAATATTTGGTAGTTTATGTAGATGATATTCTAATATACTCCAAATACAAGGAGGACAATGAATAGAATAGGAGTATTATTCTAAATACCTTCTAAAAGGAGAAGATCTATGAATTGTATAGGAAGTGTGAGTTCTATCTGGAATAAATATCATTCTTTGGAAATATCATCACATGAAATGGACAATCTGTATATCCTATAATGTCAAAATAATTATTTGATGGCCAATGAAAACATACAAGATAGATATATGTAGCTTCTGTGGGTTAGCTGGATATCATCACCGATTTGTGAGAAATATATCATGATTTCCAAACCCTCTAACCAAGAAAATTCAAAAGTGAGTCTAATTTTCATGGAATGATGAATGTGAATAATGATTCATGGAGTCGGAAATGGGGATTTTCCCTGTACCTATACTCACATTACCATGTGTTGGGAGCTCTTTAAATTTTTTTGTTATGCTTCAATAAAGGGATTTGAATGTGTGTTGATATAAAATAGAATATTCATTGCCTATTCTACAAGGAAGTTGAAACTTCTTGAGAAAAAAATCCCACACATGATATGAAATTTGATATTGTGATATTTTCATTTAAATTGAAGCAGAATTATCTCTTTGGGGAAAGTTTGAAATATACATGGATCAAAAATTTCTAAAATATTTACTCAGAAAAATAGATCTGAATATGTTAAAATGAATATGGTTAGAGGTCATCAAAGGTTATGACTACACAATTCACTATCATCCTAAGAAATCAAACAAGGTTGAATATTCTCTAAGTAGAAAAGACTGAAAAATTATATCATTGATTAGAATTGATAGGGATATGATCATATTAGACATCAAGAATATGGGCATGAGAATCAAGAAGAAAGGAAAATAATAAACCCGTTCTTAAATTAATTATCAACCATATATATTATAAAGGTAAATGGATGATCAAAATGAGGATGTTGTAATTCAAAAAAAGATGAAACTACTAGAAAAGGGAATTCCTCGAAGATCAATATTAACAAAAAATACATTGTGAGATTTGGGTCATGCCTATGTGTTCCCTCAAAATCAGAGTTAATGAAATAAAAATTGGATGATGCTCACAGTTATAATTTCATCATACAACATAAGGACGTGTGAAACCGTTTATAGGAGAAGTTCAAGCTCATTGAGATCACAACTCAAACCATGTTCACTGAAAGGACCCATGAATGCCCCCCCAATCACAGTACCTACTCATAAGGAATATTTTGGTGTAATGAATGGTTATATATCGAGAAAATTTTAGTAATATTATGTACAATATTATTTTTAAAATAATGAATATTTTTTTATTATTGTTACTTTATAAATGATTTTTAAAGCACAAATAGAATTTTCAACATATATTTTGATGAATTAATGGATTCTTGAACTAAATAATATTTTAATAAAATATTATTATTAGATTAATTTTTTATATAAATAATATTTTTATTTTTATGATGTGAAACAATATTTTTAATAGGGTTTGAAAACTGTTATTGTAAAAAACCCCTTACTTTTCATTAAATGACAATTTTTGAATGTCTAAATTCACATATTTATAAATTTATTTTGGATAAATGAATATTATTTTTGGAATTAGGATGTAGAAATTATAAAATAGTTAATTTTTCATAATTTTATGAGATAATCAATTTTTTCGGTAAAAATTTATTACCGTATAAACATACAGTGTGTTTTATGACATCATAATAACTCAAAAGTGATGTAATATATAATATAAAAGGTATTATTATAAAAATATATGGTTTTATATTAAAAAAAATTAATTTTGATATACTTTTATTTATTTTATAAATCATTAGTGAATTCTCCAAGAAATATAATATATATTATGATTTTGAAAACATATCTTTTAATGTGTGACTAAATTCAACATAAGCAAGGGAAATATTTAATTATATTTTTCCCATGGACTAACAAAATAATTCATAATTCTCTCTTTTGGAATAAGCTAATGGAAAAAATCCATTGTATGGTTGGTGTTTTTGAATATTATATTATGTAGTGTGCAAAACCAAAATAATAAATAAATCCCCATGCTTTCCAATATAATCCCACCCAAACTCCCCTTTATCTTCACTGAAACTCCATGGATATCTTGAAAACTATTATATATACTCAATATAGTCCTCTAAAAGGTTCCCCAGTGTCCTAATAATTTTATCCCATGCCTTTGGACTCACACATCTAGGTAAAGGATTTCTCTCCTCGAATTTTAATTGAAGAACCTTCTTTGAGATTTGTTATTTTAATTTTAATTTCTTATATTTGTATTTATTTTTAAGAATTTACATACTATAATATTTATTTCATTTTTATGAGGTATGATTTATCAGCCTCCTTTGGATGATTACCAATGTCGTTACTATGCATAATTTCTAGTAGGGATTCTCTCTCTTCTCTTTTAATCATGCACTCCATTTATAATATGTTTTTTTAATTTATGTACTATTATATTTGGATACAATCCTACCTATCCTAATTAATTTCCCCTTGAGGTATAAATGATTATATTATATTTCAATCTCATTTAACCCTCCAAATAACATTTAGTACACTTTTTACCACGCAGAAATTTTGTAAGGGTTATTTTTTATTTATCATATTTATTCATGATTATTTATTAAGATACAACTTCTATTTCCAATTACAAGTTTTTTAAAAAGTCTTTACATGTCCCCTATATGTTATTTTTCAACATAAAATGATTATATAACAATTTCTACATCATTTTCTCATTTTATGAATTTCTATATGATGTCGTTAGACTACAAAAATTACACCACGATTTACATGCTAAAAATAATTGTATAGTGAATACCTTAACCATTTCTATACCAAGGGTAGTGACCTTTATTCACATAATCATATTTATGGAGTCTTGGATATTAGAAACACCCCGGGTATACGATCAAGTGAGAATTCAATGTCTCTTCTAGGAGGAAGACCAGAATATACCTTGGGAAACACTTCAGAGAATTCTCTAACAATAGGCATGTCTTCTAGGATGGTTGCCTCCTTGGACTAAATCATATGAGCCACATACGCGTCCTCATAGGAAAGTAATATCCACACTTGAGATAATGGAGCTAAATATGTTTCATCTTCTTCCTTGGACATGTAATGAATTGGGGGTCGATTCAAAATATGGAGAGTGATTTCCCTCTCATGGAAATTTATGTTGGATCTATATAAGAAAAGCCAATCCCTGCCAAAAATTGCATCAAATTTGACAAGAGGGATTATGACAAGGTTCTCTGGGAATATTAATCAACAAATTATGATAGGGGAGGAGTTATATTCCTTGGATACAATGATTTCCCCAATTTCCGTACTCACCGACATATTCACATCAACGATTTGTGGTGGTGCTAGGAAAGTTCTACTAAACATTCAAGATATAAATGAATGTGTAGAACCTGAATCAAAAAGTTCGTTCTCTATTCTTGAAATAATTAGTATTGTAAATGTCATCACTTCGTCATCGGGGTTAACTTCAGAAGTAGTGATGGTAAAATCTCGTCCTTGCGGCCTTGGAGGTTGTTGGTTTCATTCGATGACCCATGGCTTAGGGCACTGATTTGGAAGATTCCCTAGTTCTTTGTAGTTGTAGCAATGAACCATGAATTGAGGTTCTAATGAATAATTCCTTTCATATGTCACAACCATGGGTGTTTCTTTCCAATATTTAATAGCCAGGTTCCCTTATCTCCCACACCTAAAGCATTTCCTCATCCTCTTCAGGAAGTTTCGGGGGTACTTCTTTCTGCACCTTTGGCAAGTGGGATGCTAGATATTCTTAGCACCATTGTATTTAACCATCAGACCTCAATCATTTAAGTCCACCTTACGCTTCTTATCCCCATGATAACCCTGATCTTCCTCGATATCCATTACATCCTTTAGGGCACATTGGATAGTTTTCTCATAGCAGTCAAATTCACGGAACTCTAACACTTTACACAGGCTAGGTTTCATCCCACTAAAGAGGCATTTAACATTGAATTCCGGGCTAATGAAAATTTCGAAGGTGTATCATTCATTCCTTGTGAATTTTTCCTCATACTATCAGACAGATTCGTCATCTTTTTTCATGAGGGAAAATAACTCCCTTTCCATCTTAAGCCAGAAGGTGCACGGAAAATATTTATCGAATATATCTTTTGGAAATCCTTCTATTCCAATGCCCTGATATCCTCCTCAGGCTTTGTATTTTTTATCAAATTCCACCACTAATCAGCATCACCCTCCATATGATAAGAATCCATGATAACCTTCTCTTTTTCAGAACATTTAAGGATAGAGAATATCTTTTCAATGGATTATATCTATTGTTCAGCGATTAAGGGATCATATGATCCATTAAAAGTAGGAGGCCTTTGTCTCAAGAAGCCCTCAATATTGACTTGTTCTATCTTGGGGGGGGGGGGGGGGTTTAACGTTCATCTTGACCCATGTTTCTATTAAAATATTTTTTTATCTATGAGAGAAGTATGATAATGTTAATGATTCCTGCTCCCATTGGATTGGGTTTCTCATTAGTACAATCATCACATTGATCTTTACATCGGTTGTTATCCTGAGTCCTCCTATTATTGGCCATTGACTGGAATAAAAGTGAAGTTATGGATAATAAATAAAGGGTAATCCAAGTACAGAACTGAAGACTTATAAATAACATTTTTTCCTTAACAAATGAATCTACTGGCTTCAGTCTATGTTATCCATGATCTAATTTGTAACATATATTCTTAGGGATTTTTTTGTCCATTAATAATGGCTCATACTAAGCATGTGAATTTACCAAAGCATATCCCCTGGGAATGTTGTAACCAATTATAAAGAAAGTCTCGTTGTTGTGCCCTAGTTCCCATTCGATTCTAACTCAAAGAGGTGTTTTCGGGTTTTACCCCTAGGATACATTTGTTCTAGATCCACCTCTACCTACTCATATCATGACCGAGATGTATTTAATCGAAAACCACTTACTCAAAACTAACCAAAACTTAGGGATGTTTTTATTATACTTATTATTGTCTCTATGGCTTTACTGGGGTTTTCTAATCCTATTCCCAAAAATAACTAAACCTATCCTCTGATACCAACTTTGACAACCGTTCTTTTTATTAAAAAATTAAACATAATTTATTACATAAATATCAATTGATACAACATAGAAGATCGATAGGTATAGTGTATTTGGGGATTAGGATCATTACATAACAACCTAAAACATTAAATACAACATATTTTTTGAAAACAACCTTTACATTACCACTATATTCCCTAGTACTTAGCGTTGCATGGGATAACCTGAGGACATGCATAAGAAAAGGTGCGATATAAAGCCCAATAAAGGAATAATCATGGTATAACAGGAGGAATACAATACATGTTAAACAATAGGTATATCAATAGATCACAAGAGAAGTATTGACATAAAGGCATGATAAAGCATGATAACCATAACATGGAAATGTGGGAACAACAATTAACGTGGAATTTGCATGAGCCAAGGCTCATTTCACATTGAGAATGAGTAAACCCTCATTGAACATGAAGCAAGAGTAAACCCTTGTTTCACTTGACTTAGTATGAGTAAACACCCATTTCACATGATGTATCATGATACTATACTTTACCCAATGTATTGGAGGGCTATTAGGGAACACCCTTCTTAAACATTTCATTTCATCCATAAGTGTTCCACATGGATCATAAAACATTAAATCATTAAACACAATCTTTAATTACATGACAAATAAATGCGTGAAACATACATGAAACTCTTTAAACAATATGTAAATGTGTATAATGTTGAATACCCTTGATATCGAAATGGGCATGGAATTCACTACATAATTACTTTGGCTTGGAAAAGCACGATGCAATTTCCACAGTATAACGACATGAGATAAGAACTCATAAAAATGGTTGATGAGAGAGGGAAGGGTGCCTCATAATATTTACATGAAATGGAAAGTAATGGGTTTGTATAGATACATGTACCAACAAATTTAATGGAATTTATATTCATGATACAAAAGAATTACATTAATGTAAATGAGGGGAGAGAAATTCATTTTGGAATTTCGGCGTTGTAACGAGTGTACATGGGAGGCATTTATTGAGATATAAAGGGGGTATCCCATCATTAACACATAAAAATTTCAGTATTGGTGAGGTGAGAAACCATACTCCAAAATTTATAAATGAAATTAATAGCGCATAATAATTTAAAGAACATTGGACAAAAATGAGAAAGGAAGAAAAACCCTTACTTGGAAGTGTGCTTTCAAAGTCTTGAGAGAGGCTTGAGAGAGGCTTCTTGAGAGCTTGGGTCACCTTGGGAGTATTCTATGGATATTAGGCCATATGTTGTAAGAACTAAAAAGGCATTGACTGAGGATTAATTGGGATCTTGGGTGGGTTTATATAAGAATGGTGAGGTAATTCTTTATTATTTAGGTTTGGGACATCTCACATTAAACTAATCCAAAACACAAACCAGCCTGTGGTTTTTGCCCATAGTTTTATGAAAAGGGAAGTGGAAAACAATATTTTTTAAGGCCAAAGTACGGACTTCTTAAAATAATAGGGTTGCTTTTGTGGAGGTGAGTCACACTGCCAAGGAAAACAATTTAAAAATACAAGATTTTTAATAAGTCTTGAAGGCTCCACTAATGCTTTGTAAAATAAATCAAACAAACCCAAAATCACATTATTTTAATTATAAAACAAATATTGGCCGAACATAATGTTTATAGAATTTTATTACAACACTATTGGGTCATTATGATGTCATAGAATACATTATATATTTAAATGGTATTTAATTTTTACCCAAACATTAACTGTCTCATAAATTTAAGAAAAATTCACCATTGGATAATTTTGACATCCTGATTCCAGAAATAACATTAATTTCATCTAAATAATTTCTTAAATATGTTAATTTTCACTTTTAAAATAAAAACCAACATTTATTGAAAATTTATGGGTTTTGACAAAAATGGATTTCAAACCTTAACAAAAATTAATATTGCATTCATAAAATTATATAATAATTTTATTTAATAAAAATTTATATAATAATAATAATAATAATTTATTAAAATATTATTTAATTCAAAAATCCATTAATTTATCAAAATAGATTTCTTAGTTGGAAATTAACTAAAAATACTATTTTTGCTTCAAAAACAATTTACCAGGTTACAATAATAATATGAAATTATATTCATTATTATATACAAAAATAATGTACATTACCATATTACTAGGGTCTTGTTACATAAAATCTTATAGCACCTACATAATACTAAAGAGTAAGGTGTGTGATGGTGACAGACTCTTTGGGTGGCACGAATAACATTTCTTGTGTGGTAATCTCTATCAACTTCTACTTCTATCGTAGGAGGTCCTGCTCGAGCTTAACATTTTCAATCTCAGATTAGGCTTAGTCAAGAGCCAATCCCAATGATGCAACCTCCTTTCTGAACTCTTACAAATGGGATTCATATGGGGTACATCTACTGGATGAGTCCATCGCTTCCTTTTTCTGAGTAAATTAGATTTGTTAAAGCCCTATATCTATACTAATCATGTGATCGCTTTTAAACATCTATATTTGAAACTGTCACAAATCTTAAGAGTATTTTAAAATCCAAAAACATAAAACCAAATAAGTTGAAATTTTATATAAAAAAATTTATATAAAGAGACATTTAATTAGATCAAGGGGTATTTCCATTAATGAAAGTTTGGGTCGTTACAAACCACAAGACATCTCACTATGGTGACATTAATAAAAAGCCACAAGTGTATAAGTAATGACTCTCCAAACCATTAAAACTGAAAAAAAAATTGGGAAAGGCCACATACCCTACTATAAATAACCTCTCAAATAACCTCAAAACTAATTGCATTGATAGAGCTAACACCTTGATTCCAAATCATCCACATATCTTACCACACATGCATATTCGTAAAAAACTACCCCATGTTATATAATACCCCTATGGTCCCCACTAAAAATATTATTGCCCATGTCCTCCCAAATCCATGATGTATAGAAGCCCTCGTACCCCCATCACATGTCTGAATAGATATATCCCTCAATACGATTCAATCTATCCCTTATAAGTCTAAAACATTTTCCATAATAATTCTTTCCCTCATCAATAAACTACAAGGGAATACAAAACCCTCACATACCCACATAGGTCACCACACATATGTCTATGAATTGACTATATTCTCAATATCTAGAGAACATCTCATCAAAGATCCACAAGACCTATCAATAGAAGAAAAATACATGTGGATTGGTTTAGTAGAATGCCACCATAGAGATTTATTGGAAATCAATATATATATATATATATATATATATTTTCATAGACACATTAATCGAATTAAGCATCATCATTTAAGAATACAAAAATTATAAGCATTTATCATTTGAATATTTATTTCCTATAATGTTTCTTGTACATGTGAATCTTAACAATGTTCCATGAACATAAATACCATAAATCATCAATACAAAACTCACATTCATCGCAGTAGGTAAAATAAAAAACATAAATTTTTCACCAATAACAACAATCATAAAATCCTAGTAACCAAGAAATCCAATCAAAAGATGTGTTTATGACACAAAAATAATATGTCAATTACAACAATCATAACATCTCAAATAAACTTATATGACAATTCCCAAATCATAAAACATAATATGATTTGAAACCATATTTCAAGGAAACTATCCTGATAGACATGATCCATAACCCAATTTGTCTAAATACACATCTTCAAGTTCCTCTCCCCATACACTAGATGGTTTTTATTAGTAATGAGGTACTATAAATACAATGTGGGTGTAATTTACCAATTAATTTGAGTGAAATGATATTAAAAATAAACCAAACTCATAAACATCCATTAATAGAACTCATAGTATGTGATATAAATATGTGAAATAGAAGAATGATATGATAAATGGAATGAAATATATAGACTATAAGTATTTCCATAAAAAGGTTATTTTCAACTCAAGTGATCATATATGTTTAAATAAATATATAATTGAAATTAAAGTGAAAAAACTAATATATTGGAAACTATGATCTATAACACTTGCTCAATCTCTAAAAACTATCGTGTCGCACCATCAATGACTTGATAATCCACATGAAGAGTCCCTATTGACCATGATTCTATAATTATTGGCCCCAATAAAAATTATCCCTATGATCATATTAATACTAAACATAATGTTTTTACCGCACACACAAGTCCATGTACATGGTGTTAGAATTAAATTTTACCTTTGACATGAATTATAATAATAAAAATTTATTGAATAAAGGTGGTTGAACAAAATAATTAAAAAATTCAAAACCAATTTTCATGGTGGAAATCATGATTGATCTAAACCTGCTCCAACCTAATCTGAATTAAATAAAGAACAGGCATGAAAATATTAAACAATAATAGGAGAATCCAACAAATTGAAAGGATCTCCAAGAATTCAAAAACACAAAAAGATAGAAAAGAAGACCCTATATGATTTCTATTAGTTTCCATGACTGAAACAAATACCACTATCAGGATATAGGACTCCAATATAATAATATAAACTGGTGATTAAAACTTCTCTCAATTTGAGAGAACATTTTTCATGCAATAGTAATATTACAAAACTAATTGGGATAAAAATATATATAATCAAGTGGATAGATAAACATGAAACTAAAATTCCTCCAAAAAATTTTGATACCATATACACCCAATCCATATTCATAGAAAATCACAACAGTAGGGGTTACACTAAACCATTTGTTCTATTATATACATATACCATCAAAACCAAAATTATGTAATATATGAGAGAATTGGAATGTAAAATAAAATTAGTAAAATACTTTAAAATGTAAGGTATGTGCTATCACCAAGATGTATACCCCCAATATCATCCCTTGAAATTTACCTTAGCTTGAAGTGGCAAGTAAAAATAATAATTTCAAATTTACCGACATTACAAAGTGTTTCATCCACATGGGGTACATATCCATGTACAGAGCCATGTACCCAATATATGTTTTGGCCAATACCTATACATGGCCAATGTGCATATTCCTCACACATGGAAAGGACATGTATAATAGTCTATCATGTGTCCCAAAATAGGTTATCTAGCTAGGTACCTAGCCACAACCTATGCCACTTCAACAAGATGATTAACTAATTATACTGTTTGGTAACCATAATTATCTACCCACTAAGGAAGTGGAAGATCACATAACATGTGCTAGTTGAATTATAAATCGTATATATGGGTTTATAGAACATCAAAATATTAGGAAGCCCCCCAAAAAATTAATTTCTCTCTGAATCTATCCAAAATAACCATTATGGGGTCCCCAAAAACACATACAAGGGTAAATAACATCATGACATATAATATATGAAAAACATGTTAAAAATAGATAGCCAACCCAGAGTCATAAAACATTTATTCTTGAGTATCATATCTATAAAATTGATCCACCAAAATCTGATTTTATGATGAAAGAGATTCTTAAAGGTGATACCTTCTCTTTTATACCCCTTTGTCCTATTGCATAGTGAAAAAACACTAGTGGTTTAGGCCGACTACGTGAGAAACGAATTGATAATTGAGATATGAAAAATGGAAAAATCAAAAAAAGGAAATTAAAAAATTAAATAAAAAATGGCCAATGTCTTACCCAACCGAATGCATGTGATGTGTTTGTATGTCACTATGGGAAAACCTCAATTTTATACACTTCTATGGAGTTATATTCTATTACGATATGGTCTTTAACATATATCACAAAATGAAAAAACATTATTAATTTAAATTTAATTGATTAAATATAAAATATTATTCTAAAATATTCACAAATTAGAATTCAAAACAATAAGTTCACATATGAAATCACCCCATTAGAGGACCAATATAAAGGTTAGATAAATTATGTATGATCACCTAATATAAGAAATTAAAATTTTCTCAATAGAAGCACATATAAGAAAATGTTTCATATTTCACCAGTTATTATAAACCATTAATGATGTGAATCATTATAACGAATTCCCCAAACAAATTATTGGGAAAATACAGATAAATAAGAATAGGTGTTTTCACAAGTATTATGACAGCCCCATTTATATTGTTAATTCCCAACAGGTTACCAAATTTATGATTTTACCACACAAATAAAAAAACCACTAAACTACAGGGTAGTTTTAGATAGGGATGTTAGATAGAGAACCAATTGAGACAAATATAGATATTATATTAGTAAAAATAAAAAATACCAAACTATTTTATAATTGAAATATAATCTATTTAATTTGGAAGATAGAATGACAGGTGTGGAGGTTTATCAAAAATAAAAAACATTATTATAAATTGGATATACAGATTCAATGATTGATAATTTCATGGCCCGTCTTCGAGTCCCCAACCGTGACTACCTGAAGCCCGACATCCATAGTACAGGGGATGGAGAGTTGCGCTAGAAAGGTGTATCCCTAAAATGGGAAGGAATTTCCTTTAAACATGTACAAACACACAACCCAAGAACACAAAGAAGTGAAACCACGAAGTAAACTTCTATTTAAAAAAGATTGTTGAATGTAAATTGGCTGGAAATAAAAGCCCAACTGTAATGTAAAAGTACAACTGGAAAGTACAGAAACAACTAAAAGTACAAGAGGCTCCTGGATCATTGGCTGAGGATCCTACCTAAATTGTAGTTACAGATCGTCTCCACAACACTCCACATTAGCTCATCTCATCCGTGTACCCCCTAGTCCTGGCTACCTCTAGTCTCATCTATGTTGCTCATCATCTGCACAAGACACAACAAGGTGTGGGAGAATACCATGTAGGGATGAGTATAAAGATACTCAGTAGAGACCCTGATACCCCTATAGGTCTCCCAGAGTTCCACAAAGGAAATACCACAAATAAATACAAAAACTCTACTTAGGTATATTCCCTTACATATACCTAAGTTATCAAGATATATTAATCTCATAAATGATGAAATAATACCAAAAAGGTAACACCATGATGTTTGAAGTACCACATAGGTAACACCACATGGGTATAAGTACCACACATGTACACCACGATGGTAAAAGTACACAACACAAGTCATCTCACACCAGGTATCACTTTATGTCGATGGTAGAAGTGTTATCACATCATCGTACTTCGGGGCTACTAGGGAACTCCTCCTCTATCGAGTACAGTGGGCCTGCCATTTCACATAGAGCCACTTCCCAATAACCATGAACTATTGTGTCACCCATCCCGGATGGGTACCCTGGGCATGTCGGGTAACACATAGCTACTTCCCACCGTGGGCATGATGGGTAACACTGAGCCACTTCCCACCTTGGTTGAACTGAGGTACTTCTCATGTCGAGCAATATGGGTCTATCAGGTCACATAGAGCTGCTCCACACTGTGGGCCTGCTGGGTCACACAGAGCTGCTTCCCACTGGGCCAAACGTCTAGCAGTCATCAGGACTTAGCCAACAACATGGTTCCATATGTAGTCTGCTTGGGAGAGCTGCTACTCAAGCCACTATCTTCATCTTTATATCCATGGAAGTAACTATATAGTATATTATAGTTTAGTAAACATAGAATCGTCTGTCACAAAACTCAAACTCCTCAGCTGCTAGAGAACTTCTCCTCAATCGAGTACAGTGGGCCTGCCAGGTCACATAGAGCCGCTTCCCACTAAACTTGATCTAATTTGGTACTCATCCCAGATGGATACCGTGGGAATTCCAGGTCACACATAGCTGCTTCCCATTGTGGGAATGCTGGGTCACATAGAGCCACTTCACACTAGGCCATCGTCAAGCAGTCTTTAGGTCTCTGCCAACTATAGGGTTCTGTACATAGAGCGCTTGGGAGAACCGCTACTCCAGACATCAGTCGTATTACAACTGGTACAAAGTCTCACAAGGAAGTGACCCGATGTTTTTCCAAGTCATAAGGGTTTCAACGTAATAGACGGTGCGTCAATCAAATGAATTTTTTATGCGTTATTGACATTTCAATGTTGAGGTCTCGGTTAGATTAGAGTGTGATCAAACCTAGCCGTAATCTAAATTTCTCAAAAAAAATAACGCATGATGTAAATTAAAATGTTCATCTCGCTCCATGGATACCGACTATGTAGATGGTTCATCAAAAATAGATCTGGTTCTCAATATATGGCCTTTTTTGTGTTCTCGATCTGTATTTGGTCCGGGTCCGGTCCGCCACGATCAGACTCGCCAGATCGGATTCAGCATGGGCTGAACCGGGTCAGCCGGGGATTACCCAGCCCGACTCATTCCAACTCGGGTCAACAAAGCCTGACACTGTGGGGTAGTGGGTCGGCCTGCTGAGTTGCGGGTCGGTCTACTGGCTCGACCCGGTGGTGCCACCCACCTGGATGCATGGGCTTCCAGGGATAACCAGACATGACGCACCTGGGTATGGGTGACGTGGTGTGAGGCCACGTCAGTGGGTCAAACCATGAGGGTTGACCCCAACGTGGTTTCACAGGGTGTTGCGGGTCCTCCGTGCCATGGATGACGGACCATGACATTTCCGCCAGCCACGATGCCGGCATGCGCCCCGTCTATCAGCCGCCAATCGATTCGGTGGCCCCTTGCTCCCGTCATAGCCAATGCAGGTCGCGAACTTACTGCCTTGTGGGTGCGCCACCGGGGGCATGCCGCACCACTACTCCATTGGATCCATCAAGCCGGGAAGTGTTCCGGCCGACCTCTCCTCATGTCACCGCAGATGACGAGCCACAAACCTCTTTTTTCATTGGTGGCCTGTGATGGTGCTATATGCCTCTTCAACGGCTTAGTGGTGCCAGCTACTCTGATGACCATCATGGATTTGTGCCACAACCTCCTCTTACGGCGTGAGTTAACGCGCTATCCACCACATTTTCGATCGGCGTCATCGTGCAGTTGGGAATCCATGGAGGCACTAATATATAAAAAATATAGCGAAGGGTTGAATCTGGGTTTGTTAGGCCTGCGTCCTCCGTGTTTTCTCATTACATGAGGGGGGTTAAGGGTTTAATAAAAATTGAATTATACAACAGATAAACCCCGCAAGATTCCCTGAAATGACCTCCCTCAAAGACGAATGAATCGCGGGTCAATACGTTAGTTGGTTGACCCTCTTTCTTAGTGTTATTCAAGAATGGGGTAGAGGAAATCAATTAAAACCATAAACGAATATACATCCTACCTCAAATTTATTAGAGAGCATTCAAGTTTGATGAAGTGTTGGCATTCGTCGTCTACACAAAAATCCTCCAATGATGCCACTCAATCGTTGTTCTTTGGTTAGTGGTTCGTGGTCACTCATCACCACCCACTAGAACAGGCTCTATCCTCCAAGAATGGGTGTTGCAGCACTTTACAAGAGCTTTATCGCATGGTGAATCTATACTAGTTTCTCCATCCAAGCACCTTATAAATAGGATAGGGGAGGGTAATTAATGATCGTGGAATTTATGAAGGTTCATTTAATAGAAACCTTCAAAAATTCCAATGAGGGTGTTACATAGAATTTGAGAGGTCAATCCATTTAACGGCTAGACTCGCTGCTGGTCCCAAACAACCGCATATTTGTTGGTGCAAAAAAATTAAATAGTGAGATTATTATATTTCATTTCCATTTGAAAGTCAAAAAAATAACTTCGTCTCCATACCTACTATGGTCAAATTAAAGACTTACTTAACCGAATCCATGCACTGCAGATTCAATGGTGCCCACATATTTTTAATCTGAGCACCTGTTCAAAAGTTAGAAAACGCGGCTCGCGTGTTTACTGAATGTACACGAAATTATTTTTAGAAAATTAATAACAGTCACCCTCGACCCGCGTTGGTCAAGGAAAGGCTCTTCCTATGTGAAACATTCCCTAAATAACCCAATGGTACTCTCTGATTTTTAATCCATGTTACTATTTAGATGTTACGAATTTTTTAAATAAATTAATGGTCACGTAATTATTTTATTTACAGCCAAAAGATAACTTTCACTAGTGGCCTGCGTCGGCCAAGGTTGGTATCTGCCTAAAGAAAAAATACCCCCATGAGTTCAGCGATGGTCTTAAATTTTTAAGGAGAGTTACCATTTGTGAGTTATAAGAATTTAAAAAATAATATAACTTTATTTAATTATTTTATTTACGGTTATTCCATTTTCTTGTTTTCTCACATGAGGCCTACTCCGACCAAACTTACGTTGCGGCTAGGGTAAAACCACAATCCAGAACGCAACAGTGCCCTCATATTTCTTATCCGAGAAACTGTTTAAGAGTTATTCCACTTTTTCAGGAAAATTTCTTACGTGTGGTAATTAAAGCTTAAAAAAACATCATCAGATCATTCTGGGCACTCCGGGCCTCAGAATCACGCACCGTTAGATTTCACAGTGTTGAAATAATTCCATATAATTAAAAAAAATATAGAAATTCCATGACATTACATTCTCCTCACCATATGGATTTACGTCCTCAAAATCCATGACATAGTCTAAGGAAAAAAATGGGGGTACTAAGCATGAATCTAAGCCTCCCACTTCTATGTGCTCTCCTAGAGGTTCCTGTGCTATCAGCCAATGTGCACTAGATGTATCTACTACCCACGAAGGACCTGCTCCTGTTGATGCTCAATATCTATTGGAACCTTCGAAAATGTTGCCCCATCGTCTAAGTCTAGCTCGCCTTGATCGATGACTTGAGATGGGTTGTGCACATATCTCCTCAGCTGGGATACTTGGAAGACATCGTGCACCTTCCCCAACTACAGTGGAAGTGTCAAGCGGTATTCCACATCACCTCTCCTCTGAATTATTAGAAATGGTCCAAAAAAACATGGTGACAACTTTCAACCTCAGACAAATATTGATAGTCCCCGTCGAGGAGAGACTCACAAGAATAAGTGGCCCACCTCCTAGAACTCCAAAGGTCTCCATCAGTTGTTAGCATAAGACTTCTTCCGACATTGTGTTGTCTTCACATTCTGACAAGTGAGCCATCATGATACAAACTCTTCCATTGCTTCCTTCATCCCTGGCTACCAGTACTGATGCCCAAGGTTCTGGTACACCTTCGCCTCTCCAGGATATATTTTTAATGGGGATGTATGGATCTCCCACAAGACCTCCTCCCAAAGTGTCACTAGTACCATGGTATGTCATATAAAGAGGACGATGTGCTCCCCACCTTCAAAAAATCCATCAGGTGCATGTCCTATGGATATCTAAGCACATTGAACCTCACATTCAGTGTCCCCAAGCTGCACCTCCCTAACTCACTAAAGGAGTGGGGGAGTTACAATGATAGACTAGTGGTAAGCAGCTTCATCTCTATCCACGAAGGATATGTACACCGCAACTAGCTACTCTGATACCTCACACAATATTTGTAGAGTGATTTTTCTACCACATTCCCCTTCCAATGATTATAGACTATCTCAAGGTCAAAGTCTTGGAGGAACTCTATCCATTATCGACATCTCAGGTACTGGACCTTCTGTGAGATGATACACCAAAGACTCTTTTTATCAGAGTAAACAATAAATTGTTCACCCAAAAAGTATTGTCGCCACATCTTCATCACAAATACCACAACTGCTAACTCTAGGTCATGGGATGTGTGGTTCTGTTTGTGTTTTCACAACTTTCATGAGCTATAGGTGATCAATGCCTACTCTTACATCAGGAAACAAACTAGTCTTGTCTTTGATGCATTATAGTAGACTACAAACCTAACGCCCTCTTATGGTAGCCTCAATACGGGAGCACTTGCCAGTTTTTTTCCCCACTCCTGAATGCTCTTCTAGCATATATCCATCCAAACGATGGGCTAACACTTCTTCTTCAATGCTGACATGGGTGCCGAAAATCTAGAAAAGTATGGTCCAAAACTCCGGTAGTACCCAGCCAAAGAAGGAAGTCCCTCTCCCTTTGGGGAGGTAAAACTAGAAACATCTTTTGAAAGGATGTCCCCACAATTTTCTGCCTCTCTTGGGAACTGAAAACTCAAAACTCCCACTGTCATAATGGTATGGTTGGCTGAATCAAGAGTGATCGGTTGTACCCTCCTTTTCACGAGTTTATCCTATGCTGCCTGGGTTTCCATTTTTTGGCTGACCAAGGAAAATCTCATTCCAACATTGTAGGTAAACCACAAACTTTTTACCTAATATAGTCAATATGATTATGAACATTGGATGTCCAATTTACACCCAAACTAATGTCGTAAGGCCTCGACGCTTCCACCAAGAGGTCCCAACTGAAACCCTCACCTCCAGGGTCAAATCACACCATTGGAGTATGTGTGATTATCGAGTCTCCTCCACAAGGTATCTCTAGACATGAGGGTCAAGTAAAAGGTGTAACCGGAAACACTAGGTCATGGACAAGATTCGTGAAATGGAGGAATGATTTTAACCTATGTTTATTAATATGGTAGCTAGTAGTAGACATAGGCGGTAACTCGAATCATTCATAGATCCCTTTGGTCACACTCCTTGACCGCATACAGTTAACCCCTTCCCCTTTCCTCCATCTCTCTAAGCCTAGTAGGGACCGCATTGAGGTGGTGGTTGTAACATGTCGAAATGTATACCACTTCATGTTGCTCTAATAACTCCTCATCTATTTCTTCCACCTTGTAGATTCATCTGTCCCTAACACTTCCTCTCCCTGAAACATTTTACATGAAAATATCTCCGAGACTAGAATCAGTTTCTTGCTTTCCCACTATTAACAATCACTTGTTTCGTCTACTCAGCCAAAGAATATTCAACCACAAAGGTTGTCTCTCGTACCCTAGTATAACTATGAATTCTTAGAGGAAAAGTGTTAGGTCAGATGTTCATAAACACACTCCCCTCGGTAGTCTGATCCCTGAATCACTGATTATACTTTACTTTTCGAGTACCAGGGATGGTCGGTATGCCTCGATGTATACTCAGCAACCAATATGTCATCATATCGAACCCGTTGAAGCTCTAGGTTACTCTCATCCATTAGCTCTTTATGGAAAGATACCCCCTTATTTGAGAAAGGTTGTGAAGCTCATCCATAGAAAAGTCAGGTCTTTGCAAGATTAGGGGAACCTAAACCCTATCATCATCCTGCTGAGCCTCATAGAAGGCTATCTACCATGACCGCCATCTGATTGAATTGTGCCCTGGCTAGATGGTAACTCGGCCACCTCCTCAAGCCATACCATAGATGCATGTGTGTCGGGCTTGCCACAAAATATGAGGGGTATCTAATGCTGAAACATGTGTAAGGCACAAAACCTACATGTTTCTTATACTAGTACCTCCGGTTGTAACTACGGACTAAAGATCAATGATATAGCTAACACACAACTCGAAGGTACTAACTCTGGCAACGATCCATGTACCGAAGCCTCGTCACTATGTAGACCATCCTCTTGGTCACTCACTGGAAATGACTAGAACATAAGATCATCATATGCTCTAGTATTGTTTCAACTAGGCGGAAAACTCAAGCCACAGTTTCCATCCAATCCTCTACTGCTTGCAGGTGCGTCTTGCCTCGGTACCTCTGAGGCCTCTACCACTAAAACTCATGCATCGTGCTCAATCGGCATGCACCCACTACTGGTGGGGCTTGTGGAAATAGCTACCAAATGGGTAGTGGTGCTTCTGGCATACAACCCGAAGGTTCTAATGCCATAAGAAGGCCCTACATCGAGGCCTCATCGATCGGTGGGCCGCCATTGCATACCCTCTCAGGAATCCTAGCGGGTTGTCTATGTGGATGAATCCTGATATGGAATAGGTGTGCCATAGTCATTAAGTCATACCTAGTGAGATAACTCAAGAGATAAAAAATAACTATTCAATACACATTCAAGAAGTGTTTCTGTGCACAGAGTCAAAAATTAGAATTCAGGGTCTTGGTGTAGGGATACATCGGCTTCCGCACCAACACAAGACTCCCCAAACTGAAAAACACACGCATAACACTAAAAAATATTGCCATAGAGAAAAGATCGGAGTCCTAGTTCCTTACAAGATCCGAACTCCTTTAAGACCACTTTTTCACGACCCGTTCCCCTAGGCTAGTGCCGTTACTACCCCAAGCCTACCTTCCATAGGCCAGGGGATGGCGACTAGCACCGGAGAGGCATATCGCTAAAACGGGAAGGAATTTCCTTTAAACCTGTACAAACAAACAACCCAAGAACACAACAAGGAGAAACCACATAGTAAGATTCTATAGATAAAATAGTGCTGAATGTAAAGGGGCCAGAAATACAAGCCCAACTGTAAAGTATAAGTACAACTGGAAAGTTCAGATACAACAAAAAGTACAAGAAGCTCCTGGATCATCCGTCGAGGAACATACCTAATGTGTAGGCATAGATTGTCTTTACCGCACTCCATGTTAGCTCGTCTCCTCCATGTTCCACCTTATCCTAGCTCCCTCTTGTGTGAGCTATATTTCTCATCATCTGGACAAGACACAACAATGTGTGGGTGAAACTCCTGCATGGGTGAGTGTGATGATACTCACCAAGACCCCAATACCCCCATATATCTTCTAGAGTTCCACAAAGGAAATACCACAAAGCAAGGCATAGACTCTACTTAGTTATATGACCATATATATACCTAGGTTATCAAGAATACTAATCTCATACATGAGGAAAGAATACCACAAAGGTAACACCACGAAGGTAGAAGTACCACACAGGTAACACCACACGGGTAGAAGTACCACACAGGTACACCATGAAGGAAAAAGTGCACAACACAAGTCATCTATCACTAGGTATCACTTTAGGTCAATGGTAGAAGGGTTATCACATTATCAAACTCCTCGGATGCTGGAGAACTCCTCCTCATTCGAGTATAGTGGGCATGTTGAGTCACATAGTGCCACTTCCCTCTAACCTTTAACTGAAGTGGTACCCATCCCTGATGGGCACCATGGGCATTCTAGGTTGCACAGAGTCGCTTCCCACCATGGGCATGCTGGTTCACATAGAGCCACTTCCCACCTTGGCTGAATTGGGGTACTCTTCAAGTCGAGCATCGTGGGTCTACCGGGTCACACCGAGCCGCTCCCAACCGTGGCCCTGTTGGGTCACACAGAGCATTATCCGACTGGGCCAAACGTCAAGCAATATTCAGGTCTCAGCCAACCACAGGGTTCGATATGTAGTATTCTTGGGAGAACTACTGGTACAGCCACTCTTGGCATCTTGATATCAATGGAAGTCACTATAAGGTATATTTCAAGATAGTAAACATAGCATTGTCAGTCACAAAAAATGAAATCCTCATCTACTGTAGAACACCTATTCTATTGAGTACAGTGGGACTGTCGGTTCATACATAGCCGCTTCCCACCATAGGCTGGATGGGTCACATAAATCCACTTCACATTGTTCCATCGTTAAGATATCTTCATGTCTCATCCAGATGCAGGGTTTTCTACATAGCGTGCTTGGGGGAACCGATCCTCAGGAAATCGTTCATATTAAAACTGGTACAAATTCTCACAAGGATGTAACATGATTTTTCTCCATTTCATAAGGGTTCCAACTCAATAGAATTTGCGTCAATCGGATGCTTGGTCTGTGCGTTATTGGCATTTTAGTGTCGAGGGCCCGATTGGAATTGTGGGCAATCCAACTCGGACGTACACCAAATTTATCAAAAAAAAACTCATGGAGTAAATCAAAAGGGTCGTATCTCTCCAAGGATCCCAATGACGCTAACAGTTCATCCAATGGACGTCTGGTTCCCAATATAAGGCCCTTATTGTGATCCCGGGTAGTACTCAGTCCCGGCCCGATTTGCCTCAGTTGGATCGGCCCGATCGGGTTCAACATGGGCCAAACCAGGTTGAACATGATCAAACCGGCCCAAATCGTGTCAAACCGGCCCGCTGGGCCATAGCTCAGGCCGCTGGGAAGCGGGTCAGCCCACAGAGCGGTGCGTCGGTCCGCAGGACCAACCCAGCAGTGCCACCCACCTTGCGGTATGTGCAGCCCAGGATACCCGGACACGCCGTGTTCTGGTAGGGATGGCGTGGCACGTGGCCACATCAGCGGGGTCATCCCATGGGGGTTGACCCCAATACGGCACACCGGGGTGTCGTAGGTCCTCTGTGTCATGACCGATGGGCCGCGGCATTACTGTCGGCTGCGTCGCTGGCACGCGCCCTGTACCCCTGTGGCAGGTCGATCTGATGGCCCCTTTCTTTAGCCGTGACCAACATGGGATGCGGCCTTACTGCCATGTGGGTGCGCCGTTGGGGGATCACCCCACCTCTGATCCGTTGGCTCCGCCTCAACCGTCTCGCGTGCCGACCAACCTCTCCTCCATTCAGCGCGGCTGACAAGCCATGACCATACTTGTTCATTGGCAACCCACGATGGTGGGCTGCGCCTCCTCCGCAGTCGGCCGGTGTCAGCCACTCTGACGGCAGTTGTGGCTTTGTGTCGTGGCCTTCTCTTGCAGAGTCCGTTGAAGCACTATCCACCTTCTTGCTGATCGATTTCGTCGGACTGTCCATATTCCATTGAGGCACATGGATGTAATAAATATAGCAGAATTTTCAGGATGGGTTTTTAGGCCCGCATCCTATGTGTTATCTTATAACACGAGGGGGTTAAGGGTTTAATAGAAATAGAATTAACCAACATGATAAACCCCACAAGATTTCCCGCAATGACCTCCGGCAAATACCAATGAATTGCAGGTCAACCCATTAGTTGGTTGACCTGCATTCTCATGTTATTCACGAACGAGGAAGAGAAAATAAATTAAAATCATAAACGAATAAACCACCTACCTCATGGTTACTGGATAGCGTCTACATTTGAGAATGTTTCTGCGTTCATCGTCCCTAAAACAAGCCTCCAATGACAATGCTATATCATCATTCTTAAGTTTGTTGTTCGGGGTCGCTCGTCACCGTCCGATGAACCGACTCCTTCCTCCAAGTGTTGGGCATCATAGCACTTTTCCATTGCTTCGTCTCTGGTGAATTCATGCCTATTCCTCCCCCCAGACTCCTTATAAATAGAAGAGGGGATGGTATGTAACGATCATGGAATTTATGAAGGTTCATTTAATATGAAAATATCTAACTTCCAACGATGATGTTACTTAGTATTTGAAGGGTCAATCCATTTAACGGCTTGAATCGCCACAGATCCCACAGTACTGCTTGTTCATTGGTGGAAAAAAAATTAAAATAGTGACATTATTTTATTTTATTTCCTTTTAAAATTAAAAAAATAACTTCTTCTCCAGACCTACTGTGGTCAAAGTAAATCCTCTCTTAAGAGAATCCTAGCGCTGCAGATTCAATAGTGCCCTCTACTTTTTAATCCGAGCACCAGTTTAAAAGTTTTAAAACACCACTCACACGTTTTCTGAACGTACTTGAATAAAAGATCAGAAAATTAATAACAGTCACCCCTAACCCGTTCCGGTCATGGTTAGGCTCTACATAAGTGAAATATGCCCCACTGAACCCAAAAAAAAACTCAGATTTTTAATCTGAGATAATTTTTATAAGTTATGAATTTTTAAAATAAAATAATTATCACATAATTATTTTATTTATGGCCAAAAACTCACTTTCACTAGTGGCCTGCATCGGCCAAGGTTAGTATCTGCCTAAAGAAAACATACCCTCATGAGTTCAAAGGTTGTCTCAAATTTTTAATCTGAGTTACTGTTTTTGAGTTATAATGATTTGAAAAATAATATAACATTATTTAATTAAATTATTTATGGTTATTCAATTTTCGGGTTTTCTCACCGGAGGCCTACGCCGAAGAGACTTAAGTTGCTCCTAGGGTAAACCCACCATCCTAAATGCAATAGTGCCCTCTAATTTCTAATTCAGAAAACCATTTAAGAGTTATTACACATTTTTAGGAAAACTTCTTAAGCGCGCTAATTAAATCTTAACAAAACTTCGACATATTATTCCAGACCTCAGAATCACGCATCGTCAGATTTTTTCATCTTGAAATAATTCAATATAATTAAAATAATCCTACGAATATTACGGGACATTACAGATTAGCGAATAATATAAGGAAATGGAAATCATATTTTGTTATAATGATGATTATGTGAACTCAATGGTAATATTAAAGAACACCCAATAAAAAATTTCCCCTTTTCACAATGGTAATGTAACATAAGGTTTTCATTGATTTGATAACATGAATCCCTATTTAAATATATAGGAAAATACACCCAATTTAAATGGTGATGATCATTCTCTATTCATCATGCTAAAATAAAAACTCACTCACGTTTCACACAATGTACATGATTAATTAGAAATAATAATAGAATAGAGAAATGAGGGTTCTTTAAAAAACCCATATAAATTTCACTAAATAAATAAAATAACCAAAATAATCATTCTTCTTTATTTATTATTTATTTAAACTATTTATACCACCTTATTATAGCCATAATGATTAAAGAAAAATAATGAGCCAATTCTACTCCTCATTACAATGAATGTCCTCGATCTCAATGTCATCGCCTCCTAAATCGATGATTTTATTAGAACCACATCCCCCTTATTTATAAATATTTGGGATTATCATGCTATATTTAATTTTCCATAAATATTGTCATTTAATTATATCCTTTTCATCCTTGGAGGTTAATATACATTTAGGTCATAAATGGGAGTTACGCCAGTGAACATGACTAAAAATATACATTTAAGGGACAATTCCCATAACAATCCCTTCAATGTTTTCACACCTAGTAATTTTTCACAACATGAACTAGATTCTCATCCTATAACATATTAGGTCCTGAATTGTTTTCAGATCCAATAATATTTTTACATATAGAACTGGTTACATGCCTTGAACTATATTTATTCCATCAACGAGTTAAAGGCCCAAAAATGTTTAAAGGACCTAAATTTTTGTATTTCAACTATCAAATATCCATTTCATCCAGGTTCTTTACTTTGAACCCCCAACAAGTGTTCCATTTACATCCTTCATTATGGGATGACTAAAAAAGTGGAAATATTGATAGTTTTTTCTTTTTCAATCCATTTTCGATAAAATAATGATTTCTTTCTAAATATGAACAACGATATTAAAGAAATACAAAATTTATTAACAATAAACTTATAAAAAATCAATTAATTTTAATATAAAAAATGATTACCATATATTACCATATAATATCCCCAACACTTAAATTTAGGATTTTCCTCATAGATGAAATATCAACAAACAATAATGGATATTCATTTTACCATGCATTAAATCCTATATCAACAAAATTAATCGATAAAATCTGAAATTAAATATTAAAAAATCACACATGATAATTCAGAAATGACTCATTTTTTATAGAAAAAAATCAATTATTTATTTCACTTATTCTACTCTCGATATGTATAATAAATTTCTAACCATCTACTCTCATTCTTCAATTTGTTAAAAATAAGATTACAATTTTTAGTTTACCTCGTAAATTTGTCTTCTTACAATCAAGGTAAAATTTTGAAAATAGATAAGAAAATACCTCAAGAACCAATCACATACCATAAACTAGAATGGAATCTAGCATCTATACCATGTAAAGACATAATCACAAAAAAAATCCAATGGAATTTTAATATTTTTCAAATGTATATGAGGTTTAAGAGAATATGGGTAAATTATATAAAAAGAAAACCTCAAAATGAGGGTTGACTCTAAATGAAAATGTGTGATATTAAAAATATAATATAAAAAACATCCCCTATATATGTCATCTCTGTCTTCCCCAAAAAATATCATTGTGTGATCAACATAAATTTTGGAATAATGAATGAATTATCCCCTCAATTTTTTCATTTTTATGATAAATATGTTAATGGAAAATATCATATCCACTAACTGACCACATATGATAAAAATATTCTCAATAAAAAAATGATGATTTTTTCTCTTCTAAAGACATTGAAAAAAATTATTTTATTCTTTGCATTATTTTTTTATTTTTATAAATGGAGATATATAATAAGGTATTATTAATTAAAAAATATACTCTCCCACATTCATAATGAAATCCCTTAAACAATATCCTCAATAATATACGTCCCCATACCAAATTGTAGTCTCTCCTCCACAAATAATCCTTTAAATATCATGAACTATATTTAGAGAAGTGTATGAATGAATATAATAGTATTGAAACTCAGAACATATACAAACAAGTCTATTCATGGAATTTATGAGCTTAAAATTTATTAATTAATGGTGATCCAACGATATGTGTTCAGAAAAAGAGATTCCACAAATATTTTAAAGTTACTCTCTTGTATTTTAGCATTGATAATATTATAAATAGGTACAATAATAGAACATGAACAAGTATCATAAGAAATATACAATAAGTGTAAATGGAAATTATAAAGCCTAGAAAATATATGAAAAACATTAATGAAGGTTTCAGACAATCACTCATGAAAAATGTAATATAAAAAATAAATATTTTAATGATAATAAAAAACTGAAAAATATCCATAATATTTCATTTTAAAAAATAACACGCTTTCCTAAATTATGATTTTAATTATACAAAAACCCCAAGATAATATCTACTAATTCTTGTCACTATTTTTCTCATTTAAATATTTTGAAAAAGAAACATGAACACATTTCATAGAAATTATCATGTTATGTGTATATCTCATGCTTAGGTTGATTAAAGAAAGAGTTATATGTAGATATAAAATTATTCATTAAATATGAAAAATAATTAAATGTGGGGAATAGAGTAGGAAAATTATGAATTGAAACTATTAATCACATTTCAAGGATGCATTGATGTCAGTTTCTATGTTCTACCTACTTCTGATTCACAATGTGTTTGGATTCCTTGTCATGTTTATACTTGAATTCATTATTGGAATGTAATTAATGTAACTAATTGTTATCTAATATTTTTTTAATTACCCTTTATTATTTCTTCTTGTGAATTTGATGAACATAAAATGTAACGGTAAATAATTAAATATACATGACCTTTTAATAACACTTAAAAATATAAGGGTAATTGGAATTAAATCCAAATATGGAATTAAATCCAAAGAAATCAATATATATAAATTCACAAAATTTATAAAAATATGGTTTTCTCCCATATGCTTCTATTTTTTAATGGTTGTTTAGTTTTACCATTCATGTGTTATATAATAAGATTTTGTATAGGTATAACTACCAAATGTTAACTCAATTCATACTTTTAAATATACACAAATTAGATTTTATCTTCCTCGATGATGTATGTGTGGAATTCATATGAGTCAAAAGTTTGGATAGTCTGATTATATGTAAAAGGAAAATAGTTTCTCTCCATACATGATAATATAATTTTTCATTATATGATGGTTTCTTATGTAAAACTCCTTCAATTATCACTTTAATTTCCAAAACATGATCCTCAAATTATTCTTCTATTACTGATTCTTTTCTTTAATTCCTGAGAGTCAACATGGGAAGATGCATGTTCTTTATCCTATTTATTTTTTTCATTTTCTTACAGTCCCTATTTTAATGAAACCTTTCTTTTATCTCAGCTACCAAGGTCACTTATTATTTTTTGTTCCCTTATTATATTTATTTAAAATGTCTAATAACATTTTTTATACATCACAAGATTAACAGTAAGTCAACCTTCTTCATCAATAAGAAAACTAGAAAATTTGAGTGGATCATAATTTGAATATATATTAGCTTTGTAAGATGGACTTACCTTTTATTTATTTTTGATGACTCCTTACTCATGATGATACTATTTATAATTTTTATCCAGGTTATGTGGTGATTCATTTTCCTCGCTTAGCTAAGGTTTTTATCAGTCTTGGAATAGATTTTTTATCATTATAATTTCCATATCATTCTATATAATATCCTCTATCATGAAAGTGATCATATCCTTTATATTTATTGTAACATGCATTCATTCCATTAAAAAAATAATTCTCATTTATATTAAAAAGTGAAAATGAAAATTAAATTACAATACTACATTGAAATCTTGAAATATAAATGATGAGAAATGTGTTCTATTAAATTTTCAAAATAATTAATTCTCCCCTACCATCACTAACAACATTGGAAAAAAAATTTATCCCTTATGGAAATATTAACTCAAAATGGGTTACCAAATTAGGAATTTTATTAGAATAATCAAATAACCCAATAAAAAATAGTGTATTATAGGATATTAAAGGTCATAATCAACCAAAAAAAGGGATTATGTTAGAGAGAATATTAATTTAAATAAAATTTATGTAACTATTTTATTATTTAATTCCAGGAAAAATAAAAGTAATAGATAATGAGGGATTTTTATGTTTAAGAAAAAAGACAATCTTCTTTAAAACTGAAAATATGGGTTCATGATTGATTTAGGCCTAATAAAATAAAATAATATTCATATATATCTGAACAAAAAGTCTACACAATTACAATGGACTTTGAAAAAAATCCCTAAATCACTATTTTTTTATGGTGGTTATGTTAGTTTGAAATTTCACTGATCTAGTAACTCATAATAATTTTTAAACATTGAGAATAGTCATTACATGTTTAGTGGGATGATTTTTCAATATTAAATGCGTTGAATGTATCATTACCATAAATTTCAATGAATTCTCATGCATGATTAATGAAAAAAAATACAATTTAGAAATTTGGGTTCTGAAAAAGATAGAAAATAGAATTTAATTCAAAAAATAAAATACCTAAAACAACCAATTCATCATTATTATTGTCACATTACACATGGTCTGACCCTTTATTATATCAATGAGAGGGTATAGAAATAAATATCTTATTTTACACATCATGGAAGCAACATTCCTAAATCCTTGTAGTAGAGCCTCCTAAATTGATGATTTGAGTGAAACCCCAGCTTTCTTAATTATAATAATTAGTGATGATTGGGATGGATTTCATTATCCAAAAATATATTCATTTAATTCAATATGATTCATACCTAGTGTTCAATGGTCACCAGTTTAATAAATATGATTTTCCATTTTCAAAGTCCCATCAAAATATACATTTACTTAGAAAATCCTATTCCACTCACACCATGATATATTTTCGCACCATATAAATTTTCATTATTTGGAGTTAGTTTAAATCATGAATTTAAATAGTAATTTTTTTTTCAATTTGGTATATTATGGTAAAAATTATATAAAATAAATTATAATGTACGATTACAATCTACAATACTATATTTACAAAACATAATGGAATAATATTTTTATAAACCATATTGATGTTCATTGGATATATTTTAATAAGAGATTTGGTCATCATATACTCATTTGACACTTTTACTCAGTGATATGTATTAATACATAAAATATATATTCATTTATGGGTGGAATCATAGTGGGTATGCATGATTATTGGAATTAGTAGCAGGTATAAGTTTTTTAGATATTGGGACATAATGAATAATTTTTTTTCCTTTGATTCATGGATTTCAATGGATGATGCTTCCAGTTATTCTATTACTTTTAGGAATGATTGAATAGTGGTTAATTATCATCTTTAGATATTTATATTCTATTTGAGTTTGATTACCAAGGAAAATAAAATTGTTGTTTTTACTTTTTTGACAAAACCCATGATGGTTTCACTCTTGAACCACATGAAATTTTAAATTTTCATTTTGATCATGAGTATAAACATTCTTCATTAGTCTATATGATAACATCCATTCCCATGATTTATAACCACTATAAGTGGTCCAATTGTTTTTACCTCAAATGGTGAATTTTGAGTTATAATGTATTTCAATGATTATTATTAGCTTTTCTTGATGTGAGAAGTCTAGTATCTGTCCTTACTATTTTAGGGAAGGAATTTTTTTAATTTTTTGGTCCCACGTTATTTTCTTCATATTCATACACAATTATATTTTCTAGTGTATTTTTATTTATTTAGATAAAAATATTATTCTATAACCAAATTATATATTAATGTCATGTTATGGGGGTGGGAGATATTTTATTTATTTATTGACAAATTGAATTTTTTTATATTTAATTAGAATTTTCATAATAGTATTTTGAATTATGGATTTTTACCTAACCCATTATAGGGGAGGGTGAATTTAGTTTTTTCTTATAGTGACATGGTAGAATTATTATTGAATGTATACATGTTTGTGGTCCATTTTGATATGAGGAGTGTACTATTTTTATTAAATAATAACAATAATAACCATCAATATTCTACCAAGGATTACCACTTATTTAATTTTATTTGGAGATAATGCTTGTGGATATAAATTTTTTAGAAGTACACAAAATTATACAATGTTATATTAAAGTTAATACTAATTATTAATTAAAAAATTAAATAAATAACTAACATATATTTAACTAATATTGAGTAAATTACATATATTTAAATACTCTATATAATATTTTTTACTAATTTTCATTACAACTGGGAAATAAAAATTATCACCTTTTATGTGGATCATTAATACATTTTTACCAATAAATTTGCAGTTCATTCCTTGATATGGTCTGTTGAACTATCTGATGCATGTATTATATAGGAAAGACAGAATGAATAAATTAATAATTTTTGAATGATAGTATATGTTTTTTTATAAATTAGTATTCCAATTATGAGAGTGGGAAATAAAATTTGAGAGTGAATAAGTTTAAGTAGAATGTTTTCTATAAAACACCTAATACTACCCTATTAGGGCATTATATTTTTACTTTATCCTATAATAAGAGATCATATTAGAATATGAGAGAGATATAATTACTCACGAACATAAGATATTTTTTTAGGTTCATTAATTATAAATATATTTTGGTTATTCATCTTTGATCTGCGGTTATTATACCCTGTATGATATTCCTATTTTTTTCTCAACAAATAACAACAGATTGTGTAAGATGATGTTCTTGGAATCATGATACATATAAAAGAAGTAATAAAAAACATAAATAATAATTATGAGTGCAATAAACATTGTAAATATACCTTTCAATATTCTTCTATTGTCACAAATAAATTATTATGTGTGTATGCATTTCATATTCTATAAAAGGACCATTTTTATTATAAAAACTCTAATGAAGAACATGTGGTTATCGGTTTAATTAATTCCCCATCCCAAATAAAAACCCCAACATTATGTACTAATTATGAAACTATGACGTGGTGACATAAACTACCAAATGGTATCAAATGGAAAATATTATATTGAAAAAACAAAATTAAAATATCAAAATACATTTAAACATGGTGTCCATGTCCGTTATGAAATAAGAATCATTGTTTAAATCCATGATATAGATTTATATGGAATGAGATTTTGTCTTCTAATATTTATCCACTATCATAAATCCATTTGAATTTATACTACATGAAAAAGATCTTTCACCAAAACAATGAAATATTTATGACATGCGTGGGAAAAAATTATTCTACAAACATTGCACACTTGATATTGAATATTGATTACCACACTATAAGAAATTATTATTGATACCATGAGATAATTCAAGAAAACATGTTGTGTTATTTAATTATTCCATGAATTTGTTTGATATTTAATTTAATATATTCATTTATTTTCATTATATTCAATGTATATAAGAATCATATTAATCAATGATAATATTGTTAATAAATAAAATTGGATAACATTTTTAATTACCATGAATCATTAATTTAAAATTAAAACTCGCCATATTCTCATAATGGGGATTTAATATAGAAACCACAATGATAGATTGTTCATTTTTTATTATAAAAATCCAACTCCAGGTTTAATGAGTGCTAATTTTGTTAAAAAATTCTCATTATGGGCTCCTCAAATATTCCTTCAGTTAAAAGACAACATAGTGGATCATCAATCATCTATATTTTTTTGGAAATATTCAAATGCTTCCAAATGAAATTTCAACTTCCTATATTCTTGCATGTCTCCCTTCTAAGGAAATTCCCCATGAAACATTTCCCCCCTCCATCTTTTCCTCTAATTCCAATTAATTACAAGACATTATAATGAACCAGATAATATTTTACAGCATATCAATAATTTCTAAGGAATGAATGATAAGAAATATAAATAATGAAATCAATTGTATTTTTAGGAATAATTATCCCTATAAAATTCTCTCATGTACTAGAATACATCTTTTATCAAGGGATTCATCTTGATATCTTCTTCTTATTCTATTATATAAAACAAATTACATGTCGAGATCACTATTTTCTACCATATCTTTGATGACATTTTCAATTGAAAGTATATTTTTATCTAGAATATTAGTCCAAATTATTTGGATAATTATTCAAATAATGGTTGTGAAAACCAATGAGTAAGGAATATATAATCTCCCTCTTCATATATTAATTTCATGACTGCATCTAAATAATTGATGTAATTAACCTAATCAATCGTTAGGATAATTTCATTTTAATATTTGTGATTTAAATATTTAATGATGAAGTTTGAGTTTGAATTTAATTTTAAATAGTGGTGAAATTAATTTTTAAGGGGTTAATAGAGGAAAAAAGATGCATGATTAAGAAATGGAAATAAAATTATAAAGGATATCCAATATATATCTAGTGGAATATTTCTTAACAAATATATTATGGAGGTAACCAGAAAAGGATCCAAATAGTTAATGTTTGGTTTTATCGTTAAAATGAAATATAGTATATCTGATTCCATTATAGATTCTCATTAAACTGTATTTCAAATATGATATTTTTAGTATTTATCCCAAGATCTAATCTCAACATCCCATTTATATATAGTTATTATCCTTTTATGATTTTTTTATTTTCATAAACTATCAAAACCATGGTGATATGAGGTTTTATGTACACTCACACTCAACACGACCATGACACACATCTTGAGATCATTTTGAGTACATTGAGATAGAATCAGTTATAAGTTATGCTCTCAAAATGCCACGTTTGGATGGACCGAATTCAACTCATAGGCCATGTTATCTCAGAGATAGAAGTATCAATAGATCCTGAGAAAGTGAGAGTTGTAGTTTAATGGGAGCAGCCAAAGAACCACTATGAGGTATGAAGTTTTCTATGGTAGGCTAGTTAATACATGTGTATTATATAGGAATTTTCATGCTTAGTAGCGCCACTGACGAGCCTGACTAAGAAGGGTGTGAAGTACCTATGGTCAAATTCATGTGAGTAAGACTTTTAAGAGTTGAATGGGTGGTTGACTTCAGCACCGATACTATTTTTTCTAGAGCAGGTCAAGAGTTATACTTTTTTTTGTGATGCATCATGTATTAGTTTAGGAGTAGTGTTAATGCAAGTTGAAACAGTCATTGTGTATGGGTCTTGACAGTTGAGGCCACATTAGAGGAATTACCTGATGCATGATATTTAGTTAGTTGTGGTTGTTCATGCCTTACGCTATTGGAGGAATTAATTATTGGGATAGAATTTTGTGGCTTTCACTGACCACAAAAGTCTCAAGTATATATTTACTAAGAGTGATCTGAATTTGAGATAGAAAAGGTTGGTAGAGTACCTTTAGTCCTTCGATTTTGATCATGCGTACATGCCTGCGAAATGCAACACAGTGGCTAATTCCTTGATCCGGAGGACTCAAGTACAAGCAGTTCAGGAGGCCATTAGTGAGTGGCATCTTATGTATCTATTCTACAAGATGCATTTGAAGGAGCACGACATACATGGGTAGACATTTCTTTATTATATAGTTTTTAACTCTACTCTTCTTGATCGAGTGCTAATGAGGCATCTATCAGACTCTGAATGCCTATTTCTATAAGAGAGTGTGTTAGGAGAGGGCCATATTTTGGGATAGACCATAAAAGAGGATGGGATCTTATGTTTTCATGGGAGTGAATAGGTGTCAGCAGACATTAGAGAGGAGCTGATGAAAGATTTTCATTATTTGGTTTGGGAAGATCATCCTGGTGTCACCAAAAATTATTGAGATCTACACTGTCAGTATTGGTGGCCCGGCATGATGAGGGATGTTCCTGGTTTTGTGATGAGGTGTTCCACCTGTCAGCAGGTGAAGGCGGAGCAACAACGACCAACAACACTTTTAAAATAGTAACCTATTTTCTAAGTTGATGTGGAATGATGTCGTGATGGACTTCATGCTAGGCTTATTGAGGTTGCCTCGATAGAATGATGTAGTTTGGTTTGTCGATGACAGACTCATGAAGGTTTCCCACTTCTTACCGATTAAGGAGACCTTCAGTATTGATGAGCTGGGAAGGTATTACATCTAAGAGATTGTACGATTACATGGGGTTCCAAACTCCATCATTTTAGATAGAGATTCCCATTTTATATCTTGGTTCTAGTAGGGACTACATAGGGATTTGGGTATATAGGTACTTATGAGTATATCCTACCATCCCAAGACTGATGACCAATCTGAGTGTATAATACTAGTGCTGGAAGTTATGTTTCAATCATGTGTCTTAGATTTTCAAGGTTCTTGGGAGAAGCAAATACCTCTAGTGGTGTTTTCCTAAAATAACAGTTTTCAGGAAACCATTCATATGGAAACTTATGAGGCTTTGTATGGTAGGCCATTCTAATCACCCTTATGTTTGATGGAGGTAGGAGAGGCATATATGTTTGGACCTTGTCTTGTTCAAGAGAACGTAGACAAGATAAAGTTGATTTAGAAGAGGATGGATACTGAATAGTCATGACATAAGTCTTATGCTGATCTACATAGATGACCTCTGATGTTCGACGTCAGATACAAGGATTTCTAGCATGTCGCACCAAGGTTGGGACATAGGAGGATCAAGATATAGGGTATGTTTTCTCTGAGATATGTTGGAACATTTGAGGTTTTGTAGAGATTCGCACCATTTACTTATTTGTTGTAGTAACATTAGAGTTATATGGATATGCATGTGTCTTCCACATTTATCAGCTACGACATTACTGCTCAGACCCATCTCTTGTTTTATAACCCAAGGGGGTTGAGATAGAGGTGGAAACATCATTCGAGGAGAATCCTATCTAGATTATTGACCATAGTGAAAAGTTTTTTTTGTGGACCATATGTTCCTCTAGTACGGGCGGTATTGAAGAATGTGTGAGTATAGGATTATAAATGGAATGGGAAGGCCGATGTAAGATTGCATTGGCCAGAGCTGGTCAAGAATTCATACTACTACACCTCCTTTATATGGAAATCTTGGGAATAATTTCATTAAGTGGGAAGTTTGTTAGAACCCGAATATTATATTCAGGTATGGGTTTATCTTTTATAGTGTTTTGGATAAAAATAAAAGAATATATAAATTTAAAGAGTACACACCGTTTACATAGGACTACATATCTTATACCCTGTTGTTGCGGGTGACCATGTAATGGCCATGTAATGGTCGAGTACATAGCCATGTGGAGTGACCTAGAGACCTTCTAAAGAAGCGCTCGGTTAAAGTATGTACACAACTTGTACATTAAATGAAAAATCCTTTTACTTTTCATTGTATTTTATTAAATTAACTCAGTCGTGTCTAATTTATTGAACGACCATCTTTTCGGCTAGTCTCGTCCAGGAGTAACCAAAGCCGATGATTCTTCTCTGAGCCCCCTACCCATTATATGTTTTCCGAATGAACTGTTGTCGATTTCATTGGAATCTCGACAGTGAGTTCCTCCTTCTTATATATCATCTTCTATTGATTTCTCCTCTTGTTTTAGATATACATTGATGCACATTTTTTAACCTTTTTAAGGATATATGACGTTCTAGGCTGATTCATGGGTCCAAGTTCGAGAGTGTTCTTCATACAACGTTGAGGTATGCGGTTTCTGCCATTCCGTAGTTCGTCTTACAATTATATGTGAAAAATTTCCCATTACCCTAGTTCATGGTATTGCGTTTTTTCTATTTTAACACTGTTGATTCATACTGTGATCATTTTTCATGAGTATGGATATTAGGTTGTGAATAAGATTTATTTTACATGTTATGGATGTGTTTCCCGATGTTTGATCTGATATTGACCATTTTTTCTATCTTTTCCTGTTCAAATACATTCCTTTCATGCCTAGTGTTGTTAGGATGGAGTGATTTATTTAATGTTGTGATGTTTTTTGTAGCTGCTTATCCAAGTAGTACTTTTTTTATTACATTGGCTACTGAATGTCGTTTTTGCATGATAACATTACACATGATGGGGTAGACTGGTGTAGTGAGAACATAGGGGGAATTGATGTTGATTTAATCCTTAGAGTGTCTATTTTTTCTTTATCACGCTGCGAGACCATAGGGTGGATTGACATTGAGTGATCCCTCAATGTTTTTATAGTTACCATTACGAGACCATAGGGGGGATTGATGTTGAGTGCTCCCTCAGAGTGTCTGTAAATATCATTAGGAGACTATAAGAGTAATTTACAAGGATTTCCTCCTTATGAGAGTCTATAGATTATCGTTAAAATATTATATAGTGTAATTTATGGTGAGTTCTTCCTCAGAGTGTCTTTGTTTGCATCAGACAAAATGGGTTAGACTATGTGAGTTTCCTAGGTGCTCGTTATATCCATGTATATGTTGAACCCGAGGGGTTAGGCTATGGGAACATACCTAGAGGGTTAATTGAGATTGATTGGAAGAACTAGAGGGGATAGGCTATGTAAACTTCCCAAAGGGTTACATGTTTTCCTTTGGTTGAATATTTGATGAATGAAAATGAATGTAATTATAATTGTTGAACTGTTTACTTTTGATTACTTCCTTGTTTATGGTTTTATTTTGCTTATTACCTACTATATATATTCATTGATTGTTATGAACAGATCATTGGGTTGTTGCCTAATGGGATTCGTCTCACCCCTTGTTTGGGTCATTATTTTGGGCCCGAACATATTATATTATTGTAGGTATAGATAAGGGATAGCACCCATCAATATTAGGTACTTTATTGTTGTGGAGTTGAAGAGCATGGGACCTAGCTGAGGCTTGAAATGCTGTTGGATTTGTTTATAGGTTTATTCTTCCAATGGGGTAATAGTTTCACCAAGGAAATGCATTTAATGGCATGTGACCAACTAGGTACGGGGCACCCTTGGGCAGTAACCGGAACTAGGACGTTACATAAAGTATTTTCATAAACTTTTTTTGATTGAATAGTTGGAATAATGAGTTTTACAAGAAGTTTATTTTCAATATTATGATTATTCCATGTCACTAAAAAACACTTTTGTCTAATTCTATCAATTTTTACATTAATTTTAGGCTATCTAACATTCCACCTTTATTCAACTTTTCTATGAAACTCCATATTTTTATGTTATTATCTGCAATATTAAATTATATATGACTATTTAATACAAATGTATATATTTATTATTTATCATTATTATACATATATTCTCATATTCTAATCACTTATAATATTTTATTATTATCATTTATGATTAACATCAATTAGAATCTAGGATCACCCTTTTTATGATTTCATTTACAGAGGTTTTGAATAAATGCAACATGTATATTGTGTCTAGAAGAGTATACTATGTAGGGAATCTTCTTGGAAATGTTCATGATTTGTAATGAACTGTGGATTTGATTTTATAGTTTTAAAATTATCAAATATTTTAAAAAAAAATTGTTTTGATAGTAGATAAAATTTCATCAGTCTTTAAAATTGTAAACCCAAAAATTATTAAAAACACGTTTTAATGAAATATTTTCATTATTAAAGTTAATTGAGTCATTCATGTGTTTTAGGTTCTATAGTATACATTAGAGATTGTTTTAGATAGTTTTTTATTTTTTAATTTGATTGGTTAAGGGTAATTTATGAGGATACAATTTTATGAACCCTTTGTAAGTTATGAATGATCATAATTTCAAATTTATAAATATCCATGTTAGGTTATTTAGGGTAATATTGGTTTTTTACAAGACATCATTAGTGAAAATCATAGGGATAAATATAATAGGTAATTCCAATGGTATGATGATTTCAAAATGTTTTGTTAAAGAATACATAGTGTGATTCTCCAATAAATTACATATTTATTAGGATACAAGCTTGTAGTGGTGGTAATTACACTGATTCACCTTGTGATATTCAATGTGAAATTATTATTTTATTATCATATCAATATAAAATTAGTTAAAAAATGAGTAGTTATAGGGCTGAAAACCAATCCAGACGCTCCAGAGGGGGTATTTTTTTAACACCTTGTGTTTTTTTGGAAATAAATGGTCATAATATTATGCAACTCACAACACCGATCTTAAATAAACAGTAAATATTTTTAATAATGTTATTATAAAAAACATTTAAATAGTCAATTAATAATAGAATTAACAAAATTATAAAAAATATATAAATTTATTACTAATTATAAATGTATTAATAAATTCTTATGAAATAAAAAATGAAATTTTAGTAATGTAATTTTTGTTTTCAAAAAAATATTTTCATTGGAAAGGAATTTTGTAAAAATTTATTATAAAAAATTTTATGAAATTTCGGAAAAAATATAGTAGATAAAATTAAATTAAATTTTTAAGTCACCATATCAAAATTAACTTACGGATTGTTTTTTGGATTTCCCTTAAATGTAATATTTTTTTGAGAATAGATAAAATTACCAATTTTCCAAAATATTGTAATTTCATTTAATTAAATCTTAAATTATAATTTTTTTAATATATTCTCAATTTGGTAAAGATGTTAAATACAAACAATTCTATTTTTAATAATATAATTTCTTTATTTTGAATCATCAATTTTCATGAAATTGGTATATGTTTATTATTATGCTTTAAAACGTAATCTTCTACAAACTATTTTATGTTCATTAATTTTATCAATTATAATTTAATAAAATAACAAGTAGTTAATATATATTTAAATAAAATAAAATTAATTATAAATATATTGATACTATTTATAATTAATATAGTTATAATTTATAGCCATACAGTTAATACAAGACCATATATTGTTAGAAAAATGCATTTCATGATAATATTTTTTTCGACACATTTTACTGGTTTAATTTGAAATTGAATTCTACAACATATTAGAAATGAATTTGATAAAATTTATTAAATATAATTAATAAAAATAATTTATACTAGTTAATAATTTCAAAATAATTTTTCTCCAAAAATTATAGTAATAATAAGTAAAAATACTAGTTATCATGGTGAAAAACTAAAATGGTAAAAGTGAGTAACCAACGAGGTAAATAGATTTACATGTTTAAAATATTGTTAATTTTAAATATTGAATCTTCTTCTAGAAAATAAAATCCTTAATATCTATTATTTATTAATTTTGGAGGCATATTTCTTGAAAGTGACCTCCAATTATTTAATAATTTCTGATATTTTAAAGAAATTACTCCCTATCACTTAAAAAAGATAACATCTTCACCTCCCCTTTCCACACACCACAGAAATTTAATTTTAACCCTTACCAACCCTAATAAAAAAATTTATGAAATAATTAGTTTTTAGGCCTATTTTATTAAAATGTAAAACCGTATAGGCATTATGTATAATCATAAAGATGTTGTCTGAAAAAATTTATCATTCTTAACTTAGTTATTTTTTATTATTTCTTCTTAAAAATATATAAAATGGTATTAAAAATGATAATATTATAAAATTCGTATCTAAAATATATTTATTTGTTTTATTTTCATGTAAAAACCTATATCAATATCGTCTTCTATCAAATGGTAAATGAAACTGTTGTTCTTGTTTACAAAGGAATACATCATCGTAAACCATAATAACAAGTTTTACATTGTCACCAATAATACATGTTCAAGAAGTTGAATTTAATTATTATATATGATATTAATATCATATAAATAATTTTAAAAATATAAAATATCATGTACTTTCCTACCTTACTAACCCTTAGAAAATTCAAATGTCGTTCAAATTAACATTAGAGTACTGGTTAATGAAGCATTGTGATTCATATTTTTGTTATGTTATCCCATACATGGAATACATAAGTTTATTTACAGATTAATTTTGACATTTATGGTATAATTATTATTGATGTAGTGTGAAATAAAACTTTTTTATTTATATCAATATATTCAGAAGATGGAAATGTTACACATGTGTACATATTCTCTACTGTCTCAATTGTTTTAACATAGTTCATCTTTCATAACCATATTTCATGATATTATAAAAGTATAATTGTTATATAATAAATATCATTATGTCAGGATTATTATCTGGGAAAATATTTAAAAATGTATTATTTACATATGGTTGGCACACTAATTCAATTTTGAATGTATGAGCTAAATGTCTTGAAAACATCATAAGTGGATATAAATAATTAAGTAATTATAAATTTTATAAATTAAATGATGTAAATGGTTTAATTATAATTATTTGAACTAGTAAAAGGAACATAATAAAACTAATTCTTTTATATAATTATTATACATGAGTTAAATTACATTCATTATATATCTAGACTCAATGTTATGGTTTTCATCTCAAAACTTCCTTCTTTGAGAAACATGTTATTTTCTCAAACTAATTTACTTTAAAATATATACATCCAGATAATTTAATTATAACATCATTTTTTTCAAATTAATGATAATTAAAATTAAATTTCTTGATATCTTTATTTAATGTTGTTTTAGTTATGATTTTTCATAAACCATAAGGTATTTCATCTAAATTCCTCTTCATTATTAAGTAATTTAATATTATGAAAACAGTTAGTTTTATATGGTTTATATATTATACCATTATATATTATATCTAGAATTTATTATACATTACGATATTATAGGTTAAAATTCATTTATTTCACTCATGGGGATTATTATTCCAAGGTTATCAAAAGTATTAGTGGTTTATGCTTCTATATTAATTTAAGAATAACTATTTATCATAGATTTTTCATTAACGTAAATGAATTTTCATATTATAATAAAAAAATATTATTTTAGAACATATTTTTCTCCATGAAATATTAATTTAATAATACAATTTCAATCCCTTTATTAATTAAAATTTTTTTAATTTTTTTTAAAACATGAACTTTTAATTCCATTTTTGGTGTGAAATGATTTTTCATTCATATCTATATTTTATATAAAAAAATTAGTGAATATTTTAAATATTCTCCAATGATTTATGAAATATATTTTTACCAATGACTAAATTTTTATGAAATTTTATATAGTAATTATTTTTTTCATAATAAAGATATTTTTCAGTTTTCTGTAAAAATGTTAACAGAAATTTTAATTTTAGCTTGTACAAAATGAAAAAATTTCATGTCCTTATGAAAATTATATAAAATGAAAACAAATTTACAATTTTCCATCATTATATTCAAGATAATTTTTTTCCTATAAATTTTGAAATTTTTATATTTCATTGAGTGATTTTGAATGTGAAAAGATTATTTTCCAGAAAAAATACTCAATGTTATATTTTGAATACACATTTATCAAAGATGAAAAATATTTATGTAATTGATTTTCAATAAATTATATATTTATTTCTCATACATATATACATATCTCATTCTATCTTCTATTAACAAAGTAATACAAGTGTTATGTTCATTTATCAAATTCCTTCTTTTTGAAACATCCTTGGATTATAATATGAATCAATATTATGAAGCCAATTTTTTCCATTGGTAATTATGATATTTATTCCTTATGATAAATTTAATTTTATGGAATAATAAGGAATGAACATGTAACGTTGGTTTAACCTAGATATAACTCTAATGAATTGGGTATTTCAATAGTTATACAAACATTAGGTTTGGGATTTGTAAGTAAACCAAATCCATTATGGGAGGTTTTTCTCCATGTTCCATTGTCTTGGAAATTATTTTGGACTCTTTACCATTCCATGTTTTTTGTTTAAACAAATATTTCTATGTTACCATGATATTATGATACTATGATCTTAATTTTATGATTCTTTAACATTAATCAGGATCCTTCTCTTATATGATATGGAATTTTACCTTTGCCTAAATTATTATGTTCTATTTTTAATATTTAGTCATGGACTATGATTTTTAGATCATCATGTTATTTTATGTTTTCCCTTGGTTATCCTATCTATTTTGTGGATGTTAATAGTATTAAGGATCTCATTATTGAGAAAAAATAAAAAAATGTGTTTCTATGTACCAATTATTTAACAGACACTAAGTCTTTCTACCCATGTTTTTAAATTATTTTATATTTATATTAAATTAAAGATAATAATTTGTGTAAATTATTTGGTTCATTATAGTATTTATCAGAGAAAATACTAATTAATTTTATTATTAGAGTAAGACAAATGTTTTAAAAACCCATGTGATATATCTATATATGGGAAAAATCATATTGTTTTTTTAAAGAAGATATTATGTGTTTCTCTAGGAATGTACATCCCAATATAGATAATATAAGTTGGTGTGGATATAACATAGTTCTATTTAGGTGAAATAGAAATAAAAAATTTATTGGGGTTTTTATTTACTATCACCTTGTGCACAATAATTTTCATTTCTACAGACCTGTTTTGAAACTCCCTTGGTATATGACAGGGTTAATTACCTTTTTTATTATAAATCATCAAGCTGAATTAAATCGTAAATCACCTGGAAACCTATGACATGAAATAGATATATGGGATAATTCTAAATTGTATTGGGTTTATAAGTATAAGGATTATCATATTTTTAAAGGAATTGATACCCTTTTTTAGGTTTTATGTGATAAGAGTTTGACATTTGAGTATTTTGGGAGAAATTTATGGTAACATAACAATGGGGTTTACTACAGATTTTAGTAAATAATAATAATTTATTTAAAGATAATTCATTTATGGTTTATTTACATAAGTTTAATTATGTTGATACCCTTTAGAATTTACCTTATCATTGATGTAATGGTGATAATAGTCTATTAAGATTAATTTATTTTGCGTAAAAATTATGCTGTATAGAAAAAAATAGAGGATGCAGAAATAATTTGTAGTTTAATTTTATTTTTGAGGATTATTATAATATTTTTTGGGAATTTTATTGGAAATATATTATTACTATATTATAAAAATGAAAATTAACATTCTGGGAGACCAATCATCATATCTAGAAAGGAAGCGAGACTAAAACCCACAAAAAAAGGTAAGAGTCAAATGCCTACGAATTTCCTACATGATGTCTTAGTTATTAAAACCTTTTCTTCTAAAATAATTTTGTCTATAAAATTATTTTTTACAAAGGAAAAATTATTATTGGGTCAAATCATTTTGTGTTTTTTGGAATTTTATGTGAAAATTGATATTTGGGGAAATGATTCACTTTATTATGGTTTATTTTACCATTGAGAATAAATTGTGATTATTTGGTAAGAAAACATATTTTTTAGGTTATTTTGAATGTAGGTTTTTTTTAAATAATCTATGTTAATCCATTAAGAAAATTATATAGAATATATTATATATGTATATGAAGGTTTATACTTTTTTTTTATTATATTACCTTATCGTAACCATTTTTTACTTAAATATTATAGTAATATATCTTTATCATTTTCTATATATTATGATTTGTTTAAAGATAATTTTATTGATTCATGAATATTAAATTAATATTTTATATTTATTACTTATATTATATCAAGAATTGATAATTATACTATATACAACCAATGAAATAACATTGTTTATGGAATAGAATCATGTCATGTAATTATATTTCACTTTTTTCATATTCTAGATTGTAAATGAATTTTCATACCATACCAAATGAATATTCGAAAAAATTGCTATTATATTTCAATCATTATTAATGAAATGATGGTTATATAAATCCTTAAAGATTAATATTTTTTTGTTCATTAACATCCTCACAATCATTCAAATTCTAGTGATAAATGATTTATATCACTCTCAATATTGTTTTGGGAAATTATATTTATCCTCTAAGTCAATCTTTTCACATACCACCAATTTTCTCCTAATTAGAATCATAGTTATGTGTTATCCAAGATGAAAAATGTATTTCACTTCACTATATTCAAGATCAGATTTAATTAAATAATTATTACAAAATGGGATTTAAGAAAATATATATTCCAATGGAAACCATTAATTACGTATAACAATTTCAAATTCAGAGAACTTAATTTACAGAAGGGGGATGAATGTTACAAAATGAGATTTTTTTTGAAAAAATAAATCATTGTTAAAGAACATATATGACACACAAGAACAAACCCAAATAACCTAGTATTTTTTATATACCATAATTATATCATGTCTGTTAAATTTTCAGTCCTAAGTAGAATAAAATAATTATTATAAGTGTATAAATTCCCCCTCCATATAAATATAATAATAAATTCATATGAAAATGGTATTCCATTTTTAATAAAGATATTTAATTCTTCATACAAATAATTCACTCTGTGAATTATAAATATATAAAGATATTATAATTAGTTTTTATAAAATTTATAAAATGTATTTGATAAAATGAAATTCATTTTCAAAATTATCACATCAAAATTATCTTAGGGTAAAATTTATTTATTTTTCTATAATTGTTATTTTTCATAATATAGTGAAATTTATATATTTTTAAACATAATTAATTTTTATTTCATTAAATAATGGGATCTAAAAAAATAATTTTATTTTGGATTTGGTCTTAAATAATGCGATTAATTGTACAATTTAGAATAATATAATTTATTAATCTTTAATAACATAATGTTTAACCATTTTATTTAATTTAAATAACAACTTTTGAGAAAATATTTAAATGAAATTCATAGAGAATATATATATTAATATGAATTAAAAATGATATAATGACTATATTTGACCATATAGTTAATATAATGTTATCTATTTCTTGAAAAACACATTTCATGACAATATATTTATCAACGCATATTCATGGTTTAATTTTAAATTAAAATATTCCACTTTTCTGATTTTAATTTCATTCAATGGAATATATATTTTAGAAAAATTAAAATTAATATTATTTACTAAGTTTAACATAATTTATTCTCATAATTAATAGTAAAAATATTTTTGAAATTTGATGTCGCGATGAAGAACAAAAATAGTAATAGTTAGTAACAATAGAGGTGTATATAATATACTATTCAAAACATGTTTAATTTTGAATGTTTAATGTTTTATTAAATAGAATCACCCATCCACAACATTGCTATGAAATTTAGGATGCTCTTTTCTTGAGAGTGACAACCCATTATTGAATAGTTTATGGTATTTAAAAAATGTCACTCCCTATAACTTATAAAAAGTTAACCTCTTATCCTGTACATTTAACACAAAAATTCCATATATTTCAGCCATTCTCAACCCAAATTCCTTTAATAATTACATTCCCATGTCCTAGAATCCTTTTTTTGATCAAAAATCCAATCTAGGGAGGATTTATGTATTATTTTAAATAGGTGGTCTCTATAAACTGTATCATTCTTAACCAAGAATTTGTATTTTGTTTCTTATTCCACCACCTCCATATAATATTAAAACATATATATATAAAAAAATTAGAATATAATATATATAAATATTTTATCACATAAACATAATCACCTACATCAGTGTCCACATCAATCAAATGGGAAAAACATTATTTGTGTGTACGGTAGACAACCGCCTTGTGAAATGATGTAATTATTTTTCCATAGTCAACAATCATAGATATTCAATATGATATATTTAATGTTTATATATTAGATTCATTAAATATTACTGATTTTTTAAATTTAAAATGTATTCTTCTTTCTTACCGTACAATCCATTTAAAAATGATAACTTCGTTCATTTGTACAGAGAACTACCACTACACAAAGCGATGTGGTCAAATTTTTATTAATTTATCCCACATATGGTATATTTAAGTATATTAAATGAAATAGTATGATATTTATAAAATAATTATTACTATGATAAGATTTCATTACACATACCTTCTACGAAAGATGATCCTTAAAAAAATATAAACATTACTTGTACGTATATACATACAACCATCTCAATGATTGAAACATTGTTCATTTTTCATAACTATATTTCATGTCTGGTATTAAAAATATAGTTAAAGCCCCAAAATTATAATTATTTCTAGGATATTATTCTTGATATGACGGAAAAATGAACCCTTTGACCCTATTCAATCCACTGATGTTGTGTTTGTTTTTTGAACTAAACATTCTCAAAACAACCGACATAGAAATCACTAAATAAGTAATATAATATGGAGTTAAAATATATGATATATAAAGATTAATTATGTTTTCATAAAAAATCATATTTTAAAAAAAAATCTTATAATGTTATTATACAGAAGATAATGGTTATACACAAGACTGTAGGACATAATGTAATGGTTTCTCATCTCAAAACGTCCTTCTTTCAGATTCATGTTCTATTATGGACCTAATTTATAATAAAATTCATATATATTGTAAATTAATTATTTGAAATCATATTTTATTCTTATATATATATATATCATATTTTAACTTCAACATCATTCCCTATCTCTTTCAAGAAGTTCTTATTATTTTGTTTTATAAATAGTAAGGGATTTCTCATCCATTTCCTATTATTGATGTATTTTCTAATGTTATTACCATCATAAATTTTATATTGTTTATATAATTACCATTTACATATTATATCATTAATCCTTCATACCTCATGGGATTTTATGTTTAAATTCCTTTAATTACTTCATGGGGCTTAAGATTAAGAAGTTACCAAAGTGTTAATAGTTTATGCTTCAATGTCATTTTATTCATGTTTTTTCAGATTTTATTTCCATTGATATAAAATATTTGATCATTATCTACTAATAATATATACTTTTTTTTTGATAATTCTCATATTCATGTAATTTTCATGTAAAAAATTTAATTTTTCTCCTTTTGGTACATAATTTGATTGGAAAAATATTTTTACATAAAGATTATTTTATTTCTCTTTTAGGCCGATAAATATTTTTACATACTAAAAATATATTACATTAAAAAATTTTAATGAATAAATATTTATATTATCTAATGATTAATTAATTATATATTTATCCATTTTTTCTTTTACAATTTTTTTAAATAATTATTTTTATTATTTTAGGAATAATAGACTTTTTGAATTTTAGTAACAACAATGTGAAAGACATGTTCGGTTTTAACATATATGTAATGCACAAAATTTCCCACCATCATGACTAATAAATTTATTTAACTATTATTTAATATTTTCCATGATAATTTTTAATGAATTTTATTGTAGTAATATTTTTTAAATTTTTATATTACAATGAATTAAATTCAGAGTGAAATAGCAATTTTGCACAAAAATATTCAATGTGATATTGTAAATAAATTTTTATATGTTATGTAAAATTTATATGTTATGGATTCATTATAAATTATATATATGTATGTATGTATGCATGTTTGTTTGTATCTTACATGTATTTTTATCTTATTCTCCCTTTATTTTGTGGGGTAATACATTTCATTTGTTAATTTCTCAAATGTATTCTTATTGAAATTAAATTTCATTGTGATTTGAAGAATGATTAATGCATCCCATTTCATTCCATGAGAAATTATTATCTTCAGGCCTTATGATTTATTTTTATTATTGGAAAGGTAATCATTAGAATGTTGTGATCGGTTCACCCAAATATGGATATAATTCATTTAGTAAAGCATTATTCACATAAAACATGAGGTATCAGATTATGTAGTAAATATAATACATTGTGTGAAATTTTACACCATATTATATTATCTAGGAAGATAACCTTGATTAATTTATTCCTTCTAATGAAAAAGGATGATATTTCACATGTTTTAGATGTTATGATTCCAAATGTGTATAATGATTCATTTAGTGTATCATTACATGATTTCACACATTGTTTACTATTCTTGTTTCTTTTCTAGAGTTATAGAATATGATGATTGATTGTGGGTGTTTGAATTAGGATTTCACAATCATTTTCATCGGTTTTACCATTTTCACCATTCATAGAATCTCTTAATGGTTCCCACTTTCATAAGTATGTATAGACCCTATTTAAAATAGGTAGGTGGTCATTAGATATTTTAGACGCAACAATGATTAAGAACTCATATTAGTCATTTTAATAGTAGGTTAGTATCATCACACCCTTATGAGGGGAATTATTTCGTATTCATGGAATCTATTTTAGATTTATGATATGTATATGAATCTCATCCAAATCCAAAAAAATGTAATATTTACCCTAAAATTATGATAAATTGTTGAATAATTTTATATCTTCAGGGGGTCTATTAATGAGGCCATATATTTTCAAAAACATATATATAAAAATATATATCCAATATTATCCATCTATTTCCTATTATTTGTTATCAATTGTATGTTTTTATATTTTTTAGTCATGTGACAATATACTATAGAGTTTAATACCGCACAAAAATGTGACTGGTGTTTCGAGAATGGTATTGAACCATCATGGGATATACTTTGTATCCAATATATATTAAGAATAAAAACCCATGTAGTTTATTTATTTTTATGTTTTATAGTTTAATAGTAAGTGGAAAGGACATATTTGGGGTAACATAGCCATCGGGTATAATGTGAAATCATTAGGAAGGAATCCTACATATAATTCTTATAGCAGGATTCTAAGTCATTGTTGTTCGATCTTCCCTCCACTTGTTGATGGATGATGATAGTTAATTAATTTTCCCGATGGATATTTCACCAATATTGTATCCATATGGGAATCACTTTAGACCATACATAAATGTGTATTATATTGTATGGGGGAAGTTATATCATGTCACCAAATGAGGATTACATACTATGTTTTCCTTAGCTAGGGTTAATTTATTATACATTTGTTATGATTGTTGAAAATACCTTAGCCCATCTGAGTCATGATTGGTGTGTGAAACAAGGGATTACAAGTGGTAAAAATTATAACATATTTATTCAATAATTATTTATTGTTGCTGAACTACAAGATTGGTTGATATGGTGATCAGACCTTAAGATTGAGCCCTATGTATCCTTCTAATAGAAATAATCATAGCCCTCAGAGTTCGATTAATTCTTAACACAATAATGGGTTTGAGGAATTTAAGGTAATTGATGGGGTGTAAACATTAAATTATTACCATTTATAATCCTAGTTATAATTTTCTAATGGATGGTAGATTTATGGGATAATTTAATATCATGAGTTACAAATACATGTCCTATCATGGGAATTACACCAGGGGGATTCTTATTAGAGCATCTTCCATAGGAATACAACCAATTCATCGTGGTTAATTACGAATAATATTATTCATATTTAAGTTTATTATATGTCCCAAGGTATTCTCTAGACAACGTTATCATGTCCCGAGGAGTCTTATTGATGCACATTTCATGTATGGGTGTATATTCTTTACATAGTTGACATGCCAGATATATCTACTAGACAAGAACTTGTTGTCTTCTTGACTTGTCTGAGGATGTTTGGACATTTCCTATGGTTTCAATTTCATTATATAGATATCTCTACAGAGTTCCACTGCATGATAAGTTTGACATTTCCATAGTGCTTTTCATGATTTCAAGATAAATTTCTAGTGGTTTCACATGGTTAGGGATGACACATTGGAGTGATGTTGCAATATCAGACTAACATGTACGGAGGGATTCTATAGACATGGTTGATATGTGTAAAAACATTTTTAATGCATAGATTATGTGTTTATAAGATGTCTCATGAATTAACTTACTTGTCTAGAAGATTTCATTTATCCCTCTTGACATATAAAGAATACTTTTCATGACTTACATAAAATCTTCAATCACCATCACTTGATCTGGATGAATTGTATAGGTCTTATCGCATGATATAGGTGACATTTCATGGTTATTTTTCCAAATAAATCTGACATGTCCGACTATTATCTCATAATCTATATTTGTAAAAAAAATCAAATGATTCGTTCTCATTAAGATCAAAATATTCTTATTTATATAAGGATTCCATTATTTTCATCATTTATTGAATTAACTTATAAATGCCTTTTAGGTATTGGAATGTTGAGGATTCACACAATGAAGTCTAAAAATGGAAACGTTTTTCCTAATATGGTTGGTATACAATAATTCAATCATGTGATAAAAAGGGTGATCATATGGTGATTATATAAATATGGCATAATCCCTTAGGCCATTACATCAGTTTACTTGCAGGGAGACCTTTGTGATTGTGTGGAATTTTTCATTGAGAAGTTCACTATCACATAAAAACTATCAGGGGTGTTCCTTGTCTGTCATGTTATTTTATTTTGAGGGGTATATAATTATAGTCCTTGATTCTAGGTTTCTATACTGCCCTAAATGTAGACTATATAGTAGATATGGGCTCGATTTGATGAAGGGGGTGTGCCATTATGAGATTCACATGATCCTAACATGGGTCATCTATATCGTTATATAAATGTCACATGCTAAAAAAGACCCTGAGAACACTCCACCATCAACATAAATATTAGACCCTCATCTTTTAAAAAATATTTTCCATGATAATGTCACCATGTCATAGAGCCTTCACAAGATCAGGATGACATGTATAAGAGTCTATGTGGGACCATGATGCTCACCAAAGATTACTTTTCATGATCAAGATAGAATTTTATTCAAAAAATAAAAAGTTCATGTTGTCTTATGAGAGGCATTCATGAGTTCAAGATATCCTTTCATTGGTACATTGTTTGACAATTATTCTAATTAGATGAGGCATATACCCACTTCACTTGAAAAACAACTTAACCTTTCATCACATGATGGTTCCTCCATTTCCATTATTTTTTCATTATTTTACAAAACATCCATCATTTTTTCATTGGTTTTGTGATAGTGAATCAGATGATAAATAATTAATCTCAATACAACATGAAAGAATTCCTACAAATAGTCAGTTTGTTTGAAATACATTTTCCCTTGATCAATACTTTATATTGTATTGGTGTGTTCCAATTTTCGCTAACAATCTCTCCGATTATCAGTTGTGTGTCGTTTGATCAATTTTAGATCTCGTAAAAACATCCAACAATTTTCATGGACAGTTTCCCATTTCTCTATGGTGCATCATGTGATAAAATGCAAGCATATAAGGGCCTTCACAAGATAATGGTGACATTCCAAATGACTCTTGTGCATCCTGACTAACATTCCACTAGTGATATTTTTTGATTATTGAAATTATCACATGATTCATATAAATTCTTCACTTGAAAGTCAACATATCTATAATCAGTTGAAGTTACAAATTTTAGGATTTATTCTATAAGGCTATTTTGGTGATTGTGAGCCATCTATTTGTTGACATTCATCATGATTGGAGAAACTCATATGGAATCCTTTTCAGGATCATCAACAATTGTCTAGGCACATTTTCAATAACATGAGGGCTTCTCATTGGGGAATCCTACTTGTTGGGAATTTTTTATCCTAAAATTTTCAATTGTTTTTTGGAGTGAATAAAAATCCCCCCCAAGAGAGGGTACTACAGGGAGATTAAAATTGTTTTGAGGGGGATAAATTCTCATCTGAGTGCCTGGGACATTTGATGATCAGTATCCCGAGTGGAATTTAGTCCTCCAAGCAGACTATTTTATTCCTTGGAAAATACTAAAAATATTGGATGAAGGGTTCTACTCATTTCACTGGTGACTGATACATCAAATCTATTTTGTTTTCCCATATTTTATTCCTATGTCGAATTCATTCCTCATTAGAACCACCTCACAATAACCATTTCAAAATTCCTCTTCAAGAGATTAGGCCATGTGATCTCACTATGTGACTTCTTTGTTTGACCCTTATTTGACTTGATCAATGGTAATTTCTTTATGATTATATATATATATATATATATATATTACTCTATGTTTGTATGACATGATTTTTGTGGTCCAACAATGATTTTTCACATGAACTCTTGATCATGTTTATACTCACATGACCTCTCTATGGTCTCCTGATTGTGAGGCTCAAAATCATACCAAATGATAGTGGGTTGTAACATGGATCACACAGTCCACAAGACACGTAACTAATCACATGATTGTGAAACCATATATGGTTCATCTAATTCATCATATAAGAAATGGGACACCCAATCATGAACCCATATTTGGGTCACATGATTTTCATGGTGATTCCCGTGTAACATATTTCCTTTAACTGAATCCCATTTTCTTGATGGTACTCATTCCAGTGTTGTTATAAAATTCTAAAGTAGATAGATTCTAGCTTATAGTAATCTTATAATATACCCTAAAAAGGCATATGATTCCTGGGAATCATAACACTAAACCTCGGTATTTAGTATTAACTGAAAATTATTTTCTCAAGGGGCTTCTACCACCTAAGCATCATTACAACCCTATATCGTAGAAACTATATTTATATTGATGTAGTCATCTAGATGATACCCCCATTCCTTAAACTAATTTTAGTTATCCATCTCACTTATTTTTTTCTTTTCATCACTGTATTCAAATGTAAATATCCAATGATTCACAATATCTTCTAGAACTAATCCTATGATTATTCTATACGATGCACAACTCCACTCAAGAACCATATGGTTAAAAATTCACCCATCATCCAATTGTTCGTAGTTATTTGAGAATACTGATCTCATCATTGTATAATATGATAATAAGAAAGAGATTAATGTGGGACATTTGACATGGAAATAAATCCTCTGATAAATGTACATGGACATGTTGTGTTTATATATATATTGACATAATTCTCCGACATGTTACACAATATTTATCTTTATGATGCATGGAATTATTAGTTTTTCATATACATTCAGTAGGAAATCCTCAAACCGATGATTATCCATCAGTTTCTAGACCGTAATACCTTTCATCGTCCACATAATAATGTAAGGAACATCCATTAGGATATTTACAATTTGGGAGAAATGACTCCAAACTAAGAGATTTTTAATGAATTTCATTATAATTCATATGATTGGGTTGTCCCCACGGAAACTCCATCCTATTTAAAATAAATTTTCACCATAATAAAGGGGATGTTATTTAAGCATCATAATCAATACTCTATTATTTCATTCAAGTATGGGATAAACATTTCTATTTAATTTTTTTGGACAAGGATAACTTCTATACACCCTCAACATTGTCGTTGTCATAAATTTTTAGATAATACATGATCTTATTGAGAAATTCATGTATATGGGGTGTGTTCCTCATGGGGATACTAGGTGAGATTGTAGGTATCCCATTTTCATTAGTTATTATATTATGTAGAAATGTTTTTAGGGGTGTATTTTCCCAGATAGGGATGCATTATTAGGTGTTTGATTAGGGACTTTTTTGTTGGCATCTTGATTGGAATAGGGATAACTCCTTCCTCCTTCATTTCTGACTTTTTCTTACCATTATCAACTCCATTTTCATATCCAACAAGGAAAAATACCCTATCATAATTTTTTCCCTTTATAGTTTTTATTTTGATGGATATGAGTGAATTTTCAATCTTACAAATATCATAACAGTACTAATGTTCTTCATGAATCATTTAGTCATTGGGTATTGACTTTTCCTAGGGTCGAGGAAACACCATTAGATTCCAAATGAGGGTATCAATTTGTTGAGTCAGTGTATGTTTTTCTACTTCATGCAATATCTTTCACAGAATGTGTAACTTTTTTATATTTGAGGTGGATCTGTCGATGTTGTTATATATAAATCTCTATTTAGGATATAGTTCTTGACGTTTGTATGGATGTGATGATTATCTATGAACCATATACCCATCATAGATTTTATCACCATTTTAAATGTATTTTGATAGTTTCCCATCTTACCTCGGTTGGTATGTGGGGAGAAAGAAATACAATTATCATTTATCAATTTTTATTAAGTTTGTGTGTGAAGAAAAAAATTATAATACCATTCTAATGACATTCAATACACTCACATGACTATATTATGACTATACACAAATATGGGTGGAATATTACCCAAGTGGTGTATTAAATTAACTGTTCTGTTAGGTTGAAAAGCACTATTACTCCCAGAAAGCCTTATATGTTAGAGTAATGGAGTTGATTCTGGACTCCGGGGGATCCTCCATGAATGCAATCTCATAATGGTGAGAAATATCCCATTAATGGGATTTATTTCTTCGAGGTGGATTAAACTTCGATACTAGTCATAAATGATGATCTAATTGATATGAGAAAGCTCGGGACTTCATCAGTTACTTTTTTATCGGCTAATATAATCCATTTTTCATCATATTTGATATCTAAATTCCCTCCACTAGCCCTTCCTCTTTCCAAAATATTCACTAAAATATTTGAAAATATCCAAGTACCACATTGTCTATTGTAGAAAAAAAATACATACTCTGATTTCCATGACTCCATTAAAGAATTTTTGTGTCCAAGAAAAATTTATTATCCAGATATTTCATGATTTTTAGGTGTGTGGATTTGAATTTCATCTATTGAATGATTTCATGATGAAAATTTTCTAGTCCAAGAAATAACTATCAAATAGTGTGAATGACCTACACATCCATGATGAAAAATGTTCAATATCCCATTCAATATTGAAAAATTCATAGGTTATTGTGAATATTTTACAAAAACACCCTAGCATAAACACTCATATCATAATTTTTAGAAATTAAGTAATAAAATACAAGGAAAGGATAGTTATATCACCATCCAATCTTATGAAATCATCATATTGTTTAATAAATAATGATAAGGAGTCTAAGAGATTTCATCATTAATTAAGACTCATTATACTCTTGCAGTAGTATAATAAACTAAGTGAGAAAAAATTCAGTGATAAATTAATACCATCTAATAAACATTGGATGATTTTTAAATCAAAACTAACTGAAATTTGAAATGATTTATTTATGGGAATTTATTTTTTACTCTTTATTTTTTCATTTAATCATTAGGAGAGACTCGATAATGTTTGTAATACCCTATATTGTTAACCTTATCAATGAATAAATCTTATGAAATTTACATTTGGTTTTCAAAAATTAATTTATTCATGATGTTTATGACATTTAATTTAACTGATATCGTATGGATCAACTTCGATACCCTAAATTTGTATAATACCAATTCAACCCAAAATCATGTATTTAAATGCATATATCAAAAGTTATTTATCTTCATAATTTCTCATGAATTCCTACCTACATGAGATTCTTCATTTATGTATCTATCTTGGTCATCCTGGAATCACTTGGTTTCAAATAATAATTTAGGTAGAAATATGAATTTGAACGAGAATATGCTAATTTCTACTATTCATGTGGACATAGAGAGAATAACTGTATTTTTTCTAGGGATATGTATTGATACCTACAATAATTATATCAATTTTATATATTAGTATATCTTTCTCTTAAGTATTGTACGGGAAAATCAAATTTTTTGGTGACATATATTTTTCTCAGTACCCCTATTTAACGGTTTTGAACCTAAAAATTCTTCTTCCTTTACCATTTTATAAATTATAAATACATTATTGATCATAAATAGTTTATGTACAGTGAGTAGATTCTTTACTTTTATCCATGGTGTCCCTATTGTATTTTATTTTTAATTATATTTGTGTCTCTTTAAATTATTTTCTAAAGTTATTATAAGGAAAGTTATTATTTTGATGTATTTTATTGGTCCTCTATATCAGGCCATCTAATACAATATTTTGGGTACTTTTAGCTCAGAGCATTAATTTTCATTTTTAAGACATCTTATCATAGAACAAATGTTAATGTGGTTTAAACAATTTTTAATGAACCATATAAGGATTTATTTTAATGTATATTATCTAATGCTATATTTTTTGTATGTTTAATGTCATTCATCTTTGATAATCTATTTTTTACAGTGATAGATGTATAGTTTTGAAGGGATATAGAACCCTGCATCTTGAAGAACATGTTTCCATAAAGGGTTCTAAAGCCTGACATTTTTAGTTGATGTTATTAATAATGAATTTTAATGAAGGGTTCTAAAAAATAAAATTCATATAGAATACATTATGTTTTATTGTCCATGATGTGTAGTGGAACACCTCATCATTACCTCAAAGAGTATTTTTTAATGGTAAAATAATAAGTCGTTTAGTACACTTGGATAGTTGGTGTTTTTTTTGTGTAAATCATTTCTCCATGAACATGAATTTATGATTATGGAATGGAGAATAAATGATAACAAGGAACCGAAACTTTATAATGTGATGAGTGATTCCATTGTGTTTTCGTGGTTCTTTAGTATTTTAGGTCAATTCATATAAGGAGGAGACACCTCTATTTGATTGGTCAAAGAAGCTTATGTATGACACCATAGGTCTTATATGCATTTTAAATTATAAGGGTCCCCAACCCTTTTATATGGATATGGAAGATTTGAAATAATCCCAATGGTTATATGGATATGAGATATAAAATGTTGATTATAACAAACTAGGAGAGCCCATATTTTGGTTGGTAATCTTGAGAACAATTCCATCATTTTTTGATTCATGATGTGTGGGCCATAAAAATATTCCAAAATAAAATATCACATTCACTATTTTGGAAATGGTACAGCATAAGGTGATGTACAACTAAGGATATTGAATCCACATGAATATTATATTCATAAGGATTATACATCATTGTCTAGGAATATATGAGTTAACTAGAGGTGGAAACTAGTGTATGCAGGCTGACCATTATTAATGGAAGAATCTAATATTCAACTTTCTTAGAATAATAACTCTTATATTTAAGCAGGTTTTTTCAGGTAACAATCATCTAGTAAGAACAATATCTTTGGTAGTGTGAATTTCTCAAATTAATTATAGTTGATTCCTTTGAGATTAGCTATTCCTTGATACTTGGTTTATATTGGTAAGTACTAGGAGGAATAGATCCCAAGGTCCACGGTATTCACATAGAATCATACCAACTCTAGTAATTGGTTGCACCAGCCTAGAAATCATAGAAATATAAGAGGTTTATGTAAAATTTAATATTCGAGAAGGTTTTAGGACCCGAAATGTTGTTTCACCTCTTAGTGAAAAAATTATTGTGGTGATGTGATGTAACAAACCATTAATCAATGGTGTTCATTGATTGTAGCTCGAATTTTACTAGGGCCACAGAGTGGGTGCCATTAACATTAGTCAGTTTTTATGCTTATAATTTTCCTACACTGTATAGATGAAAATTTTAGGAATTATATTCTTGAAATTTTATCAATACACCCTTTTGGGTTTTCATTCTAAAATGTTCTATATATCTTTTGATATCAGTTTTAGTTTCGTTCGATTTAGACCATAAAAAGAAAATGTTTAATGGTTTATAAATTTGACCAATGTGAATTCTAATTAATGTAATAATGCACGTGAAAAAAGTCTAAGGGGTTTGTTACACAATATCCTAATTAAGATACTGAAGGTAAAGTGTACTCGAAAACATTTTGATAATGAGAGTAAAATTTTTCAAATAATTTCTCAAGGTTCATGGGTCACGAGTAATGTTATAATACAATAATTCCAAAAATTATCATGAAGCACTCAAAGGTGATGAGAACCAATAAGGTGATGTCATGGATCAAAAATATAATAACCACATTTGTTCAAGATAAAGATACAGTTGGTTGAGGTATGTGGGATCATATACCAGATCCTAGGGTTGAAATTTATAGTCAAATAATGGGTCACATAAAGCCGTGTTTATTTTTCCAATGTAAAATGATGGTTCAATGTGATCCAAGAAACACAATGCATGGTTTTCAGTTTACGGATTGTGTTGTAAAAATATTATGGAAGCCCCCAATACTCTGGTAGGCCACTGTTAGGAATTTGAGGTCCATTGATAAGGAATAAAAATGGGTGATGGTATATAATATTTCATATCATGTAGTTGGGATTCATTTATCATTTGGTTTAATTTCTACAAACAAGGATTTTTTCTTTTTAGTTTAATATCATTTGGTAAGCGTATAAAAAAATGAAAATTTTCAAGATAAGCTCAGGGAGAAATTTCAATAGTCGGAGGAATTTAAATGTGTAAATAACCCTTTATCCAAGAACATGATTTTTCATGGTTGGATTTATTTCAGATCCCTCCATTCATAGATTAATATCATGCACTTGAAAGTTGTAGGTATATATGACTTTTACATATGAATAATGAGTCAGTATGAATTAGACCTCATTAAATAGAGGTATATTTTGGTTTTATGATCAGTATTCCTTGGGTTTTACCATTCATATAGAATTGGAACAAATGCTTCAATAATCATATCCATTTAAGATATCCCACTACATAGATCAGAATCATATTCTAGGTATATGATTTAGGGTAATAGAACCCCAATATATTACTAAAATGGTGTATCCATAATTCAATTTGTATCATGTTATGGTAGAAATCAATCAACATGTAGTTCTCGTAATGTTACCCAATGGGTCTCACCCATATGTTGGGGTTTCATTTTTATCGTTATATATGTTGTGATAGGTATGAATATAAGAGATTCGAGCATCAATATAAATCCTAGAATAATATTAATCAATACACACATAACTCAGGAATGAATGTTCCCTAAAAATTTCTGACCCATTCATGGGGATGGAGATATTTTTACATTACAATTGGACCCATGACTGAATGTTTGAGTTTCAAAATGAATATTTTAGTAATATGAATCAATCCACTCATAGTTCATGTATAAAAACTATCATCATATGTCTGAAACTTATGTAGAGGGTGGATTTTTATCATTGATTATTGTGGTTGGCCCTAGTAATAGAGAATCGGTTGTCACTATGTATCTGGTGATTGTAGGAATCAAGCCACACATAGTTCTTGAATATAATACTCTCCAAATTTGTGAGACCCATTTATAGTGGTGTGAATTTTTCTCATTTATTATTTGTGGATAGACCCATGATTTGGGTTGATTGTGTCACTATATATCCTTTGTTGTTAGGAATTATTTGACATTTAGTGCATATATGGGAAACATCCCACATAGATCTAAACCATACATAGTATGGGGATTTTGAAAATTAATTTTGCTAGAGGACATAGGAATGGGTGAAGTGGTGTCATGTATCATATGATGGATGTATTCATGGCACAACTTTTTGTTTAATGGAAAAATCTCCATGATGGTCTAAGACATATGTATAAGAGGTATATTTCTTGTTAATTATGTAGTTGGAACTTTTATTGAAGAATGGGGTGTCACTATGTTGTCATATGATAATAGTAATCAAGACACATGTTGTTTGTGAATGGAAAACTCCATATATATTTCTAATTAATATCTATAGGGGAATTATGTTCCATTGATATTATGGTTTGAACTAAGATTTTATATTCAAGTGTACATATGTATATAATGATTTAAGGATTCAAGACTCACATAGTTCTTGAATGAAAAATTGTCTATGTAGCACTTAGCCATAAGAAGTGGGGGAATTATTTTTCATTAAATTTATATATGGAACAAGGAATAGAGATCCATGATAAACATTTAGTCCTATGATTGAAGGAATAAATCCACATGTTATTTTTGAGTGGGGGTGTGGTGGGAAACCAACACCAATGGTAGAAGCCCTCTAGGATAAAGGCCATAGAAAATGTGTTGTTTTTCATGAAGAAAGAGATTTTAACCATGTAGATTGACATCATTTGGTAAATAAATTTATAGATCTTATTAATGTATTACATCCAAGACCATGCTTAACTATAAGTGAATAGATATTCCTCGATCATTGAGGGAATCACATTAGGGTGTTTAACATAAATTAATGGGACATTTATATCATGTGGTTTATGGTCTATGATATATGTCATATGTGTCACTATCTATGTCCTCAAGATGAGAATCATTCCACATGTATTTCATTAATGGAAAACATGCCATGTAGGTATGAACAATATTTATAGGGGATATTTTCATTTATATTATAGTTAGACCTAGATTTTGGGATCTAGGCATTACTATGTATCATGTGATGGTAGTAGTCAAGCCACACATAGCTTTTGAGTGGGGAAGTTCCCCATGTAAATATAACTCACACATAGGGACTGAAGTACATGATTTTCTTTTTTCACAAAACTGACTCATCTACAATGTCACACACATGAGTTGACATTTTCTATCCAGATTAATGACACGGATTAATGAAATATTTAGTGAAGGTGAATTTCATATGGTAAAGATTGATTTTAGAGAGTTCAATGTCTTTTTGTAAGTATTAGTGATGATGTACAACTTACCGTCTTACTACCAAGACAAGGGATGATGTATAGTATAAGGTCTTTCTTCTCGGACACCCGTTGTAATTTTTAATATCATAACGCATTAGTGTAAAATGTTATATAGTTTAAAATATTTCTATTATGACTTATTATGGGATGTTTAACATCATGTGGTAAGGATGTAAAATGTTATAAAGTTTAATGTCTTTATGTCCGAGCTTCATCTGTTTAGTTTAAAGTATTTTGGTAAGGATGTAAAATGATTTTAATTTTAATATCTTGTTGTTGAGATTAAATCAAAAAAAATTAATACCTTCCATTGGGACCATAAAATTATAGAATGAATCTTTTTTATATACTTCTTGGCTAACCATGAATTGTGGGGGTGTAATGTGTTCCCCATACACTATTTCCAATGAGTAAGATTCATTGGAATAGAACTTATTTATAATGTAAGTCCCTTCCCACTTTAGATTTATATTTTGAGGCTTTTTCAAGGTATCATTGGGGTCCTGAGAGCCAATACTAGTTCTTCTTGAAGGAGGAGTAGAGGTAATATTTTTTATTATAGTAATATGTGATTTAATTATGATGAACATTGATTTTTTTCAATGTGGAAAACTATTATTCATTTGTAAGTCATAGTAATCTACTCACATTTGTGATTTCTCATCAGATGATTTTTTTCTACATATATCTATTTATATTGAGAAAAAATGGACTTCTATAGGAAACACAAATTATGTTCTATAAACAAGTTAATATGGAATTAGTTATGTGGTAGTGTGTGTGGTGGTATGGTAAGACCATGAAGAATTGAGGGATTTATATATCTGTTACATCACGTCCTTCTCTAATATTTTCTATAGTACATATTATAATATTTTATATGATGTTTTACTAATCATATAATTTCTTCAATTTGTTAGAACGTAATTTGGATTCATGGTATATCAAAATTGTATCTAAAATTTTCATTCTGGTGATGATATTTGATATTACAAAGTTAATGAAAATTATTGTCATCACATCATTTAGGGGGGTTCATTCATCCCATTTGATAAATAAATTAGTATAAGAAAGTATGTAGTTAAAAAATGAAAATGTGGTTGGGGAATGTGGCCTAAAAAAACACCTTTCCCATATGTTAAATGAATACGAATATCTTGTTGTTTTCCCCGATTCTAGGGGTTGATGAATGATTTTATCATTAATCTAGAATACATGACATTTTATGGTTAGTCCCATAATTTCACGAATCATTTTTTCTAGTATCAATAAGGACTTATAATTTGGTTGGAGATCATAGTGCCATACTAATGAGAACTATAAGAGGCTACATGGAATTCTTTTATGATAGTGGGGATCTTTCCTTTTTCAATTTATCGGAGGATGATTCCATCATAACCTCATTTTATTGGTATATATTCTCATTTATCTCACCCTGAAGTGTATATTTCACCACTCGGCACTAAGTCTGTTCCCTTTGGGATTGATCCATGTGGAGGGTCCCATTTTATACATAATTAATTACGGGACCCATAAATCTAGTAGTGGATATCAGTTCATTATGATTTTGGTTCATGTGGACCTGAATGATTTCTATATTGTCATAGATGACGACTGATGATACAATCATTAGATGTGTGATGCGGAGGTCTAACAAGACATTATAGCTTGGTAATCCCAATAATTATTATTATAGCCTTCATATAGTGAGACAGAGCTAGGAAAAATTTCTTTGTATGAGGAAAAAAATACATTCCCAATACCAATAACATTGGTATTTAGGTTATCCGTCATCATTAAAATAATACACTTAGAGGAACCTATAAAATATAAATCCCATGATCATGGAGTTTCATTTTCATAGAAAATATATTTTTTCTAGAAGTTAAGTGTCTACTTGTTTATCTTCATGGGCGGGATGTGATGCCATTAAATATTCAACAACCATACCATTAAGTGCATTCCATTACTTTAATTGGATGTTTTATTATTATAGGATAAATTCAAATTACGCTAAACTCATGTTCTATATAAGGATGCCAATGGTGTAATTGAGCAGGTCAATACTAAGGACTAAGTGTACTTCGTGATGGTACAAGTAATGTGTCATGACCCCCTCCCACCAAAGATGCCCCTCCTGAGCTGTCAATGGTGAAAGGGAGATAATAACCCCCGAGTCCCACCTCCAGTAGGCCCCGTGGTGGCGACTATCACCAAGGGTATGAGTTTTCACAAATATGGGAGGCATTACCCTTTTTATTATTTAGGATTGGGAAATAGGACAAGTCAACCACCAAAAAGGAAAAGAACAAGTGTATAGAAATAAACCCAAACCAATCCCACATGCATGTTTAAATAATTTTATAACAAGGTAAAAGTAAAAGAAAGCTAAGAGTACAATACCAAAAGAAAACAATAGAACAACAACTGCAACAACTCCAACTGTCCGACTAGTAGGGTCCCGCACGGCCCTGGTAGTCCTCCTGGAAACCTGAAAGTAAACGTATGGTGAACATACAAGTATACTCAGTAGGGAAACCTAAAGCTCTCGTGCATAAGTGGGGAGACATCCAATGTCCCATGAGAACAACATAAGAAACCTAGAAAGGAATTCTATCCACCCAACCACACTAGCCACACTCACCAAAACACAAGCACAACAGGTAGTAGTATATAAGAAACAAGAGTATTGGGTACCCCGCACCATTTCCCTTTAATTAGCTACTCTTCCTAATGGTGAACGTCCTAACACTGCCACACTCTCCCCACCCACACACACCTGGGTCTCACAACCACGTATCCCGCCCGCACACACCTGGGCATCACAACCACGTATCCCACCCGCACACACCTGGGCCTCACAACCACGTATCTCGAACGCACACACCTGGGCCTCACAACCACATATCTCGCCCGCACACACCTGGGCCTCACCCCAAAGATTCATGGGAAATAGTAGAACCTGCCCGAAGAGTCTTGGGCTAAAGCCACCCCAATCGAAACCTACCCGAAGAGTCTTAGGTGTAAGGTCGCCTCAAGCCATCATAGCCTAGGGGAGAAGGAGCAGGAAGGAGCAAGTAACTATGGGAAAAACACCCTCTCCCATGAAATGGGAGTGTTCGGCCCTAAGTGCTCAACATGGGTGGGGTGTAATAAAACACAAAAGATACAAATATATATATACCAACCACACAGCCCAACATATGGCTTCTAAACAGAGAAACTGAGCACGTTCCTTGGCACTGCTACTACGAAGCATGCATACAACAAACAAACCCAACCCCATTTAGGTTTTCACATTTCAGCAGAATTTAGTTTATTTAGTTACTTAACTACTGGGAAACTATCCAAAACCAACCACATCGATCGTTCGTAAAACATATCCCTGCCATCCAAAAATCAAGTTAGGAAAATACAAATAGAACAACCAAGCCCTTATTATCAACCAACCAACCCCATTGATTATTAATTCTATTCCATTACCAAGCCCCACCATTCACTAACTCTTTCACTTTTATTATTTTCACAACCCAAAGTCCGTTCACATTCAAACCCATCCCTGAAGCCCCGCTTCCAACTTCCATAACCACAACTGCACCGTACATCATTATCCCTTTAATACCACTTATCACAGCCCCGCTGCCCGTCACTAAGACAACATTTACACCAACCCTCAACCAAGACAACCGCAGGCCCGCTGCTCACCCTATCCACAACAACCAACAAAACACCCCCATCACATGCCACGTATCCAAGCTAACACCCACATGTTCATTATTCCATTTTGTTTAACCGGGGTGATCACACAAGGGTTTCATATTTTAAACGGCCAACTTTATGTGATTAACCAAATTTCCACAAAGTTTCTATCCATAAGAAAATCCCAAAGGAGAGGGAAACATTTAATTGTGTAAGAAAAGGCCCCCAATGACCGTGATTTTTAGTATGTAGAAGCTCATTCAATTCACAACATAATATCACATGATATAAATAATGTAACTAAAATCACAACTTCCCAACCCCATTATATAAGCCAGTTATTATCATTATTAATCAGGATCAAAAGTGTTTCATGTAAGCAAGAGGACACCCACCCCGCATGTTGCACAAATTAGAGAGACGAAGGTAAGATCCCTACCTTAACAGCTTCTGATCGCAATGCTCCCCCGGATCAAACATATAAGATGTCTGTCAGCATCCTTTACTTCTGTCAGGTCCCAGAAAAACCTCCTCGGGTAGAAGTAGGAAAGGATAGGCCGAAAGAAAGACAACATATACAAGCTCGGAAGTTCCGCCTCATCGTTACGATCCCGTTGCCGCTGACGGATCGTAAATCGGAGCTCGGACGAAGAAGTTATGGAAGAAAAGGAGCCTTCGAGTCTCTTGGGAGAGCTCTGATCAGAGGAAAGGGGAGGAGAGGAGTGAATTGAAAGGAGGAGGGGACCCCTCCTTTTATAGGTGAGAAAAGGAAAATTACATGGCGTGTACTTTATGGTACACGGTGTGTACTCGGTTATTTTACACGGTCTCCACACGGCTTCCAACACGGCTCTGCGACCGTTGACTGGTTAACACACGGTTTGCAGGTAACACATACGTGGGGAAGGACTACAGAACGTGTAGTTTAAACACAAGGCATGTATCCATTTATTGCACATGGCAAGGACACGGCTCCAACACAGCACAAGGCCATTGACTGGTAATGCGTATGGGGGGAAGGACTACACGAAGTGTAGAACTAGGCACACGGCGTGCACCCATTATATCACAGAGCAAGGACACGACCTGCAACACGGGGTATACCTGGAAAGGGGGTACACGACGTGTACTCAAACTACTCGGCATGTAGTTTCAAAATTCTAGAAAGTGTGGGAAAAGTCCATTTTACCCTCCAGAACACTTCTTGACATTCTTTTTGACAAAGGAATGGGCCGGAGAGGTCCGGGTCATTACATCAGATACCTCTTAATACATTCTCGTCCCCGAGAATTCAAAAACCAACCCAGAGGAAACCCAACAACACACCTCTTAGGGTTCTTGTTATAATAGGAACCCAACCAACAACCCTAATCATATGTGATAGGAATTCCTTCTCCTATGTTGAGATATTATCTTCTTTAGGCGGCACTGACTTGCCTGAACGGGTTCATTCACATCCTCATTAATACGTCTCGATTAAGGGTCAGGTTTTTCCCTTTCCCCGCACATCCAGACATGTTACACATTACCAGGGAACACGGAAACAAAAGGTCTCACAACCGACAAGCCAAGCATTCCATATATCAAAGGTACAAATTACAACATCAACACAAAGCTCAGAAGAACAAGGGAAAACACAAGTAAAAATAACTCTGGGTACTGAGCGTGAATCTGGGTCTCCCATTCCGAAGTTCTCTCCTCGAGGCCGCCATGCCTCCACAACACACGTACCAACGGACTGGTTAGTCCACAGAGCACCTTCTCTTTACGATCCCCAGTCCTGACTGGTCATTCCTCGATGGTCGTGTCGTCTCCCATATCTAACTCTCCCCAGTCGATAACATGGGAGTCGTCGTGTTAGTGCTGACGAAGCTGGGAGACGTGGAAGACGTGATGAACCTTCTCCAACTAAGGTGGTAGGGCTAGCTAATATTCCACCTCGCCAACTCGCCTCTGCACCTCAAAAGGTCTGATGAACCTAGGTGAGAGCTTTCTCCCCTTCCCAAACCTTCGCTGCCCCCGTTGAGGAGAAACCTTCAATAACCCATGATCTCCCACCTCTAACTCCAAGGGCCTCCTCCGAAGATTAGTATAAGACATCTATCTGTCCTGAGCCACTTTCATCCTCTCACGTACAAGCTGGACTTTCTCTGTGGTGTTCTGCACTACCTTTAGCCCAAGAGCACCTGACTCACCAACCTCTTCCCTAAAAATGGGTGAACGACATGGTCTTCCATACAAAGCCTCAAACGGTGTCATGCCAATAGTAGAGTGGAAGCTGTTGTTGTAGGAAAAATCTACTAAAGGAAAGTGTCGTACCCATGATCCTCCGAAATCCAGAACGCATGCTCGCAGCATGTCCTCCAGCGTCTGGATAGTCCACTCCGTCTGCCCATCGGTCTGGGGGTGGAAAGTAATGCTAAGGCGTAGCTGGGTTCCAAAAGAATGTTGTAACCCCCTCCAGACTCGTGAGGTAAACCGAGTGTCCCGATCTGAGATGATAGTCTTTGGAACTACATGAAAACGTACCACCTCGTCTACGTACCTCTGTGCTAAGGTACTCACCGGTCCTGACTCCTTATTTGATAAGAAGTGAGCTGATTTCGTCAGACGATCCACCACTACCCAGATAACATCATAACCGCCCTGAGCTCTGGGTAGTCCTGTGACGAAGTCCATTGAGATGACATCCCACTTCCATTCAGGGACATCTAAAGGATGCCACAACCCACTGGGAACACGGTGTTCATCCTTCACGTACTAACACACTAGGCATTTATCCTCAAACTCCGACACGTCCCATTTCACCCCGGGACACCAAAACTGTTCCATCAAGCCTTGGTATATTTTTGAAACTCCATGATGTACTTCCAAGGCAGAGCTATGGAACTCACGGAGAACTCCCTCACGCATTGCCTTCGGAACAAACAAACTTCCATGGAAAATCATCCGATGTCGGCTGTCCTCTGACCATCCCTCTGGAGAATTTTCCTGATCGACACGATCCCGCATCACTTCCGCATGAAAGTCCCCCCACTGAGACTCTTCCACCTTCTGCAACAAGGAGGACTGCACCGTCATCTGAAAAAAAACAGCCTCTAACACCTTCTACCCTGGCATCCAAGTGCTAGGCAGTCAACTCTCTCATCACCTTCCAAGAATCAGTGGGTTCCCAAACTACTTCCTGATGCGACTTCCTGCTCAGGGCATTGACCACAACGTTGCCCTTACCTTCAGTGTAAGAGATCTCAAAGTCATAGTCTTGGAGAAACTCGACCCATCTCCACTGCCGTAAGTTCATGTCACGCTGGGAGAAGATATAACGTAGGCTCTTGTGATCTGAGAAGACCAAAAAGTGCTTTCCAAAGAAGTAATGTCGCCACAACTTCAGTGCGAACACTAATGATTCAAGCTCTAGGTCGTGGGTGGCATAGTTACTCTCGTTAGGGCATAACTGCCTAGACCCATAACAGATCACTCCCTTCTTCTGCATCATCACGCACCCTAGACCAAGGCCAAAAGCATCACAAAACACATAATACAACAACCTTTCCTCTGGAAACCGGTGTACGGGAGCACTGACCAACTTCTCCTTTAGGTAGTCGAAAGCTTTCTGGCACTGCTCGCTCCATAGGAAGACCTGGCTCTTCCTAGTCAAAGCTGTCAATGGAGCAGCAACTCGAGAGAAGTCCGAAACGAACCTCCAATAGTAACCTGCTAACCCCAGGAAACTACGAACTTCTGCCACGCTCTTGGGTGCTTCCCAAGAAACAACTGCTTCCACCTTCGACGGGTCCACTGACACTCCATGCTAAGACACCACGTTCCCAAGGAAGTGTACTTCTTGTGTCAAGAACTTACACTTTGACAATTTCCCGTAAAGCTGGTGATGTCGAAGGACTCCCAAGACTGCCCTGAGATTCTCAATGTCCTCCTCCTCTGAACTTGAGTATATCAGTATGTCCTCGATAAACACAATGACGAACCGGTCCAGAAACTCCCGGAAGGAAAAGTTCATAAGTCCCATGAACACAGCCGGTGCATTCGTAACTCTAAACGGCATCACCACAAACTCGAAGTGCCCATACCTGTACCTGAAATCTGTCTTCGTGATGTCATTGTCTTTTACCCTCAACCGATGATATCCAGATCGTAGATCAATCTTGGAAAACCAACCTGCTCCCCTCAGTTGGTTGAAGAGATCATCTATCCTTGGGAGGGGGTAACGGTTCATGACTGTTACATGGTTCAACCTTCGGTAGTCTATGCATAACCTGAGACCGCTATCTTCCTTCTTCATGAAAAAAATTGGAGCACCCCATGGCGATACGCTGGGTCGAACAAAACCCTTCTCCATCTGATCGTCAATCTGAATCCACAACTCCCACAACTCCGAAGGTGACATCCGATAAGGGGCCATCGAAATCGGACAGGCACCAGGCTGTAATTCTATCTCGAAGTCAACGTCACGTCGGGGGGGGGGGGGGGGTAGAGTCATAACCTCCTCAGGAAAAACATCGAGGAGCTCCCCAATAACCTCTTGGACATCCATAATCTCTATATCAGCTGGAACCACTAATATCCCACCTAACAAGGAAAGGGGAGGCTCTACACGCCGACTTCCCACCAGATAGCTCCTCTCACCAACAAAAGATATGTGCTGCCCATCCATGTCGGAGAACATGACTCTTCTCCGGAAGCAGTAGATAACAACACTAACAGAAATCAACCAGTCAATGCCAAGGATGACATCATATGGATGAATCTGTAACAGAAGAAGGTTCCCACTAGATTGATGTGGTCCCAACGTCAGTCTACATCCCCAGCAAACACAAGATACGCTGGTCTGGCCTCCAACTGGTGTAATCAGTACCAGTGGTAGGGAAAGTATCTCTACATCTAGTCCTAAATCATGGGCTAGACTAGGTGCAATAAAGGAGTGCGAAGCTCTCGAATTGAACAAAGAAAAAACAAGAGTGCTGAACAAACAAATCGTACCTCGCACCACCTCTGGTCCTGCTGGAGCTATCAACTCTGTTGCGTGCAACTGTCCACACCCAGCTCCTATGCCTCTATGATGTCATCCACCTCCCTGACCATGCCCTGGTCGAGGTCCCTGGGGAGAAACCTGAGGTCGGCCTCCTCCCACAAAGTCTGCCCTCGGAGGACCATGGTCCTGCTGCTGTTGGAAGGGCCTCGCTGGCAACTATTGCTGCTGAGGTGGGCGCTAAACCTACCCACCTCCACCGTACTGAGCTCGGGTCGGGCATCGACTCTGAACATGCCTGAAACCTCCACAAGAAAAACACCTCGTTCCTGGGCTCGTGAAAAAGGGACGAGGACCCGAAGATCTGAACTGGATCTGCTGGGGCCTACTCCCCACTGGCCTGAACCTGGAAGGTCCCGTCGCAGGAGACCTGCTGCTGACTGCTTTCCCCTTCGACGAGCCTGGATGGTTCCCCTCACATGGTGCACCTCCCAACGACTACATCCTCTCTACAACCTTTTCCTTCTTCTGTACCGCCATGTACATTGGAAGGGTGAAGGGGGTGACAATATACTCGAGCGAAGGATGAAGCGCCTCCTCCAAACGTCTCGCCCGAGACTCCTCATCCGGAAAGAGATCTAGAGCAAAGCGCAGGAGATCCTTGAACTTGATCCCCATCTCTCGTACCGAAATACTCCCCTATTGAAGGGAGAGTAACTCCTGCCACATCTCCTCCTTGATCATGGAAGAAAGGAATTCTTCTCGGAATTCCTTCTCAAAGTCAGCCCAGGGTACCTCTGACTCTATCCTCTCTCCGAGGTAGAGTTTCCACCACTGTTGTGCCGCACCTCTCAGCTGGCTGACTACTAGGGGAACCCAGTACTCCCTCTGAGCACGGATCAATGTAAAAGCGATCCCTAGCTCCCCAAGCCACCCCTCCATATCCGTATACAAAGTACTACCCTTGTACTTCTTGAGGGTCTGCCGTTGTAAAGAACGGAGATCTTTCTGCCACTGGCTATCTTCCTCCTCTCGGTCAATCCTCAGCTGATCGACCGCCTAAATCTACTAGGAATCATCCATCTAAGACACCCGGGGATGACGTCCAGGTGCCATAGCTGTATGGTAAACAAATATTTCCTAAGCCCAAGTAGTAAGGAAAACTCAAGGTTTTATTTTATCATTTTATTTCAATTTCTTTCCCAGAAAACCCAAATCAAGTAAAACAAAATCATGATGATGCATGTACCTTCCCTTGGGTCTCTACCCTAGAATCAATGTAGTCTCAATTGGTCTTTCGGTAGGCTCAGAGTCCTTGCATCAGATCACGAGGGGCCCTAAAATCCCATGTCCTAGCAGGTCGTCCCTGGACTATGTCACGAACCAAGATTAACTAACACTGTTGCCCTCCCATCCCATGCAATCCACACTGTTCCTAACTCCAGACACCATCCTATCTCTCAACCATCACCTCTGATACCACTCTGTCACGACCCCCTCCCACCAAAGATGCCCCTCATGAGCTGGCAATGGTGAAATGGAGATAATGACCCCTGAGTCCCACCTCCAGTAGGCCCCGGGGTGGCGATTAGGACCAAGGGTTTGTGTTTTCACAAATATGGGAGGCATTGCCCTTTTATTATTTATGATCGGGAAATAGGACAAGTCAACCACTAAAAAGGAAAAGAACAAGTGTATAGAAATAAACCCAAACCAAGCCCACATGCATGTTTAAATAATTTTATAACAAGGTACAAATACAAGAAAGCTCAAAGTACAATACCAAAAGAAAAAAAGATAACAACAACTGCAACAACTCCAACTGTTCGACTAGTAGGGTCCCGCATGGCCCTGGTAGTCCTCCTGGAAACTTGAAAGTAAACGTAGGGTGAGCATACAATTATACTCAGTAGGGAAACCTAAAGCTCTCGTGCACAAGTGGGGAGACATCCTAATGTCCCGTGAGAACAACAGAAGAAACATAGCAAGGAATTCTATCCACCCAACCTCACTAGCCACACTCACCAAAAAAAGCACAACAGGTAGTACTATATAAGAAACAACAGTATTGGGTACCCTGCACCATTTCCCTTTAATTAGCTGCTCTTCCTAACGGCGAACGTCCTGACGCTGCCACACTCTCCCCGCCCGCACACACCTGGGCCTCACAACCACATATCCCGCCCGCACAGACCTGGGCCTCACAACCACGTATCCCGCCCGCACAGAACTGGGCCTCACAACCATGTATCCCGCCCGCACACACCTCGACCTCATCCCAAAGATTCTTGGGAAATAGTAGAACCTGCTCGAAGATTCTTGGGATAAATCCACCCCAATCGAAACCTACCCTTAGGTGTAAGGTCCCCTCAAGCCATCACAACCTAGGGGAGAAGGAGCACGAAGGAGCTAGTAACTAAGGGAAAAACACCCTATCCCATGAAATGGGAGTGTTCGGCACTAAGTGCTCAACATGGGTGGGGTGTGATAAAACACAAAAGATACAGATATATATATACCAACCACATAGCCCAACCTATGGCTTCTAAACAGAGAAAATGATCACGTGCCTCAGCACTGCTACTACGAAGCATGCTTACAACAAACAACCCCAACCCCATTGAGGTTTTCACGTTTCAGAAGAAATTAGTTCATTTAGTTCCTTAACTACTGGGCAACGATCCACAACCAACCACATCGATCGTTCGTAAAACATATCCATGCCATCCAAAAATCAAGTTAGGAAAAAACAAGCAGCACAACCAAGACCTTCTTATCAACCAACCAACCCCATTGATTATTAATTCCATTCCATTAACAAGCCCCACCATTCATTAACTCTTTCACTTTTATTATTTTCACAACCCAAAGTCCGTTCACATTAAAACCCATCCCTGCAGCCCCACTGCCAACTTCCATAACCACAACTCCATCGTACATCATTATCCCTTTAATACCACTTATCGCAGCCCCGCTGCCCATCACTAACACAACATTTACACCAACCCACAACCAAGCCAACCGCAGCCCTGCTTCTCACCCTATCCACAACCACCCACAAAACACCACCATCACATGCCACATATCCAAGCCAACACCCACATGTTCATTATTCCATTTTGTTTAACAGGGGTGATCACACAAGGGTTCCATATTTTAAACGACCAACATAACGTGTTTAACCAAATTTCCACAAAGTTTCCATCCATAAGAAAATCCAGAAGGAGAGGGCAACATTTAATTGTGTATGCAAAGGCCCCCAATGACCGTGATTTTCAGTAGGTAGAAGCTCATTCAATTCACAACATAATTTCACAGGATATAAATAATGTAACTATAATCACAACTTCCCAACCCCATTATATAAGACAGTTATTATCTATATTAATCAGGTTCAAAAGTGTTTCACATAAGCAAGAGGACACCAACCCCGCATGTTGCACAAATTAGAGAGACGAAGGTAAGATTACTACCTCAACAGGTTCTGATCGCAACGCTCCCCGAGATCAACCTTAGAAGAAGTCCGTCGGTGTCCGTCACTTCTGTCGGGTCCCAGAAAAACCTGCTCGGGTGGATGTCGAAAAGAAAAAGGCCAAAGGAAAGACAACGGATCCAAGCTCAAATGTTCCACCTCGTCTTTACGATCCGGTGGCCGCTGATGGATCGTAAATCGGAGCTCGGACAATGAAGTTATGGAAGAAAAGGAGCATTTGAGTCTCTTGGGACAGCTCTGCTTAGAGGAAAGGGGAGGAGAGGAGTGAATTGAAAGGAGGAGAGGACCCCTCCCTTTATAGGCAAGAAAAGGAAAAGTACATGGAGTGTACTTTATGGTACACGGCGTGTACTCGGTTATTTTACACGGTCTCCACACGGCTTCCAACACGGCTCTGCCGTCATTGACTGGTCAACACACGGTTTGATGGTAACGCATACACAGGGAAGGACTACACGGCGTGTAGTTTGGACACACGACGTGTATCAATTTATTGCACATGGCAAGGACAAGGCTACAACACGGCACATGACCGTTGACTGGTAACGCGTACGCGGGGAAGGACTACACGATGTGTAGAACTGGGCACACGGTGTGCACCCATTATTTTACACAACAAGGACACGACCTGCAACACGGTGTATACCCGAAAAGGGGGTACACGACGTGTCCTCAAACTACACGGCGTGTAGTTTCAAAATTCTGGAAAGTGTGGGAAAAGTCCATTTTACCCTCCAGAACACTTCTTGACCTTCTTTTTGACAAAGGAATGGGCCAGAGAGGTCCGGGCCATTACATAATGTCCCAGTGTTTTCACTAAAAATATTAGTTTGGGGTAGTTCTTCTTGATCCCATGATATCAGGTTTCATTGCATATAATTTTTTGACTGAGGCAAAAGAAGATTTTTTTCATTCCCAATATCATTTTTCTATGCTAGGATAGAATCATGTGATCACACCACGGAGGCCATGTAAATTAAAACTGATTTTCCTTCAATCTTTGACATCACGATCGATCATGAATAAATTATGTATTAATAATTTCCAAGGAATATTGGTAGTACTTATCACATTTCTAGGAATATTCTTTATTCATTAACATGTTGAAGGGTAGATAATTTATCGACTGGTTAGCAATGAAACACAAATTATAAGAACTTTTCCCTTGGAACCCCATTAGTTCATTGAAATTACAAGGTGCTGATATTACTATAATTTCAATACTATTATTTGGGTCATACTCTATTCCATAATGGAATACCATAATGATAAGAAACTACCTTGATATTTACCCAAAATAATACATTAACTGATTCATCTTAAAAAAATGCTACCACAAAATTAGGAATATTGATTGATGATCATTGAAATGATCAAATCACTATTGATACATTAATACCATGATATCAACATAGGTTTTTTATAGCCATACCAAAAAAAGGATTAAATATATGATTTAGTTTATTAATATTTTCATGACTTATTATATACTCCATTTACTTATTTTATACGAAATGTGCATAATTTGTTGAGAAATTTTAATGTTATAATACTAAGTATAATTTTTGATCATTTTTGAAAGTACTCTAATTGATTCAGATTACTATTTTATTTATAAATATCAACTTAAAAATAAAAATTGTGTGGTAATTATTTTTTAGGATTTCTAATTCAATATCCAACATTTCATTAGAAGGGATCATGGGCCAATTCTTCCATTTGAAGGCTCATATGGACCACATAAGAAGGCCCACAAAATCCGTGAAGAAAATGTACCATCCATGAAGATGGAATTAATGGGTTCAGTACAGATGAAGAAACTCATAAAATCTCCTCACAAATTTGGATACAAATCCAAGGAGTCATGAATAAAATTCTCAGGGCCCAAATCCAAAAAGGGCCCCAAATGATTCATCTAATCTCATCCAACCATTCTGGTCAGGAATTAAAATTAGTACACTATTCAGAACATATCTCATGATTTAATCATCAAATAAAGATGATATTCTGCAGTGTGAAATAAGAGATAAAGGTGGCCAACTTTGTTTCAGAATGAATTTAGATTTAAAGGCATATTCCTATTGATAAACCCATTCACATTTCTTCCTTCCAAAAAGTTTGGATTGAAATTGACAGACTGACATTGTCTAATAAAACGTCTATAACATTTGTTCCTTAATTCCAATGGCTGCCAAATTTTCATAGTAGATAGAAGAGATATTTATCTATAACTTGATAGCAGATCATATCTCGTGATTAGGATTTCTAATTTATCGAATTGGAAATTTAAAGGTAGGGGTTGTTTTGGAATGCAAACAGCCCACAACATTGGGCAATAAATACATCCCCCTCCTCTCCTTGCAATGAGTTGGCATTTTAAAAGAGGGAAAAAAATTGGAATGATCAATTCCTTTCCAAAGGCTTGGGACGCCCTTCCATACTCATGTTTTCACTTGATAGACCATTCCTCCTCTCTTTGTTTTCATTTACTTCTGTGTTCTTCTTTGATGTAATCTTGTAAGTATTTACTTTGTAATTCTGTTTTAATTGTAGTGTATTCATTAATATATCTTATTCTTATCCATCCTCTATAGATTAATATTAATGTTCTTAAAATAGTTTAAATACAGTTTAATCCTATTCCCTTATTTTTCTTTCTCATTTAATCTAGAGTTTGTTTTTAATTATCATCATCGTTTGTGTGTGTGTTCGACGCACCACTATTTTCTTATCCCTTTCCTTTTTTAATATTCATAATTTATAATAATAATAATTATTATAACCAGATTAATAATCATTTAAATGTACGTGTAAATCTACCATTGGGGTGAGTTATAGTTTTGGGATATTAATTGATTGACAGCCTTTGTTCGATGAGTATTCTTTGAGTTAATATTGTGTGTGTTGAACATTAAATGTCATAGATTAATGACATGTTTTCTTTAATATGTGGATTCCATGAATTATTGAAACCACATATACACTACCATAAACAAGTAATGGTCATGATTAGAACCCTAAGTTATGTTACATCTTGGATTAAAGCTTTAACAATTGGGAATTCCGATCAAAATCGTTTTGTGAAGTGGGTATAAATTTAATGAAATATAAAGAAAAGTTGAAGAATATCATAAGCCTAAATCCCAAATATTGAACTCACCCCAATATTTATCAATTTTTTAAATCAAACAACATCCATAAATTATATCAATTACGCTCTATAAAACCCCCCCAATCAAAATACAATCAACTAAAAACATTGAATATTAAAAAATATCATCGTCGAGGATTCGACCCGAGTGCTGCTATATACATTAGCAGAGCACAAGAACCTTGAACGGTTGATAAGAGAAAATTGGTCACATGTTTCAAATGGTACAATTGCTGGGTATGGTGAAATTAAATATTCCTTACTTTCTAGTTATTGTAAGGAAAATTAAAAAAAATTGAAAAAAACACAAAGAAATACCAGCCTTCTCATAAAAATCATAAACAAAAAAACACCAAGAAAAACTCCACTTCCAATTTCTTCTAAAATCTCTCTAAATGCCCCGTAGCCTCCCAAAAAACCCCTCAGGTTTTTTTGACCCTGAAATTGAGTGAACACTACACCAAAATATGACGAACATAAGAGATAATCAAATAATTCAAGAACCAGTCCTTATCCAACAAATTGAATTAGATATGGCCAATCCTAGGGAACAAACACTTAAAGAACATGATGCCCCTAATATGATTTACCAACCTCTTGGTATTCAATATCCAAACATAGAGGCTGACTTTGACCTCAAATCAGTTTTGATTCATCTTCTCCCTCATTTCCAAGGGCTAGTCGGTGAAGATCCACATCTCCGCCTTAAAGAGTTCCATGTGATGTGCTCTACCATGAAGCCTCAAGGGGATTCTGAGGAACAAATCAGACTCCGAACAATCCATTTCTACCTAGCTGAAACTGCTAATTCATATCTTTACTACATACATCCTAATTACATAACCACATGGAATGACCTAAAGTGACTCTTTTTAGAGCAATTCTTTCCTGATTCTTGTACTACTTTTATTCGAAAGGAAATTTGAGGTATCCATCAATTCCCAAATTAATCTCTCTATGGGTACTAGGAGAGGTTCAAAAATCTCGTTTCAACCTACCCACGCCACTAAATCCAGGACCAACTCTTGATCCAATACTTCTATGAGGGCTTATTGGATATGGAGGGAACTCTCATTGATGCCGCAAGTGGTGGTGCTCTTGTTGAGAAAACTCCTGCAGCAGAAAGAGATCTCATAAGAAACATGGCTGCAAACACACAACAATTCTATAATTCAGAACATGATCAATTAAAACAAGCCCAAGATAATTAATCAATAGCGCCGAACAAGATGACATACTGGATGAGTGAACTTACAAGTCCTGTGTGACAGCTAGTTGTGGAATCCAAATCCCCAATCTCATCTTCTCCACAATCAATGATTCATGGACCTATCAAAAACTACGGAATCTGAAATTTCCCATCTTATCCAACTGACTCATTTCCACAACTCCAGAGTATAATTCTGATTCATCTGGACCAATGGAGCTCAATGTAGCATATGCTCAAAGGAACACCTACACTCAACAATCTGCTCAGTTTGTTAGAAACTTCAAATAACCCCATTTTGAGCCTTTCTCTTCGAAATATAACCCAAACTTGAGATATGAGAATCCCATTCCTCATCCCCCTAAATACCCTCATGAAAACCCATACCAATTCCAATATGGTTAAGGTGTTGGTAACTTCCAAAAACCTTACCCTTTTCTTCTTCAAACTCGAAGGATCAATCCTTCTCCAGGATTCCACTAACCTAGTGAGGATTCCCAATTCCCAAACCAATACAATAGATTTCCCAAGAACCAAAATCAAGGTAATTCCAATCCGGGACAAGGCTCTTATTCCAAGCAACCATGGGAAATCACTATTGAAGATCATTCCTTCTTCACCCATTTTAGTCTCAAAAAACATTGACACCAAATTGGTTAAATTTCATCCCACCTAATCCAGAAAAATCATTCAAATTATTACCAACTCCCATCTCAACCATTACCCAACCCTAAGGGAAATGTAAGTGCAATTTCACTTAGATTGGGAAAGAAAATTTCTGTGCCTCATGTTGAGTCCTACAACCCTTATTAAAATTTTAACATAGAAAATAAAAAGAAAAATAAATATATAAAGGAACCAAAAGCCATTCCCTCAACTCCTTCCATTCCACTTAATAATCCAATTATTTTTCCTCTAGCCTTTTCTTATCCAAATAAGTCCTTTGAACCTGATCCTGAAATGCTTGATATGTTAAGAACTGTTAAATTCAACATACCCATCTTAGATGACATAAAAAAAATCACCAAGTATTCCATGATTATTAAGGATTTTTTTAGAAACAAGAGTCAACTTAGGACCTTTGAAAATATTTCCACCCAGCAGTATATTCCCATAAAATGCAATGATCCAGGGAACTTTACAGCTCTATGCCAAATTGGAAGTTCCAACATCGATGATGCACACATAGACCTAGGAGACTCAATTAATGTCATGCCAAAATATAACTTCGTCAACCTAGGTCTAGGTCCCTAACATCCAACGGGTGTTTTCATTCAGTTATCCAATTGAAGAACTACTATTCCTGAGGGTATAATCGAGGATTTCATTCTCCATGTAAATGATATTATCTTCCCTATTGATTTCTATATCCTTCACAAGGAAGGTGAGATGAACTCTTCTCGATCTCCCCTAATTCTAGGTAGACCATTCCTCATGACTATTAGAACCAAAATTTATTTCCATTAATGAATCTTATTCATGGAATTTGGGGACCAACTGGTCAAGTTCATCATTTCCACGCCATTCGATACCCATCTGAGGATCACTCTGCATTCTTAATCCATGCTTCCGAGGATACTTCAGAGAGACAATTGATCCCCATTCCATCATATTCATCATGTTCTAATTAAAAAGGATATTTTTAAATATGAACCATGATTAACCAAGTTATAAATGGTGATGTTGATGTTGACCTCTCATTCATAAACTCCATCAATCTAGAGGAACTTGAAAAATCTCTTGAATCCCACATCAACTCTGATCTCTACTTCTCTACAATGGAAAATATCAAGGAAAATTAATTTGCAGCAACTGAAGTCTCTCCCTCAATTACTGAGTTGTCTAACCCACAAATGAAAGATGAGACTGATCTAAAACCACTTCCTAAAAACCTGAAATATGCATTCCTTTTCCATGATTACTTATTTCCTACCATTATAACTTCTTCATATACTGAAACTGAGGAGTCAAAACTTGTTCACGTGTAAGTGGAAAACAAAAATTCCCTAGGTTGGACCCTAGATGTCATACCTGGAATCAAACCTTCTCTTTTCATGCATCATATCCATCATGAGGAATCATCCAAAGAAATTATACCACCACAAACAAGACTCAATCCACTCATACTTGAGGTAGTTATGGAAGAGATCACCATGATTCTTAAAGCTGGTATTATCTATCCAATTTTTGATAGTGAATGTGTTAGACCAATTAAAGTTATTCCTTAAAAGGGTGGGATAACTGTTGTTAAAAATTAACATGGGGAGGTAGTAAAATCTTGGGTGAAAAACTAATGGCGTGTGTGTATCGACTATCGAAAATTAAATGTTCAAACAAGAAAATATCACTACCCTCTTCCATTCCATGATCAGATGTTCGAATTATTATCCATAAAATCAAACTATTTCTTTATTGATGGATACATTGACTACTTCCAAATCCCAATCACACCTTAGGACCAAGAAAAGACTACTTTCACATGCCCCTTTAGAACATATGCATATAGAAGCATGCATTTTGGCCTTTGTAATGCTCCTGAAACATTCCATAGGTGTATGATGAGTATCTTTTCTGAATTCATTGCACATTGCATGGAGGTATTCATGGATGAATTTACCCTTAATGGTGAGTAATTTGAATCTTTCTTGAATTCACTCTCTATAGTACTTCAAAAGTGTGTCAAGTGTAACCTTGTGTTAAATTTGGAAAAATTTCACTTCATGGTTGTAGATGGGATTTTTCTAGGGCACATAGTTTTAAAATATGGTATTGTAGTGGATCTTGCCACAATTGATGTGATTCAATCACTTCATGAACCCACTTTTGTTCAAGACATCCGTTCATTCCTCGGTCATTCCAGTTTCTATCGGTGATTACTCCATAACATCATTATTATTTCCCTCCCACTCACTTGGTTTCTCCAAAATGATGTTACATTCCATTTGTATGAGGTTTTCAAAAGAGCCTTCATTGAACTAAAAACTGCTCTTATATCTGCCCTGTTAATCTAACCGCTAGATTGGTCCTTAACCATTGAGTTGATGTGTGATTCTCCTGATCGAGTCGTTGGGGATGTTCTTGGTAAAAGAATAGAAAATATTCCTTATGTCATCTATTGTGCCTCAAAAACATTGGATGAAACTCAATCTCACATCACTATAACTAAAAAGGAACTTTTAGTAGTGGTTTTTTCCATAGATAAATTCTGACCCTGTCACTTAGGTGCCCAAATCATCATCTTCAAAGACTGTTCTTCTATAAAGTTTTTACTCAATAAAAGTGATTCCAAACAGAGGAAAATAAGATAGATCCTAATGATCCATGAGCTTGACATTGAAATCAAATATAGACCAGAAAAATAAAACCATGTGGATGATCACATGAGTGGAATTTATAATTCTTCTCATCCTGAAATAATAGATCCCAAATTTGCAACTGAGCACCTTTCATCTCTCACTCCAAAAATACCATGGTATGCTCCAAATGTAAATTACTTAGTTTCTGGTTTTTTTCCTGAAAATTTTTAAAAATAGAAAAAATGAAGTTGAAAAATAATTCAAAATACTATTTTTGGGAACAATATAAACATTGTAAAACTATGGGAGACATCGTAATTAGAAGATGTGTGGATGAGGATGAACATTCATCCATTTTATAATTTTGTCACTCACTTCCTGGAGGTGGAAATGTTGGACCAAAATGGACCTCCTCAAAAGGTTCTAGACTCTGTATTTTTTTGGCCTTTACTCTTCAAGGACTCACATGAGTTCTGTCAATCATGTCCCACTTTCCATAAGTTTGGACCAATTTCAAAGATAAATTAAATGCCCCAAAATCCATTAATTTTCTGTGAGATATTCGATGTTTGGGTAATTTATTTCATGTGACCATTTCCCCCTTCCAATGGATTCACATATGTTCTTCTTACAGTTGATTATGTTTCTATGTGGGTCAAGTCCAATCCCACTAGAAATGATGATTCACATACTGTTTGTGAGTTTTTAAAGACACGCATCTTCTACAGATTTGGAACCCCTCGTGCCTTGATCAGTGAATTAGGAACCCATTTTTATAATAGAACCATGGAATCCCTTTTAAAAAATAATGGGGTCGTACATAAAACATCAACATCATATCACCCCCAGAAAAATGGAATGGATGAAATTTCTAATACAGATGTGAAAAGAGTGCTTAAGAGAATTGTAAAACCCACTAGAAAAGACTGGCATGAAATACATGGTGAAGCACTTTGGGATTATCAAACTGTATATAAAACACCCATTGGGGTGTCTACTTTTAAGCTAGTTTTTGGTAATGATTGTCATTTACCTATTGAAGTCCAACATAAGTCATTTTGGGCTATGAAAACATGTAATTTTGATTTTGAAAAATTTGGTGAAGAAAGATTGTTGTAATTGGGTGAACTGGAGGAGCTTCAACTTGATTCCTATGATAATTCTAATCTCTATAAAGAAAACTCCAAGGTGCTCCATGACAAATACATGCTGCGAACGGTATTTTTTGAATGAGAAAACGCAATACTCATCAATTATCGATTTCGGATTCAACCAGGCAATCTTAACTATTGATGGGAAGGTCTATCTGTTATTACTAATGTTTGCCCATTTTTTGTAGTGAAAATCAAAGACACCTCTTCCAAAAGGACCTTCACAGTTAATAGACATCAGTCAAAGCATCACCATGAGAAGACACGCAATTTCGGAACCACGTCAACTTCCATCGGATCCCCAACTTCTATAGTTAACCCACAACTAGATGGAGATGGAAACCCACCAAATCCAAACCTGTGGCCACCTCTTTCCCTTTACATTCTCTTTCTCTATCTCTCTATATCTCTCTCTTCATCCTCCTTCATTGTCGTTTTTACTACTTTCCTCTTCAAATTTTTTATTTACTCTTTCTCTTTTGTGTGGGTGTGTCTTTATAAAAAAAACTAAAAAAACCAAAAAAACTAAAAAACTAAAACCAAATCATAAAAAATGAAAAGCCATGATTCATTCTTACTCAAATTATAATATTGAGATTTTATCCAACCTTTTGGGGGAGTCTACAAACATGTTTCATCTGAAAAATTTTGTATTTTCATCATGACTTTGGATAAAAAAAATTTGGTCTGAACCAAAAAATTTTGAATTCTCAATTTTTGATTTGGAAATTGATTTTCCCTAACTGTGAGAAATAACATTATCTTTCATTCCAAGGATACCTATGTCCATATTATAAAAATGTGTGTTTTCACCCCCATTTGTGAGTCTTGAGTTTGTGGTCCTTCGAGCTGAATTTCCTACTTTAGTGTACATTAATATTATAAAGGCATTTTCTTAGCCCCATGATAATTATAATAGCAAAATAGCATCCCAATAACTATACATTAATCCTTCTTTTGAAATAACCTTCAAGCCTATGAAAACCTTTTCTTTGAGAGGCACAATACAAGCCCAATAACTTATCCCACCCAATATCAACATGGATTTTCATTTCTTTTTTTTTTGAAATTTAAGTGTGGGGGCGGTGTGGATTTCATTTTCGGTACCCTTTGTTGATTTCACCATATTAACATATTCATGAGGGAATGTATCCATTTTATTGTGGGGGAGAGGATGTCTTTCAGTGGGGTTTGGTAATGTATATATGCTTATGTCATATTGTTAAAATTTTATTGACACGTGTTCATGAAAAAAATTAAATAAATTTAAAAAAATCCAAAAAAATTGGGTTGTGTCTTGGGTATGTTAAAAATCACTATTTATCATCCATTGATCTTGTTATAACTATTAAAATATGTTTCATGAGGAGATCAATAATCAGTTGGGATATGAGTGTGAGATCTGTTTCAATGTCAACTTTCAAAAAAAAATGTTCACCTCCATTATATTCAAATGTCATTGAGAAAAGTTTTGTGTTTTGTAAATATTCCATATTCTCATTCCCTTCATATTTCTTCCACTTTTGTGTCTTATTTATCATTTCCATTCCCTTGTAAATATTTTTTTCCATTTCCTTTCGTGTCTCAATTCAAAATAAAATGTGCATTTATTTTTCCATGTTAGTGTTTCACTCCTCTTCTTCTCTCTCTTGGACATTATATTCCTACCATCCCATAGCCACAAAAAACCCCTTCAAAAGAACCCTTTATTCTTGTGGACCTTGGATAGGAATTGGAAGCTGATATCTCTTTAAAACTCTATGATTTTCAGTTTAGGTTGGTGAAAGAGTGAACCTCCATAAATGAAATTTATCATTTGAGAGGTGTGAGTTCTGAGTGTCCACATTTTCTATTTCTAAATTTGAGCATGAAAGAAATGAATTTTTTTAGGACTATTTCTGTAACAACTTATGGTGGAATTCAATATGGATGAGTGGTATTTTATAAACCTCCCCTGATTGGGGAAATCAGAATTTTAATATTTGTTGGTGAGTGAAAATAATTTTGTAATGGTTTTTATATTTGTTTCACATGAGGACATGCACAAGAATAATTGTGGGGGATTTTAAGTTATTAATATTTTCATGACCTATTATATACTCCCTTAACTTATTTTATATGAAATGTACATAATTTTTGTAAAATATTAATGTTTTAATACAAATTATAATTTATGAGAATTTTTAGATACAATCCAATTGAGTGATTTTACTATTTTATTTATAATAATCACCCTAAGGATCCAAATTGTGTGGTTTCAGTTTTTTGGTATTTCTAATTAAATATGAAACGTTCAATTAGAAGGGATCATGGGCCAATTCTCCCATTTGAAGGCTCATATGTACCAAACAAGAAGGCCCACAGAATCTGTGAAGAAACTGGACCATCCATGAAGATTGAATTACTGGACTCAATCTAGAGGTTAAAATTCATTAATTCTCATCACAAATTCGGATAACAAATCATGGAGTCATGGATATATCTTTTAGGTCCCAAATAAAAAAACAAGGGTCCCAACTGATTCATTTAAACTCAGCCCACCATTCTGGACAAGAATTAAAATTAGTACACTATTAATGACATATCACATGATGTATTAATCAAATCAAGCTGATATATTTCAGTGTCAAAGAGGAGATACAGGTTGCCGAACTATTTGAAGAAAGAATTTGGAATTAAAGGCGTATTACTATTGATAAACCCATTCACATTTCTTCCTTCCGAAAATTTTGGATTGATATGGACAAATTAACTTTGTTTAATAAACTATCCATAACATTGGATCTTTAAGTCCAATGGCTGCCAAATTTACATACTAGAAATAGGAGATATTTATAAACAACCTTTAATAAGATCATATTTCATGATTCTGTGGTATAATTTATCAATTTGGCGATGCATGTGGAGAGGCAGTTTTGGAATGCAAACAGCCCACAACATTGGGCTAGAAATACATCCCCCTCATCTCTTGCAATGAGATGTCATTTCAGAAGATGGGAGCACACATTTTCCTGACTAAAACCTTTCCAAAGGCTTGGTATGACCTTCTATACTCATGTTTTCAATAGAGAGTCCTTTCCTCCTCTCTTTGTTTTTATTTACTTTTGTGTTCTTCTTTCTTGTAATCTTGTAAGTCTTGTCTTTTTAATTCTGTTTTAATGAAATTTTTCTTCTTCAATATCTCTTATTATTATCCAAAATATTTAGTTTAATATTACTTTTCTTAAAATAGTTTAAATACAGTTGAATAATGTTCCCTCATTTTTCTTTCTCATTCAATCTAGATTCGTTTTTAATTGTCATCATCGTTTCTGTGTGTGTTCGACACACCACTCTTTTGATATCCCTTTATTTTTCTTATCATTTTAATTTATCATCATAATAATTATAACCAGAATAATAATCATTTAAATGGATAAGTAAATATACCATTTGGTTGAGTTATAATTTTGGGATATTAATTGATTGAGAGCCTTTTCTCGATGAGTATTCTTTTAGTTAATATTGTGTATATTGAACTTTAAATGTCAGGGATTAATGACTTGTTTTGTTTAATATATGGATTCCAAGGATTATTAGAACCACAAATACACTACCATAAACAAGTAATGGAAATGATTAAAACCCTAAGTTATGTTACTTCTTGGATTAAAGCTTTACCACTTGGTAATTCTGATCAAAATCATCTTGTGAATTGGTTATTAAATTAATGCAACATAAAGAAAAGCTCAAGGATATCATAAGAATATATCCCTAATAATGAACTCATCCCAATATTTATTGATTTGTTAAATCAAACATCATCCATAAATTATTCCAATTATTCTCTACAAACAACCCCCCCCCCCAATCAAAATACAATCAAATAAAAACATCGATATTAAAAAGTATCATGGTCGAGGATTTGACCCGAGTGCTGCTATACATATTAGCAGAGCACCGGAACCTTGACCGGTTGATAGGAGACAATCAGCCATTCATTTCAATGATGTTTAATTTTTTGTTATGTAATGAGGACATTATTTAATTTTAAGGGTATGTAATGATATAAAAACATCCACTAATGTGATCTAAAGGCAGTAACTTCCTCATCTGTCGGGCTCAACGTTTTCTAATTTTAACATTAATATAAATCCATAAATAAATTTCTATCAAGAAAATAGATTCATTGATAAAAAGTTTTGTTATCGAAAATGGAAAATAATACTTTGAAAAATGATAATTAATATTTCGAAAATCTATACAGACCCGGTTGTGTCCAATTTTTTTAAGGGGTTGATATTGATGAACCAATTTGGGTACTTCACTTGCTGAACAATGTTTTATTTAATCAAAATTTCAACTAAGGATTCTACAATACTATAATTACAGGGTTGAATCCTCTGGTTGGACTTTTTAAAACCTTGATTTTCATCGAGTAAGCCTATGTGATGTGTGTAAGGACCCATGTTTTTTCTTGAGTTCAATTATCAGAAGATATTTGTATATTTGTTGTTAGATGCCTGGAAGATCTAAACTAGGTTTTCCCCCAGTATATGACCTCATATATTTTCCCCAACCACACTATTGGTCCTCAAATATGGTGATTACCATATTAAAAGATTTCTTTGTAATTTCAAGATGATCGATGTTTAGAGGAATAGTTAATATTTAATATGTAATAAATTAAATATTAACTTATTAACACAAAATCATTTAGTCTTATATTTTGAATGGACTGTATGAAAAAGATTCAATTTATTCCACTTAGTCTAAATGAAGTATTTTTTTCTAGGTGGGTCATAAACATGAGTTGGGTGTCATAGCCTATAAAAACCCCTTTTCGTTTTTCTTTTAGTTTTATTCCATTACATTATTTTCTTTTAATTTTGTTTCTTTTTTCAGTAAATTCACATGAATGACCTTATTTCACATCCATCACAAATTATGTAGAGATAAAAAAGTATAGGGAGAGATATAGAGATATTGATATAGAGATGGGAAAAAAGAGTACCATAGCAGAGTTCAAGACATGCTAAATTGTTGTGTTATAGTTGTTGACCACATAAACATGAGATGCATTGGGTGATTCTTCCAAATAATATTCCATTTCTTGACTTGTTTTAAATCCATGTAAAAATATCATTTATTATTTGTTATTCCCAATTAGGATTTCTTATGACCCCTTGTTGTCTAATGTGTTGTTTTTGAATAGAATATTTGTGTTTCAGGTTATTCTCATGTTTTCTTTCTGGTAAAACCCATATACATTGTGTATGGTTCAAAGAAAACACAACTTGTGTTCTTCTTATTTATGAAATATGATCTTTTAAAAACTACACACCATGTATGGGCATTTCACTCGAAGAACAGAGACCCAACTATGTATTTGAGTACCTGAACATGATTCCAATGTAAGAGGAACATGTTATTTAGAGTACAGAGTCTAACCCCATGTAGGTCACATGTTCTAGTACCCCTGGTTTTTGGTATGTAACCCTTTATTGATGCTTTTAATGGTTATAATGTTAAGGGTGACGTATGGGAGAGTCAGGAGAACTCGTATTGATGTTTTGGGAAAAAAAGGGAAGCTGCACGGGCGGCGCATGGTTTGCCTAAACCGTGAGGCCAAACCGTACGGAGTTGATATTGGAGGCAGTAGCTTCCGCACGGGTGGTGCACAGTTTCTCTAAATGTGTGTCAAAGGTGGTAGAGGTGGTATATAACACACGGTTAGCGCACAATTTGTCAAACTCTGCGAACTAACAGTGCAGCCACTAAAACGAGATCCCATAAAAGTGGATCTCACGCATTTTTGCCTCTAAGTGGCTCATTTTTTCACTTAAGGGGCCCTAACTCCAGATTTCGGTTCTCCTAAGGTCAAACAGAATTCTCCCATCGTTCCGGAGGCGATCCGAAGGATTATCTTGATGATTCAAAGTTGGATTCATTAGTTATGGCATCGTTCTTGTTTGTTTTCTAAGATATACTTAGATCTACTTCTCCTCTTCTCTCATTTTCTTAGATCTATGCCCGTTAGGGGTAGATCTATGTGTGTGGATGCCAAATATGATGATTTCTGGTCTTGGTTGTCATAGGATAAGAGATCTAAGGAGGATCCTGGGTGAATCGGCCCGGTTGTATTGGGCATTCTCCATCTTTTAGGGGTTTTGTCAAAACCATTGAGGTAGGAGGCTTCACTCTCAACTCCTCTTGTTAGAATTGATTGGCTTGGTTTCAAATTGGGTTATTTGAGTGAAATTGATTTTTCAATGAATGGAATAAATATTCTTTAGTGATGATTTATGGTTTTGATGAAATTGTGAAATCTTGGTGAATTTTTTTGCAATGTGATTTGGATTCTTGAATTTAAAATGATGATTTTAAATTATGGATTTTCTAGAATGGTAAATGGTTTGATGAAATATGGGTTTTCAATAAAAATGGGTGTTTTATTGAAATGGTTTGGTATTAAGATGGATTGATGAAATTGGTTCGTTCTTTAGTTTTCAATAAAAGAACGGTTTTATTGAAATGGTTTCAATTGGTTGAACACACTTGGTTTTGATGGAAATGGTTTTCAATAAAATGGATTTTTATTGAAAGGATGGTTTTGGCATGAATGTTGTGAATGTGTGGTGTGTGTCCATGTATCATATATGAGGCTTGGTTGAAATAGGACCTTGTGCTCGGTGCGAAGCATTTAATGGAACATGAGACTTTTAAGTATGAGGCTTGGTTAAAATATGACCTTATGCTCGGTTTCATAGGTGTAATGGAATATGGGAAACAATTAACATGTGATGACTTGATAGATCGACGAGAAACTGATAATGAGTATGGAACTGTCACAACGAAAAATGAATTATTGGTAGTAGGGGTTGGGAAATGGTTGGGTATGCCAAAAAGAAATGTCTGTGAAATCGTTCTAAATCTTGTTTGGTTATTTTTCTGGACAAATAACTTGCGGAAAATAATTGGTTTAAATTTCTTATGGAATACCTTTTGTTATGAATGGTTTTGAAAACTTGTTTATATTTAGTTATAAATTTCTTTGGAGAAAATGTTTTATATAATTTATTTTTATATAAATGTGGATAACTCTTCTATAATAGTGGCATGAGTAAGGAAGTAATTGGGGAAAACCTACTGTGTTTTATACTCACCCCTGCTTTGGCAAGTTGGTGCTTTTGCAGATGTCATTTTCCGGGACATAGGTAAAGGCAAAGAATCTATTGGCTAGTGGCTCATGGCGATGCTTGGGAGATATTGTGGAGCTTGGAGCTTGTGGAGCATGGAGTTGTAGTGTCTTTTGAGAGTCTTGAGTAGTTAGGTCCTCTGTTGTTGTTTACATTGATGTGGTTTGATATAAATGATGTTCTTTGTTGGTCTTTCCTTTTTTCATGCATCATATAGTGAATGTTCGGTTATGTTTGGTTTATGGGTTATTTCTAAAAGGGTAATTCGTCCCCCAACATGTATTTGAAACTCTTAGGCATTTATTTCCAACCTTTGGCATCTTGGGGATGTTGCTTAAGGACTAGTAATGACTCGTTGTACTCTCAAGACAATGAGAATTTGCATGTCATTACAAATGGTATCAGCTTGTTCGGTCCTTTCCTAACACGTGGTCATCAATGTTCATGGTCCTGGATTTGAAATTCCTTATTTTATATTCCTTGGGTCGAAATCATATATACGAGTTGGATTATCTGAACATGAAATTTATAGCATAAAAGGATGTTGCTAACCCATTTATGTTGAACTTCAAGTTACCATGGTGTTGGGTACATAAGTGTTTTGAATACACTTCTAGAATGTTGGAAATCTCATTGTCACGGGTTTAGCCAATGAGATGAGCATGACATTCATTTTAGAAGAATGACCTCCCACTAGGATTTCATATCTCATCAGGAGAAATGAGTATAGATTTTGTGCATAGTGCTAATTTTTGAAAAATGCAGAAATTATTTTCAAGTGAAATACTTTGAAAACAGGGTATTTGGTGTATTTTGAAAATGGGTTGATTTTCAAAAAGTATGTTGAATGTTTTAAAAAATTGTTGAACATGGAAAAAGATTTATTTTGGAAAAACAATGTTGTGATAGATGATGTGATATAATTTGAATGCTAAGCCATCAGTTTCTAGACAGTGAGATTGATGGAGTGTGTTGTTGGTTTAGAAGATGGCACCTGATAGGCGTCGTCGAAACCAACCCAAAGAAGCTGTGGAAAATGTGGTTCCACCAAAACCACATCTGAACCAATAGCTGGTTCAATGTATTGTCTAGGATTTTCATGCTGTGGATATGAGGAACCGGAGGAATAAACCATGGCATGTGGATCATACCATCCAGTTCATGAAGTAAAATCCACCGAGCTTTCGGGGTGATGTTGAACCCGAAAAGGTGGAGGTGTGGCTAAGTAGGATGAATCGTTATCTTCGATTTCATCAGCTCCCCACCTGATCTCAAGGTCAATTTGGAAACTTATATGCTCAATGATATATCACATCAATAGTGGGATTTAGCGGTGCATGCTAAATTGGATGAAGGCCTTACCTGGGAGGATTTTGAAGAATTGTTCAACAAAGAATTCTATCCTAACATGTTCAAGATCCAGAAAACGACGGACTTCTTCAGCCTGAAACAAGAGAGTCTCTCTGTCACAGAGTATGTGGATAAATTCAAGAATTTAGTCTATTTTCTCACTAGAGGTGGGGGCAAGTGCGTCGTTGAAGGAACGCATATTCAAATCGGGTCAAAGGAAATAGATTCGATCGAAGATGGTTGTGATCTGTATTACAGATTATACAGAGATGGTTAACAAAGCGAATGTTTCTGAGCATGATATCTCGGGATCTATGGGAGGAGGCATGATGATACCTATGGGAAATGGTGGGAACTCAACCACTGGGAACAAGCAGAAAAGGGCCACCTATTTCCATGGTGTGAGTGAAAATCAGAACCAGAAGGTTGGATTAGTAAACCTTCCTCCATGACCCCAGAGAAAAGTAGGTTGTTTTCAATGAGTTCTGACTGACCACATAAAGTGAGAGTTCATGACGCATCCTAGAGCATGTCACAATTGCAACAAGATGGGGCATCTTTAGTGCTATTGTCGCAGTTCTCCTAGGTCAGGTGCTTGGGACACTTCTCTGGCGTCGCAAGCATCGTATGCTTCGACAGGAAGAGGGCATCAGATTCAATCTTGTCAGAATAACAAATCTAGCTGTGGTGGTTCTCGAAATACCATGAATCCTAAACCAAGGAAATATCAACAAGGCAGAATGGAGAACAGTGCAGCGACAAAGAAATTGTATGGAGCTGAGCAGAAAATGGTCGATGATCATGTTGGAACTTATACAGTGAGAGGTACGATTCTTTTGAATTCTACACCTGTGAAAGTGTTGTTTGATACCAGTGCATCTCATTTCTTCATTGCTTCTCTTACTATTGATCTTCTATGTTTAAAACTGGAAATGTAGCATTCTGATTTGAAACTAAAAACTCCCCTTAGTGAAAGAGAACATCAAGCCTTTATGTGTAGAGTATGTACTATAAGTGTTGATGGAGATGTTATAAAATGGGACTTCTCGATGTTGGACATGGATGTCTATGACGTAATCTTGGGTATGGATTTGTTGACAATGTTTAAGGCTCACATCGACTGTTATAGGAGAAAGGTTAGTTTCATGACTGAGGACAACATCAACAATCTCTTCATAGGAGATATTATGGTAAATAAAGGTGAAAATAGCTTATTGGAACCAATGGTGGGAATGATCCCTTTCCATTTGGCAGCATTGAATTTGGAATCAATGGAAGAGATTGAGGAAAATCGTTTTCCAGCTGCTGTGGATCAATTTCCAGATGTCTTTCCGAATAAATTCTTTGTGTTACCACCTCTAAGGGAAGTATAGTTTACGACTGATATCCTTCTGGGGACCATTCCTATTTCCCATCCGTCATATAGGATGGAACCAATGGAGTTACGGGAATTGAAAGAAAAGTTAGAGGAGCTGGAAAGCAAGGGTTTCATTCGACCAAGTACATCTTCATGGGTAGCACCAGTGTTGTTTGAAAAGAAGGCAGATGGAATTATTCAGTTATGTGTGGATTATCATAAGCTTAAACAAGTTATGATAAAGAATAGATATCCACTTCCACGCATTCATGATATGTTCGATCTATTATGGGGATCTCAGTGGTTCTCCAAGATTGAATTGTGATTAGGATATAACTAATTGCGAGTTCGGAAGGAGGATATTCCAAAGACAGCTTTCAAGAGAAGATATGGCCACTAAAAATATGTAGTCTTGCCTTTTTTCCTAATGAATGCACCAGCGGTATTCATGGATTTGAGGAATCTGATATTTCAGCGATATCTGAATTCTTTCGTTGTGGTGTTCATGGATGATATCATGGTGTATTCAAAGACAATGGCTGATCATGAGGAGCACCTGGAAACAGAGTTACAAATTTTGAAAGATCTTCGTTTGTATGCCAAATTATAAAAGTGTGATTTTTGGATATTGGAATTACGTTTCCTTAGACATCTCATTTCTGAGAAAGGAATTTTAGTTAATCCTAAAAATATAGAAGTCGTTATTTCTTGGAAACCATCGAAGAATGTATTCAAGATATCCAGTTTTATTGGTCTAGCTAGTTACTAATGACGCTTTATTCAATATTTAACATGATTAGTGTCACCAATGACAGCTCTTACAAAGAAGAATGCTCCATTTCAATGGATAGAATAATGTCAGAAGTATATCCAGGAACTGAAGGTTCACCTTACATCAACACCTATCTTGATATTTCCTGAATCCGGACAGGGGTATGTGGTGTATTTTGGTGCTTTAGAAACAGGGTTTGGTTGTGTTCTCATGCAAGGAGACCATGTGGTTTCTTAAGGCTCAAGTCAGTTGATGGTGCATGAGAATAATTACCCAAAACATGATTTAGAGTTGGCTGCAGTTGTCCATGCTTTGAAAACATGGTGACATTATCTCTTCAGTGAGAAATTTACTGTGTTTGTGGATCACAAAATCTTGAAACACATTTTCTCACAATGAGATTTGAATATAAGGCAAATGAGGTGGATAGAGTATCTATAAATGTTTGATTTTGAATTTATGTATACACTGGGAAAAGGAAATTCACTAGTGGATGCGTTGAGTAGAAAGTCATGTGTTCAGTTAGCTAATGTAGCTTAAGATGAATGGTAGATGATGTCAGTATTATGTGACATGCATGTGGAATGTGAAGACCAGGGAGATGTTGTTGTTTTGATTTTTTCTACACATGTTCCTGATTTTGTAAATATGGTCAAAGAAGCACAAACATCTGATGCAGAATGTCTGGTTGTATGTTCAAAACTCAATGTTGGGGAGACCATTGATGGATAGAAACATGATGGGGGTTATGTTTTGTGTTTCAAAGATTTGATGGTTGTACCTATGGTGTGTCGGGAACAAATCCTTCATGCTTATCACCATTCAAGATGGGTTGTACATACAGGTACACAAAATATGTATAGGGCGTTGAAGGTGCAGTTTTGGTGGAGCAGCATGAAATGGAAATTGGCAGAGTTCGTCTAGCGGTGCTTAACTTGTCAGCAGGATAAAGCAGAGCATCAGAGACCAGCTTGTATGATATAATATTTACCTATCCCACTATGGAAATGGGATCAGATAGCATTGTATTTCTTTACAGGTCTTCTAAGAAATGTCTGGAAACATGATGCCATTTGGGTGATAGTGGATCGTCTAACCAAGTCAGCCCATTTCATCCCTATTCTTGATACTCATATGGTGGATTATCTTTCAAAAATCTATATTCGAGAATTGGTAAAGATCCATGGTGTACCAATGTCTATAGTCTCATATATAGATCCGAGGTTCATATCTCGTTTCTGGAAATCATTACAGCATGCCCTTGGGACTCAGTTGACCATGAGCACGGCGTATCATCCACAGACAGATGGGCAATTCGAGAAGATGATAAAAATGTTGGAAAACAAGATACAGGCTTGTGTAATGGATTTTGGTGGCTCATGGGAGGAGCATATACCCTTAGTGGTGTTCTCATACAATAATAGCTATCAAGCCTCGATACGCATGGCTGCATTAGAAGCATTGTATGGGCATCCTTGTCGTTATACACTATGCTGGGTGGAAACTGGTGAAACTTGATTAGTTGGGATGAGCCCTATCCAAGAAACATCTGATAAGATTTAGTTGATTAGAAATAGGATGGAGACGGTTAGTTTCATCAAAAATCTTATGCAGATCACCGTCGAAGACCGTTGTCGTTCATTGTGGGTGACCATGTCTTCTTAAGGATCTATACAAGACTTGGACATTGTCATTTTGGGAAGTAGGGAAAGTTATATCTTAGATACATTGGCCCTTTTGAGATATTGGAATGGGTTGGAGAGGTGGAATATCGGTTAGAACTACCACCATGGTTCAGTTTGTTGCATAATGTGTTCCATGTATCTAAGTTGAAAAAGTATCAGCCTGATCCTGACCATGTGATCAGATGGGATCACGTTGACCAAGAGTGGGATGCTTCATTGATTTATATCCCGGTACAGATTTTGGATAGTCAAGAGAATGTCTTTCATGGAAAAATAATCGTTCTAGTGCGGGTTTTATGGTAGCATGGTCAGATTCAGGAAGAGACTTGGGAATGCAAGAAACAAATGAAAGAGCAGTGGCCAGAAATCTTTCAGGCAAGCGATGGTTTTCTACTTTCTGTGGACAGAAAGGCCAATGGTGGGGAGAATTTAGTATGCCCGGTTTCTTGTATGTAACCCTTTCTTGATGATTTTAATGTTTATAAAGTTAAGGGTGATGCATGGGAGAGTTGAGAGAACTCAGATGGATGTTTTGGGGAAAAAAGGGAAGCCACACTGGCAGCACATGGTTTGTCTAAAACCATGCATCCAACCCGTGCAGAGTTGGTATTGGAGGCAGTATCTTCCACACGAGAGGAAAGTGGTTTGTCTAACTATGCATCCAAATCATGGATAAAGGGTGTTAGAGGAAGTATTTAATGCACGGTTAGTGCACAGTTTGTCAAACCGGGCAAACTAACTATGCATCCACTTAAACGAGATCCTATAAAAGTGGTTATCACTCGTTTTTTCAGCTAAGTTTCTCATTTTTCCTCCTAAGAGGCCCTAACTCGAGATTTTGGTTCTCCTTAGGTCAAATAGGGTTCTCCCATAGTTCCGAAGGTGATCTGAAGGCTTCTCTTGACGATTCAAAGCTGGATTCTTGAGGTATGTGGTCGTTCTTGTTTGGTTTCATAGATCTACTTAGATCGACTTCTCCTCTTCTCTTGGTTTCTTAGATATATTCTCTTTATGGGTAGATATATGTGTGTGGATGCCAAATATGATTGGTGTTGGTCTTGGTTGTGTTAGGAGAAGAGATCTAAGGTGTATCCTTGGGGAATTGGCCCAGTTGTCTTGTGCGTTCTCCGTTTGTTAGGGTTTTCGTCAAAACCTTTGAGGTAGGAGGCTTCACTCTCGACTCCTCTTGTTAGAATTGATTGGATTGGTTTCAAATTGGGTAATTTGAATGAAATTGATTATACAAAGCATGGAATAAATCTTCTTTAGTGAGGTTTTATGGTTTTGATGAAATTGTGAAATCTTGGTGAATTGTTGTGCAAAGTGATTTGGCTTCATTAATTTAAAATGTTGATTTTAAATTATGGATTTTATGGAATGGTAAATGCTTTGATGAAAGATGGGATTTAAATAAAAAGGGTTGTTTTATTGAAATGGTTTGGTATTGAAATGGCATGATGAAATTGGTTCATTCTTTTGTTTTCAATAAAAGAACTGTTTTATTGAAATGGTTTGAATTGGTTTAACACAACAGTTTTGATGGAAATGGTTTTCAATAAAAGGGTGTTTTATTAAAAGGATGGTTTGGAATGAATGTTGTTAATGTGTGTTGTGTGTTCATGTTGCATATATGAGGCTTGGTTAAAATAGGACCTTGTGCTCGGTGCCAAACGTTTAATCAAACATGGGACTTTTAGGTATGAGTCTTGGTTGGAATATGACCTTGTGCTCAGTGCCAAAGGTGTAAGGTCACATGGGAAACAATTACCTTGTGAGGACTTGGTAGATTGACGAGATACTACTCATGAGTATGGAACTGTCATAACAAAATATGCATGGTTGGTAGCATGGTTTGGGAAATTGTTGGGAATGCCAAAAAGGAATGTATTTGAAATGGTTCTAAAGCATGTTTGGTTATTTTTCTGGAAAAATAACTTGCTGAAAAAAATTCTATTCAATTTCTTCTAGAATTCCTTTGGTTATGAATGGTTTTGGAAACCTGTTTATATTTAGTTATAAACTGCTTTTAAGAAACTGTTTTATATAAACGGTTTTTATATAAATGTGGCTAACTCTTCTATCATAGTTTCATGAGTAGGGAAGTCATTGGGGAAAATATACTAAGTTTTATACTCACCCCTTCTTTGGCATGTTGGTTCTTTTTCAGATTTTGTATTCTAGACATAGGTAAATGCACAGAATCTATTTTCTAGTGGCTCGTTGCAATGCTTGGGATATGTTGTGGAGCTTGGAGCTTGTGGAGCATGGATTTGTAGGGTCTTTTGAGTGTCTTGGGTCGTTGGGTCCTCCGCTGTTGTGTACATTTATGTGGTTTGATATAAATGAAGTTCATTGTTGGTATTTCCTTTGTTCATGCATCATATAGTGAATGTTTGGTTATGGTTTGTTTATGGGTTATTTCTAAAAGGGTAAATCTTCCCCCAACTTGTATTTGAAACCCTTCGGTATTTATCTCCAACATTTGGCATCTTGGGGATGTCGCTTAGGGCATAGTGATGACTCATTTTACTCTCAAGCCAATGAGAATTGGCGGGTCATTACACATTCTATCTAGAAGCCCACACCAAATCAAAATACATGTAATGTAACTGTATGGAACCTAGGAATGTACACTGTGTAGGGTGCATATCATGTTCATATCTTTCAATCCATGTACTTGGCCATTTACATGTCATGTCTGACCAGACTACACACTTAGGTGTGGCTTTGGAAGTCCATCCCTTGTGCCCAGGGATACATTTCATCTATTTCCCATTTTCAACCCTATTTTGGTCGTTCTGTGCCTTTTCCACTGAGTCGGGTTTGGACATAATATTAGACCATTATAATTTTCTGTTCCCATAGATTGCAGTGGTGACATCCTTTTATTTTTTAAACACTGATAAGTGTCATTTTAGGAGGTAATTTAGTGGAGAGGATATTCTTGTAACACCCGAAGAATTCACAGTAAGTTATTTTCTTTAAAGTAATTCAATAGCTTACACTACAGAAATCACAGAATGCTAGTGCACTACGACTTACTGAACTAGCCGTTCAAAAAACAGTTATTAATATTATTAACTTCATTTGAATTTTATATACTCCATATAATTTTAACATACATTTTATGTGTTTCTTATACATAATAAAAGAAAAAATTCAATTTTTCAGATAAATGAAATATTTTTCAAAAAATAAAATTTTACCACCTTTTAATGGAGAACCTTTTTAAATCAAATATCTGACACTTTTATATATTAAATTTTACAAGATAAACTTTTTCATTAAAATAATAACATAATAATTTAGTTTGGATACATTTTCAGTGCTTTTCTGATAAATTATATATTTTAGTGAATAGTGAAAATACTAAATTTTAATTGAAAACTACCTTTTTTACAAAACCATTTATATTGTCAAATTGTACATTTGAATGTTTTTGAAGTGTAATTTTATTATATTTTTATCATTTAATCTAATTTTGTTAATTGGATGTAATTTTATACATAAATTGAAGAAAAACACATATCAATCATTTGATAGTTTTTCTTCTCAAAAACTAGATTTTTGGTTTTGACAACGGGAATATTTTTTAAATTAATTAATAAAAAATATATGTTTTTAATTTTATAAAAAATTAATATTTTTTGAATTTTTAATATCAAAATTATCTATGAGTTAATTTTTGTTATTTTTCTAAAAACGTTATATTTTTGATGAATAGGGAAAACATTGTGTTATTGTTAAAGCCAAGTTTCTAATTAAATAATTATTTTTAAATTAAATTTATTTTATATTCAAAATAGATAAATTATACATATATTAGTCTAATGTAATAAATTGAAGTTGTTTTATTAAATGTTTCGATATATAAAAATTTATTGACCTTTTTACCGTCTTTTACTCACCTTCTAGGCACATTTGAAAATTTTCATAAAACAAAATTTTACCATTTCTATGATTTGAATTACAAAAATCCAAGAGACAATATTGGAATCAGTAAGTAAAATGTGGTTCAATAAGATGAAAATAAATTTTTATGAATAGTAACTTTTGAATTCTATTTACCACGGTTAAAAGAAAATAAGGTAATTAAAGGTAAAAAGGATATTATAATTACCCTAACACATGTCATAATTTTATAGGATGAGTGTCTTTCGACCAAAATCAAAATTAGGAATAAAATATGATCCTTTTTATCCACTTTGATTGGATTCATAAATTTATTATTTTTTTAAAGGAGACTTAAAAGTGTTAAATTCAATGTTTAATAAATAAATTTTTTTTAATATATGCTTGTACGAAAGATAAATCAGATAATAAATATTCAACAGAAAGATAAAAATATTTCCAACATCATGGTATTTTATTTATAAGTTTTAAACATTCAATAATAAAATTTATTTATGACACAATGATGATCCAATAATTTATTTTTTAATGAATGATTAAAATAATTGATATTATAAATATCAAAATAAATACACATTGAGACATTTGATGCATTAAAGGAATTATCTAGGTCAATATGACATGTTAGGGTTTATTTAATGTATTTTTTCGATGTAATAATATTTTTTTACATTCAAAAAAATTGAATACTAAATAGTCTCAAAATTGGAAAAATATTAGTATTTCAAACAAATAATATGTTTTTAAATGATATTTTATTCCTAAAAATATAAGGTTCGTCCAAATGACTTATATAATGATATATATTTCATTAATTAACCACTTGATGTTTTCGGGTCATTTTATAGTATGTTTATTAAACAAGTAATATAAAAATATAAGAAGATGCTGTAAAAGATACACTATTTAACTATGAATTAAATCTAAAATATAATGTTATTATGGTGGCATAAAATTGTCTAAAACCTATTGTTTGAGAGGATTTATACCCATACCCACCTTAGACTACAAATAAATCCATTTGGAGCCATTATAAAGTGAAAATGATTTTATAATAAAATAATATTTCAAGCTTTTCATAAAGTGACACTCACCTCTCTTATAAAAGGGTATTTCCCCTTCTCTCCTAATTACACCTCCAAATCCATTTGACTCAGAAAAAAACTGATCAATTATACTCCCAAATAACCTTAGTTGAACCTATAAGACTTAATTTTATCATAAATAGAACCTATGGATCCCTTTTGATTAAATAAAAAGGAATCACCCGAAAAAGATATAATAATTTCAGAAACTCTTTTAAAATTCTTTTTTTCTTCCACTTACTATTTCATTGTTGTTTCCATACCAAAATAAAAACTCTAGTAACTTCTACACAATGTTATGTCATTTTAAATATGGTACTACCAAATTAATTATTCAATCCATTATATGAATGAAAAAGTCACCATACGTGCATACGTACAACTTACCATCTCCACATCATTGTGTAGTTTGTTATTCAACATTTCATTATTTGGATGGGTATAACAATGAGTATAAATAAATATAAATAATAAATATAAAATTTTAGTGAATATTTATATATAATATACCATCCAATCACATTCTATTTCACCACTAATAGAATGATATTGTCGCTCGTGTGTACGTACAACTTACCGTCTCCACGACGCGATGAGATTTCGTTCCCCATCATAACCATTAAAGAATAATTTTCATTTGATGATTAAAAATAATATTTAATAACTAAATATCATTATTTATATGAATCAAATACATACTATCCATAACAAACATGACTTAAGTAACAAAACATATAAATTAAAACGAATCAATTAACACCCAAAACAATGATACTACTAAAATATAATTATCAAAGTAATATTAGAAGATCATATATGATATCATATTTATGTATGTTTTTCATGTATAATTTAGAAACAATTATTTAAACATTATACATGATGTTAACCTACCCACTACTAAGGATAAGTACAAGGTATGGGGTTTTCATCTCACTTTTATTCCCATTAGATTCATGCCATCTTTGCCACAATTTCCTTTTGTGTGGTGTATATACTACCCATGATTGTATTATTTGTGTAATACACATTAATTAATGGTAATTTACATTATAATTTAATGATACTTATTTCATGGGGGTTATGTTTCGTACATTACCAAATCGGTAAAGGAAATTCTAATTTTAATTTCCACTCATTGGGTTTTAAAAAAACTTCATTGAATATTTTTCATCAAGATTATGTGTGAAATGACTATTTATTTATTTATGTAGTGATTTTAACTCCCCTTTTTGTGGATATAATTTTGATACACATAATCACTCCATTTATAAATTATATAGTCATCAATATGAAATTGATAAGAGTAGTCTTAACTAAATTTCCATTCATTGAGTTAAACATCAATGTCATTGGTGTTGTTTATACAAGAATATGTGTGAATGTCCTAAAAGTCATTTAAAATAAATATCAAGTCATACTAAGTGTATTAATATTTTTTAAACATAGTTATGTCATTGATTTATCCTTAACATAAGTTTATAGTCTTTATAAGGGAATTCATCTCAATTTACATTCCATTGAGATTTTTTTATTATTATACACCAATTCACATTTATGTGGTGTAAATGCTTTAATTTTACATAATATATCATGAATACATTTATTCTCATGATATTATAATGTTTTTATTACCTCAATTTTTTTTATTCAAGTGTCTCTCATTTGGTTAGGGACTCTAACTAAAATATCATTTAAATTGTTTTAACAATTTTTTCTTCTAAATATTTCTCATTAATGTCCATTTGAAAAAAATGGTTTTGTGGATTTAATTATATGGGTATAAATGATTAAAAATAAAAATTCCTTTTAAATGTTTCAAAGTGGTATAGGAAACTTTGATTCAAAAAATCTATTTTAAACGACTTTTTGATAAATAGTGAGACTTTTATAGGTTTTCATGAAAAATGGATATTTCTCTCAAATAGTTATACTGATTATTTTAATCTATGTTAATATCCTTAATTATTCATGATTGTGGTTGATTTATTATAATAAAATCTTCCATAATGTATTTAATGAGTTATTTTTGGCTTTGGATGTTCTATTTTTATATCATTCATGAATTTTGGTTAAAATATTGACATTTCGTTTTCTAGTTTTAATACAAATGTATATATTATGTCTCACCTTTTCATATGAAGAATGTATTGGACTTAATATGTGATGGGTGGAGCCCGCTATAGCTCCTCAAATAATTGGTTTATCTCATGAGACAAATTAGTTTCCTGCCACGAGGCCTTGAAAAAAATTATTTGTAGTCTTGTCATGAGACCGTGACTATGTGGTTATGATATCCAGCATTATGAATTCCATTATTATGAAATTAGATATTGATATTACATGTGATTATTAGTTTAGTAGAATAACCAAGTGAATAATTAAATGGAATTATTTGATTTATCATTTCCATATCATGCTAATGTTTATGTTTAAAAGACCTGTGTTTTAGTCTTATACATTGCCTTAAATGTTTATACTTATTTATGATAGTTTCTACTGTAGTTTTATCCCAACTAAGCATTGAGATCACCCATTTCATAGGTTTTATTTTACTAGGATGTGAATAAGAATATTAGGATTAAACTATAGGGATAGGCCAAAGGATACGAGTCTGTTCAAAGGGGTAACAATGCTGTTTTTCAATATTTAATGATGTAATATGAAATTTATGTGGGTATCTAGTTATTGAAAGGCTACTAAAGTAAAATATTATTTGAGACTTAATCTCTTGTGATAATGAAAATTTTATGTAATAATACACCAAATTTGGGTAAATATGGTCGGGTGTTATAGTTGGTATTATAGGAAGTTTAGTACAACCCTTGGAATAAAGATTTAGATAATCTCTTATTAGAAAACACTACCCTGAGATAGTATTTTAGGATTAATATATAAGAACATCCAAATGTTTTGGTAATGTAAATATTATGTGGGTTTTCAAAAAAATATATTTATGTCTAGATACGAGCATGTAGAGGCGGATCTAGTACATATATACCTAGAGGTAAAACTCGAAATCACCACTTTGAACTAGACTTGAACGGGAACTGGTGGACGACAACAGGCCTTGCTGCACACTAGGTTACGACAATCCTGGTGGATATTCTGAGGATAAGTCACATTTTCATTACAAACCGATTTGAATTATTTTAATATATGATGAAAATAAATAACCTCTATTAATAATAATGTGATTTAGATTAAAAATTAGGTGTCATGATATTCTGTAAATTATTGTATGAATATTATTACTCACACTATACTTTCTGGTTTTAGTCATTGGCTGGATTTCAAGTAAGTAAAGTAATATTGAACATGATGTACAAGGTGGGTATGATTATGGAAATGGAAAACTAAATTGAATGTTGATAGGCATAATATATATAACATTTATTCCAAAGCATGTTTCAAAAAATATGATCAGCAATATATACATTAACCAACTCCCAATCTCAACAATGAAGAGAAAGGAAGAGAATGATAAGATCTCCAACAGTAGAGACCATGATGAAAAGAATGTTCAATTTTTATTTTTCCATAAATGTAGATGTATAAACCCAAGAATGTGTCACAATGAAACAAATAAATGAGTTATATGTTAGAAATAAGGACATAAAGTAAATAATCGCTGAGAAAAATGAAGTGTACTATAAAATAATATAAAAATGATCCTATGAATCCATTTACAGTATTTTGCCATAAATTTAGTGGACCTAGGAACTAACTGAGCCAATGACCTATTTTATAAGATAACCACTAGGTCAAGGAAAAACATATGTGGAAATAAATTGTTGAAGAAATTTTTAAAAGTATTAATGCTCTTTGTTGATGGGTTTACATTGAATGACTTTTCTCTTTTATGTGAAACCCTGAATTTTGATATGTGAAAATTCTATTTGATAAATAATTATTTTATCTTTTGGGGATATATATATAAAAACCAATTTGGGTTTATATGATCCTTGAATTTGATGTAATAATAGATTATTAATTTTTTAGACTAAAATATGATTTATGAGATAACATTTGGGGTTAAGTTATGTTATGGTTATTTTGAGGAATTTATCTCATTTTGGGATTGTTATAAAATCTATTTTTTGAAAAAGGAAAACTCACAGACCATCTGAAAACCCGTTGCATCGGAGAAAGCTGCCGGAATCGAACCCACAACCAAAGTGAGACTGGGATTTATCACCTAAAAATGGACTATGTGAAGTCCCTAGTTAGTGTGACTAATTCTTTTTTGTTAAATGATTTTTTTGATCAATAATAAGTTGATTTTGGATATTATGTGTTATCAAGTGGATATCCTTTCTAATGGAAAATTATTTTTTGATTAAGTGATAATTGGTATTTTGGAAGACGTTTGCTCAATTGGGAATACTATATACCTAAGGAAAATAGAATACTATGGGATTTAATTTGAGTAGTAATGGTAGTTTATTTTTATTTTTGTAGAATATGTGTATTTTATAGAGATTCGGGTTATAAATGAAAATGATTAACCTATCATAGAGAATATATGGTTTGGTTAATTACACTTCCCTATGAGAAATTAAGAGTCGTTGATGTTATTTTTAGATAAATGTTAAGATTTAATATGAAAGACCATGTGATTAAATTTATATTTGTTTTGGGTTTCAATCATTGTTTAGATTATATTGGAGTATTTTTAAGATATTTTTTTTGAGTGGCCCTTTTTAAACATTGGGTATTTTATGTTTAATTTTGGAAATTAATATTAGTATTTCATTGTATAAAGGAAATATATTTTGGGGATCATATGGTCTTATACTAACCATTTGATATTGGTTAATCTCTAAAGACAAGAGTAATATTATACTTCATCCTTTTTGGATTATGTGATTCTATAGAAGTATATTCTAGCGCTTCGGGCATGACCAAGTCATCTTGAATACTAATCATTTGGGGAAAAGATGATTTAGTGGTATAAATTTATTAAAAGATGAAACTATTCTTAATAAGTTAGTATATATCTTTATGTTATTAGTAAATATCATAAATAAATTCATCATATTTATGAAATGGAACTTAAAACAAAAAACCAAAGTCCATTACATTTCCTACCGAGAATCTAATGAACATTTAACCAATCACAAGTTTTTGGTTTTCTTATTGTTAACTATCTTCCGATCATGTTTTCTATAACTCTACATAAGAACTTGAAACATTGTTTATATTCCCTATCTATGTTTTCCTACATGGAATCCTGGTAAGGTTTATGTCGGGTTACCTTTGTACTTCTCTTTCATTCTTTTAAATTGATAGTTTTATTGACTCTTTTTCCGATATTAGACTTTCAATGACGTTCCCATGCCTAATTTTACAATTTTGTGGATTAAACTTCCAAAAGGGGGAAGAATGTAACAACCCATGATATCATATTCTGTTACTTTCTTTACAGTAATTCAATAACATGACCTACACACAACACCAAGTACGAGTGCACCACAACTTACCAAACAAGCTGTTAAAAACGGTTATGAATATTATTAACTAAATATTGAGTTTTATATACTCTATATAATTTTAACATCCATATTATGTGTTTTTTTGTTATATTATGGGAATAAATTCATTTTTCAGATAAATGAAGTATTTTTTTAAAAAGAAATTTTACAGCCTTTTAAAGGTGATTCCTTTTAAATCCAATATTTGAAACTTTTATATATTAAATTTGATAAACTAAAATTTTTTATTTATAATAGGAACATAAAAATTTAGTTTGGATAAATTTTCAATGCTTTTTTGATAACATTCATATTATGATGAATAGTGAAAAATACTAAATTAAATTTAACAAAAACATTTTTAATCAAAATAATTTATAGTGTTAGATTATAAATTTTAATAGTTTTGATGTGTAATTAGATTATTTTTTTAATCCAATTTTGGTCATTGGATGTAATTTTACATTTAAATTAGACATAAAAACGTATTAATATTTTGATACTTTTTACTTCCCAAAAACCCGCTTTCTGGTTTTGACAACGAGAATATTTTCTTTAAAATAATTAATAAAAATTATATGTTTTGAATTTTGTAAAATAGTCATAATTTTTGAATTTGGAATATCAAAATTAGAACTGTGTGATTTTTTGGCATTTTCTGAAAAACATTCAATTTTTGATGAAAAGTAAAAAAAAGTGTGTTATTGTTTAAAGCTGAATTTTTATATAAATAATTATTTATAAATGAAATTTATTTTAATGTAATAATAGATAAATAATACATATATTGGTACAATTTAAATCATTGAAGTAATTTTATAATAATATTAAATATATAAAATTTTATTGAAATTTTTACCCTCTTTTATTCACCTTTAAGCACATTTGAAAATTTTCTTAATACATAATTTTACCACTTTTATGAATTGAATTTCAAAAATAAACAATATATTATGGAAATAAGTAAATAAATGTGGTTCAGTAGGTTGAAAATAATTTTTGGTGAATAGTAACTTATGAAGTTTATTTACCACGGTTAAAAGTAAATAGGGTAATTAAAGGTAAAAATTATATTATAATTACCCTAACACGTGTCCTAATTCAATTTTATAAGTATATTTTCACCAAAATCAATAGTATGAATAAAATATGATCCTTTTGATTCAACTGGATTAGATTAGGACATTTATTATTATTTTATTTAGAGAAGAGTTAAATGTGTAAAATTCAAAGATTAATAAGTAAAAAAAATTAATATAGGTTTATACATAAGATAAATTCGACTATATATATTTATCTGAAATCCAAAATGATTTCCTACATAATGGTATATTTTTTATATTTTTTATAAAATAAATAATTAAAATTATTTATGACCCAATGATGATGTAGTAATTACCTTAATAATGAATGAATAAAATAATTAACATTATAAATATCAAAATAATTGTATATTGAGAATTTTAATACATTCCAAAAAATTTAAACATTAATATGACATGTTAGGGTTTATTTAATGGATTTTTTCGAAGTAATCAAGTTTTTTTGACTTTCACAAAAACCAAATACTAAATAGTGTCAAAATTGACATAAATGAGTATTCAAAACAAAGGCTGTATTATTAAATGATATACAATTCTCAAAAATATAAGGCTCAACTAGAGGAATTATATAATTATTTATTTGACAATAATTAACAACATGAGGTTCTCTTTTCATTTTATTGTATGTTTATTAACCATGTAATACAAAAATACAAGAAGACATGGTAAATGATAAACTATTTAACTAAGAATTAAATCTAAAATATAAGGTTAATGCGGGGACATAAACTTCTCTAAAACATATTGGTTGGGAGGAATTCTACCCATTTCCACTTTATACCCAAACTAAATCCATTTGGAGATATTATAAACAGAAAATTAATTTTTAACAAAATAATATTTCAACCTTTTCCTAAAGTGACCCTCACCTCTCTTAGAAAAGGGTACTTTCCCTTCCCTTAAAATCAGACCACAAAGCCATTTTGATTGGCCAAAACCTGATCATATATCCTTCCAACTACCCTCACTTGAACATAGTGGCCGTAAATTGATCATAATGGAAACCTAAGGATCCCTTTTGATTAAATCAAAAGGAAACACCCGAATAAGAGGTAATAATTTCATCAGCTATTACAAAGATTCTTTCTTCTTCCACTTCCTCTTTCACTGTTGTTTTCATACCAAAACAATAACTATAGTTAAATATATATATTGTGATTTTATTATAAATATGGTATAACCATATTCATTACTCTTTTTCATCTTATGAACGGAAAATTCACCATACTTGTGCACATACAACTTACCTTCTCCATGTCGTGGTGTAGTTGGTTATTAAACAATTAATTATTTGGATGTGAATGATAATGAGTATAACTGATGTAAATAATAAATATAAAATTTTAATGATTATTTATATAAAATATACCATCCAATTACATAGGATTACCCCACTAATATAATGATATTGTCGCTTGTGCGTACATACAACTTATAGTCTGCACGACGTGATGAGATTTCATTCCCCATCATAACAATTAAAGAATAATTTTTATTTCACAATTAAAAATAATGTTTAAGAACTTAATATCATTATTTATATGAGTCAAATACATCCTATCCATAACAAACATGACTTAAATAATAAAACATATAAAGGAAAACAAATCAATTAACACCCAAAACAATGATACTACTGAAATATCATTAACAAAGAAATATTAAAAGATCATATATGATATAATATTCATGTATGTGGTTCATTTATGATTTAATAAAAATTATTTCACCATTATAAATGAGGTCAACCGACCCTCTATTAAAGAAATGTAAAAGGGAAGGGGTTTTCATCTCACCTTTATTCCATTGAGAATCATGTTAGATTTTACACAATATCCTTTTGTGTGGTGTATGTACAACCCATAATTGTATTATTTGGGAAATAAACATTAATTTATGGGTATTTTCTTCAACATTGTACGATCCTTCCGTCACGGGGTGCATGCTTCATATGTTACCAAATCGGTAAGGGAATTTCTAATTTCAATTTCCACTCAATGGGTTTTACGCAAACTTCATTGATTATTTTAATCTAAGATTATGTGTAAAATAACTATTTATTTATTTATGTAGTAATTTAAACTCCTCTTTGTGTGGATATACATCTAATAAAAATAATCACAACATTTATAAATTTTAAAGTCATCAATATGAAATTTGTAAGTGTAATCTTTACTCAATTTTGATTCATTGAGTTAAACATCAATGTCACGAGTGTTGTTTTTACAAGAATATGTGTGAATGTCCTCTGATTGATTTACACTTAATTTCGAATCATAATGAGTGTATTGATATTTTCCACACATAATTACGTCATTGATTTATCCTTAACCTAAGGATACAGTCTTTATAATGGATTTCATCTCAATTTACATTCCATTGATACTTCTTTGTTGATATGCGCCAATTCGTTTTTAAATGATGTATATACTATAATTTGACATAGTATATCATGAATCCATTAATTATAATGATATTATAATGTTTTTATTACCTCAATTATTTTTATTAAAGCATCTCTCATTTGGTTAGAAACTCTATCTAAAATATTATTTAAAAAGATTTAAAGATTTATTCTTCTATACATTTCTCATTAATATCCATGTTTTTGAAATGATTTTAATGATTTATTTATTGGGATATGAATTTTTTAAAATTAAAATTATTTTTCAAAGTTTCAATGTTTTATTGGACACTTTGATTGAAAAATATATTTTAAATAGCTTCTTGATAAATAGTGATACTTTTAAATGTCTTCATGAAAAAAAAAACAATATTCCTATCAAATAGTTGTACTGATTATTTTCGTCTATGTCAATATAGTTCATTATTATTGATTGAATTTGATTTATTATAATACAACCTTTCATTTTGTATTTAATGAGTTATGTTTGACTATAGATGTTCTATTTTTATACCATTCATGGTTTTTTGTTAAAATATTGACAATCTGTTTTATAGTTTTAATACAAATGTTTAGATTATGTTCCAACCTTTTCATATTCGGAATGCATTGGACTTGGTAAGGGACTGGTGGAGCCCATTATATCTCCTAGATGCATCGGTAGGTTTCATGAGAGAAATTAGTGTCTTGGAAGAAGGACTTGAAAAAAACTACTTGTAGTCTTGGCATAATGCCTTAACTATGTGGTTATGATGTCCGAAATTATGCATTTTATCATTATGAAATTAGCTATTGATATTAAATGTGATTATTCAACTATTATAATATCAATATGAATATGAAAATTTCATTATTTGATTTTTCTTTACCATATACTGTCGTTGATTATGTTTATAATGCTTGTGTTTTAGTCCAATAGACTTCCTTAAATGTTTATGCTTATTAATGATAGTTTTCTCTATATTGTTATCCCGACTAAGAATCTGTGATGACCCCTTTATTATGTTTTTTTCCAGGATGTGAAGAAGTATATTATGATTAACCTATAGGGATAGGCCAAAGGATATGCATCTGTTACAAGGGTACACAATATTTTTTTCTTTATTTCATGGTGTAATGTAAAACTTATGTGTGTATCTTGTACTTCAAAGGCTACTAAACTAATCGGCCTTTAATGACTTGATCTATTGTAATCATTCCAATGTTAGGTAATAATTCACCCGTCTCTGGGTAAATAGGGTCGGTGTGTTACACTTATACTAGTAATTGAATCTAGTGACTCGTGAGATTGAGACATGATTTGATATAAGCCAAGTGATATCTCTAATTATTGATGACTTCTTGGATTCCAATGAGGAATTATCCTTTGTAATATGTTTCCTTTTCACCTTAGAGTTTATGAGATTTACCTATTTTGAAGGATCCCATGTGTGATTTTTCTACGTATGTTTTGAACTAGTTGAGCCCGTATATGATTAATCTATCTTCTTCCCATACCAAGGATACCCTGAGGGTTTCTTTTTCTTACCAATAGAACTTCGTAACCCCGTATAGTAACTATATACTTCTTTGACATTTTGAGGGTCCTAGGATGATTTCTTTTTTGATATATACATTGTTTTGATGGTCTCAGGTAGGATGGCCATTTCCATATATCATTCCAAGGATCCCTTGTTGGATATATCTATTGCATAAAATTTTAGGATCCCATATAGTATTCCACTATTACATTACAGAAGAGGAATGAGAGTAGGATTACAACTATTATTCATGTAACCTGAGGATCTCATTTAGGATTCCCCGATTAGTTTATCTACAGAGGATCCCCAGTATGATGCCTCTCATTGGATGATGTTAGGGAAGTAGTGGGTGCACCGATTTTTGACTGAACCCCAGTTAGTACGTCAGTTTTGGGTAGATATGGTAGTTTTTGTTACCATAGAACCCAATCCTAACATAAAATCCCATGGGCTATGGCAATAGTGGAGGTTATAGGTGTTCAACCACCATCACTAGTTTTTATACATTCACTATAACAACCCTTCTATTTATTACACACTTAAACCTGATTTATTAAATAAAATATTCACTTGATACAACATATAAGATCAAGAGGTATAATTTCATTGGGAATTAGGATCATTACATAATATCTTAGAACATAAAACACACAACATCATTATTGAAATCATCTTTTACATGACCACTATATTCCCTCGTACTTAGAATTGCATGGGATAACCTGGGGACATGCATAAGAAAAGGGTGACTATAAAGCTCTATAAGGGAATAAACATGAAATTAAATGATTAATACACTAAATTTTAGATAATAGGCATATCAATGGATCACAAGAGAAACATGAACATAAAGGCATGATAAATCGTGATAATCATAACATGGAAATATTGCAACAACAGTTAACATGGAATTAGCATGAGCCAAGACTTATTGAACATGAAAAGTAAAACCTTATTTCACATGAATTAGCATGAGTCAAAACCAATTGATCATGATGTATCATGATATAATACTTTACCCAATTCATTGAGCGCTATCAGGGCACACTCTTCTTAAAAGTTCATTTCATGCATATGTGTGCCATATGGATCATGGAATCAATCCAAATCCTAAGTTATTACATGATTAATTAATGTGGAATAAATATATTAAAGTACCAGTCGACATTTATATGTGTATAAATTTGAATACCCTTGATAGAGACATGAGTATGGAATTCACTACACAAAGATCGTGGCATGGAAAAAACGCAGTGCAATTTTGGTAGCATAACAACGTGACATAAGGATTCATGAAAATGGTTGATGAGAGATAAAATTGTGTCTCATAATATATACATGAAATAGACAGTAACAGGGTCATATGTATACATTTCCCAACAAGAATAATGGAATTTAGATGCATAATACAAAATAATTACTTGGATATAAAAGAAGAGAGAGAATCCCCCAAGTAATTTCAGCATGGTAACTGGTGTACATAAGAGGCATTATTGAGAGAGAAAGGGGTATCCCATCATCCAAACATAAATTGGACAGTATGGGATAGGAGAAGAATCATACTCCAATATTTTTAATTGAAAAAAGGGCATAAAAACTTAAATAAAATTGTATAAAAATGAGAATGGAAGAAATCCCTTACATGGTAGTGTGATCCCAAAGGCTTGGGAGAGGCTTGAGAGTCGATTATTGAGAGATTGAGGCACCTTGAGAGGATTCTATAGAGATGATGGTAGGTTTTGGTCAAAATATAAATGATTTTAGTGAAGATAAAGTGGGAGCTTTGGTGGGATTATATAGAAAAAGAGAATACATTCTTTATTATTTAGGTTTGGGACACCTCACAATAAACTAATTAAAACCACAAACCAGCCCATGGTTTTTGCCCATGGTTTTTTCCAAAGGGTAGTGTAAAACAATATTGTATAAGGACAATGGACAGACATCTTAAAATAAAAGGGTTGCTTATGTGGGGGTGTGTCACACTCTCAAGGAAAACAATTTGAAAAGACAAAATGTTTTCTACGTCTTGAAGGGTCCACTAAAGCTTTGTAAAATAAATCAAACAAACCCAAAATAATATTATATTAATTGTAATACATGTATTTTCCAAACATAATCTTCATATTAGTTTATTATATCACTAGTGTTTCATTATGATGTAAGAAATAACATTATATATTTAAACGGTATTTAATTTTTACCCAAAAATTCGACTGTCTTAGAAAATTATGAAAAATTCAATGTTGGATAATTTTGACGTCCAAATTCCAAAAATAATATTCCTTTTATCTAAATAATTTTATAAATATGTGAATTTTTTGTTTAAAAATAAAAATTGACAATTACCGAAAATTCACAGGTTTTGATAAAAACAGCTTTCAAACCTTAATAAAAATTACAATTTCATTCCTAAATTTATATGATCATTTATATTTTACAAAAAGAAATTTAATTAAAATATTATTTTATTAAAATATTATTTAATTAAAAAATCCAATAATTAAACAAAATAGTTTTCGTAGTTGAATATTAATTAAAAATACTATTTGTACTTTAAAAACAATTTACAAAGTAGCAATAATAAAATGAATGAACATTATTAATAAAAAAATAATGTAAATAGTCATAGTGCTAGGGTATTGTTACATAACCCCTTATAAAACCTGCATAAGACTGATGGGTAAGGTTTGTGATGGTGATATAATCTTGGGATGGCTCGGATAAAATCGCTCGGGTGGTAATCTCTATTAAATTACACTTCTCTCGTAGTCAGTTCCACTCAAGCTTAATGTGTTCAAGATCGGCTTGGGCATGGTCAATAGAGAAGCCAAATGACACCAACTCCTTTCCGAGCTCCGAAAAATGGGCTTCGTATGGAGAATGTATATTGGATGAGGCCATCACTTCCTTTGTCTGAGTAAATTGGATTTGTTAAATCCATTTATTTATACTAATCTTGTGACCACTGTTCAATGGCTATATTAGCAACGGTCACAATTCATAACGGTATTTTAAACTCCAGAAACCTAAAACCAATGAAGTTAACATTTTATATAACCATAACAAACATTTAATTTGATCAAGAGGAATTTCCATTAATGAATGTTTGGGTCATTACAATCTTCACCCTTAAGAAATTTCTCCCTTGAAATTTCCTTTTAACACTCTAAAAAAATGCAGGTAACTCGCTTCATCACTTCCTCTGATTCCCACATCGCTTCTTCTAACTTGTGGTTTCTCCACAATACCTTTACGAGGGGCATTGTCTTATTTTGTAGAACTTTTTCTCTACGATCTAATATCTGCTCTGGTTTCTCCTCGTATGAAAGATCCTCCACTATCTGTACTACCACTAAAGAGAGTACATGTGAAGGGTCTGGTATGTACTTTATTAATAGGGATACATGAAATTCATCATGTACATTGGCCATGGTACGTGGAAGTGCTAGTCGATAGGCCATAACCCCCACATGATCAAGAATCTCGAAGGGGCGAATGTTCTTAGACTTAAATTCCATTTTTTTAAACCTCTTGACCTTATTCCATGTAGATATTCATTGAAATACCATTTCTCTAACTTTAAACTCAAGGTCGCATTGATGGTTATCATCATAACTCTTATGTCGACTCTAGGCTGCATTGATTTGCTACTGAATTGTTTTCACCTTCTCTACCATTTCTTCGACCATTTATGGTCATAACAGCTTATGTTCACCAACTTCATCCCAACATGTTAGTGTTTTGCACCTTTTTCCATATAGGGCTTCATATGGTGTCATTCAGATACCCGAGTGGAAACTGTTGTTGTAGATGAATTAAACCAGTGTATGATATTGGTCCCACCCTCCTTTGAAGTCCATATAACATGATCTCAACATATCCTCCAGTATTTGAATAGTTCTCTCAGATTTTCCATCATTTTGAGGATGATAGGTTGTACTAAAGTTGAGTTCGAGATCCAAAGCATGTTAAAGACTTTTCCAAAACTTAGAGGTGAATCTTGGATCTCGATCAGATAAAATAGAAAGTGGAACTCTATGTTGCCTTACCACTACTCTGATATATATACGTGCCAGTTGATCTAATGAGAAATCCTCTCGAATTTCAATAAAGCGTGTAGACTTTGTAAGGCGATCCTCAACAACCCAGATTGAATTATTTCCTTTGGATGTCTTCAGATGTCCAATGACAATGTCCATGGTGATTTTCTCCTATTTCCATGCTAGTATGGGTAATGGTTGCATCATCCCCTTATACTTCATCCTCTATGTATTCACTCACTGAAACACCGGGCAGTTTGATGTATACTCAGTGATCTCCTTCTTCATATTATCCCACCAATAATGCTCTTTAATATCTCAATATATCTTTGTGTTTACTGTGTGAATATAGAAATTAGAACTATGTTCATCATCCAAAATTTCCTTCCTCACCTCTATGCTTGATGGAACACTTAGACTTTTCCCAAATCTCACAATTCCTTCTATTTTAAAATTGAACTCCGAGGATTTCTGTAACACCCCAGGTAAATAAAGAATATGAAATTTTTATATTTATCCATATTTTTTAATAATATATTGATATGACTTTAAAGGGGACGCTATGCTCGATGGCGTACCCAACACGCAACAACGAGTTTCTTGGGAATCTTACGTTGCACTCTAATAATAAAATAATATTATTTTAAATGGTAGTTAACATGTAGCCATTGTTTTGGCGGGAATGGATAGAAATAACTAAAATATGTTTTTAAATGTTTTTACATTTATCCAATAAAAGATAAATGCATAAAATACGGAAAGAATTCAATTTTAGGCATATATGCCCTACTTTTCACTAAAGGTTCACTTATAGCCTTTTGATGGAGAACCGTCATTAAATATAGTTTTTTTTCACTCTTATACATCCTTTTGGACCAAATAAAACTCTTATTAAGAATTGGGACATCAAAATTTACTTTGTGTAAATTTTTGGTATCTTTCTGATAAAGTTTATTTTTTTAATGAATAGTGTAAAATGTTGTATTTTAATTCAAAACCTCTTTTTAATCTAATTTATTTATATGATTAGATTATCTTTTGAATTGGTTTTATAGTAAAATTAGAATATATATTTACCATTAATCCAATAGTGGTATTTGGAATGAATTTCACTTTGAAATCAGACTTAAACTAGCGTCAATCTTTTGATACTTATTGTTTCATAAAAACACGCTATTTGCTCTGACATCGGGAATTAATTATTAAAATAATTAATGTGACTTATATGTTTTTAATTTTGTAAAATAGACTTCATTTTTGAATTCGGAATATCAAATATAGCTTAGGGTGAATTTTTGGGATTTTTCTGAAAAACTTCAATTTTGATGAATAGTGAAACCACTAAGTGGTACTTATAAAAACTGATTTTTCCGTTTAAATGAAATTTTTCCATCTTTGTGTTTTGAATTTCAAAAATCCGACATACATGGTTGTCATTAAGAAGTAAAATGTGGTTTAATGGGATAAAAATAATTTTTTGGTGAATAGTAACTTATTAAGTTTTTAATCGCGATTAGAGGTAATTAGTGTAGTTTAAGGTAATAATAATGTTTTAATAATATTAAATGAACATGAAACATGCCCTAACCTCATTGGATGTGTCATGGCCGACCAAGAAAACCCATGGGTCAACTTTGGGACCCCATGAAGCCACTGTGGTTGGAAAATGACATTAATATCTTTTTATTTAAAGTTAAAGTAAAAATGAGGCAAACATGAAATGTTTTACGAAAACAATTTTTACATGGGTTTATACAAATAATATTGTTGACTATAAATATTAATTTGAAAGATAAAAATATTTCCTACATCATAGTATTTTTTTTATAATTTTTAGACATTAAATAAATTAACTTATTTATGACATCATGATGATGCAGCGATGACCTCATTATTTAACGATTTAAATAAAATGGAAATATAATGTAATATCTAAGACCTACACATGTTCAAAACCTATTGGATGAGTGGATTTAGAACCCTTATAACCTTATCCTAGAAACACATCAATTTGGGACCTCTTAAATCCGAATACCATTTTCAAATAAAGTAACATTTTCTTACTTTCCAAGAGTGCCCCTCCTCTCCTCTTATAAAAGGCCCCCACCTCTACCTCCATACCCACACTCCCAAAGCCTTTGGCTCGGAAAACACCTACCCATTTTGTCTCTCCATTTCACTATATTAATCCTTGAAGCCTCAAATTGGGCAGAAGTCTTCCCAAGGAAGCCTTTCAGCTCAAATCAAAGGGAGTTACCCGATTTTAAGGTAATGTCTTCTTTTGAGTCCTTTTGTTTTATTTTTCTTCTCCAACCCCCTAACCTCTTTTTATTCTTTTCTTTTGTAACCACTAAAGTATCATCAATATACTAGTATGTTGTTATAAAAAGTATTAGATATACACATACAAACACCTACATCTAATGGTTATTGAACATACTGTTTCCGTGGATGGTGAATTTCTGCCTCCCGAAATGATGATTGTTCAACATTCTTTTAACACCTTCAAAGGTGGCCATTAAGATGACACTGTATTTATATATGATATATAATATGTTTATGTTTTCCTTAATCTTCTGTATTTCTCATTTTGGGCATACCTTTATGGTTTCCATTATGGGTAAACACGATATCTTCATTTAAGGAAGTACGGACTACCGCCCCCTCAAAGTGATGTGATTCGTTAATGCCATATGTGGGACCTGTAAAGGATGGATTTAAAGTTATTATATATGATTTTATATTGGAATTATAATATACCTCTATATCATTATTATTTCATTCCATTAAAGTATGAGATAGAAATGAAAGTAGCGTTCATGCGTACGTACGGCTTACCGTCTCCATGAACAGTGCATTTCATTTCTTACCTCTAAATGATTATGTAATATTATAAATACATGTATATGATGGATATATATGATATATATGATATCCAAATCAGGAATTTCATTTTTTATATAAAGAACCTTTGACCACAGGAACAACATGTAATTGTAAGAAGTCCACTTTCGACTTAAGAACCAAATATCGACAAAACAAACATTATTAACTTAAATGGTTACATAATGTTTATAACATGGAAATAAGTGATATAAAAGGAATAATGAAATTAAAAAATGTTCTTAATCAAGTATAAATTAACTCAAGTTTATTATTCAGGATGTTAAAGAACAATCGAGTCAAGTCGGACCCGAGGTAAGGGATCTCACTCCTCTCTTTCTTTTTAAGTACACTCTTTTATGTCATTCCTTGTAAGCTCATGTTTCTTGTGATTGGGATGTTATTTTATATTACTCTTACTGTAATTTTTTATGTTCATATGATGAGAGACCCTATTCTATCACATCAATCCATATTGTAAGTTTTGAGTGGCGCCGTTAGGCTGCCGAATTTTCGTAAGAGATCTAACCTCTCTCTTTCTCTTTAAGTACTCTCCTTTATGTCACTTCTTTTAAGATCCACTTTTTTTATGATGGGGGATGTTATTTTATATTCCTCTTTCTTTAAATTTTATTTCAATGAGATGGGATATCCGATTTGATCTCATCAATCCATTTTTGGAAGTTTTAAGTGGCGACGTTAGGCTGCCGAGTTTTCGTAAGGGATTTTTCATCTCACTTTTATTCCTGTGAGATTTATGCTACATTTACCACAATTTCATTTGAGTGGTTTATGTAATTCCCATTATTACACTCCTTTTTTAATATAATTCAATTTATGGGTATTTACATATTCATTTTATGACACTTCTTCAATCGGGTGTACTTTTCGAAAGTTACCCAAGTCGGTAAGGGAACCTTTCACCCTCCTCATTTTAAAAGACTTCGTTTGTTATGTCTTTTAATTCACATACTATTATGTTGGGATATGTTATTCTATATCCTGATTGATGTAAATTTTATTTCAAAGTGATGAGATTCCCTTTTTATCTCTCATCAACTCATTTTCTGAATTTTTGAAGTGACGCCGTTTAGGCTGTCGAATTTTACCAAGGGAACGTTTTATCCCAATTTCGATTTCTTTGGGTTCAACATGTAGTTATTGAATATGTCATCCTTTTAATATGTGTGAATGACCTTTTATTGTTTTACACTTAATATCCAATTATATTTTGTGTATTTATGTTTGTCACACATAATTTTGAGATTGATTTATCCTTAATTTAAGGATACCTTCTTTATAAGGTATTTCATCACATTTTACATCCCTATTGAGACTTCATTGTTTTTATGCACCAATTCACTCTTATATGGTGTATATAATGTCCTTTGGAATATTATATCATGAATCCATTTATTCTCATGATATTATAAAGTTCAGATTAAATGTTATTCCTCAATTATTGTATTCAAGTGTCTCTAATTTTGGTAAAAACCCTTTAACCAAAATATCACATTAAATGTTTTAATGATTTTTTCTTATTAATATCCATGTTTTCAAAATGGTTTTAAGGATTTATTTATATGGATATTAATGGTTTAAAATTTTAAAAGCTTCAAGGTGGTATGGGACACTTTGATTCAAAAATCTCCTTATTAAATGTTTTAAATGGTTTTAGAAATGGTTTCTTTTTTAAAAGATTCATTATTTCAATATACTAAAATGTTATATTGTGATTGAAATGTTGAAATGTTATGTTTCCTTTATGCATGTTTTATGTGATACGTTTATGTTATGGTTCTTGGTAATTGTTATGAAAACGGGTGGTTCCGTGATAAACTAAGGGTGGGTGAGCCCGGTATAGCTCTCCAATGCATTGGGTAACGCGAAGGAGTGAAACATTGAGGTTTCTCCGAAGAGATTTAGGGAATATACTGTGATGGGTATTCTAAAACGTAACCAAGAGGGTTACTCTATACGTAAGAATGTTATTAATGCCTCAAGTTACCTTTATGTCATATTATTTCTATGATTTATTCATGATTTTATGAGGTATGTTAAAGTGCTTATGTTTTATGGGTAAAGTATGATTTCATTCTTATGTATACATGTACTCATGTTCCCTTTCCATATTTTTATATCCCTTACTGGGATTTTTATGATCATCCCAAGTTTTTGAAATGTTTTTCACATGTCAAGTGAAGGGTACATGATGTGATGATAGTGTCAATGATGTGTCAAGAAAGAATCCATGTTTTATTTTAAATATTTTTCTGTTGATGGGAAGAATGAATATTGTCTTTTATGTAACCACTTTGTCTAAATGTGGAATGTAATGCAAGTTTCATGATCTAATTCTCTAAAACTCAACCTAAAAAGATCCTCAATGTGTAATCTAGTAATAACTCAAGATTATGTAAGGTTTAAGGCTGGGGCCTTATAGTTGGTATCAAAGGTCAGTTTAGATAACTTTAGAGGTTAGGGTATTCTATAAGAATAAGTGACAGTACCATAATGGATAGGATTTCAGAAAGAGTCCTAGTTTTAGATAAAGTGAATGAGTAAGTATATCTCAGTGGTTATCTCCCTCATTAGTACATGATGGTTTTGTTGATATACTTACACTGACATTTCTGTTTTTAGTGAAATGATGGATCTAGCAGGCACCAAAGAGACAACAGGTTTGAAGGAAACTATGGTGGTTCTCTGATTAAGAGACTGAAAGAAATGGGGATTCAATGAGGAATCTTATGGTTGTTCTAAACCAACTATCAAGGAGTCATGATCAACCACTTTAACCTTGGTATGTTCTATAATGCATCATGTACGAGATGACCAAATCGATGTGGAAGTTTAGGTAATAATTATAAAGGTAACCATTAGAGTTTATATGATCCTTACTTTTGAGGTAATTATGGGTTATTATATGATATGATGGAAAATGAAAGGCATGTGATAAACTTGAGGTTAAAATATGTTATTATTATTTTTGAAGATTTTATCTCATTTTGGGGAATGTTTTAAGAATTTTATAGTTTTGGAAAAAGGAAAACACGCAGACCATGTGACAACCCGTCGCGTCGGACAAAGCTACGAGAATCGAACCCACAACCAAAGTGCGACTGGTATTTATCGCCTACCACTGGACTACGTGATGTCCCTAGTTAGTTTGACCGATTATTTTTAGTTAGATGATTTTATGAATTAAGAGTAAGTTGATTTTGGGTTATTTATGAAAATGATTAACCTATCATGGAGAATATGTGATTAGGTTAATTACTTTTCAATACGAGACTTTAGGAGCAACTGATGTTGTTTGGAGATAAATGTTATGATTTAACTTGGAAGACTATGTGACTAAATCCTTCAAATATTTGGGTTTCAATCTTAGATTGGTTTACTTTGAAGAATTTTATGGAAAAATTGTTTATCGGATGGTCCTCGTTGAACTTTGGGTTTTGTTGGACAAATTTTGGAGATTAAGAAAAGATTTTCTTTTTATAAAGGGTTATCCTTTTATGGATTATCTGATCTTGTACTAAACATTTTGGTTTTGGTTTTGGTTAACGTCTAAAGACATGGGAAGTATATAGTTCTCTTTTTTGGATTAGGTGACTCTATAGAAGTTGATTATAGTACTCTTAATGTGAACAAGTCTTCCTAAACACTCGCCTTTTTGGAGAAAATATGAGTTTGATTAAGGAATCTAGTAAATTTGGAAAGTCAACACGATAAGTGATTATGTTTCCTAATGAATAAATTCCTCAATAAAAAGTAACTTAAAACATAAATATTGTCTATTAACTTTTCCTACTGGGGAATCGAATACCGTTTAACCCATCAGAAGTTTGTGATTTTCTTATTGTTAACATTCTCCTAAACATGTTTTCTATCACTCTCCATCAGAACATGACCCTATGTTTTCTCCTCCATGTCCATGTTTTTCTACATATGGGTTAACTCGGGTGACCTCTGTACTTATCTTCCTTTATTTTAAAGTGATTGTTTTACCGACTCTTGTTCCGATGTGGGACTTTCAAGGATGTTTCCAAGCTCAATTTTAAAAATTTCGAGGATGCAATTCCCAAAAGGGGGGAAGGATGTAACACCCCAGGTAAATAAAGAATATGAAATTTTTATATTTATCCATATTTGTTAATAAAATATATATATGACTTTAAAGGGGACGCTATGCTCGATGGCGTACCCAACACGCAACAACGAGTTTCTTGGGAATCTTACGTTGCACTCTAATAATAAAATAATATTATTTTAAATGGTAGTTAACATGTAGCCTTTGTTTTGGTGGGAATGGATAGAAATAACTAAAATATGTTTTTAAATGTTTTTACATTTATCCAATAAAAGATAAAGGCATAAAATATGGAAAGAATTCAATTTTAGGCGTATATGCCCTACTTTTCACTAAAGGTTCACATATCGCCTTTTCATGGAGAACCGTCATTAAATATAGTTTTGTTCACTCTTATACATCCTTTTGGACCAAATAAAACTCTTCTTAAGAATTGGGACATCAAAATTTACTTTGTGTAAATTTCTGGTATCTTTCTGATAAAGTTTATTTTTTTTAATGAATAGTGTAAAATGTTGTATTTTAATTCAAATCCTCTTTTTAATATAATTTATTTATATGATTAGATTATATTTTGAATTGGTTTTAAAGTAAAATTAGAATTTATTTTTACCATTAAATCCAATAGTGGTCATTGGAATTAATTTCACTTTGAAATCAGACGTAAACTAGTGTCAATCTTTTGATACTTATTGTTTCATAAAAACACGCTATTTGCTCTGATAGCGGGAATTAATTATTAAATTAATTAATGTGACTTATATGTTTTGAATTTTGTAAAATAGACTTCATTTTTGAATTCGGAATATCAAATATAGCTTAGGGTGGATTTTTGGGATTTTTCTGAAAAACTTCAATTTTTGATGAATAGTGAAACCACTAAGTCGTACTTATAAAAACTGATTTTTCCGTTTAAATGAAATTTTGCCATCTTTGTGTTTTGAATTTCAAAAATACGACATACATGGTTGTCATTAAGAAGTAAAATGTGGTTCAATGGGATAAAAATAATTTTTTGGTGAATAGTAACTTATTAAGTTTTTAATCGCGATTAGAGGTAATTAGTGTAGTTTAATGTAAAAATAATGTTTTAATAATATGAAATGAACTTGAAACATGTCCTAACCTCAATGTATGTGTCATGGCCGACCAAGACAACCCATGAGTCAACTTGGGGACCCCATGAAGCCACTTTGGTTGGAAAATGACATTAATATCTTTTTATTTAAAATTAAAGTAAAAATTAGACAAACATGAAATGTTTTACTAAAACAATTTTTACATGGGATTATACAAATCAGATTTTTGACTATAAATATTCATTGGAAAGAAAAAATTATTTTCTACATCATAGTATTTTTTTTATAATTTTTAGACATTAAATAAATTAACTTATTTATGACATCATGATGATGCAGCGATGACCTCATTATTTAACGATTTAAATAAAATGGAAAGATAATCTAATATATAAGACCTACAAATGTCCAAAACCTATTGGATTAGTGGATTTCTAACCCTTATAACCTTATCCTCGAAACACATCAATTTGGGACCTCTTAAATCCGAATACCATTTTCAAATAAAGTAACATTTGCTTACTTTTCAAGAGTGCCCCTCCTCTCCTCTTATAAAAGGCCCCCACCTCTACCTCCTTACCCACACTCCCAAAGCCTTTGGCTCGGCCAAAACCTACCCATTTTGTCTCTACATTTCCCTATAGTACTCCTTGAAGACTCACATTGGGCATAAGTCTTCCTAAGGAAGCCTTTTAGCTCAAACCAAAGGGAGTTACCGGATTTTAAGGTAATGTCTTCTTTTGAGTCCTTTTGTTTTATTTTGCTTCTCCAACCCCCTAAACTCTTTTTATTATTTTCTTTTGTAACAACTAAAGTATCCTCAATATAATATTATGTTTTTATAAGAAGGATTATAGCTACACTTACACACACCTACATCTAATGGTTAAAGAACATACTGTTTCCGTGGATGGCGAATTTCTGCCTCCCGAAACGATGATTGTTCAACATTCTTTTAACACCTTAAAAGGTGGCCATTAAGATGACACTATATTTATATATGATATATAACATTTTTATGTTTTCCTTAAGATTCTTTATTTTTCATTTTGGGCATACCTTTATGGTTTCTATTATGGGTAAACACGATATCTTTATTTAAGGAAGTGTGCACTACCGCCCCCTCAGAGTGATGTGATTCTTTAATGCCATATGTGGGAAGTCTAAAGGATGGATTTAAAGTTATTATATATGATGTTATATTTGAATTATAATATACCTATATATCATTATTATTTCTTTCCATTAAATTATGAGATAGAAATGAAAGTAGCGTTCATGCGTACGTACGGCTTACCATCTCCATGAACGGTGCATTTCATTTCTTACCTCTAAATGATTATGTAATATTATAAATACATGTATATGCTGGATATATATGATATATATGATATCAAAATCAGGAATTTAATTCTGGATATAAATAACCTTTGACCACACGAACAACATGTAATTGTAAGAAGTCCACTTTCGACTTAAGAACCAAATATCGACAAAACAAGCATTATTAACTTAAATGGTTACATAATGTTTATAACATGGAAATAAGTGATATAAAAGGAATAATGAACTTTAAAAGGTTCTTAATCAAGTATAAATTAACTCATGTTTATTATTCAGGACGTTAAAGAACGATCGAGTCAAGTCAGACCCGAGGTAAGGGATCCCACTCCTCTCTTTCTTTTTAAGTACACTCTTTTATGTCATTCCTTCTAAACTCATCTTTCTTGTGATTGGGATGTTCTTTTATATTACTCTTACTGTAATTTTTATTTTCATATGATGAGAGAACCTATTCTCTCTCATCAATCCATTTTGGAAGTTTTGAGTGGCGCTGTTAGGCTGCCGAATTTTCGTAAGAGATCTAACCTCTCTCTTTCTCTTTAAGTACTCTCCTTTAGGTCACTTATTTTAACCTCCACTTTTTTTATGATGGGGGATGTTATTTTATATTCCTCTTGATTTAAATTTTATTGTAATGAGATGGGATACCCTATTTCATCTCATCAATCCATTTTTGGAAGTTTTAAGTGGCGCCGTTAGGCTGCCGAGTTTTCGTAAAGGATTTTTCATCTCACTTTTATTCCTGTGAAATTTATGCTACATTTTCCACAATTTCATTTGAGTGGTTTATGTAATGCCCATTATTACACTCCTTTTTTAATATAATTCCATTTATGGGTATTTACATATTCATTTTATGACACTTCTTCAATGGGGTGTACTTTTCGAAAGTTACCCAAGTCGGTAAGGGAACCTTTCACCCTCCTCATTTTAAAAGACTTCGTTTGTTATGTCTTTTAGTTCACATACTATTATGTTGGGATATGTTCTTCTATGTCCTGATTGATGTAAATTTTATTTCCAAGTGATGAGATTCCCTTTTTATCTCTCATGAACTCATTTTCTGAATTTTTGAAGTGACGCCATTTAGGCTGTCAAATTTTACCAAGGGAACGTTTTAACCCAATTTCGATTTCTTTGGGTTCAACATGTAGTTATTGAATATGCCATCCTTTGAATATGTGTTAATGACCTTTTATTGTTTTACACTTAATATCCAATTATATTGGGTGTATTTATATTTGTCACACATAATTTTGAGATTGATTTATCCTTAATTTAAGGATACCATCTTTATAAGGGATTTCATCACATTTTACATCCCTATTGAGACTTCGTTGTTGTTATGCACCAATTCACTCTTATATGGTGTATATACTGTCCTTTGGAATATTATATCATGAATCCATTTATTCTCATGATATTATAAAGTTCTGATAAAATGTTATTCCTCAATTATTTAATTCAAGTGTCTCTAATTTTGGTAAAAACCCTTTAACCAAAATATCACTTTAAATGTTTTAATGATTTGTTCTTATTAATATCCATGTTTTAAAAATGGTTTTAAGGATTTATTTATATGGATATTAATGGTTTAAAATGTTAAAATCTTCAAGGTGGTATGGAAAAATTTGATTCAAAAATCTCCTTATTAAATGTTTTAAATGGTTTTAGAAATGGTTTCTTTTTTAACAGATTAATTATTTCAATATACTAAAATGTTATATTGTGATTGAAATGTGGAAATGTTATGTTTCCTTTATGCATGTTTTATGTGATACGTTTATGTTATGGTTCTTGGGTATTGTTATGAAAACGGGTGGTTCCGTGATAAACTAAGGGCGGGTGAGCCCGATATAGCTCTCCAATGCATTGGGTAACGCGAAGGAGTGAAACATTGAGGTTTCTCTGAAGGGATTTAGGGAATATACTGTGATGGGTATTCCAAAACATAACCAAGAGGGTTAATACCTACTTAAGAATGTTATGAATGCCTCAAGTTACCTTTATGTCATATTATTTCTATGATTTATTCATGATTTTATGAGGTATGTTAAAGTGCTTATGTTTTATGGGTAATGTATGATTTCATTCTTATGTATACATGTACTCATGTTTCCTTTCCATATTTTTATATCCCTTACTGGGCTTTTTATGCTCATCCCATGTTTTTGAAATGTTTTTCACAGGTCAAGGGAAGGGTACATGATGTGATGATAGTGTTAAGGATGTGTCAAGAAAGAATCCATGTTTTATTTTAAATATGTTTCCGTTGATGGGAAGAATGAATACTGTCTTTTATGTAACCACTTTGTCTAAATGTGGAATGTAATGCAAGTTTAATGATCTAATTCTCTAAAACTCTAAACCTAAAAAGATCCTCAGTGTGTAATCTTGTAATAACTCAAGATTAAGTAATGTTTAAGGCTGGGGCCTTATAGTTTCCCTTTTCTGATAGCTTCCACTTTCTTCTGAATTCCCACAACATCCTTTTGAGCATCCTTTAAGCTTTACAAAAGAGATCATTGAGCAATCATTTGTGGTAGGATTGATGATGTTCTCATATTTATGATTACCATGTCCATATTTATCATGTCTGTGAAGATTGGATCCTTCTCAATTCTCATCAAGGATATTATCATCGGGTCCTTTCTACTTATAGCATCCACCACCATGTTTTCCTTCCCAATGTGGTAATGGATTGAGCAGTCATAGTCTTTGATCAGCTCTAACCATCTTCGTTGGCACATGTTCAACTCTTTCAGTGTGAATATATACTTGAAGATTTTGTGATCAGTATATATTTTACACTTCCCCCCATAGAGATAATGCCGCCAAATTTTTAAAGCGAAGATCACTACAACCAACTCCAAATCATGTTTTGGATAACTCGGCTCATGAACATTCAATTTCCTTGTAGCATAAGAAATGACTTTTTCATTTTTAGTCAACAAAAATCTCTGTCCCTTATTCAAAGCATCACTAAATACCACAAAATGATATCCAATTGTGGGTAAAGTGAGCACGAGCATAGTGATATGCCTTCTTTTTTAACGCCTTGAAGCTTTCTTCTCATTCATCACTACAAACAGACTTTACTCCCATCCAAGTTAACATGGTAAGAGGGTAGGACAATCGTGAAAAATTTATCACAAATCATCGACAATATCTTGCTAACCCCATGAAGCTACGAATATCCATTATCGATGTTGGCCTTGGCCATCCCTCAATTGCATATGTTTTGGAGGGATCCAAAGTTATCCCTTTGCTTGTGATGATATGGCACAAGAATGAGACCACCTTTAACCAGAACACATTCTTGTTGTACTTTTCATATAGATTCCCATTCTGCATGGTCTCTAGTACACTTTGTAGATTATCCTGATGATCCATCTTGGTTTTTGAGTATATCATAATATCATCTATAATGACTACCAAAAATTTCTCAAGGAAATCCCTAATGACTATATTAATCCAGTCCATGATGATTGATGGAGATTTAGTGAGCCTAAAAGGCATTACTATGAATTCATAGTGCCCATATCTTGTATGAAAATCAGTCTTGGGGATATCTTCCTTCTTCTCCCTTACTTGAAAATATCCTGACTCCAAATCCACCTTGGAGAAGTATTGTGCTCCACGTAGCTGATCGAATAAGTCATCGATTTGTGGGATAGGATACTTGTTCATTACCATGCTTTTGTTAAGATCACGATAATTGATACCAAGGTTCAATGACCCATCTTTCTTATTGAATAAGAGGACTCGTGCACCCCATGGTGAAGCACGTGGGTGTATAAACCCTTTATCCAAACTCGCATGTAGTGGTTTATTAAGCTCCTAAAGCTCCATAAAATCCATTCTATACAGATTCTTGAATATTGGTAATTCCCCTGGTATAATATCAACTGGTAATTCAAAATATATTCTAGGAGTAAGACTAGGAAATTACTTGTGAAACACTTTAGTAAACTCCCTCAAACTAGGCATGTCTTAATGGATGTTTTCCTGCTTAGGCTCCATCATCTATGCCAAATACGCGTGCTCATATGGAAGTAATATCTACTTTTGAGATGATGGAGCTAAAGAAGGTTCACCTTCCTCCGTGCACTTGTATAGAATTGGGGGCTGATTGTATTCATGTAGAGTGATTTCCCTCTCATAGAAATTTATATTGTCTCTATATAAGGAAATCAAATCCATGCCAAGAATTACATCAAATTCCACCAGAGGGATTATGATGAGGTTCACTGGGAATTTCAATCTCCAAATTATGATAGGGAAGGAATTTTATTCATGGGATGCAATGATTTACCCATTTTCCATACTCACCAACATCTTTACTTTCATGATTTTTTGTGGTGCTGAGATTTTTCAACTAAACTTTTGGGATATAAAAGAATGCGTGGAACCTGTATCAAAAATTTATGTTCTCTATTCACAAATGAATAACTAGAGTACATGTCACCACATCATTTTCAGGGTTCACGTTGTTATTAGTTATGGAGAAAGCTCTACCTTGCTACATTGAAGGTTGTTGGTTGGCTCTTAAAACCCTTGTCTTAGGGCACTGATTTGCAATATGCACTGGTTCTTGGTAGTTGTTGTAATGAAAAATGCATTGAAGTTATAAAAGAGTGTTCCTCTCCTCTATTACAGACATGGGTTTTTCATGTTGGAAGTTAGTATCTAGGTTCCCTTCTCTTCCACACCAAAAGCATTTCTTGTCCCACTTCAGGAAATTTCTAGGGTGCTTCTTTCTACACCATTCGCAAGTGGGGTGCTGGATCTTCTTAGAACCATTGGATTTATCAATTGGATGGCTTGCATTGATGTCCACGTTATGATTATTATCCCCATGATACCCCTGAGATTATATTGTCTCCATTTTTACCTTGCGGGCACATCAAACAATTTCCTCATTGTTGTCGAAGTCATGGATCACCAGAACTTTCCGTAGGCTAGGTTTCAGCCCACCAAAGAAGTGGTGAACCTTGCATTTAGGGGTAACGAAAAAGCCGGAGGCATATCGGTCAAGCCTAGTGATTTTTTCCTCATATTCTCTGATAGATTTTCCATCTTTTTTTCTTGAGGGAAAGGATGTGCCTTTCCATCTTTAGTCAGAGGCAGCACAGAAAATATTTATCAAAAAACATCTTTCATAAATCCTTCCATTCAAACGCCTCAATATACTCCTCAGGCTTTTTATTTTTGATCAACTCCCACCATTGATTAGCATCACCCTCCATATGATAAGAATCCATGAGAACCTATTATTTTTTAGAACATTGAAGGATAGAGAATATCTTTTCAATGGAGTTGACTCATTGTTTTTTTATTAAGGGATTGGATAATTCACTAATAGTAGGGGGCATTTTTCTCATGAATCTCTTGATATTGACTTGTTCTTTCTGGGGGGGTGAACATTCCCCCTGACCTAGGTTTCTATTCAAAACTTTAGTTAACTGAGAGAGAAGCATGAAAAAGTTTTTGATTCCCACTCCCATCAGATTGGGAATCTCATTACCATAGTCATCACATTGACCTTCACATCAGTTGCTAGCCTGAGTCCTCCTATTACTGGCCATTGGTTGGAATAAAAGGAATGTTAGGGGTAACACATAGCGGATAATCCAAGGAAAAAACATATGACTTATAAATAACTTTTATTTCCTTAACTTATGAATCCATAGGCTTCAATCTATGCTATTCATGATCTACTTTCTAACATATCTACTTAGGGGTAACTTTTTCATTCCCAAAATAAGGGTTCATACTGAGATTGTGAATTTACCAAATAATATCGCCCCAAGAGTGTTATATCCATGAGTGATTCAATGCCTATTATCATGAACTAGTTCCTGTTCAAGTCTAGCACAAAACAGAGTTTTCAGGTTTTACCCCTAGGATACCTCTGTGCCAGAGCCGCCTCTACCTGCTCATTTCCATACAGGGATGTATTTTCGTGATAACCCACTTACTCAATACTCATAAATACATAGGGATTTTTTATTATACTTATTCTAGTATCTAATTCTTCACTAGGGTTTTCTAATCCAAATCCCAAAAATAACTAAACCTATCCTCTAATACTAACTATAACAACCCTATTTTTTATTACACACTAAAACCTGATTTATTACATAAAATATTCACATGATACAACATAGAAGATGTAGGGGTATCATGCATTTGATTCTTATGAACATTACATAATATCTTAGAAAATAAAATAGACAACATATTTATCGAAAACATCCTTTACATGACCTCTACATTCCCTCGTACTTAGCATTGCTTGGGATAACCTGAGGACATGCGTAAGAAAAGGGTGAGGTATGAAGCCCAGTAACAGAATAAAAATGGAATTACCTGAGTAATAAAATACAATTTAGAAAATTGGAATATAAATGTATAACAAGAGAAACATTAACATAAAGGCATGACAATGCATGATAATCATAACATGGAAATGTGGAAACAACACTTAACATGGAATTAGCATGAGCTAAGGCTCATTGCACATTGAGAATAAGTAAAAACTTATTTCACATGAAGCATGAGTAAAAACTCGTTTCACTTTAAGTAACATGATTCAACACCCATTTCACATTATGTATCATGATATTATACTTTACCCAATGCATTGAAGCACTATCAGGGCTCACCCTTCTTAAACATTTAATTTCATGCATAAGTGAGCCACATGGATCATTGAATAAATCAACATCTTAAGTATTTAAATTATTAATTAATGTGGAATAAATACATGAAAGTAACATTCAATATGTATATGTGTATCAAGCTTAATACCATATATAGAGACATGGGTATGGTATTCACTACACAATGATATTGGCTGGAAAAAACACGGTGCAATTTTGGCAGCATAACGGCTTGACATAAGGATTCATGAAAATTGTTGACGAAAGAGAAAATTAGGTCTCATAATATATACATGAAATATAAATTAAAGGGGTCATATATATACATTTCCCAAAATAATTATTGGAATTTATATGCATAGTAAAAAATAATTTATTGGATGTAAAAGAGGAGAGAGAAATCCCTCATGGCATTTTGGCATGGTAACAGGTGTACATTGGAGGAATTAATGGGTGAGAAAGTGTTATTCCATCATAAAAATAAAAAAAATAGTAATGTATGGGGGAGGTGAGAAATCATACTCCAACAATTGTAATTGAAAAAAATGGTATAAGAACTTAACAAAATTATTCAAAAATGATAATGGAAGAAATCCCTTACTTGGAAGTGTGATCCCAAAGGTTAGGGAGTGGATTGATAGAGGATTCTTGAGAGATTAGGACAACTTGGGAGGATTTTAGAGAAAGAGGTAAGGGGTTGGTAGAACTCAAAAGTCATTGAGTGATGAGGAAGTGGGATATTGGGTGGGTTTATATAGAAAAGGAGAGGGAATTTTTTATTATTTAGATGTGGGACACCTCACATTAAACTAAACATAAAACCAAAAACCAGCCCAAGGGTTTTGGCCAATGCCTTTTCCAAAGGGGAGTGGAAAAATAAATTATAAGGAGAATGTGAAAACATTTCAATATAATATGGTGGCTTATGTGGAGATGAGTTACAGTATCAAAGAAAACAATTTAAGAAGACAAAATGTTTTATAAGCTTTGAAGAGTCTACTAGAGCTTTGTAAAACAAATAAAACAAACCCAAAATCATATTATTTTAATTGTAAAACACTTATTAGCCGAAAATAATGGTTATATTATTTTATGACATCATTATTGTGTCATTATAATGTCATAAAACACATTATATATTTAAACGATATTTATTTTTTACCAAAAAATTTTACTGTCTCAAAAAATTATGAAAATTTCACCATTGGATAATTTTTACATACCGATTCCAAAAATAATAATAATTTTATCTAAATAATTTTATAAATAAGTGAATTTTTTCTTTTAAAATAAAAACCGACATTTTCCTAAAATTCATGGGCTCTGACAAAAATAGCTTTCCAACCTTAATAAAAATTACAATTGCATCCATAAAAATATATGATCATTTATATTTAACAAAAAGTAATTTATTTTTAATAATATCTTATTAAAATATTATTTAATTCAAAAATCCATTATTTCATCCAAATAGATTTCTTAGTTGAATATTAACTAAAAATACTCTTTGTGCTTCAAAAAGTATTTACAAAGTAACAATAATAAAATGAATGCACATTCATTTTACAAAAATAATGTACATAGTCATAGTGATAGGGTATTGTTACATAACTCTTTATAACACCCACATAAGACCAAAGGGTAAGTTGTGCGATGATGGCAGACTCTTGGGATGGCTCAGATTATATCACTCAGGTGGTAATCTCTATTAACTTCCATTTTTTCAGTAGTCGGTTCCACTAAAGATTAAAGTGTTCAAGATTATCAAGGGTTGGCCAAGAGCTAAGCCCAATGATGACAAATCCTTTTCAGTCTACAAAAAATGGGCTTCGTACGGGGAAAGTTTACTGGATGAGGCCATCGCTTAATTTGTCTGAGTAAATTGGATTTGTTAAAGCCCTATATTTATACTAATCTTGTGATCATTGTTCAAAGTCTATATTGTCAACGATCACAATTCATTATGGTATTTTAAAATACTGAAACATAAAACCAATGAAGTTCAAATTTTATATAACCACAATAAAAAATTATTTAGATCAAGTGTTATTTCTATTGATGAATGTTTGGGTCGTTACATTCGCTTTCTTATTTCTGAGGAAATGTTGTTTGCCAGATCTGCTTTCTAGTTGGTAGATGTTGAGCATGACATGAGGATACTTTCTTTTTCTTTGGGATGGACAAAAATTCTTTCTTGGGATCCAGCATCTGAGCAATGTTATTGTTATATTTATTTCAATACCTAGATATACTACCTAGGATCTTAATGTTGAGCCTATATGTTTATGATTCTAATGTTTTTGGGATATCTATAATATTTACATGGGATCGGGTTATTGATCATATGGTTTTGATATACTCGTTTGGAATCCCTTTTAATGATAATCATGGATGATTACCCTCTATTATGTGATGCGGTTGACTCCACTCTCCTCAATTTGTTATATGATGAAAATGTTAATTCTCTCTTTGAATCATGGGTTTAATGACGACGATTACAATATCCTCATCCTTGGATTTTTGGGGAATGATTATGCTCTAATAAACATGAATTCTATAGAGGTTGATTATGCTTTCCTCAGCATGTGTATTTTGGGGAATGATTTTTTTCTTTTTGATTTTTCAAACAATGAGTAAATTTAGAAATACTCTCTATGATTTGGATTATGATCCCTTTTTCTTATTAGGTTTTTTGATCATGGAATGTAACTCTTATTATTCTTATTGGGAATGATGTCTATATCTAGATCTCAAGGGTGGGTATACGATCTCAGTGATGAGCTCACCTACGGATCTCCTAAGTGTCATACCCATAGGGTTCATTCGAATCGAAATGATGCGACCACCTATAGACCAGTGTCTACAGATCAAATATTAGACGAGATTTTCTAGTCATAAGATGCATGGAGTCCAATTCTTTTCCATTTATAGGAGTTCTATACGTACTTACCAAGAATCTATTATTATAGTGATCGGAGGTGATTATAGGTGATCTCAAGGTTATGACGAGCATCTCATTATGGTAAAGTATAATACTCAGAGAAATTTCTAGAATTAGAAATAGTTAGTATATGATGATTTGGATTATATACATAGAGTTTGAAATAAATATATATTTCTTGAGTGGAATGATTTCTAGCTCATTTCCCTTTCGAACGATGTCTATGAAATCTAGAATAAGGACCCATGGATTTTATGAATATTGTTTTTTTTGTTTTTTCATTTAATCTTCTCATAAATATTAATATTTATTCATATAATTATAGGTATGGGACTTTTAATATATAATAATAAAAATATGGATATCCATGAACAAAATATGATCGTCTGATCATGATTACAGATCATAGGTTTGAAATTTGTGTCACATTAACTAGTTTTATTTATATTTTTGGTTGAGTTTTGTCTAGGATAGGAATGTTTATTTTTCAGGCACATATAGAAGAATTTTTATAGTATCATCCTTGGGGTGGCGTACTGCAATTTTTTCCCACACTTGAACATCCACCACCGGGAACATGTAGACCATATGTCTATTTTTTTAGGATGAGAATATTTTTCGTGGAGGATTGTACTGAGGCTGAGAGTTTATTTATCAAGAAATAATGCACGAGTAAGTTCTCATGATCGGGTTGTTGTAGTTCAGTAGTGTATGGAGACTGGGTATGTGGTATGGATGAAAGTTAGTAGTAGAGATATGTAAATTTATTTTTTTCATCTATTATTTCAATAATTGTATGGCCATACTTGTGGGTGAAAAATGTTTTATGTATGACATATCAGTTTGAAGATTTATTAAACTTATATTTATTATTAATTCATCTTCTATTTATGTTTGTTTACTATTTTCACACTATGTTTATTTACTGATGATTATGATACTTATATATTTCCTCTATTTTCTTACACTGATATAATTTAATATTCTCTCCACTATCACACCCTAGGCCCTTGCTGTGATTTGATAGGCTTTGGAATATGGGGAGGCATGCTTAAGGCCTCATAACCAACCAGCTAGAGGAAACATATTGGTGGAATCAAGGATAAGATCTTAAAAAATATTATAAAAGATATTATTTTCTGACAATTTAATATTTAGAATATGGTAGAAAAGAGTAATGGGAATGAGTCAGAACCTGTGATGGGTACTATACTAGTGTGTTAGGAACAATTTTTTTGGTAAGAAATATTATTTACATGGGTCTGGGATTTCAATTATGATTTTTGATGTTCCATTTCTATATTATTTTCCTACTAGAAATGCAAATTTTATGTGGATGTTTTGGATTACTATTGATCTCTAGCTCTTTTAAATTGGCAAGAGGCTAGAGATAGTTTTTGAATATTTTCCAGAATAGGAAAGAGGAATCTCATTCCTTATATTGTCTGTGTAATATTCACCACTTATAGGCTTTGTAGTGTGTGATTCTTACTAATGATAGAGGAAAATTGTTTTATGTTTTATGGAACACATTAGTAGTGTCTTCCTATAATGTTTTTTGGTAGAATTCTTCAAAATTGATCCTATGTTCATATATATATTCTTTTGATGGTAGGTAATTTTTATCTACATTATGGTATTTGATAGTGCAGAGGAATAATTATTTCTCAGGAAGAAGAGGTGTTCATACAATAGTTTAATTTGGTAAATGAATTCCTTTTTTAGCCCTTATAGGGTGTGGTTTCTTATGACATGATTATCTAATCAGTTTTCTATGTATGTTGTTGATAGGTGCCAAAAATATCTCTTGAACGTGATCTTGAGTGGGTATTACCTTATATAGATTCCCATTGAGTGTTTATTCAGTAACACATTTTCATTAATATCATGACCTCTAGGGGTAGTCCATTGTGAGGATTCTTGGTGATGATCATCCCCTTGTAGGATCTGTTTTTAGTTTTGAACCTTGAAGGTTGTTGGGATTTTTACCTTCTTTTGAGATGTTTGTTCTTTTTTGGGATATGTGGTTTGAACTTATGACTCAAATGTGAGAATTTATTTTTAATTCATGGTGAAAGACCTAAAAACACTTAGTTTATACTCAATACCCTTTCAGTTGATCGTATTTTTTAGTTAAACATACATGAGTGAGATTCGATAGAGTATAACTAATAATTTTTAGATAGTTAACTATGTTTTAAGCTTGTTTTTTAGAGTCTTTCTTGGAAGTTGAGTTTTGTAATACCGAAATTTAGATGAATTCATATTTTTAGTAACACCTTGGGTGATTTTTTATTTATACTAGCTTCAATAGGAATTATTGTTTGTGTGATGGTCCCAATTGACCAGTATTTCCACTATTTATCGTGTAGTAAGAGTATACGTATATTATCAGGAATGGAGTGACGTTGGGTGACAAGAAAATTGTGTAATAAAATATTCCATAGGATAGGTTCCAGATATTGAAGAGGAGTTCCAAAGGAAGTATTGACTTAATGAGACTAATGCATCATTGAGAATTATTAATGCAACCTTTTAATGGTAGACAAGCTAGAGTATGAGTTAGGTGGAAAAGTTAAATGTTTTTTGATCATGGTACTATTTAAATCATAAATCGATGAGTGGTTGTGTGCGAGGAGAGGACCGATGTTTTCAATATTTTTCATGGGCATTTTTTCTTGGGAGTTCTATTAAAATGGAAAAGGTGCATCCATGGTTGAAGTGAAATAGAGAATAAGTTCGGTTATATAATGTGGTTGACTCATGGCTTGGCATATGCTTGTTTGGGAGACATGGTATCTGTTGTTAGTTAAATGAAAGTGGAGACTTTTTGGATGTGAGTCTGGCTAGAAGAGAGATATATGTTCCTTTAGATGGAATCCTTGTGTAAATATAGTGTGAGATTATGATATTATGTGATAAAATCATCTTGATAATGTCTTTATAGAGTCATCCTATTGTTGGGATTCTTTAATTTTAAAATGTCTTTCATGTTTAAGAAGTGGAACCCATTGAGGTTATGCTCATGGAATGGTGTATGGTAGTCCAAATGATTGGGAGTGCACTATTGGGTTTTTGGGTGATATGACTCTAATATTCTATTTCAATTCAAATATTCCATGAGCTATTCAGCTTGGAGTCAGTATTTAAATGACTATAAGGGTATTCATATGGTAGGGGGTACCAGATCGATTAGAGTTAAAAATCTCCCATGTAGGACCCCATATTTAACACTATGAGATTGGATATTGTACAATAATATTATTATTTTTTGAATATTTCATGGTTAATAGGATGGATGATAGTCTTACCACTCGTATTGGTAGGGACAAAAAGGGTTATAGTGGAGATATTGTAAGGCCCCATGTTTTTTCAAATAGTATGTTTTAGAAGAAATTTTACTTTTTTACTTTTAGAATCATATATATGTTAAAATAGTGTTTTATGATATTAAATGACCTCATATAATATATTCTAATAATCCATTGGTCATATAATATTGGACTCACTCTAGTGAAATAGTTTCAAGGAATTCTGGGTAGTTCAAATTTTAGCTGAATAATTAATATTTAAAAACTAAGAAATTAAATATTATTTTATTCACATATGTTTGTTCTGTATTATATTTTTTACATATCATTTTATAGTTATTCTATATCCATATTTGATTCTATAGTAGTGGTTTTTCCTATTTATGGCATAAACTTGAGTTGGGTGTCGTGCCGGCCTGGGCACCCTTTTCATTTTCTTTTTTTCATTTTTTTTTTCAACCATTTTCATTATTTTCTTTTTATTTTATTTAATTATTATTTGGATTAACATTCACACCCTTTTATCTCTTCCTTCATGAGGATGAGAGATAGAAAATCCGATAGTGATGGATATATATATATAGGAGAAGAATGGTATCGTCGTGGAGCTTGGGACAAGCCACATCTTTAAACTATAGATGTGCATAGTGGAAAAGGGGGATGCTTCGACTAATTTCTCCCAAATGTAGTCTACTATATATTTTTATATAAATCCCCTCAATCAATCATTTAAATGTTTTAATCTACTTATATTCTTTATAATTACCTATCATGGTACAATATTACGTTTGTGGGGAGAAAATATGGGTTTTGGGTTTTTCATGGGTTTTCGGTTTTTGTAAAATCATCTACATTGTGTGTCATCTGAGAAAGCCCATTCTATGTTTTTCATGTTTAGGAAGATGAAATTTTAAAAGGTACACACTGTTTATGGTAATTACATTCCATTTATAGGGACTTTTACTTGATTCTAATTAACTAGAAAGCTTTCCCATGTAAGATTAACATGAGTTGTATAACACAAACACAGACCTCATGTGGGTCACAAGCCATATAGAAGTATATGTACATGTCAAATACAAGAAACTTCTATGTGAGGGACATGAAAAGGTACCACATGTAGGGTATTTACCATGTTAACATATTACACACTATGTACTAAGGCGTTCAATTACCAATTCTGCCCAGAATACATGCTCATGTGGGGCTTTGAGGGTACACGCCATTTACTATCCCATTTTCTAACCTCTTTGGGGTTTTCATGTCTTTTTTTATATAATTGGACATGAACATAAGATTTATCCATTTTTATTATCATTTCCTAATGATCATGACATGAAACACTTGTTCTATTTAAAGGACTCCTATGTTGTGTTTCAGAATTTTTCTCAGTGGAGAGGTTCATCATCCGATAATCCAACCAGGTGACTCCCTAGTGTGAGACAATATTCATGATGAGCCATGAGTTATCTCTTCTGAAATATTAATTTTATCTTTCCTCTTTGGTTTTATCCCTTGAGAGATGTACCCTTCTATCCTAAAAGTCTATGAGATATGTGTTTTTCATGGATACCCTATCAGATTCCTCTGCATATGTTTTGGCCTAAAAGATCCCATTTAGAATTATTGTATATTATTACTTTACCTAGGACCCCTATGGGATTCCTTTTCATACAATTCAACCTAGGTAATCCCATTTTGGACCCCTATACATATAGTATATTATGAGTTTCCCTTCTAGGATTCATTTCCCCTTGATACCATGTTGTGGGGGGTCCCATGTAGGATTCCCCAACTTATAAACCTTTATGAAGATCCCTTGTTAGATGAATCTAGCTTTATTTACCATTCATGGATTCAATATTCTATTCCTTATTTACATTATATTTTTGTATCCAAAGTTGGATCCTTTCTCTTATGAACGGTCCATGAGGTTCCCATGTGGGATTTATCCGTTACTTTTTCTACAAAGGATACCAAGTAGGATGTATCTCCTAATTTGACTAGTGGAGCCTTGTAGGTGCCTGATGTGTAACCGAACATGGGTCAGTACATCATTTTTTTCTATATATGGTAGTGGGTGTCACCATAGAACCCATTCAAACTGATAATCCCAATAGGGGTGTGAAATTATGTGTGGTTTTGGGCATTCATCTACCCTCACACATTTTTTATAATTTTCCTTGTTTATTTATGATGCAATTATTTTAGCTATAGGGTATTCATGGTTGGCATATGTTAAGCTTGATGTGCAGATTCTATCATTCTCTATGGGATTCTTAGATGTGATTCCCTAGGATCTAGATTATAATATATGTTATAGTTATATTAATTTAAATACTGAGAGGTACTACCTAGGATCTATCTATTTATCATGTTTATTTGTGATTATAATGATTTTGGGTTACCTAAAGATGCTTCCTAGGATCCGACTGTTAATCCTATGGGTTTCATATAATAGTGTGGCCTCTCTAGTAATAATACTCTTGGATGATTCCGCTCTACTGAGTGTTCAAGATGATTACTCTCTCCATATTTTTTGGTATGATGATGATGATTATGTTATCCTAGATCATGAGATAAACGATTATGCATACTATATCCCAAAACCTAATTTTTTATTTTATGATTATTCCATATTTAACACATGGTCCCTAGAGGACGATTATTCTCCCCTCATCATGTATATTATGGATAATTGATATGTTCTCATCGATTTTTCATACGATGAGGATCTCGAGATGTACTTACTACGATCATGATTGTTATTAATTTTTCTAATCATGTTGGTTAATCATGGAATATCACACATATAATTTATTTTTGGCATGATTTATATATTTATATCTCAAGGGGTGGGTGTGGAATCTCAATTGAGAGATCTCCTACAGATCCCCTAAGGATCAGACCATTTTTTTCATCTTAGTTGTAATGTCATGACTGCCTAATGAAAAATACCTATGGATCTTTCATTGGACTATATTTACATGTCTTGAGTAGCATGGAATCTAGTTCTTGTACATTTATAGGATTTCTAAAAGATAATTTCCTAGAATCTTTTTTATTGTGATTGGAGGTGAGTATGGTTTAAAATAGGGTTAGAATGATTATCCCCCTATGGTGACATAAATTTTTCAGATACATTTCTTAATATGGAAGATGTTTTTATTTTTTTTATTGGGATTACATACCAGTATTTCTTATTAATTATACCAAGATTGAGTGGTAGTACACCCATAACAATTTATTTTCATACGATGTCTAGGCAATAAGGATTATGGACCCAATGATAGACTAATTTTTTTTTAATATTATTTCATTCACTTTAATAATAAATATTCATATTTATGTGTAAATTTATTGGTATGGGACTACACATGAATATGAATATAAATATGGATATATGTGATCTCACTTTTACTAGGGGATCAGGATTACATACCTAGGGGTTTCCTGTGGCCTCCCGATAATTCATTTTACTTATCCATTTGTTCTTTCTCTGCTAGGCTGAGTATATTTCATTCATGAAATTATGGAATGATTTTTATAGGTTCATCTTTGGGGTGGCTTGATGAAATTATTTATCACCCCTGCATGTGAAGCTTGATGTATGTGTAGTCATTATTTCTTAATTTTAGGTTGAACACAGTTTTCATTATGGATATACATGAGGCCAAAAAATCCTAGATCAAGAAGATCTTCTTTTATTAGTTCTTAATATCAGGAAGGTTCTACTCAAAATTTTCATTATATCAAATATTTGGTCTGGATCAAAGTTAGTATGATATCCCTCTACTTTTATTTCAGTTTATTTTGATACCTTTGTATCTGTTTGGTTGGCCCTGTGGGTGACCGGTGTTGTATATATGACAAAGATGATTGGTATTTTATTTAATTTCATAATTAATATTACATTTTTTATTTCATTTTATTTATTTCTTTCACACTATGTATAGATTATTCTATGTATGATAATTAGTTATTTAGAATGTTTTATTAATTGAATATAATGGAATTGTCTCAACATTATCACACCCTAGTCCTTTTCTATTAGTCAAATTCCTCTAGAATGATTATAGGAATTCTTGGGGCCTAATAAAAAACCATATTGGGGTACCATTTTTGTGGAATCTAGGATGGTATGTTTCAATGCATATCCAAATTATGTTTTATCCCATAAATGCCTATATAATTTTGATATAACATGTTTTGATTGTACTTTTTAATTAAATATTCATCACCTACTCCTCGAGAGGCATGACATCAGTAATCAATGCAGTCTTTGAGTCTTCTTTTATTCATATGTTTACCTTCATGAGATCATTGATGGTGGTGGATATAGCTTCCTCAAATTTAGGATTGACATTCTTGGATTCATCTTCTTCATAATACAACTCTACAACATTTTAATGGTTTTCAGATATGGAGGGTAATCCTAGGGAATCTAAGTCACTATTGAGGTAAGAGAGGGCATGGGATGATACTTTGTCATGTTGAACAGTTTGAGTCATCATATAGATATTTTAGAGCTAATAGTTTTATTTTGTGATGTCACTAGGTACAAGATGATCATAGAAATATGGGATTAAGTTTTCCACCTCTATTTTATGGTTAAAACATAATCACTATTGATAATATTCCAAGTATTTTTAGGGGTGTTCCCTAATCCATAGAGGGATGTAACATATATATAATAGTAAATCATTTGTTCTTTTCCGTCCTTTATAAAGAATCCCACTGCAGTGTATGCGGCTTTTCCAGACTCAAATAGTTATCCTTCCCCCATGTAGTATTTTGATCATCCCATCAATGGGGTAGATCAAGCAATAATGACTTTTTAAATATAATACTATGTGTATATGAAAAAATGGAATTTCAGGTAGAAAATAATATGTAATTTTTTCAATATAAACATGTAATCCACATTTTCTGTGAGATCAACAAACTAAGAATTGATATTAATCTTCTTGAGATTACATTTATCACTCTTACCATAACATTGAATAGTTAGATTTATAGAAGATAAGGACCCCTTTCAATATCTCAAATACAGAATAGTTTGAATTAGGATGAGTTTGAACTCATAATCATTGTAAAAAAAAGACCTTCATATGTTAAAATATCCCTATTTTTCAAAAACATACACTGGTCATATATGTCCCTGGAAAACATTTTACTGATCTTGTCAAATGAACAATATGGTGTTAGGGAATTATGATGGAATAATATCCACTTGATAGTATACATTTCTAGAGACTTATATCTCTTTATCTTGGGGTATTTGGGGGGATTCACTAAGTGCCTCTCTATGATCTTTTGATCAATGGATAGCAAATAGGATTTGAAGTTATGTTGGAGCAAAAGATAAATAATTTGGAAATTCATACTTTTTTCAGAGGTATTCACTTCCCTTATTTGGGTTATCATTATTATGTGGTATAGGAGTTGATGTGATTGGGGGGGACATGCCTGTATCCTGAATAGTTGTTGATAGATCATCTATTTCCAGTGGCATGGGTTGAATTGGCCAATCCATTTGTCTTGGAAAATTAGACAATTACATCCCCGCTTGATGACTGTGTAAGATTAATGGGTTAGGAAAACCACTAGAGGAATATCTAGAATCTATATGTTTCTCTTGAAAAAATTTATGTGATCTCTTATAGGCTGCAGCTACATAAATGTCCATTAATTTTATGTGACTAGAATGTTTTTTTAACCAAGACAGTGTCATCCCATATATCCTCATCATCTATTTTATTGTTATCCACCTCCTTGTCCATGTTTTGGGAACATGTTCCTGGAGTAGTATTTATCTACATGGAAGGGATCTATTTTGTAAAATAAATTAAAAATAACAAAAAAAATTCTCTTCATCCAATGGGGGTTATATATGGTGGGGTTTTACCCATTCTCTAGATGTTGAGGAATGAAGTCTACAAGAGTTAGTGGTTTTGTGGGATATGTATATGAATCTTTATATCCTTTATTTTTTTTGTGTCCTGTAAATATTCCCACCTCTAAGAGGTGTATAAATATATCCACATTAGGTGATGATATTGTAGTTGGTTTGTAAAGATACACTATCAGGGTGGCATGAGTTTACTCGACTAACTTTTGGGTCATCTATTTATCAAACATATATCCAAAAATGGTTAGAACTTCTTTCTAGTCATCCTATTTATTCGGTGGAGTGATGGTTACATAGGTCACCTATGATGGGGAATTATCAAGAATCACCTATCCTAAATAAACCATTTTTTATAGAATGTATATGAAGACAATTAAATCCTAGATGTTCTTATATATCATCCAATAAAAATATTTGTAGTCAATGTCACGAAAAAACCCGGGTCGACCATGAACCGGTGAAACGAGCCGACCCGCGACATGGCCCGAGGGGCGTTCATGATCCCCACAGGCTGGAAACTAGTGTCAGGCATCAAAATTAAATAGGTGGGAAAGATTTAGCCCAAAAAAACTAAGAAATGGAAAATAAATAGAACAAAAGAAAATAAATAAAGAACAACCAACAACTCTACTAACCTGAACACGACCAAAACTCCACGTGACCCCGTGGGTCACACTCCAATACCACAACCAACATCGCTCAAGGAGAAGAACTGATTCTAGAACCTGCAATAGAACTAAATGCAAGAAAACACTATAGGTGTGAGTATTAAAACTCAGTAGACTAGCCCGATAAATCTATTCCCAATGCACTACCACTAAATAAATAATTTATCAATTCCATGTTTGAACAAAATTATATAAAATTTTGGTTTCCACAAAAACACTTCTATTTCTAATACAAGTAACTATCCATTTCCATTTTTAATTTAAAAAAACGTTTAATGATTGAAAGAAACAGGTGCGTTGCATTTTAAAAAATTTCTACGAGAAAGTTAGAAATTCAAATTTCAATTGTTAGTCAAATGGAAAACCACACACAACACTCACTAAGGGAAGTAGAATAGAAGTGGCACACATGGGCCAGCAACCAAACTAGACATCCCAATCATCCTCCATATAAAAATAAACACTAAAGAAAACATGGGTCGAACCTAGCAGCTCGTGAACGATATAAAACATATCATACTTGTAGCTCATCCTGAAGGCATGCCTACTATTGATGATGTCATAATGCACTAACTCCCGGTGTTGTCCTACATGGTCTACCCGTGGGGCCCACTCCCCTAGTAGAGTGTTATCCGTACTAGGGGCCATTATCCAGTGCGTAATCTAAACTAGTGCAGCAATTGTTCTTAGAAGTTTCACTTACTATACTAGGTTCATATGTCAAAACATGCAATAAAAAGGGGTGCGTCCACAATGTAAATCAATCAGTCATGAGGAACAAATATCATACACAACTCACACAATTAATGCACCAACGATCACCCCTGAGGAACCCCAATGTGAGTTTTTCAAAAATAATTTATTTTTATTAATGTACCAAGTGGGCCTTCACCAACCATAAAAAACATCATTTCTCAAGAAATCCCAAAACACTTGTTTAGAAGAAATCATTTATCCTTAAATCCAGAACTACATTTCAAATTTATTGAATTATTTTTAAAGGCCAAACTGGAATTCTTTCACTACTGGGTGTCTGCTCATCAAGAAAATATTTCATGTGTCATGTATAAAATAAACGGCTCTTTTAACACCAAATAATCTTTTAAAAATTATGTATCCTATATTATTTCCAATTTATTTAAAATTAACAAAAAATCAAGTAATAATACATTCTAAATTTAAAGGTGAGTTCATTGGAGGACCAACCTCGACTCGCATCTCAGTTACGATGATGACGTGGCATCTCTCACACTCACACACAAGTACGTGCAACCTATTGAAGGAAACAATATCGTAGTTTTTCCTTGCCAAAGAGTTGCGAAAAATTCAAAACAACTAAAAACCAATGACCATTGACATAGAACAATACAACCGAACAAACAACGCAAAAAAAAAACCACCTCAACTTGTTTTCAAAACCTACCTCGCACCATTTACATCATTTACTAAAACACTTCAAAATTTATGAAACATTTTTTTTTCAAAAACATCCCACAAATTTACACACTCAAAATAAATAATCAATCTGCACAACTTAGAAAACAATATTAAATAAAAGAACAAGGGATGACACAATGAAACACCACCAAGGGACGCAAAGAGGGTTTTATATAAAAAACACGCCCCATTTCATGCAAACATGGATATTAAAAATCAACCGCCCAACATAACATTTTCAAGATATAATTTACATAACTAACACAATCTAATGAACTTCTAAACAATTGAAAAACGAATTCGACACATCTAAAAAGATTTTCTACTCATTGAAAACCCACATTTTAATGCATACACCCCTCAAATACCCATGAAAACATAGATCAAATCATATAAATGCTCTGCAAAACCATTTTGAAAATGTTTCACCAAAACAACACCTAAACACACCAACCATTCCAAAACAAACACATAAAAACACACCAAACAAAACAAAAACACACTAACCATTTCAAAACATAAAACACCATTTTCACAACAAAAACTCAAACCACTGCTTCTGCACAAGCTAATTGACTAACTGCATAATTTTAACAAACACTAAATGTTCACAGACCCAGCAGAGCAAAGACAGTTTATATTGCAAACACAAACAAACTGCACTCATTAAGACTAATTAATAAATTAAATAAATAAATGAAACAAGCAGCAGGATTAATCAGATAAACCTTATAGTCAGAACCACCTGTCATGGTGTAGGAAAAACATCACAAAAAAATGAAAAGCTTTCGTCGGACGATGCTTGCACTACAAGAAGGCCATGGAGACTATTAAAACAAAGCACAACATAATTGCATCAAAATAAAATAGAACTCAAACTAAACCCTATCCACAACATAACCAATATAGAAGAAAACAAAACTATATTACACTGCACCTAATGAGAGAGGTTCAAGAGGTTGGCCGGTTGTGGTGGACGGTGCCATAAGAGTAATCGCACAGGCTGAAACATTACCATAAAGAAGTGAGGCCCAAAAAAAGTTGGATAAGCAGTGGAATGAGGAGCACAGATGGGTGGAGATTCGGCCAGAGTAGGCAAGGAGGTCTCCAGACTCGGTGTGGCTGGGCAGTGTGAGGTCAGCATAAGGGTGAGGTCGGCGCGATGAGTTAGGGTCATGAGGAGGGACCGATGTGGGGGAGAGCGGCTAGGTGAGGTCTGGGTGAGCTCGGAGGCAACGACGAGGGGAAGTGTGCGGGAGGCGTTGTAGGATCTTGATGGCAGAGAGAGGAAGAAAACAAGTGAATGTTGGGATGAAGGATTCTGAGGCGTAGAGGAAGTTGGGGGAAGGGGCAAAGGCCTGAGGAGCTGCGGGGGGGGGGGGGGGGGACAGGGGGCACCACAAGGGGTGAAAGAGGGGGAGTTCTTGGGGTCGCTATGGTTTTATTTTTTTTATTTTTTTCATTCAATTAAATTAATAAAAATAATTTTAGTAATATTAATAATAATAATAATCATAATAATACAAGAATTATAATATTAATAATGACACAAACAATAATAATAAACATATCAATAATAAAGATAATAATAATAAAATTTATTTAAAAATAAAACTAATAATAAGAATAATAATAATAATAATGAAAGTAACAATAATAATATAAATAATAATAATAACAATTTAACAACCCTAATAAGCAAATATTTTACTTATTTTAAACATTTCTTAGCTGCACGACTCACGTGCCGCCATGCGCGCGGTTGGGAGAAATGTGCTCGAACTATGCCACCTGGCACTGATCACATATAGGGTAAAGATGCGTGATTTCCACACAATTTTATAACTTGCGCGCAAGTCACACATCAGCATGATCGGGGTGTGACAATTCTCCCCACCACAGTCACTTTCTGCCCCTAGAAAGTCACCCAGTCAAACGATAGACAAAACAAGATTACATGACTGATTAAAACAGGATGAAACCACAACACAAGAGAACAGGAGAACACAAGAGGGTTCTCCCCACCACAAGGACTCAGCTAGTGCGGAAATTCAACCCCCAAACATACAACCCCAGGAGGGGGCGACATGGGAAATCCTAATCGATCTAGACTAACCTCTATAGCATGAGTGAAACAACACCTCCGTTGAAAGATGGAAATATCAACTCAGACCAATGAAAGCCCGAACACTAGAGAAAAACCTTCGAGCAGATCTTAACCCTAGAAGTAAACTCGAGCATAATTTCAAGCTCGGACTCCTCCACAGGAACTCACATCTCCAAACGAACACCGCCAAACCAAGACCAATATGTAAAAGTGTCAAACACACTTGTATGAAAAAAAATGCACGATTCAATAAACCATAATCCGTTAAACAAAACATTTTGATTACAATAGAACATGTCTATTATAACTCCATGACAAATAAATAGACTTACAACAATGTCAAAACGTTAAAATAATAAAAAGAAATGACGAAAATACATTAAATGTTTTAACGCCAACACATAACACAAAACCCGAATCGAGGCATCAAACCCTTGGCATCTCTTGAATGTCTGTGAGCCTCACCCCAAGACCTATGGTTGGGGATCTGATGGCTATAGCATCTCCTTCCACACATTCAGGCACTAGAATCCTTCAATCAAATCGTCTTCTTCAGGCGATGCTTCCAACAGAACTTCTCCATGTGACCCAGACAGCCGCAACGATGGCACATCTTCGGAGGGATGTGACATGATGGCTTCACGTGCCTGAACTGGCCACACTGGTGGCACACCACTAAACAGTCCGATGAACTGGAAACCAGAACCACTACAGATTACTCTTAAAAAAACAGGTTCCACTGGCATGCCCTACTCACAAGACGGTGAACCTTTGAAAGAAACCAAACACCCTGGATTTCCAACCATCTATGCTCCAGATACAAAATCCGCTAAAAACACCTCATCCACTAACTTCTCAAAACAATGGTCCCTTTAAGGGAGGACAAGCTCCCTGATCTCTGGATCAGGACCCCTGATGATGAGGTAATACTTCAAAAAATCTTATGACGCTACATCCGGATTAAAGGACACAATCTCCTTGAAATGGTCGACATATGCCTTCACCATCCGTTGACCTTATTGAATGCACATAAGGTCTTCCCTTTTATTCTTATTCACCTCTTCAGGTATAAATCATTGGACGAAGACAGATATGAAGAAATCTAATTTCATCCTAACTTTCATTGACAGTGGGGAGAGAAACTCCCATATGTCCAGTGATGGACCTTCAAATAGTCCAAAAACAACACGCAGTCTGATAGCTTCAGGAGTTCCCAACACCCTGAAGACACGATCGAACTCTTCAACCCACAACTACTATTAACAGACCTCAATCACCATTAAGTACAGACAATGTCCGAGATGGACCAAAACTGGGATTGACTTATCAGAAACTCTGGGGACCTTTCTGGGTGGGAGGTTCGGAATAACATATAATGCAAAGAACCAAAACCTATATCAAGCCGAAGCAATATCATTGAAATAATTTTCATCCAAAAAAATCCAACTCAAAAACCAAAAAAAACAACACAACAAAAAATACCTTTTTGTTTTAGATTTCAAAATTGCCTTCTTTGAAGGCCATTTTCCAAATTCCAAAATCCACTTTTCAAACCAAATTCAATTTTTTAAAAAATTCATTTTCCCTTTATTATAATCTAATTAGAAAACAAGGTAAAGCTGTTAATTAAATGTGAACACCCCAGTAATCCCATGAACCGTTGCACATGTCTTCATTCTCTTTCATCTATACGCACCAACACACTCTTCCCATGTATTACCTCGCATGTGCAAATGTTCATAAGGGGTACCTGAGGTTGCACCCATACCATATCTATACCTGTTACAAGCAACGACCGAATTTTTAGTCCAAGAGAATTCAGTTTGAAAAACCCATTTCAAAAATTTAAATCCATTTAAATGAAAACACTCCCATTTTAAAAACCCTTTTTTTCATTTTCAAAAGTTCACTTACACCCACAAAAACCAAGACAATACTCAACTTGCTTCAAATCACCAAAGAGAGGGACAAGTAGTTATGCTTAACCTAGCGACATGGATGTGGTCCATTCCCCAAGTAGGTTTCAATGACTTGGAAAAACATAAAATGTGTATGTGGACTCCACATAGGTCACTACTCCATGTAAATTCACAATGTAACATCGATTTTCCACTATTTTCACCCCTCTATCCAAAACAAATTAGGACGAGACAAGAACTCAATTCCCGGACTACCCCTGACGACTCGAGGTTCAGAATGGGAAAGGGTTCATGACGTCCTACCCATACCAACCTCTAGAGTCCCGAAAGTCATGATCTCCATTTACCAGATACCCCAAATAACGAGGGCCTCCTCTGATACCATTTTGTCACGAAAAATCCCGGGTCGACCCTGAACCGATCACCTAAGCCGGCCCGTGACATAGCCTGACGGGCCTTCCCTAACCCCATGGGATGGAAAATAGTATCGGGCATCAACATTAAAGAGGTGGGACCAATTTGGCCCAAAAAATTAAAATAAGTAGCAGAAAATAAATAGAAAAAAGGAAATAAATAAAGAACAACCAACAATGTTACTAACCTGACCATGACCAAAACTCCACGTGACCTAGTGGGCCACTCTTCAATAACACAACCAACGTCCCACAAGGGAAAAAACTAATTCTAGAACTTGTAATAGAACTAAAATCAAGAAAACACTATAGGGGTGAGTATTAAAACACAGTAGGCTAGCCTGATAAATCTATTCCCAATTTACTACCACTAAATAAAGAATTTATCAATTCCATGTTTGAACTAAATTATATAAAATGTTCGTTTCCACACACACACTTCTATTTCTAAAAAAAGAAATAGTACATTGCCCTTTTTAATTTAAAAACAAGTTTAACGATTGAAAGAAACAGGTGCGTTTCATTTTAAAACATTTCTGCAAGCATGTTAGAAACTCAAATTACAATTTTTAGTCAAATGGGAAACCACACACAAAAATCACTAAGGGTAATGAATGAGGAGTGGCACACATGCACTAGCAACTGAACTATTCCTATCAATCATCCACCACATAAAAATTTACACTAAAGAAAATATGGGTCGAACCTAGGAGTTTGTGAATAATCCAAAACATAACATACATGTGACTCATCTGGAATGCATGCCTACTCTCGATGATGTCATAACTCCATAACACCTAGTGTTGCCCTACATGGACTTACTGAGGGGCCCAATCCACTAGCATAGTTTCATCCGTACTAGGGGCCACTATCCAATGCGTAATCTAAATTACTACATCAATCGTTCTCAGAAGATTAAATTACTATTCATGGTTCCCATGTCAACACATGCAATAAAATGGGGTGCATCCAAAATGTAAATCAATCTGTCACGAGGAAAAAATATCATACACAACTCACACAATAAATTCACTAGCGATCACCCTTGAGTAACCCCACTGTGTGTTTTTTCAAAATAATTTATTTTTATTGAAGTACCAAATGAGCCTTCACCAACATTAATGAAAAACCTAATTTCTCATGAAAACCCAAAACACTTGTTCAGAAGAAATCATTTATCTTTAAAACCAAAACTACATTTGTAATTCTGTGAATTATGTTTAAAGGACAAACTTGCATTCTTTCACGATTGGGTGTCCGCTCATCATGAAAATATTTCATGTTTCGGGTATAAAATAAACGATTATTTTTACCCCAAATAATCATTTAAAAATTAATTATCTTATATTATTTCCCATTTATTAAAAATTTACAAAAAATAAAGAAATTAATAAATTCTAAATTTAATGGTGAGTGCAATGGGGGACCTACCTTGACTCCCAACTTGGTTACGATGATGATGCAACAGGTCTCACACTCGCGCACAAGTACGTGCAATATATTGAATACCTTCATGTCGCGGGTTTTCCTCGCCAAAGTGTTACGACAAACACAATACAACTGAAAACCCTTGACCCTAACTTAGAACAATGCAAACGAATAAACAATGCAAAAAAACCACCTCGACATGTTTTCAAAAAAAAACTTCGCACCATTTATATTATTTCTTAAAACACTTCAAAATTTATGAAACATTTTTTTCAAAAAAAATCTCCCAGATTTACAAACTCAAAAGAAATAATCAATCTGCCCATCATAGAAAACAATATTAAAAAACTAAACAAGGGACGATATAATGAAACACCGTCACAGAATGCAAAGAGGGTTTTATATCAAAAACACTCCCCATTTCATGCAAACATGGATCTTGAAAATCAACCAAACATTGTAACTTTTTCAATATATAATTTACCTAAATAACACAATCTAATAAACTCTTATACAGTTGAAAAACAAAGGCGAAACATCCAAAAATATTTTCTACTCATTGAAAACCCACTTTTTAATGCATACTCCCATCAAATACCATTGAAAACATAGATCGAACCATCTAAATTCTCCCTAAACCATTTTGAAAACGTTGCACCAAAACATCACCAAAACACACCAACCATTCCAAAAAAACACATAAAAAACAAACCAACCAAAAAAAACACACTAATAATTTCAAAACAAAAAACCTCATTCACACCACAAAAACTCAAACCACTACTCCTACTCAAGCTAATAGACTAACTGCATAATTTTAAGAAACACTAAAAATTCACAGACCCAGCAGAGCCAAGACATTTGAAATTTCAAACACAAACGAGCTGCATCATTAAGACTAATTAATATATTAAATTAATTAATTAAACCAGAAATATGATAAATCAGAAAAACCTTACATGCAGAACCACCTACCTTAGTGTAGGAAAAACAACGCAAGACAATACAAAGCTCCCACTGCACGATGCTTGCACCGCAAGAAGACCATGGAGACTCCTAAAACAAAGCACCACATAGTTGCATAAAAATAAAATATAATGCAAAATATACCCTATCCACAACATAAAAAATATAGAATAAAACAAAACTAGATTACTCGTCATCTAAAGAAAGAGGTTCAATAGGTTGTCCGATTGCGGTGGAGGGTGCTGGAAGAAGAATCGCACCGACTGGAACTTCACCGGAAAAAGGTGCGGCCTAAAAAAGGTTGGATGAGCACTAGAAATACAAGCCCTGATGGGTGGTGATTCAGCCAGAGAAGGAAAAGAGGTCAACAGAATCAGTGTGGTTGGGGTGTGCGAGGCCAGCGTGAGGGTGAGATCGACGCGATGATGGAGGGTCATGAGGAGGGACTGACGTGGGGGAGAGCGGTTGGGTGAGGTCTACGCGATCTCGGAGGCAGCGGCGATGGGCATTGTGCAGGAGGTGCTCCAGGATCTTGAGGGTGGAGGGAGGTTGAAGACAGGTAGAGGCTAAGAAGAAGGAGGCAGAGGTGCAGAGAAAGTCGGCGGGGGGGGGGGGGGGCGCATGCCTGAGGAGCATCATATGGGAACAGGGGGGCACCACATGAGGTGAAAGAGGGGGAGTGCTTCAGGTAGGTAGGGTTTTCTTTTTTTTTCTTTTTTTTCCATTCAATTACATTAATAAAAAAAATTATTAATATTAATAATATCTACAATAATAATAATAATAAAACTAGAATGATAATATAAATAATGATACAAATAATAATAATTAAAATATCAATAATAAAGATAATAATAATAAAATTTATTTAACAATAAAACAAATAATAAGAATAATAAGAATAATAATGAAAATAACAATAATAATATAAATAATAATAATAATAATTTAACAACCCTAATAAGAAAATATTTTACTTATTTCAAACATTTCTCAACTGCACGATTCACGTGTCGTCGTGCACACAGTCTGGAAAACCGCGCTCAAACTATGCCACCCAGTACTGATCGCATATAGGGTTAAGATGCGTGATTACCGTGCAGTTTTATAAATCGTGTGCAAGTTGCACATCAGCGAGATTGGGGTGTGACATTCAAGATCATTAGTAAAGACATAATCATTTGGTTTCATGATATATGGTTTCCGGATAAGTATATTTTCCATTTTTAATATAAATATATGAGGACCCATTCATTTTTAAAGACATATTTATTATTCATTCATTCCCCAACTCATGGGAATCAATGATATCTTTTATCTTTTAGTAGAGGGTGATTTTTCATCTATTGTTTCTTATGGAGTGTTTTCATATAAGTCAAGGCCTGACTAGGTGCTTGAATGTGCATTGAAATATGTTTTATAATAACAATGACATTTTCTACTTTACCAACCCTTTTTCTAATTCTGAGGGAATTGGTTGAAATTTCACTTTGGTTCACTAAATGGAATCATCTAATAATTGTTTCATTTTAGGAAACTATAAAAATATTCCTAGATACATCATTGGTATTAATGGTGTTTATAGCTCAACCTATATATTTGTAGAAAAAACATCCATCAATTACAACCGTGAGAGAGGGGTATGATTGAATTTGTTAAACGCTTTCATATGAAGTAATTAAACTTTTTTTTCACATTATTGTCTATTTTGGATGATTAAAATTTCCATTTTAATTATTATAATTCTAAAATGATAATGGAATTGTTTATTAAGGTCTTCCCATCCAATAATGGATCCTATTGGAAGTATTTTTTACCAAACAAAATATGTCCCTCTCATATTTTGTAAAAAATAAATCAGTTTTTTCCTCCTTATGCTCATGAGGGCCCATTATTAGGCCACATTGGGGGATTAAGTGTGTGAGATGAACCTTGGGATCTACCACACCGTTAATGTAACAACTTATATATTTTTTATTAAACATTTTCTTTAAATAATTATAATTATTTAATATCTTTCATTTCATGAAATCATGAGTTTAAACACACCAAGAGACATTATTATTATAAAATAACTATTAAAAACAAGATTTTATGTTCTTTAGAATAAATATAACTAAATTAAAATAATTATAGTAAATTATATGTCATCCAATTATTTAAGAAATAAATAAACAAATTAAATATAAAATAAATATTTGTTTTTTTTTTGTATAAATAAATTATGATAACTACAATTAGTAAAAGAAATTAATGTAATATATAGGTTATTTTTTCAATAATATATTTTTTATATTCATCTATGAGATTTTTTTAGTTACAGAATATGAATAAACCTTATATTATATATAAAACTATATTTTTCAAAAATTAATTTTGATAAGACTTGGGTGGATGATTTTTTCAAGGGGATAAGCCATGGTCGTTTGATGATACTAAGAATCATATCTCGATCTGTTGGGTTATAAGTGCTTAGAATGTTATTCCAATTTTTAAGAGGTTTTTTTATGTTGTTTTTCTGAATGAGGATGATATGGAAATGGTTCGTTCCACTAGAAATCTTCATCTTAAACCTGGTTTGTTTCGAATTTCAGAATGGGATTGTAATTTTGATCCCTTTATTCAAAAGAAATCCAATTCCCAAATTTGGGTTAGACATCATGGATTAAATTTGGTGTATTGGAATCCTAATATTCTTAATGATATAGCTTCTTGTATTGTTATTATATTTAAATTGGATCAATGAAATTTGGAGGGTGAACTTGGTATGTATGCTTGAATTCTTGTTGATGTCAATTTGGATACTAAACATCCTATGTCTATCATTATGATTGCCAATGATTGTAAAATAGAAGTCAAATATGAGTTAGAATGAGTTCCTCCCTTTTTTGAATTTGGTAATATTGTGGGGCACGCTTTGAAGACATGTAGAGTGATTCGAAACAAGGTTAGGGTTCCACCTAAATTTATTGACTGGACGGATGTTAAAAATTCCCAGAGAAATAAAGGTAATCTCCCTGGGAAGAAGCATAATATTCATCTTCTGGATCGAGATTCCCAAACCTTACCACCATCTCTATGGGTATATTTGAATAAATCTAGTACTGAGATTGATTAGGAGGAAGTTACACTTCATTCAGATCTCTATACTTCAAATCCTCAAGTGATCCAGGATCCTGTTGAAGCTGTTATCAATGATGAGTTTTTTTCCATTGAAATCTCTCAAGATATTAATGATTTGGTTTACAACATGAAGTTTATTGAGGATGATCATTTTTGTTTCAAATATATTTATAAATATATATCTGATAATGTTCTTAGTATGTAGAAGGAACTCTTCTTCTCAGACGATTCAGAGTTTCTTGCTTCTAAGTCCATTATTCTGAACCAGGTGCTTGAATCAGTTGCTGCTCCATTGATATTTGAAGGATCTAAGTCTCAACTAAATGTAACAGGACATTTGAAATCACGTTTTATAAACAGTGATATTTATATCAGTGATTATCATTCCTTGGACAAGGATTAATTTAATACTGTTAATGTACATGAGATTGTAGGTTCTAAGGGGTATGAATAGGTTTACTGCTGGAATGATTCTAATAATACCCAGGACATGGAGAAGTTAGATTATATATGTGATTGTCAAATCTTAGACATGAGTTTAGATGCTGGTCAAGTGCATGAATGTAGTGGTTCAATGAAATTTAGACTAGATATGAATGATCTTTCTACTCTTTTTCGGTTATGGTTGATTCTAAATATGTCCCGGAGGAGGGAAATAATGTGATTAAACTGGTGGATATCACCAGTTTGGTTCAAGATCCACTGGTTCCAAAGCAGAAGGCTGTGAGGCCTCCAAAATTCTTCATAAAATGATGGATATGTGAATAAGAGGGGGATTAATTCCAAAAGTGGATCTAAATGAGGGTTTTATTTTTGAATTTTCATGGTCTAGCCAATCTATCTACTATCTGGTCACTTAAAATTCATATTCAGCTTCATAAACCTGTACTGTTAGGGGTAGCTAAGCCTAAAACTATTTTTCTCAAATAGACTTGCTTGCCTTGAACTTATGGTTTTCTCTTTGTTATGTGAGAATACTAGTTTATCTGAGGTCCAAAATTTATGGTTTCTGGCTCATTCTTTTCTTGATGATCAACTTTTGGTTGAATCTGGTCCTCAACATGTTACTTGTTCCTTTTCTGTGATGGGATTGAAGTTGGTTTGTTCCTTCATTTATTCCAATAACAGTTATCTCGATTGTATAATTCTCTGGTCTGATATTACTTATCTTAAAAACATTATTGATGGTCCATGGATCGTTCTTGGTAATTTAATTCTATTCGTATCCTTGATGAAAAAATGGGACCAATGAATAACACTATTTCCTCAAGATATTTCAATGAATGCATTGAGAAAAATGAAATAAATTAAGTCAATATTGTTGGTGCTAAGTTTACTTGGTATAGAATACATCTTATAGGTGTGGTTTCTAGTAAACATGATAGATACTTTGTGAATCGGTCTTCTTTATGTTTCTGGGACTCTATCTCCTGCATGAATTTATCTCTGCTTAATTCTGATCATTATCTGATCATGGCTGATCTCATAGGAAAATATTATAATCCCCCATTTCCCTTTATATTTAATAAGGATTGGGATTTACATCCTGAGTGTGATGAGCTTATTAGTGATGCTTGGGGTTCAATGTGTGGTACGAATAATTTTTTCTCATACATTATTAAATTAAAGGCTCTCAAGGGGAATCCCAAATTTTGGAGAAATAATATGTTTAGTCAACTTGATAAGGATATTTCTAATCTTGAAACCTCCCTTTTCTTCTCCAGGAGCAGTATACTCATGATGATTTTTCTAGTAGTGTTCTTTGGGAATCAGATTTGACTTTTAAACTCAATTATCTTCTCAATATGAAATATTCTATGCACATAGCAATTTTCATGGAAAATTGGCTTATGGATGGGAATAGGAACTCTATGTTTTTTTAAATCTCTTTAAAGAGTTAGAAAAACCTCTCGGCCTCCTGCATTAATTATGAGTAGAGATCAAGTATTGAACAATAGAAAAGATCTTTCTGAGCACATTGTTTCTTTTTATAATGGACTTTTTAATGGTAATAACACTATTTCAGTCCATGTGGATGGTGTTGTTCCAAATAATTTTAATCAAGAAGAAATTTCATGTCTTACTTCCATTCCCTTGGAACCAGATATTAAGGTTGCGGTGTTTAGCCTCACTTCTGACAGTTTCTATGTCCCTGATGGTTTTGGAAACATTTTTTTAGAACTACATGGAGACTATTCATGATGATGTTTGCAAGGTTGTCGTTCATTTTTTTCATAGGTGGACACCTTCCTGAAGGATTAAATGCTCAATTCCTTGCTTTAATTCCTATGTATGAGAATTCTAATGAAATTTTTAATTTTAGACCCATGGATTTGATTAATAGATTGTTCAAAATTATTTCAAAAAATCTTGCTAACAGATTGGATCCAATTTCTTGTAAAATTGTTTCCTCTAATCAGTTTGGTTTTGTTAAAGGGAGATCAATTCATGATTGTCTTTTTTCTACATCAGAATGCATCAATATTCTCAAAAATACAATTTGAGGAGGGAATATTGCGTTAAATCTTGATATTAAAAATTATTTTGACATGATGGATTGGAAGTTTATTTTTAAAATCCATGATAAGTTTGGCATTGATAATACTTTTATTGGTTGGGTGAAGATTATTTTTGAATCTTCTCGTGTTTCTATGTTTCTGATTGGATCTCTAGAGGGATATTTATTTTGTTCCATGGGGGTTAGATAGGGTGATCTCCTCTTTTCTATTATCTTCTCTATTTCCGAGGATTATCTTAGTAGATTGTTTTCGAAGATGGATAATAATAGAATTTGAATCCCATTGGTGTTGGTAGAGGTCTTTTTTCTCCAACTCATCTTCTTTATGAGTTTGATCTTATTTTATTCACTCGAGGTAGTATGAAAAATATTCAAAATATCAAGAAGGTTCTCTTGCATTATGAGTAGGTCTCTGGACAGCCGGTCAGTTGGAACAAATATATTCCTTATTTTGGTAAGAATATCTCCTCTGCTAGGAAATATGATATCATTAATGATATGGAGATTAGAGAAGGAACCTTTACTTTTACCTATATTGGGGATCCTATGTTTTGGGGTCATCTTAAGGCTTGTTATTTTTCTATAATTCTTGGTCGAATCAAAAAGAAATTATCTTCTTGGAAGAGTAAATCCATTTCCATGGCAGGTCGTGTTTGTCCTATCAAAGCTATTATTACTTGTAATTTGGATTACTATTTTATTTTTTATAAATGCCTATCATCTCAAATTAAAATAATTAATATTTCCCTTAAGAAATTCATCTGGACTAGTAGTGTTTTAGAATGAATATTGGTTTCTGTTTCTTAGAATAAAATTTGCAAGACTTTTGAGATGGGGGTGTTGGGTTTAAAAATCGTATAATTTTTAATCAAGCTTTGCAAGATTCTTTGTTTGGAGGCTAGTTAATGATAATTCTGAAGTCATTGCCTTTCTAAGATCTAGGTTTTTTATGTTAATGTCTATATTTTCAAATTATTTGTACCCCTTGGTTTGTCCCTATCTCAAGAAATTTTTTTCTCTCATTGACATTAGTTCTCATTAGTCTATCTTTAAAGAATCTTCTCTTCAGTTCTGGAAGACAAACTGGATTAGAGCTCCACTTATAGATTCTATCAGTCAAAATTTTCCCAACATTGATCTTGATATAAAAAAAAGGATCATTTGTTGAACACGGAAGCTGTTCCGGATAATATTAAACAGGTTTTGAAAGATTATTATTTTTCCTCTCTTGGTGATTTATGGAATTGGGAGCTGAATTCTTAGCTTATTCATTCATCATACTCTTTTTTTTATCATTCTATTGATCCTATATTGGGTTTTCAATGGATTGGTAATTTTGAATGAAACATTCTTTCTCCTTCTCGGTTCACTCTGATTTGGAGGCTTCTGTATGGGAAACTTCCCACTGATAATTATTTCTAGTTTCGTTGTATTTCATTGTTCTCGATTTGTTTCTTTTTTCATCCGCATCGTGTGGATTTGGATCACATATTTATTAGTTTTTTTACAGCTTCAAAAATGTGGAAGGCTATTTTTGATGCATTGGATGTTTGTCATCAGGGTGTTGTCTTTATTCAAGATCTATTTTCATGTCTATTTTTCTTCCCCTTTACCCTTTTATGCTTTTGTTTCTTCAGGTTGTAGTAACATAATTAGTCAGCATCATTTGGCTTCCAAGAAACATGTGTTTTCATGATGGGGTGGTTTTCAACCCTCCGACTTCTTCACTAGAATTTTTTCTGCTCTTTGGACTGTTAAAATAAATCTGATAATTTATTGTGGTAACTCAATTCATGACTTCTCTGTTCTTAGGTATTTTAAAATTAAGGGAAATTTTCAACCTCTTATGGGTATAATGGAGGTTTTTTGGAAATATCCTTTTATTGGTTGGACTAATATTACCACTGATGGTGCTTCTAGTGGTAATCCGGGCCCTTAAGGATATGGGGCTGTTTTTCGGAATTGTTCAAGGGATGTGGTGGGATATTTATTTGGTTCTTGTGTTATTGTTTCCTTTTTGGAAGCACAAATGATAGGTGTTATCGTTGCTTTGGATCATGCTAAACAAAGAGGTCTAAATATGATATGGTTGGAGTGTGATTCTACTATTATTGTTCATCCTATCAGATCTACCTCCACTCATATTCTTTGGTGACTTTTTAATCAATGGATTTCTTGTTTACATTATCTTCCATATATTGATTATATTGTTACCCATGTTTTCAGGGACGGAAATTCTTTGGCTGACTATCTTTCCAACAATGGTGCTGATGGGAACAATCTTATTTGGTCTAATCACCTTCTTTTAGATGTTTTCCTATTTTGTCAGGGAAAAATGTAATTTTCATTCTTTTAGACAAGTTTGATTTCTGGTTTTGTTTAAAATATAATCTTAGGGCCCTGTTTTCAGGCAGGTGCCCAGTTCTTCAAAAAAACTTTTAAAACACATTTTTTCATTCAAAAAATAACATTATTTTTAATTTAATTTCTGAAACTTTTATGTTCTGTTTTTTTAAAATATATTCCATATATGAAATCATTAGGAAAAAATTATGTAAATAAATTAATTTTACTTTTTTAATTATGAATTGTAACATAGGTATTTTTTTTAGTAATTTGTTAAAAGGGTAAATCAGGTAATTAATGATACAAATAATTATATAAAATTACACTAAAACATGTTCTTATTTCATTGGATGACTGTGAATCCAAGTAAAACATTCTTCGGTTGAAATTGTATCCTTTAGAAGATACTTGTGTGAGATTTGGAAATCAAATTTATTTTATTTTATGAATGTTTAATTTTTTTACTAAAACTTTATTAACTACATAATTTATAAAATCATTTTACACAAAATAATAATTCGCCTAAAATACTGAATTTAAATATAAATTTTTTATTTATCATGGTAATTTGTTTTTAATTTTTAGGTAAAAAAATTATCCTTAAGGATATATACATTTATGATGTAAAAATTATTTAATTGATGAAAAATGGATAAAATAATTTTTATTAAAACGATTATATACATCGAATGTCAAAAACAGTTGACCAAATCGAATTGGTTGAGTATATCTTGACCATAATCATATAAGGGTCATGTTACATACTATTTAATGACTTATGGTAGAAATTATGACACTTGTAATAATTTATTTGTAGTGATGTTAAAGTCATCACATTTATATTCTAATAGATATATCATTTTTATTATAGGATTTCCTAAAATATATATTCAATCATTCGTATTATTATGAAACCTATATGATTTATATTCTAAATTGTATTTTAATTTTAATTTTTATTCCACAAAAATTATATTAAATAATTTCAAAAAAATGTAATAATTATTTTATTAGTGGAGATGAAAAATAAATGTTATTAAAAATACAAAAATTAATATAATATTGGATAATTAATATATCCAATGAATTTTATATATTCCACTAACCTCTTAGAAATATAATTAAATATTTTATTTTTTACATAATTTTTATATATTTAATTTCAACAATCAATGGATTGAATAGTGTCAAAACTGAGACTATAGATTGTTTATCAAAATAATGTATTGTTAAATTTTTTAAAATTCATAGAACATTTCAAAAAAAATTAAAATTAATATATTGTCAGTAATGCTCTATGTTATTTATTTATGGTCTAATTGAAATCAAATTAGTAAACAATGCACAATTTTAATATAGAAATATTTGTTACCATTGTAAAAAAAATAGAATAACTAAGTGTTAATTAAAATGATAAGTTTTAAATTGAAACCAAATATTGTATAAAATTTATTGGCTGATGGATTAAAAACTTATCTCATATTGTTTTATAAAATATAAAATTTTGAAGGTTTTTAGATTTGTTTTTATTTTATTATAAATTAATATTATTATAGATTCCAAAAGTGACCCCACCTAAATAATAAAAGGGCACATCCTTCCTCACTTTTTCACTTCACATTAACCATTGGAACTCATCCATAACATACCCATTTCCATTTTCAACTTTCTTATTCGCATTCTAGTGGTCCTGGTCTTATCTAAAGTCCTTCTCTATTGCTTTAAAAGGATATCTAATGGAATCTCATCTAAGAAGAGGTATCATCCTCAATTGATTATTTCAAACCAATTTCTTCTTATACTTACTGTTTATGAGTTTTATACATTCTAAAGAAAAAATACAGGTATAAATTATATACAAATATTTTATTCTGATTATGGATGAGTCACTTTCTCTATTTTAACCATCCTATTAAAAATGAAATCACCACCCATGTATATGTACGACTTACTATCTTCATAGAATGATGTCATTTGTTTCACTGCCACCTTACATGGATGTGTATAATGAAATAAATAATAACTATATATGATTATTATTATATTATATGATTTATTTTACAAAATATAGAGTATCCACTGCAATAACATTTCATAATTATGTGAATGATATCATCCCTTGTGCCTACGTATGACTTACCTTATCCACGATGTGATGAGATTCATTCTATATGATATCCATTAAATCATGATTATATAAAAAATGTATAATGAATAAATAAGATATATATATATTGTTAATATCATTTTTTAATTTCATAACTATTACCTAAGAAGGAGAACAATAACATATTCAACAAAACATGCATAGTACAATGAAGAAGTTAACACCCAAATAATGATGAATAGTTAAATTTATTAACAAACAGATGATAATATGTTCACATAGGATATCATACTATTGAATATGATCATTTAAATAAGTCAATGACAATATTTAAATCATTATACATGAGATGTGTGTTTTTGATTAATTTATTCATTAGTTTGTTATTTTGGATCAGGACTATCAATAATGATAATTACGATGACTAAATATAGTAAATAGAAATGTATTTTTGGATATTATTTTCTTAAATAATTTATACATTATCCATGACTCAATAATTCATGTATTTTTAAAATTTCATAATATTCTATATTTAACTATTCACAAACAATTCCACAATTTCAAAAAAATATCAAAATCCACCATAACTATTTCAAAAATTTTAGAATTAATAAATTGAATCCCTTTTATGAATATTAATGTCAAAATATTTGAAATTTTATTTTTATATAAATTCATAATTTACTCACAAATACATATTTTGATATTTTAACTAATTTAAATTAATATTAAAACCTTAATTAAAGTCTCATAATATTATTTTATATTTAGTAGATAAAATTATTTATTTATGAATTTATTTTGGGAAATTAAATTTTCCTTTTATAATACTATATTAATTATAAAATTTTAAATAATAATTTATGATTTACAAAAAATACCAACAAAAAATTTATCATTAAAGATATTTTATTTATATATAAAAATATGTAAATATATAACATTTTTATTAATTAGATACTAAAATATGATTTATAATTTCATAGGTGATGTTACTATTCTATTGGACGAATATATAATTATAATGGTCATGTTTCTATCTCAATGGTTATGTTAGAATTCAACCAGTATTAGTTCCATAATTTCTAGAAATACATTTTATTTCATTACTTATTCATTTAGTTTTTTTATTTTTTTTTTATTTGACATTATGTTATTTATAATATATAACATAATTATAAGAAGTGAAATTCCATGGATAATGTTTAGGGTTGTTATATTCTTCCCTACATCAATAAATTGTGTCCTCAAATTTCTTAAATGTACATTGAAAGTAAAATGTTTATATTTTAAATGTAAATTATGGGAAAACCATATTTATATAGGGTTAAAAAACACCCTCTCACTAATAGGGAATGTGAAACACTAAGGGTATAACAAAATTACCATTTCTATTAGGATAATAGTTATGGGAAGTGAAAACCTAAACATCGAAGAGAAATATAACTATAAACTTCAGATAAGAAGTGATAGAGAAAATTGTCATTAGAAATTATACCATCATGAAACAATACATTTTATATATATTAAAATACCATTGATTTCATAGAAGGTAAATTAAATGGGTGTCATTTTTGATCCAAAATCCTTTTCCTAGAGTTGAGGGTATATTTTACTACCCACTGAAGCATTTGGGAAAATATACATGATTCCATCCTATATAATAATATCATACCTTGGTTGTAAATCGATCTATATTCACATAATTTATTAAATATGGATATGGATATTCAAGATGAATGTGTATGCCTAAGTCACCTTTATCAAATTATCCATAAATCACTCCTTCATCCTTTAATAATTTACAAAAAAGCTAAAATAGTTTTTACATGTTATCAAATATGATAAATCATACGCTGATCCCAATCAATAATAGATGTAACCCATTTAAAAAGTAGTGGTACTTAAGAATCATCCAAAAAATTTCTGCCCAAATTCATAGAAAAAAATTAGAAGGAAGGTCACTAAATATCTAAAATAAACATATCCTAATATTTACCCAAATAATGTATCTCTTATTATCACATACAAAATATATGAATGCCTTATCTCCTCTAAAAATTTATGCAACATTCATCATTCTAAGAGAATAATATCATGTTGTTTAATATATTCCTTAAATCTAAACATCTAATAGTTCATAAGAACATTATCTATCAGATCACTAACCACCTACCTGGTCACCAATACTACCCCATAAACATTTATTTATTATTATCTAAACATTATGAATGTATTTATCTATATCTTTATGATGTCATGTCTTTTCAACATGGTGAAATTATAATAGAATCAGATCTCTTGATTACTGGTTGTATTCATCAAATGTTTACAATTCGTAAAATAATTAGTACCATAATACAATCCATATATAAATTATTATTATTATTATAACCAGTATATCAAAAAATAATTATTTAATCCATAAAAATAATTTAATTATTCCAATTTGACAATAGTAATAGAAAAATAATGAACTCGACCCATTTTCTTATTCTGGTCTATATTACCTTGAATCTTGGGTTATTCATTTTCATAGTGACCAATTTCTTACATTTTTAGCATTTCACATTGGCAGCTTTTTTCCTTCCCTTTCAATCACAGTATCATTGTTCTTATTCTCTACATATGAATCAGACTCTATTTCCCATCATGCATGTACCAGAGTGTTTCTATCGGTGATTTTCGAATTTTGGAAAATTCTTCTTTATCTTCTTTCCATTATCCATCTTTTTCCTAGTTATACTCTTATTTTTTTTCTTCCCTCGATTACAATATACTTATAAAAGTAATTCATTCTCTCATTAGAATATTATACTATATCCCATATGATTATAATTTTTTTGATATTTGTTAACTTTGAAATATTCACATAAGACCATAAAAATGGTCAATATTTCTCTTTGGATTATATACATAGTCACAACAATTCCATGATAATGTTGTAATGTTGGATCCATATAGAGAAAAATATTCTCCATATTTCTATCCCAGACCTAGGAATTATCTCTCCATATATATTCTGTGTTCTATATGAAAATATTTTTCCCTGAAATAATCCTCAAAATTCTATAATTTCATGTTTACAATTTCCTTTTCATCTTTATTGTTTTTAGTCAATTACCACTACTGATCCGCATATACCGAGGGAAGATAAACAACCATGATAAATTTCTCCATTTTGTTATTTACCAAAGAGAGAAATATATTATCTAAGGAACATAACTATTTCTTATATTATAATGGGCTTATAGTCCCACCAAATAATAGTTTATTTTATCGCATGAAGCAGTCTAAGACTATTACACCACATTTAAATCAGTATTCTCCATAATGGTTATTATTATTTCTCATAACCCAAGTAAGTTGTTCCAATATTGTTATAATATTCTATGCTCTAGTGAAAGCTCTAGCTCTAACATGAGTAAATTTCATTGGAGGGTAATATATACATAAAAATCATACATTGATATAGATTCAATTCCACACACTTGGTACCATTTATAAAAATGGTCATACCCTAGATTAGATCAAAAAATTATGAAACACAATTTATAATCTTAAAATTGTAAAACACTAATTGTAAATCAAAAATTTAGGTATCACTAATCACTAAATCATAATATTGGTTACCTTTGGAATATCATCATAGTAAATTATAATTTTATATTTCCCTAACATACATTTTTCCAAATATATTTTTTATATTATCTTCTAAACGTAATCTAATATCAACTGTGAAGACCCCAAACACTATTACCCAAATATAGTGTCGTACATTATTACATTTTCAGAATAAAAAATAATTTCACATCTTGAAGGGATGAATAGTTCAGTAGCTTTTTAAAACCATATACAAAAAATCATTGGACATTAAAACATTAATTGAAAGACAATAAATGAACTCTTTTGAAAACATCTTTATAAATTTCATGATTATCCATGCAATTCATTCATAACAAACATTTTGGAATCCTGGTGAAAAAGAAATCATAAGAAAGGGGTAATCTAGATACACAATAATGGTAAATAATACTGTATAAACTAAAATAAACCTAGACAACATGTCAAGGTGAATCAAAAAATGTACCAATAATATATAATGTTGAACGTAATATTTAAGGAATAATAACTGAATAAATAATAAAATATAAATATAAATGAGAATGAAACATAACCATGGATATTATACTAGTCTAATAATCACTTGAATTATCCATTAATAATATCATAATTTGGGAATTCACAATTTTTGAGATAATAAACATTTTTAAAAGGATATTTCTAGGACATCATGCATAAATTTGTAAAAACATGTTCTAATTTGTCTCATGAGATCTACTGATAAATCATGGGGATATATTTGGCCCCAACCATCACTTACTAATTTAAATGTGTTCCTCATATGAAATGGGTGAAAATAATAATCATATAAATTCATATTGAATGTTTAATACTAAATGTAAATAATACCCCCAATTAGTAAATATAATCATAAACTATCAAGAGTAATGTTGTGAAGACTATGGAGATGATACATCTCCCGTCAAAATAATCGTAATCCATTGTATAAAATACTAGAAATTTTAACAAAAGTGATTATTCACAATTAAAAATGTGATTCAATATTAGGTGTTGAAATATGTGAAAATACTATAACAAAATCACTGAGAAATTCATGACATATATACCATTTAATTTTTAAATGGAGAGTTATTTTTTAAAATAATTTTTATCTATCATAAAAATTATATTATAATCATTTATATACTAGAAACTAAAATGGAATAAAATTATATTTGAGGAATATTTAAATAATATTCATAATTAAATTTCAAAATTTAAGTTAAATATTGTAAAATTATTGTTTAAGAATCATTAGAAATGAATCACTTCAGTTCATTTTAAGTGAAAATTTAGGAGTTTTTAAAGAGGAAAAGAGTTATTTTTAAAAAAAATATGAAATGAACAAAGATATATTCTCTTGACAAAAATATTTTTTATTAAAATATATTTTTCTTAAAATATATTATCTATTGTAATTGAAAATGGGTGAGAAATTGGGAAGTTAACTTTAATCGGGATGCATATATGGATAAATTGATGAGGGAACCTTATGAAACAAGTATATACAATCCAATTAAAAATGAATTAATATAGGTACATATTTTTTGAAAATTCACACAGAATATAAGAGTATTAAATAAGAATAATGAATAAATACATTGGGGGTAAATAGAAAGATAACACAACTTGAAGGAAAAATGTAGGTTCGGGAAGAAATCCATAAAACATTGAAAACAATCAAACCATATTCCTTATTAAATTAATAATAATCAAATGAAACATGAAATACCACTAGGAAAATAATATTTCTGATATGATACGTAAAATAAAAATATGAATACACGACAAATAAGAAATAGTTTTCAATAAGGTGTATCTCATATTAAAAAGCGAGACAATAAACTCTTACCTTGTGTGAGAGAGTGTTCTAAGCCTGAACACAATGTCATGGATAATGAATTTAGATTAATTTATAATTTAATTATAAACTTATTAACCATGTATTTGATGTTTTTAAATTTATTAAACTTTATTTGTGTACATTTGGATGATTTTTAAGGTGTTATTTCATCATTCGAGACTATTCATTTCATTAGTATTCATGATCATTTCACCAGTATACCCATATGGAAAATCATGTAATATTAAAATAGTTTTCCAGAATGGAATAAATTTTTATTTATAAATTTAAATAGTTTCAAATTTTCTTATATATAATTTTTTATGCATATTTGAATATGATTTTTTGAAATTTTTTAATGATAACCATTTAGATTATTCTGCAATTTTTGTAATCATCTCACACTTTTTTTGATCTATTAATTAATATTATGTATATATACATTCTATAGAACCCTAAATAAGATTTAATATAAACATCAAATTTTATTTTAACCATTATAATATTATTATGATCAGACTTGAAGGAGGTGTTAGAAAATGAATAATCGTCATCCACAAAGGTGGTGAATCGACATCACAAAAATGACGTTTTCATTTTAGAAAAAAAGAGATAGGGGAAGATGTTTGATGAACTATATTCCATTAGTACAAAAACATTAAATTATATATAAGATAATGATTTATAATGACACTAGGATAAGGGGAGTTGAGTAGAGGATAAGAAAAAAAACAATGTTAATTAAAGGAAAACAAAAGATGATTTTACCTCTTGAAATTATTATTTTTTGAGAACCTCCTTAATGAAATTTGGTTTCATATTTTGTAGAGAACAAAGGCTTCTAGATGTTTCATAGATACTTTAGAATCATATTGGGTAGAATATGGATTGAATTCTTGGATTTGGAGGTGTGAAGAGAAGAGGTGGTATTTATAGGGGAGAGGGGTGTTTTGATTAATTTATACACTAGTTTATTATTTTGGTTAAAGACTATTGATAGTTAAGATTTACATGAAAAAATACATTAAATATATAATGATAGTTTGTTATTAATGGCATAAATTATCTTTACATCATCCATGAATCAATAATTTATTTATTCATTAAATACAGTAAATCAATGTATTTCACTATTCAGCAAAAAATCAACTCGAAAAGTCGCAAATTTTCACCATAACAATTTTACAATTTGTGTAATTAAAAAAAATTGACCGAATTTTATTAAAATAATTTTTTTAATTGGATAAATTTTATTTTTAATTAAATTTATCATTTACTTAAAAACCCAATTTTAAAATTATAACAGATTTAATGAAACTTTCAAAACAAAATAAGGCCTTATAAAATTATCTTATAATCATAAGAAAACAAAATATTAATTGATGGACCTATTTTGGAAAATTAATTTTTTTAAATAATTATATTAATTATAAAATTTTAAATAAACTGTTTTACTATTCAAAAAAAACAACACTTAATTTTTCATTTTTAAAACATCAATTTATTTATTCCAAAATATTAATATATTATATTTCTATTATGAGATACCTAATTTTTTAAAAAAAAATCATAAGATATGATACTATTCTATTGGCCAGATTACTATTCCTAATGGTCAAGTTACTCTTTCAATGGTCGAGTTACTATTCCATTAGAATAGGTTTCTTAATTTATATAAATAAATCATATTTTCTTCAATATTCATTTATATGTTTTTATTGTGTCTTCTATGTGATTTTATTTGATTTATACTATATAAAATTACTATAAGAAGGGATAATCCATTAATAAAACTTTGGTACATTACATCATTACTTAATATCTTTTCATAGGGTAATATTACTACTTCATTATGTCGAATTTTACAGATTATGTGTGAAATGAAATTTAATTTTATTATGTTGTATTCACACTATTTTTGGAGTTAAATATGGAATAAAAAATTTATTCATTGATTAATTATTACATCAAAATTATAATCATTGTGATGATTTATTCCATAAGATCATGTGAACCAGGATTGTTTATTATTGAATTTCAATTGAATGAAATTCTTTTATAATTGGATAATATACCAATTGAATTTTGTTTTCATCTAGTTATTCATTAATCTTTCTTTTAATAGTTTGATTTTTTGATTCAACTGAACTTAAATTTATTGAAAAATTGTTCTTAGAAAAATCTGAATTTATATATCCCTTCGGTCGAAAATCCATTTTCATCAAAACCATGTTTTAGAAAAATGTTTTCAAAGGATTCTTTAAAATTACCCAAATGATTATTTAACTTAATTTCTACCAATTTTTTTACTATATACAATTGTTTTTTAAGGGAAAACTAATTTCATTTTCCACATAATGCATGATTGTTTCTTATAGAAATTTTAAAAATAATTATTAATTTAACATGTAAAACATGTACAAAATTTAATTCCATTATAAAAAATCAATGTTTTAGCTGTTCATTTGTAAGATTAATAGTTAAATTTTTATGAAAATTATTTTTAAAAATATTTTATGAACATTAATTTTTTTAAAAAAATAAATAATAAAAAAGGATTTATTCTTCATGAAAAAAAATTTGATGCCAATTTTATGGTATTTATATTCAACAATGACATGAAAATTTTATTTTAGTTGTTATAAAATGAGGATAAGATGTATTAATTTCAGTATTAGTATTTATCTACATGTTTAATGATCAATCTTAATAAGGAATGTATTGACATTCACATTCTTGATTTAATTAATTAATCAGTTACTTTACCTTTAAATATTTAATTTTTTTCATCAATAAACATCACCTCTACCTTATACTACATATTATTTTTCATATATATAGTCAATAAATAATAATTATATCATTTATAAATATGTTATTTTACTTTGAAAAATATATGATTAATTGGGGACGTTATTTACAATCCATATTGATTACGTGATATTGAAATTTATTTATAGGGGATAGTGTTTATGAATTAAATAAACCATTTTATATATGAGGAATGTATTAGACATATAAATATAGGTGGACTGCCATTATAGAAAACCACTCAATGAATCATAAGTCTCATGAGACAAAGCACAAGGATACACTTCAGGAAATGGATTTATATTATAAACTAACCCATTATTTTTAAACTATCTTCCAAAAGAACATGACAATAGATGTTTAAGGATTCACGGTATCCTCACATCAAATAATTATAAATAAAATTAATAAAAAATTAATTTATTATTTTTCATGACATTTTTCTAATGTTATTATTTATATATGAATTTCATTATCAGTTTATTGATGAAATTAAATGTATGTTATGATATTTTCATTTTGACCATGATTAGTCCCTATATAAGAATAATCGTAAAATTATTTAATGGTTGGTGTGTTCAGTTTGTTATATTTCCTTGTTGATTATTCTTATTGGTTCATGAGATTCTTCCATATTATATAAAACATACTATATATCTGAGCTCAACCTTATTTTATTTCCATTCCTAGGAATCCACGAATTTTTGTAATGCCCCAACCATAGAATCCAGGGGATTGTGCATTATATTAATACATTGTCATGATTAGAAAAAATAAAATACTAAAATACCAAGTATATTAATAGTTTTGTAAAACTGGATACATTCATAAGTTAAACATTACAACATGAAAACTAATTCAACATATATGTTTTATTGGGAATATCCACCACTCTATGATTATAATTGTAGGAAATCATAAAAAAAACTTCTTCATACCCAAAGAAAATTAAGCATAAGAAAGGTGTGACCTCAAATTCTTAATAAGGGTAAGAACTACAGAAGAACATATCACAAACATCAAAAATATCCATGGTGAATATTTCAAAACACATGCCTATACAAATAATAAACATGAACACATTTAAAAAATATTAACTGAGTATATTATTCCATAAAAAAACATAACCATGGGTATTCTAAAAGTAAAATAAAAACATAATCTTTCCATTACTAACTTTATAATGAGGGAAATTAATATTCAAGACATTAAAAAATATACCATCAAGGCCTTGACCAATATGTCTAAAAATGATTAATGCCTCGGCCAAAACCATAAATATTCATTTAGTCAAGGCCTTAGTCCAATATAATAGATTTTTCCCTGAGAGTTACCGATTATACGGTGGCCTATAGAGGGCCCCATCCGATACTTACTAAGCCCAATTAATTCCTCATATGAATGGGGATAAACATAAATAGTATATAAATTCATATTGAAACCAAAATATTAAATGTAAATAACTTTCTTCGAACAATAATCATAAACACTAACTATTCAGAGTAAATTAGTGAATTGTTTTAAGATAGAACAACCAAATTCAAACTAATCATAAACCATTAAAATAAATAAGGTAGATTATATCATTAGAGATAAACCTAAACCAAGTACAAGATTCAACAGATATGTTTACATAGATAAGATACATTTAAATGATACCATTGAAAATTTCTTGAGGAAATATTTCTTAAACATTCCAAAGTGTCACATACAACATTGAAATTTTCAAATTGAAATCCCATAGAATATCATGAAAATAAGGATATTGTTTTTATGATATAACAATTAAATTAAATACACCACATTCAAGGAATATGTAGTGAACAATGCGTATATCTCATAAATGATAAAGATAGATGAGAAAAATCAATTTTAATTTGTATAGAATAGTTGTTTTGGAATTTTTTATATATTTCATAAACCTTGTTTTAAAAAATTTTATCCCTGAAAAATAAGTTAAAGAAATTTATATTAAATTTGAGGCACAAGTGATGTCCCACTAAACATAAATAGTGTAAAAAGTGTTTTTAAAGAAGCTTTTGAAATAAAAAATTTTAGTGTGGTTTAAGAAATTCATTAAAGGGATTATAAAGAGAAAATAATTTTTTCATTCATGAAACCATTAACAAACCAAGATTTTTTTTCATAGTAAAATGTGTGACGTAATAAAAAATATATGCCATAAAATAGATTATAGGGTGAACATCAAAATAAGTTTGAATCTGAGAAGTTTCTTTAATCGAGCTTGTATTTCAGGAAGAATTTTATAATAATTTTTTTAAAACTTATAACTCCATATAAATGATTGTAGGATTTAGATTGGTACACAAATATATAATTCATATAGAAGTTTGTATAGTATGTAAGAAAAGAAAATCATTGAGGTGAGTAGAGAATAAGAGCAACCAGAATTAAAATGGAGGTTCGAGTAGAAAATACTTGTAACTTTCTAATAAATTGAATCGTATGCCCCAAAATAAATAATAATTAAATGAAATATTTGATATCATAAATATAAATGGAATCATGATATTATACATAAATGTGATGTATACATACACCATACACATGTAATAGTACTGAATATGGAATATATCACAAAAATGGATGTGAGACAAAGAAACCCTTACCTTAAGTTCGATGGTGTTCTTAACATGGTATTATTGTCTTAGATATCCAAATTAAATTCATTAATTATGATTTCAAAAACCTCTTATTATTTTAATTGATTTATTATAACATTATTAAGTTCATTCATGTCATTTCTGATGGGTAATGATGTTCAATTATATTGTTTGAGTTCGTTTGTTTCACGGTCACTATACTTATATACATTAACGGATAATCATGTAAAATTAGAAATATTTCTAGAATTGAATATATATGTTATTAGTGATCATAGATAAGGTAACATGGTTGTAAATTTTATTTTTTATTTGGATTGAATATTAATCATTATTTAAATCATTTAATTAAAATTGTTTGGGAAAATTTGCAGTTTTTGAACACAACGAACTCATTTTTCTTTATTAGTCAAAACCATGAAAACAAATAGATTATAGACAAAATTATGAGACATAATAAATATATTATAGTCTGGTTCAACCATAATATTGGTTTCAGGAAAAGAAATGGAGATGGAAATAGAAATTTAAAACACATCATTCTTGAATATGGTAGTTTTTCATAACTCGGGCGTTGTTTCCATTGATAGTATACAATAATCACAATGGAAAGATCATGAAAAAAGTATTATATTATAAGGGAAAAAATAAAATAAATCTATGATAATAAATTCATCACAACATTTGGAAGAAAGGGTGGGAAAATAAAAATAAAGGAACTCAAAATAACAGAAAATTTGAGAAATCCCTTACCAAAATCCGACATCCTAACGACGTCACATAAAAAATCATTGAATATATTGATGAGTGAAAAAGGGTATCTAATTTTTATTTAATTATATATTATTTAATGGGGATATTTAATTACATATCAAAATATAGGAAAATTTAAATGAAAATATAATATCCTAATAACAGTTCTTGTAAATGAGAAAGATTTTGAGACAAAAATTATGCAGCATAATAGCTATGCAACATTGTTTTAGAATACATTAAAAAGGGAGGGGAAAGGGGTCACCCATTAATAAAATACTCATAAAACATTATTTTAACCGAATAAAATGTAAATAAGAACATGTTATGAAATATTTAAATACATAACACATAAAAGATAACTCGAAATAAATAAAATGAAAAGAGGAATTTACATCTTGAATCCACCACTTTGAGAATCTCTTTATGGGAATAGATTTTAGTCTTTTGGAAAGACCAAGAGATTCTTGGACATTGAGAGATACTATTATATGGTATTGTCATAGATATTGGAGGATTTTAAAGGCTTTGAGGAGTGAGGGGAAGAGGGATTGAAGTGGGGTTTTATAGTGGAGGAGAGGAGTGAAATTTGAATATTTTATTAATATTTTATTATTCCCATCAAGGAAACCAATAGTGTTGTTTCATGTGACTTTTTATAGTGATAAGTGAATGTGAGTTTGATATAAGTTTCCTTAAATCACTCATGATGTCATAAATATTTTATTTAACAGATAATTTGTATATACGGTATTTTATGGTAGTTCACTATTCATAAAATATTCGAGTATTTCAGAAAAATCCAAAATATTCACCATAAAAAATTTTCAGCGTGTAGAATTAAAAAGTGAAATATTAATTTTTTAAATTAATTTTCTAAATAATTTTAATTTAATATTTAAATAAAATCATAATTTTTTTTCGAAAAAAACTACTTTAAAACTATAACTCTTTTTATAACACACTGATAAATTAAACCATATAAAATAAAATAATCTTGTAACCAAAAGACAATAAAGTGTAAATTTATTATTACATTTTATGAAATTAAATTTACATTTTAAATTATTAAATTAATCTTAAAATTATAATTAAAATATTTATGATAAACAAAAATACCAATAGATATAATATTATAGTTTTTTTAGTTTTAAGATTTCTAAATTGTTTTTATAGATTCATGTGTAATGTTTCTATATTTTGGATGATTTACTATTAATTAATATTCATTACTATTCAAAAGGGTATGTTACAATTCACCAAAAATTATGTTTTTCTTATCAGGCTCTAAATATATTACTGAACGCAACTATGTCAGTTAGTTTTTGGAAATTCAAATCACATAGGTAGAAAAATTATATTTACTTGGCTAGGTTATAAAAAATTATTTTTTTGTAGAGACTCAATGTTTCATTCATTATATTATTAAATATATTTTAAAATTATTGGGGTGTTACATTATCCCCTACTTACAAAAAATTTATCCTCAAAATTTAATTGAACTTTTATATTGAATGGTTGATACTAGATAATTAACTTTTAGTAATAAAATATTAGGAATATTGTTAAAATAACCTATTAATAAGAGGAAATGAAAATTAATCAATTACTAAAAAACAACACATTCAAATTTGACAACATGATCATTGATTAATAATCAAACAATCATGTTGTGACATTAAACTCTAAATCCCCATATAATGATAAACTTATTCCATTTCCAAAATTCTTAAAATTACAAAATTAAATGATTCTACACATTATAATTAAGGTATATATATTTCCGTGATGAATATATCATTAACCCTTAATCAATGAGAATCATCTCTAAAATTCACATTCCGAACATGAGAATAACTTCATCATATATCCTCTTGAAATATTGTAATGACATGAATTACCATAAAAACAATATCAGAAACATGCATTCTTCTATATTCCTTAAGTAAGATACATGTTATTGGATAAATTACTTAAAACCAAAACTATTGTAAACTCCATAGATGATATCATAGTCCACTTCTCAACAAGTCAATAATCAGTTCCAAGGTAGTCAGTATTTATCCGAATCAATCATTTTATCTTCATTTTGTCAACTTCAGATATATATATATAATTATATATTGAGGGGTTTCATTCCCAAAATCATATATTTTTTTCAAAATGATCATATTTATTCTGAATCACTATTTGATTATACTATTAATCGTACGACCTCAAATCCTTAATGAAAGATTTATGGCATTTAATCCTTATATATCTCATTATTCACACAACCAGTATATTACTAAAAAATGCATTCAAATGGAATTATTATTGACTATTCATATTAATCATTCTACTTCATCAATGATAGAATAATAAATTGATAATTATCCCAAATCATCATTTGGGGTATATTAATTTGATGCTTGGGACATTGATTTGAATAGTGTTCTATCTCCTTGTAGTTGAAGTAGTGAATATTTGAAAAATATTACCATGTCTTGAAATTATGAGCATGGTGGCCTTTTTCATCACACTTTAAGCAAACTCCTTTTCCTCTCAAGCATATATTATGGTGTTTCCTTGCACAATTATCACATGTGGGAAAATACATCTTTCCCTTCTTCCATTTATCCATGTTTTTTCTTGCCATCCTCTTCATCTTTCTCTTCCCTTTAATGCTATAGGACCCATAGAAGTATTTAAATACATTTTCAACACATGTTACTATTTCCTCATATGATGAGTATACTTGGGAGACAATCTTCCTTTAAAATAAAGGAATGAGACCACTAGAGATTTGATCTTTTTTACTATTCACATCAGATACGTTGGTGAAGTTATCTTTCCTTAAGATTGGTGCCATTTCGAATCAATTATTTTTTTAATATGAGATGGTAACATTTTAAACTTTATATAAACAAAAACACGGTAGGGAACATAAAATAAATTTATGCATTGTAAATAGTAGAACCGTGTAATTTTTGATACTTTGGGGAGAATAAATTTTTCATAATAGTGGATAAATAAAATGTGAATTATCATATGCATATCCCTTGGGAGCGTCAAACCAGGTGCATAATCAGGCTCGTTGTCGTGTACCAAGATAAACTAGGTCATGACCAAAACTCCTTTTCGAAGTTTTCACTTATAGGTACATCTGTTTTATAACAACGTCGACTTGTAGTATCCATACAATGATGTATTTTCTAGGAAGATCCACATTATCTATTTCATACCCAGGTTTTAAGATGTTCTTGTATTTTTATCCTTATAGACTATATTATGGGTTTTCCCCAAATCTGTTTTTTCTATAACTAGATTCTCTGTTATCTACTAAACTTCCATTGATACCAATTGTAACGCCCCAACCCTAGATGCCTAGAACCAGTGCATTATTTTTATATATTGGCATGATTACAAGAAAAGAAATCCCAAAGGAATGAGTAGTTACTAGTTCTCTAAATCCAAATATATATATATAATATTTACATTATAACTTTAAAATATAAACAACATATATGTTTTATTGGTAACTTCAACCACTCTAAGATTATCCCTGTAGGTCAATCATAAAAAACCTCTTCATGTCCTGAGAAAATGAAACATAAGAAAGGGGTGAGCTCAAGTTCACAGTGAGGGTAAGAAATATAGCAGAACATATCAAAAACATATTCAATAGGGACTGTGAATAATTAAAAACACATGCCTATATAAATAATAATCTTCAACACATTAAAGAAGGAATATTATTTGAGTAAATAATGTCATAATAAATTTTAACCATAGGTATTATAATAGTCAAATAACCACATGAACATTCAATTACTAGCCTTATAATTTGGTAAATTCATATTCTAGAAATAATAAATTGTACCATCAAGGCCTTGGCCAGGATGACTAAAAATTATTAAGGCCTCGACCAAAACCATAAATATTCATTTTGTCAAGGCCTCATCCCAGGACCATAGTCTATCTCATGAGACCTATCGATGCAACAATGGTATATAGAGGGGACCAACTGAAACTTGCATTGTCTAATTAATTACTCATATGAATGGGGATAAAAATAAATATCATATACATTCATATTTAAACTAGCACACGAAATGTAGATAACTTTCCCTGAAAAATAATCATAAACACTAACCATTTTGAGTAAAATGGTGAATGGTTTTAATATAGAAGATCCACAGTAAAACTAATTATAAACCATTTAATTAAATATTGCAAATGATATCATAAAAGATAAACCAAAATTATTTACCTTATTCAACAAGGATGTTGACATAGATAAGATACATTTAAATAATAACATTGAAAATTACTTGTGGAAACAATCCATAAACATTCCAAAGTGTCCCGTACCACCATGAAATATTAAAATCATAACCCCTTGGAATGTCATGTGAATAAGGAGACTCTTGATATGATATAAAAAATTAAGTACATACACCACATGCATGTAATATGTAGTGAACATGGCTTATATGTCATAAAAGATAAAGTGAGATGAGAAAAATCCCTTTTTACATTGGAAAGAAGAGTTCTTTTGGAAAATCAGTTTCATTTTTCATAAAACAGGTTATAAACATTTATATCCCAGAAATAAAAATGGATGTACACTTATATTACCTTTTAGGAACAAGTGATGTCCCACTAAAGTGAAATCATGTAAAAAATTCTTTTAAAGAAGCATTAGAATTAAAACATTTTAGTGTAGTTTAAGAAATTCATTAAAGATATTTTAAAGTGAAAAGGCATGTTTTCATTCATAAAACTAGAAATGAACCAAAATATATTTTTCAGAGTAAAATTTGAGACTTTATAAAGATAAATATAGCTACAAACAGATTATAGGGTGAACATCACAATTGGTAAGAATCTGAGAAGTTCCTTGAATAGTGATTGTATTTCGAGAAGAATATTGGAAAGATAATTTTAAAATATATAACTACCCATAAATGAAAGTAGGATTATTATTGGTACCAATATAAATAACAATTAAAATAGAATTTATGATAAGAATATAAGAAATAATATCATTAAGGTAATATATAATAAGAGCAACCCGACTGAAAATTGATGTTTGGGTAAACAATAACTGTAACTTTATAATAAATTTAATTGTATGCACCAAAATATATAATAATTAAATGAAACATTAAATATAATGAATCTAATTGGAATAATTATATGAAACATAAATGGGAATTATACCTACACAATACACAAGTAATAGTAGTGAATATGGAATATCTCTCAAAAATTGTAGCTAGATGAGGATACACTTACCTTAAGTCTGATGGTGTTCTTCACTTCATACTAGTGTCCTGGATAACCAAGTTAAATTAATTAATTAGTATTTAAAGAACCATTTTTAATTTAAATATATTTATGATAACATTATTATATTCTTTCATGTCCATTTTGATGGTTAAGTGGTTTAATTTCATTTTTCGAGTCTGTTTGTTTCATGATCAGGATACTTATATACCAGAATGGGGAATCATGTAAACTGAGGTTTTTTGTTCAAAATTGAACTTATATATTATTAGTGAACATAAAAAATATTACATGGTTGTAAATTTTATTTGTTTACTTGGAGTGAAGATGAATCATTATTAAAATCATTAATAGAAAACTGTTTAGGTAAATTTTTGGTTTGTGAACACAATGAACTCATTTTTCATTGTAAATAAATAAATGTGTAAAAAAGATTATAAAACCATATATGAGACATAATACATATGTTATAGTCTATATCAACCATAATTATGGTTTCATGACCATAATTGTGTATGGTAATTGAAATTATAAACCCATCCTCCTTGAATGTGGCAAATTAGCACAACTTGGGTGGTGTTTTCATTTTTCTTATAAAATACTAGGAAAGGATAGGTGATGATACATTATTACATTATCATGAAACAATTACATTATATGTAACATAATGTAGTCATCATAGAATTTGGAATAAATTATGAGATGATAGAGAATTAAATGAACTCAAAATAAAAGAAATGTTCATAAATCCCTTACGAAAATCCGGTAGCATAACTACGTCACATAAAAATTCATAAAATATATTGATGAGAGAAAAAGGGTATCTAATAATTTTTAAATAATATTAAAATTAAGGAGTATATTTAATTACATATCATGAAATAATACAATTTAAATTTAATGATAATAACATAATAATAGTGCTTGAAAAAATAGAAATATTTTTAGGTGAAAATTCATACAGCATAATAGCTATGCAACATGGTTTTATAAAACATTTAAAACAGAGGGGAATGGGGAAACCCTTTCATAGAAGACTCGTTAAAAATTATTTTAATATAATAAAATGGAAATAAGAACATGGTATGAATAATTAAAATACATTCCACATAAAAGAGAACTTGAAATAAACCCAATGAAAATAGGAATTTACCTCTTGAATCCACCACCATGAGAATCTCTTTAAGGGAATGGGTTTTCGTATTTTGGAAAGACGAATAGATTCATGTATTTGTACAATGACTCGGGGTGGGTATTCTCAAAGAAAATTAAGGGGCATAAATGCTTAAAAGAGTGAGGAGAAGAGGTAGTGAGTGGGTTTTATAATGGAGGAGAGGATTGAATTTTGAATATTTTATTCATTATTTTATTAAATAAAACAAAAAATAAAACCAATAGTTTTGTTTCATGTGACCCATAATAGTAATAAATGCATGTGAGTTCGAACCTAGTGGCCTTAAATCACTCATGATGTCATAAACAATGTATTTAGTAGATAATTTTTATATATATTATTTTACCATATTTGGTATTTATCAATAATTCGAGTATTTCAGAATAATTACAAAAATTCACCCTAAACATTTATCAATTTGTATAATTCAAAAATAAAATGTATTTTTTGAATTGTATTTTTCAAATATATTTAATTTAGTTTTTAAATAAAATCATAATTTATTCCAAAAAACTACTCTAAAACTATAACCCAGTTAATAACCCATTTATAAATTAATCAAGGTACCCTAATATTATCTTATAAACATAAGATTAATAATTTTACAACTTAGGATTACATTTTATGAAAATAAATTCCCATTTTAAATTATTAAATTAATCATAAAATCGTAATTAAAATATTTGTAACATACAAAAATACCATTACGTATACTATGACTATTTTTTATCTTTTAAGATGTCTAAATATCTTACTGAATGAAACCGTGTTTGTATGTTTTTTTTTAATTCAAATCACAAAGGAGGAAAAATTATATTTACATTGCTAGGTTATAATAAAGTGGGGTTTTTAGGGAATCATTGTTTCATTCATTATTTATTAAATTTATTTGTAAATTCTTGGGGGTTACAAGTTTAATATAAATTTTAATTTGATAAAAATAATTATATTATAGAAATCAAATTCATGTATTTTTTCTAATAAAATAAATTTCAAGACTCATGTATGCATCATGATCACACTTAATACAAAACAATTTTATCTTTCAGGATGAACTCACTTGTATATTAAGCCACATTATTAAAGGAACCAATGGCTCTGAGATACATGGGTTAGGGTCATTATAGCTGGAATCTTAAAAAAAAATTTCTAAACCATGGGAAATAGATTTAAGATGACTTATATTGGAGAATATATTCTTATGATTTATTATGAGGATAATTACAGAAGAACATCATAATGTTCTGTTAAAGAATACATTATGTTTTTTCCTAGAAATTCATCCATTTATGGATAAAAAAAGTGTATATTTTTATAAAATTGACGTATCTAGGTGTAATAACTAAAAAATGTGGCATCATTTTTATCATGTGTGTTTTCTAGCATATGATAAAGGGGCCTACTATGCACATTGTTTGAGAATCCTGGGGGATATTTTTTGAATAATTAACATTTTATTTTCAATATATTATGAAAGACATGATTACACGATGATAATAAATTGATAGGTTAAAAAAATTGTGTATTATATTGGATGTAACCTGTCTCAATGTAATGATAAAATATTTTATGTGTGGAAAATAAGGGTATAAATACATGAACATTTGTAGAAAAATGAACAGTACAATAGAAATAAATATATTTCATCACAGAGATAAATTTATTGTTTTTTTCTTTAAATTTGGGGATCTTATTCGTTATTCCAGATGATGCCTAGTTTTAAATGTTATCCCCAAGCCTAAGGAAGGACCAATGTTGAAATAAAATGGTTTAAGTATTTATGTGTTTAGAATCCTATATTGTATAAATGCTTTTACCCAGGGTATTTTTTATGAAAATCTTGAATTATTTAAATATTTTTTAAATTTATATAATCATATATATCATCCTGAACATAAGAAGTATGGATACCATAATTGTTTTAGGAGTTTACGATTGAACAAAATTTCAATGTATTAAACACCCCTTTTCAAATTTTCGTTAAGGTATTCTCTAAATAATAAGGATATTTTGGGAGCTATTTAGGAAAGTAAAACACATTGGTTTATTATATTTTTAGTTATATGATTATAATGTTATTAATTCCATAAAATTATTTGGGAAGAAGTTTAATGATATTGGTAACATATAGAATTTATAATATCAATGATGTTGTGTCATTACAAGTTTTCACACATTGAGAATGTTATATATACTACATTAATATGTTATTATAATGAAGGACATGCTTTTTTAGGGGAAAACTGATAACTTCTATAAAGGTTGTTAGTCTTGAACACATAAACTATAGATGATAGTGGTTTTCTGCATACAATTTTCCAATGGGACATTATGGTAAATATATATATATATATAGTTAAATGACGTTCTGAAAAAAAATTATTGATATACTAATAGTGTTATATGTAGGTTTACATGATAATTTATTATGTTGGAATAATTTTTCCATCCATTTTGGTGTTGTAGAATATTTTAAAAAAAAATAGAAAATCTTTTAACAAATTTATGATTTTTTATGCAATAACAGATATTTTTAGTGTTTAAAGAATAAAAAATTAATTTTTGGATTAAATTTATTTGATTATCTGATGAAGTGAAAATTGATCAATGATCATCAAAATTGTGTAATTGTACTTCTGAGATAAAAATATATCATGTATTTATATTTCCTTATTCTCATAGTCTAGATAGTAAAGTATTTTCACAATATTAGGAAAAAAGACTTGAAAGAAAATTGTAATCATATGGACATAATTTAAAATGATTAAAATATTATATTAAATCATCATAGATTTATGGTTTTGAGGTCTGTCACATTCTTTTTATCATAAATTATATATTTTTTAATAGTCTTTATTAGTCCCTATAATTAATAATACTTTTATTCAATGTATATATCTTCATATCCCACCAATGTTATCCTATTTGGAAACCTAGTATGTGTTATTCTAGATGACCTTTGTACATGGATTTAAATATTAATATGATTATTTTTTGTAATAAATTTATGATTTGGGTTTAAAAATTGTATATTAAAATTTTAATCCTATTATAATCGAGATCAATATTAAATTGGGAGGATGAAATTTATTTTAATGGGTGTGTAATGTGACACCACGATATTTTAAAAGTAATGAATTAGGTACGATAGAATAAATGGAAGGTAAAACTAAGATTATATGAATATATTACACTCGGGGACATAATGTTATGTTATATTTTTAATATTAATTTAATATCATTAATATCTTTTGATCGATGCAGTAATGTTTTAATGGAATCAAAATACTCTATTAAAATATTATTTTAAAAATGAGGCTGTTATAAAATAGATGATAAGTCGGTGGGGATGAATATTTATAAATAAATTTTGAAAATAATATGGTTTACACAAGTATAATCAAATTAATTTGATATTTCTATTTATTATTAATATAACAATACTCATTTGAAATGAAATGAAATATTTTCTTAAAAATTATTTTTTCAAAATGATTATTTAGTCATTCATTGTAGACATAATTTGAAATTAATTTTTACCAAATTGAAAAAATAGAGTAATAGATAAATTTTATCGTGGGTAAAAACATTTCAAAATAATCCTTAGGTTTTTTTGATATTTTTCTAATTTTTTTTTTAAGAAAAGTGAGACACATTGATTTTTTTTAAAACTATCTTTTGGATTAAATAACTGTCATGGTAAAATTATATTATTTATTTTTTTAATTAAAATTAGTTGATTTATATTACAATTTATCTTATTTAGTTCATTTTAATTCATATCGGATTCAGTTTTGATATAAAAATATCTTGAAAAATCTGTTTATCTTTTTACTTTAGAAACCCTCTGTTTTCATGTTTATGGGTTGAATTTCAATATAAATTTCAACACATCTGTGAATTTAATATTAAAAGAGTATGTTAGTCAGAGTAGGAAACTCAAGAGGGGGGTGAATTGAGTTCTTATAAAAGGTTTTACCTAAATAAATTATTGAAAAATACATTATTTAAAACAAATTATGGAAAGTTAACCAAAGTAGCATATTTATAATATTATTAATTATTTTAAAGAATTATAAAAAGTAATTAGTTCTCAGCTAAAATACACTGAATAATAATATTAACTTTTTAATTTAGTCTACTTAATAAAAAAAATATGAACACTAGATAATAATAATTATCAATGTGATGCAATGTTTTTTTGGTTGAGTTATGAAAATAGATAAGAAAACTAAACATGAAATAACACAGCTTATTAAAAAAAGATAATATGTCCCAAATAGATACACATTATCCCCACATTCATATCACCTTCCACCAAGTAGTTTATATTAATAAGCATGATCTACACCCTGGATTGGGGTTCAAAACAGAACGCAAGGTGGTCTAGGTCAGCTAGACCTCTACAAAATTTATTCATGGGATACAATAATATAAACAGACCATACTTGAACATATTCCATATTTATATATGGGGGGAAAATGGTGTATAAAAATGAGTTAGCGAGGATATCTTGTATCCTCTAGCTCATCTCATGAGGGAGTATATGTTTTTGATACATATACACATACTACTTGAATGAATAGTAAGAATGTACACAACATATTACAAATGATGAAAAGGGGTTTAGAATAATCTATGTGGTGTGATTAATGCTTCTAGTTATATTGGATGTAGCATATGTGAGGCTCGAGTCCACTCCAATAAATTGACACAAAAAATATAGTTTGTGGATGATATGTGTTCTAGTTTCCAATGAGGTGAGAAGGTCCTCACAAGTCCTATTTAAATAGATTTTTTACTGAAATGATTTTCACACTTTGGTTCACATCAAGTACCTCCTTGTCTCAGCTATCAGGATGAGTGTTCTTGTTTTTGTGTGTAGGTTTTCTTCTTGGTCTTGTGTATTACAATCTTCTCGCACGTCAATTATTTTATTCATAGGTGTTTTACTTTTTATTGTGGAGGGGTTGGTAAGGAGAAAGAACTCTATAACGTGCAGGTACCTTGTCCTTAATACTGTCTACAGAATGTTTCATTGAATTTGTTAGCAAAAAATCATTTATAAAATCATTATCAACAAATAACTCAAATATGATAGGCCGTAAAAATTTATAACTTATACAGTAAAGTATGAAATGGATAAGTCTAGAAAAGTTCCACAAGAGTGGTGACATGTCCTTTTCTTTGGATGGTGTCTTACAAACAGTGATGTAGAAGTGGTGAGATAAAATTCTAATTAGAACAGTGTCTTGAAAATTTTTTGATAGTCTTTGCAAAAATTCTGGTCACATTAGTTAATGAAACGGTGTTTGGTCCTTTGTGAAAATTCTGAACTGGCTGATCACTGCAATGGTGACTGGTCCATATCAATGATGATTGGTCCTTTGTGATAATTCTAGACCAGTAGATCACTACAATAGATGTTGGTCCATATCAATAGTTCAAAGAACATTGTGATAATTATAAACTGGGGCGCTAATGCAACGACGTCTAATAATTTACCGATTTACATACTAAATGGTGACTATGAGTCCTCTAACCGGTGACTGTGAGTTCTCCATAATGGTGAATCATATATTGTAAAATATTTTAAATATATATTATGAAGTAACTCTTAATAGAATAGATTTTTATTATACAAAAACATAATTAAACATAATTAAAAAGTGTAAACATGATTTTTGAGCAACAAAACTATAGGATCCATACAATATTCCCATATGATGTTCATAAATCAAGGCATCTACATGCCAAACAAATTGATCACAATAAGGGATAAATATTTTTATTAACATATTATAATGACAAAGTGAAATTAAGATATAAACATAGTTTAATTAACATTATCATAGAAATAAGATTATCATATAAATCTATTATAGTACCTGAGAATATATTTAAAACATCAGAGCTCATATAAATTTGTTAATAAGAGAGCTTTGATTTTAGAAGAAGAGATTCACATGGTAGATCATAAATATTGATTAAATTTCATACCAAATTTCCCTCCCATTTGGATTATAAAAATGAGAACAAATTAGAGAAAATATTATATAGAATAATATGTAAAAAAATAGAGATATTAAATTAACTGTAAAATGGAATGTACAAGGGATAATCAAACAATAAAATATATCCCTATCAAGAAGTGATTCAACTTTTTCATCATTACATCTATGCATATCGGTTTCTTGCCTTTGGAATAAGTAGATGTATGAGGAGATAGAGGTACATAAGTTGTAGAGTTTTAAAAGACATAGTCAATACAATGTGATGGTAAAGGTACACCATCAAAATTTAAGGAGAATGGCTCAGTCTAGAGGATGAACAATGTAGTGTCTACTGACTTATGACTAGTCCGATCTGGCTTAGGTCCTGAGTAGGGGTCATGGTTATAAGAGAAAGTGAAGTATAAAGAGAAAAAGTCAGGCCATGTCTCATAATAGAAGATATTGGAGAAATGAGTGTTGTGTTGTGATGATGAAAGTAAGGCTTCAATAGATTGATGATGGCCTTGATTACCTCACCACCATACTTCATATTTTTTCAAAACCAAAAATATTTTCAATAATCTATTTAATGGTAGATGTAAATTCCTTCAAATTCATGACTTCTTCCTTGAATGGTTGAGTCACATGGGGTAACATCAAATTAACCACCATGTATGTGAAATGATTCGGTGGCTGGTGCTTGGTTTAGAATTTCTTTAAATAATAATCCTCATTTTGTGAAATTTATGCATGAGAATCAGTGGTAGTTTTGAGTAAACTCTTACCATTTCATGCACATTCTCATTATGATTATGGTTTTTACCATGGTTTTTCTTATAAGACCCACTTATAAAAGTATTAAACTCATATCAGATCACATATCTGATCATTTAACATTATGACGGGTGAGAGGACTGAGAAGAAACAGATTTTTTTGGATTCACTGGATTGGAGGTATTGAAATTTTAAGAAAACATTTATAATACACCTTTATATTAATCATCCATTTTATTGATAACATACCCATGACCACACATTTCATTAGATAATTTTTTGTTGTTCTTGGCCACTTCTTCAACCATAAAAATCAAATTATGTTGAATTTTAGATACAACCTTGTCTGAGAGCATAAAAGTATCAGCCTCTCTTAGACAACAAATCAAATCTAGATTAGGATCAAATTGAAATTGTCTCTTAATTTCTCCAACCAATGAATATACGGACTTTAAGCCATCACATACCTATCTATTTTCAATACTTCTTACTCGTATTTCATGAACAATTTTGGGTTGAGTTTTAAATGTCAACTTTTGTAGAATCATTCCAGCATATCTTTATCTATGAATAATAACATGTGTAGGATGTGACATCATAAGATTTACAACACTAGAGAATATATTTTCCCCAATATCCTTTAAATCCTCATGACTCATATAGTTTTGGGTTTCTTAAGCAGGTGTAGGGAGAAGTGTAGAGCTCGGTACTGGCCTCTGAATAGATTCCACTTCTTTAGTTGTGATGGGTTTGAGTTGAAACATAGTGGAAATTTCTATTTACTTAACTGAGGAGATCTGAGATTTGAAAATATTAAAATAAAATAGAAATATTTATAAATCATTTACTAAACTTGGATAAAGAGGATTTGGTACTTCAATCCTCTCCTGAATGGGGTTTTTCTATCCTTGATATATTTTTCCTTCAGAGATTTAAATGACTTAATTTCATGAAATATTTCCACATCTTCTACCATATTTTGACACACTTGAGTCTCATCTACATTTTCTTATAAATGATCATCCTGATCAATAATATTTTCTGTTAGTAAACCTACTTATATTTTATCATATTTTTTAGCTTTACCTATTAATGATTCTCTTTCCAAAATTTCTTATTCTCCCTATTTCTGATTATTAACATTTTCATCCATAGTATCTTCTTCCTCCTCAGTAGCTTCACCCTTATATATATTTTCATCACTTTCGTCATCATCACCTTCACTAAGAAGAAATTTTATAAGGGGAAGACTTTTATAGGGTTTACAAGTTTCATAGAAGGTACTTCATTCTTTTTATGAATATCTAGACCACTTCTTTCTCTGTCAGAAATATTATATTCTTCAACTCTAGAAACAACAACTTCAATTTCCACATATAAATATTATATTGTCTCATATTTTTTCAAAATTGGTTTATAGATATCCTTTGGTCTTGAGATATGATCCACATGATTAAAACACCAATAAAAATGTTCATTGTCTTCATCCCATGTCTTCTTCCATAAATTCCAACTAAACTTCATATGATTTCATATATCTTTAGAAAAAAAAAATCATGATCCATGATAGTTTCTTCATTCTACCATACTAATACTCTCATGGAAACATTACAAATATGAACCTTGAATAAAACAAGTATGATTACCTTTTAGTGTTTTTGATCATATCGGAAATACGAAGGACAAAATATTTAACCAAATTTATCATAGGTCTATTTCTTAAATGATATATTAAGAAAACATCTTGATACTTCAAGGTAGAGAAATATTTTTCCTTAGACCGATATGGTTTTTAATGAACATAAATAATAATTTGAATTTTTTATCCACCTCAACAGAAAAATCTCTTCTCCTTATTCCATTTCTTATTTAATGACCAAAATCATATTTTAGGATGAATCTATCAATAAAAGGTGAAGGAAATCTTTGATTATCATCAATGATACCTTCATAAGGTACTTTTAAACAAGTATCCCGTATCCTTGAAGAAATGGATAATATTTTTCCATTTACCAAGATTCTTACCACGAAATAATCATTGGAATTGAATGAAAACTCAACATACAGATAAAAAGTGAAAACAAGTTTCAGATATAACAGTATTTTATCATTGGTAGACTAATCTAGCCAACCCATCTCTTCCAATACCCTAAGAAAAAGTGACTTAATATAATGAATCCACATTTGACAAAATTATCTGTTTGAGACGATTACTCGATCTACGAGACCAGGGATTAGAGGTTCCTTAGGAATTTGGATCATATTTATATTCAATATCTTCAACTACCGACATTTCATTAGGGTTGAATAATATGGATGCATCATTATTGAAAATAAATATATTTTGTGAGGGTTTAAATGAGAAAGGGTTTCAAGGGAAAAAGGTTTGGTTCTAGGATTCGTGAGAAAGATAAAAGTGAAAAGTAATTTGATTCGACCTGTTTATATTATTTAAATATTTCAATGTCATAAATTGAAAATATTATATAAAAATAAGAAAATTAAAACAGTGATCTAAAAAAATAAGATTTACTCTATATATAATGTTAGGTCATAATGGTTAGTACTTTTGGTGTGCTGTCAGCGATGTCATCACAATGGTGTGACATCAAATGGTGAAAAATAAAATGGTCAGTCATCCAATGGTGAGTCATCAAACTGTGATACATTCAACAGTGGGACATAAAATGGTGAGATGTCAAACAGTGATACATCAAATGGTGAGACCTCAAACGATGAGACATTAAATAACGAGATGTCAAATGAGTTACTCAAAATTGATATTTTCAAGTTCATGGATGATGTACCTTCTTATTTCAAAATTTAATGGCTTAGTAAAAATGTCATAAATCTGATGTTCTATGCCAATTAATTATAAAGTGCAATCACCTTTTAGATTGAGATATATCTAAATGTGATGTCTTACATCAATATGTTTTGTTCTCGAGTGAGAAACTAGATTCTTATAGATGTTAATAGAACTTTTGTTATCACCATTTATAGGGAAATGACTAAATTGATATCCATAATCTAGTAATGTGTGATTTATATAAAAAAATATGAACACAACAATTTGAAACTGTTATGTATTTATCTTCAGCAGAAAATAATGCAACAATTTTTATTTTTACCATATTGATCAGAAACTGGTGGTTTCCAACCCTAATAAGATTTAAAAAAAAATAATGGAAACAAGTCAAGCGTACAATGGGTTATTACATAAACGAGTGATCATCACACCATATCTATCTGCGTCCACCAGTGGGGCACAATAATCAGGATCTGTGAAAGACTACATCCATACATCATCAATGAGTGCCCGCTTTTCCAATGTGTCCACCACCTGATTAGCCTCTCGATAGACATGAAAAACATCCACATAAATGTGGTCGATCATGCTAAGATTGTAAAACCATTGAGGTAGCATACACCATGGAACTCGGTGCATCTTGGTTCTGAAATCATGAACTGAAGTCTGCGAATTAGATTCAATCCGTAAATAATTTTCGTTAAACTGGACAGCATACCTGATAGCATAAATCATTGCCCATAATTCAGCTTCACAGTTAGTGCCACTTCCAATAGCGTTATATAAGCATCCTTTCACAAACCCACGACAAGCACATAACACTCCACCACAACCCAACAGACCTGGTGAGACCATCGGAGCCACATCAACATTGATTGTGAGACATGGCACAATGGGTGGTATCAAGTGAATATACTTTAGCATCTGACGCCTGTGTGATCGACCTACAACACCAAGAGTTCTCAGAATTAGTAGATTGGAAAAAATATTAATCCTGGCGCCATCTTGTACAGTCGAAGCAGGATGAGCCTCCCTGTGAACAGCCACCATCCCTTGTTGAACCGTTTAGTGTGCACCAGTGAAAAGCGATGCATTTCGGCCTTTTCATATGGCTGCAATAGCAGTAGAAATAGAATCCAATAGGAGGTTATAAAAATTTTAACTAAGGAATCCATGTTTCAGGCTGTGCATTAGGTCTAGAATTGTCTTTGAGGTGTCAAACACAAAACCAAACTAGGAGCCAACATAGTCCCATAGCCGCTTGGTCTGACTGTATTCTGTAACTACATGCTCCATAAATTCCTCATCAGATATGAAAAGAGAACACCTAGAGGCCATCTGAAAACCAACCCTCTTTAGGTGATCAGCTGTGGGAATTCGATTTTCCAAATTCTCCAAATGAGAAAGAATCTGGAAGGTCGAATGAAGCAAGCTCTATATTGCATGAGCCAAGAAGGTGGGGGAGTATTACCCCTGCAGATGTTCCTATACAAATCTATGCTATTAAACTGCCCATCTCTGCTCTGGGTCCAGATCAACATTTCCTATTCCAACAATTCATACTGATTAATTTCATTCTCCACCTATACAGGAATATTAAAAACAGCAAAGTTCATCTGGTAGAGAAAACCTGAGATAGACAAAAGGGCAGCTTTAGGTGTAGCATTGAGATCACAAAGGGGTTATGTGAGATACTTTGTGATCCAATAGTTTTAGAATATAGTCTCTTCACACCAACCATTTGGTGTCTTGCATAATCCTCATATAATAACTCTTAAGGTAATCCCAAACCGATAAAGGAATATAATAATTGTAACCATTGAGAAGACTCTTTGTGATTCTATTCGATAGAAAGTCATCATCGTCACCATGAGTAATCAGGTTCCAAGTGAATTTCCCAATAAGGACATCATTGAAGGTATAGAGTTCCTTGATTACAAGACCCCCCATCTCCCCAGGCTTGATGAACTCCTTCCATACCACTATAATCAACTTACTATCATGTGGTGACCCTATCCATATAAAATTCTTGTAAGAAACCAGTTCTTATTCTTGAGATACAAGTTATCTCTATTATCTTTTACTTAAGGGTTTTTGAGAAAATATGGAAAATGGGGAAAAATCCCATATTTTGTAAGTACACTATGTATACTTTTTCCACATGTCGTGTACTTATGGCCGTGTGGGATGAGTACACTGGGCGTGTGGCCATGCTCGGGATGAAGGGTGTAGGAACCAACTACACACTGTGTAGTGGTCCTTTACACACCATGTAGTTAGTCGGAAGGCGAATAGTAAGGCGATGGCTAGCTGTTTGAAGACACACCATGTAGTCATGTCGGTAGGTGAACAATGCCACGCTGGCGGGAATCCGCTAGAGGAACAGTTTAAAAAATGGGAAGTACACGCCGTGTACTCAGAAGTACACATCATGTACATTGTTTTTTTCGCTTAAAATGGGAAGTATTCTCCCTTGTTCACAACGAAGGCTTGGAACGGGAAGAGGTAGCTTGGTATAGGAGGCCCAAGCTTTGGATATCCGTCGAGCGTTCGTCGGGAATCTGTTTCCTCCTCGGACGATCTCGTTGGAACCGCACGAGTAAGAGCTTCCTTCTCCTAGTGTGTCTCATACCAATTCTTCCCCTAAAGGGAGTTATTTCAGTTTAAAAGAGTTTCTTCTACTTAAGATATACACTATTCTTGGGAGTTTCTAGAATTGACGTTCATGTATAACATTCGTTGGCGTTTAAGGTAGGTGGCTTGGTTTTTATTTCCAACTGTTGTGTGTTTTTGGTTTTTTTGAGCTACGAACCCATATTTGGGGTGTCGTGTGGCTGAGACCGAGGCTATTTTAAATATTTATAATTGTATAGGTAATTGAATGTGATATTAAAATGCTTTTTGGGATCGCTTCTTGGATCCAGAACCACCCCGGGGGTGCGTTCCTCTGTTTAGCCGTTTGGCCAGGATACTGGATGGTGTGCCTTTATAATAATTATAGAATTTCCTTGAGAGGAATTGCTTTTGTATTGCATGTACATTACTTTTTTACCTATTGGGAATGTCCCAATTACCTTTTAGCCTGAGGGCGGTGTTGTGATTTAGCTTGTGGGCACTGTACTATTTAGCCTCTGGGAAACTTCTTCTGTGCATGTGGGAGGCTAATTCTGTGCCTATGGGTGACACTTCTTACGCCTATGGGAAATATCTGTATGCATGTGGGAGGATTCTTGTGTTGGATACTCTTTACCTTAGGGTAGGAGTTTACGTGTCTGAAGACATTTGTTGTTTACTTAGAATATTCACGGTGGTGATATTTGAAATTAAATGATTAAGTGGATATTAAAATGGAAATATAATTGGTTAAGTTAGTTACTTTTTAGTATTGCTTAATTTATTGCATTTTTATACTGCACACTATTTTTGCATGTTTTACACACAGTTGAGCATTGGCCTTTGGTGGGTGCCTATTGAGATTATTTCTCACACCCTGTTTGGGTCATGCTTTTCGGCCCAAACAGATTATGTTTCTGCAGGTGTAGATAAGGGCACGGGTCCTTATAGAGGTATTTGATTGCTACTAAGGAGTAGGAGAGCATGGGACCTAGCATTGTCTCGTGATGCCTCCGTCTATTATATTTTGTATTCCTATACTTGTACTTCAATTGTATCATGTTGTATTGTAGTGTAATGTAACACCCCAAGATTTCATAGTGTGTTAGTTCTTCAAAATAATTCAATAACTTTCACTAAATGCAACACCAAGTTCAAGCACACCATGACATACCAAACAAGCCGTTCAAAAGAGGTTATGAATAGTATTAGATAAATTTTAATGTTTATATAATCCTTATTATTTTAGAATCCATATTATGAGTTTCTTAGATATAATGCAAGAACAAATTCATTTTCAGTATTGCACTTTTATCAACTTTAATAGTGAACCCTTTTTAAATACTATATTTTAAACTTTTTGAATAAATGGGGATATCAAAAATTTAAAATGAAACATCCCAAGCTTCTACGGTACGCTTCTCTTTGAATAATGTGATAGTGTGTGTTGTACGCAACACCGAGTTCTAACAACCAATTAAACTAGCCGTTATGAATAGTAATAACTACTTTTTGAAATTATATATATTTTATATTTCAAAATGGGCTTCATTTTTGGATTCAGAATATCAAAATTAGCCTAGGGTGAAATTTTGGTACTTTTCAGATAACTTTTATATTTTGATGAATAGTGAAAATTACTAAATTTTAATTAAAAACAACTTTTTTAATCAAAATAATTAATATCGATAAATTATGAATTTGAGTGGTTTTAAAGTATATTTAGAATATATTTTTACCATTTAATATAATTTTGGTCATTGGACATAAGTTTACAATTAAACCGAACATAAACAAGTGTCAATATTTTGATAGTTATTATCTCTTAAAAACACGCTTTTTGTTTTGACAGCGTGAATTAATTTTAAATTAATTTCTGCCACTTCTGTGTTTTGAATTTAGGAAAATGGATTCCATATTTGGAATCAGTATTTTCAAATTGTGTAAATAGGTAACTTTTATTTTTATACATTTTGAATAATTACTGCGGTAAATATTTTATTTACCATGGTTAAGGGTAAATTCGGTAAATAAGGGTTAACAAATAATATTATAATAATACTAAATTACCCTAAAACGTGTCTTAACCCTATTGGTTGATACATGGTCGACCATGGGAATCTTTGGGTCTATTTTGGGACCCCATGGATCCACTTGTAAGTGATAATGACACTTTATTTTAATTAAGTTAAAATGAATACAAAAATGACACAAGCATATATCTTTTAGAAAGACAATTGTTACATAGGGTTATATATGTTGGATTTTAGATTATAAATATTCATTAGAAAGATAAAACGATTTCCTACATAATTATATTTTATTTATAATTTTTATACATTAAATAATTTATTTTATATATAACACAATGATGATGCAGTAATTACTATAATAGTGAAAAATTAAATTAATTGATATTATAAATACCCAAATAAATATAATATGAAACTTTTAATGAATTAAAATAATTTTATAGGATAATATGATATATTATTATTGATTTAATTGACTTTTTTCGAAGTAATCAATCTTTTATGAGTTTCACAAAAAACAACTATTGAATAGTTTCAAAATTGACATAAAAGAGTTCTTAAAACAAATATTATATTATTAATTGATATTAAATTCCTAAAAATCTAAGTTGCGGCCAAGAGACTTATATCAGGATAGTTTCATCATTAGTTGACCACTTGGGGGTCTCTTGGATGTATATAGTAAGTTTATTAACCATATTATATAAAAATACAAAGAGACATTGTGAAAGTGAAACTAATTAACTTAGAGTTAATACTTAAAGATAAGGTTAATATAAGTACCCAAACCTGTCTAAATTATATTGGTTGAGTGGTTTTAGACCTATCCCCACCTTAGAATTTGAATAGTCAACTTTGGAGCCATTGAAAACCGAATATGAATTTATTATAAATTAATATTTCTAGCTTTTCCAAAGGTGCCCCTCACCCCTCTTATAAAAGGGCACTCCTCCTTCTCATTTCTTCACACCTTCAAAGCCTTTTGGTTCGGCCAAACTCTGCTCAAATACTCTCCCAACATCCCTCAATAAAACCTAGAGGCCTTAGTTTGATCAGAAAGCCAACCTAAGAAGCCCTTTTGATCAAATCAAAAGGAAGAACCCGAAGAAGAGGTAATGATTTCACCACCCTTTTCTAAGTTCCTTTCTTCTTCCACTTCCTCTTTCTTTGTTCTTACCATTCTAAAATAATAACTCCAGTATCTTACATATACTGTGATGTTATTATAAATATGGTACAACCATATTCAGTATTCTATCCACCCTTTGAATAACATGTCACCATACGTGCGTACGTACGGCTTACCGTCTCCACGTCGTGGTGTAATTGTTATTCAATATATTATTATTTGGATGGGTATAATAATGATATGTAACTCATGTAAATAATAAATATAACATGTTAATGATTCTGTATATATGATATACCATCCATTTATATATTATTTTAATATCAAAAGAATGATATTGTCGCTCGTGCGTACGTACGGACTACCGTCTCCACGAAAGCGATGAGATTCATTCTCCATCGTATCCATTCAAGTATAATTATCATTTGATGATTTAAAAATGATGTTTAAGGGCTTGATATCATTCTGGATATGAATAATATACAACCTATCCTTTACAAAAATGTCTTACGTAACAAAACATATAAAAGAAAACAAGTAAGTTAACACCCGAAACGACGATAATTCTAAGATATTATTAACAAATCAATGTTAAAAGATCATATATGATATCATATTAATATATATGATTCTTGTATAATTTAATAACAATTATATCACCATTATACAGGAGGTTAACCTACCCCATCCAAGGAAAAGTACAAGGTAAGGGTTATTTCACAATCTCTTCATTATCCGAGGTTGTTTATACGTAATTATCTATTGGGATCTCTTTATCATCCACATCCATGTTTCTTAAAAATGTATTTCAAAACATTTTTAATATCTACTATGATATGGTTTAAAGTCATTTATACCCTTGTTTGACTTTTTATAAGAGGTTTATAAAGGAATCTTTCAGTCGTTTTCCAAATAAGGTGCTTTTTAACCTTTTCAGCAAAATTAAGTTAAGAATGTTTTTTTAACTTATACGGCCGTTGTGGTTATTCTATGCCATTATTACACCTTTGATGCTTCCCTTGCACACTTGTAAGGATATTTTCAAAATAAAGTTTTTCTTTTATAATTATGTGATTTTTAAATGATTTCAAAAAAAAGAGATATTTCCCTCAAATATATGAAAATACAGTGCAAATGTATACGTATTTAACGCAAGCTTAAAAATGTTTTCAGAAAACCCGACTCTCGAGTTTGGTAGACAGGAAGGGATTGGGAGTGGACCCATCATGGCCTGTAATTAGTCGAGCAGTCTCAGAATTAGTTATTTTGTTTTCAGAAGCTTGCATAATGTTTTCAGAAAAAACACTGGAGTGTATTTTAGCAATTTTAAACGTAAGTATCTTGTAAAAAAATTGCATCGGTAGGTCTCATGAGACAAACTAGTGTCTTGGCACAAGGACTTGACAAAATCTTATTTGTAGTCTTGGCACGAGGCCTTGACTATGTGGTTATGATAGTCTGGCATTATGCATTCCATCATTATGAAAGTGGTTATTGATTTTTGCATGTGATTATTTGATTAGTAGAATATCCATGTGAATAAGTAAATGGCATTATTTCATTTTATTTATGCCATACCATTTTGAAAGTTTATGTTTGAAAGGCTTTTGTTTTAGTTATACATTGCCTTAAAAGTTTATTCTTATTTATAAAAGTTTCCGCTATATTGTTATCCTTACTGGGCATTTGAGCTCACCCCTTTTCTATGTTTTATTTTTCCCAGGAAGTGAAGAAGTAAGTTATGAATGACCTGCAGGGATATTATGTGGGGATATGAGTGTGGATTATGGAGACAATATGTTGTTGTAGTAGTTTTTCGTTTAATGATGTAATGTAAAACTTATGAATATATCTAGTGTTTCCAAGGCTACTAAACCAATCGGTCTTTCGAGATTTGATCTTTCTTGTGATCATGCCAATGTTATGTAATAATGCACCGACTCTGGGTAAATGGGGTCGGGGCGTTACAGTTGGTATCAGAGGAAGTTTAGTACAAACCTTGGAAGCTAGATTTAGATAAACTCTGATTAGAGCACGTAGACCTAAGATGAACTTTGAGGATTAGTATAGAAGAACTTCCTAGAATTTTGGTATTATAGAGATTTTGTGAGTTTTCCGAGCAATACATCCCTGTCTGGATACGAGCAGGTAGAGGCGGCTCTGGCACAGATGTACCTAGGGGTAAAACCCGAAAACACCGCTTTGAGCTAGACTCGAACGGGAACTGGTGCACGACAACGGGCCTTGCTGCACTCTTGGTTACGACACTCCCGGGGGATATGCTTAAGATAACTCTCATTTTCTTTACAAATCATTTTGATGGGATTATGAGTATATACTTCCTCAAAGAAAACATTCTTATGATTATGGATTATATCCATAAATATTTCAATTTATGTTAAGTGTTTTATAAGTATGGGATTATGTATTTTGATTCATAAACTGATCTAGTTTATGCCATTGTTTAGAAATGGCGCCCAGTAGAAGGAATGAGATCTCCGGAAATGCACATGATCTAAAGAGAAGGAAGGATCATATCTTTCATGGTCTTAAGCTAGAAATTTATAAGAGAAATAGTCTCCCATGTGTTATCATCATATGAAGAAATAATATCATGTATTGATAAAATAAGTAAAGAGTTTACAGAGTCCTATGGCTTTGAAGGGAAGCAAGAGAATAAAAGGATAGAAGAGAGAAAGATGGATAAAGGGAAGAGGGAAAAGAAGAATTTTCCCATATGTGGTAACTATGGAAAGAAACACCCTGGAACTTGCCTGAAAGGAATGGGAGTTTGTTATAAGTGTGGAGGAAAAGGGCACAAAGTACGTGACTGCAAGGGTAAGAAAATGGTTTCAAATGTACAATGCTTCATTTGTAAGGAGTTTGGACACTACGCGAACCTATGTCCCAGTCATCAGACTATTCCGCAAATGATGTTATTGGATAATAATCAAGTTATGATACTACCACATATGAAGAGGAATGATTAGAGTTCTTATGTTGATTATGTCAATTGAGTGTTGTATCAACAATGTACTTGTTATAATAATTATGGAGTATATAAGGATTGTACTGCAGTACTATTTCATTAAGGACTTGAGATTGTGTGGAACAAAGAAAATTGACTCAATAGCAGGATAAAATTTTGGAAAATATATGGTTGAGAGAATAATAAATCATAATATAGTTCTGATACTGAGGTAGTGATTTTGGAATAATATGTGATTGTTTTGGATAAATTATATTGGATATTCTTGACTACCTTGGAACTGATTAATGATTTGTATATTCCATCATTGTTGGGGTTTAAAACATTTTTGGATTAATGAAGTATATCCAGCATTCTATACGGAATAAGGGAGCATGAATGTAATCAATAAGGAATATGGTAATACATGATGAAGGTATTCATATGATATTATGGGGTAAAAAGGATCTATATTATGTTTACCTTACTTATAAATGTTAGACTGTGAGTTTGGACAGAAGTATTTTGGATAGTTCTAGTTTGGATTATTTTGGATTGCCATAAAAGGACAACCCGGAGGTCGGGCGGCAACCCGTCGCGTCCGGCAAGGCTGCGAGACTTGAACCCGCAACCGAAGGGCGACAAGGGTGTATCACCTACCACTGGCCCACGAGATGTCCTGGCTTAAATAATGTAGTTTTTATTAAAATATCTTTTAGATGAATTATAAATTCGTTGTTTTTGGAACCCTCTATGAATAGTATAAATAGAATTTTTTTTACGAGTGAATGATGAGTTTTTGGTAGAAATATATTAATGGATAAAACTCTAATTATAAAGTAAGTATATCTCCTTATGATCTTAGCCAATCTCATAAATAAATTCCTCATCATTAAGAAAAGGAACTTAGAACAAAAAATGTTGTCCTAGATGGTACCTTAAATCATCACTAATTTATGGCTTTGGGATTGTTGGCCTTTTCATAGCCATGTTCTCTACCACTCTCCATCAGATAACTGATGGTTAAATTTTTCTTCCATATCCATATTTTCCTACATTGAACCCTAGTATGTGTTATTTTCGGTAATCTTCATACTTTCCACTCTTTATTTAAAATAGAGGCCTCATTAATTCATTTTTTGATGTGGGATTTCAACTAAGATATTTTGAAACATCAAAAATGTGTTATCCCAATACCCTATGTTTTGTTGAACCGATGGTATTTCAAATAATCATAGATTAATGATTTTAAGGTCCTCAATTTTATACTTTTTTTTGATTGATAACCTCAATCACTACCTATAAATATTTACGTTTTTCCTCCAATTATATGTCTCTAATTGCCACCAATGTTCTCCTAATAGAGATCATAATTTGGTGGCGATCCTTTCATTTCTCTTTTCCTCATATTAAGACTAAATTTTAGTAACCCAATTTCGGATGTGGGGTTTCCCACAAATATATTATCTATTTTCAACCTTTTATTTTCGAAGAACAATTTCAAATTGCGAGGACGCAATTTATTAAAGGAGGGGAGAATGTAACACCCCAAGATTTCATAGTGTGTTAGTTCTTCAAAATAATTCAATAACTTTCACTACATGCAACACCAAGTTCAAGCACACCATGACATACCAAACAAGCCGTTCAAAAGAGGTTATGAATAGAATTAGATAAATTTTAATGTTTATATAATCCTTATTATTTTAGAATCCATATTATGAGTTTCTTAGATATAATGCAAGAACAAATTCATTTTCAGTATTGCACTTTTATCAACTTTAATAGTGAACCCTTTTTAAATACTATATTTTAAACTTTTTGACTAAATGGGGACATCAAAAATTTAAAATGAAACATCCCAAGCTTCTACGGTACGCTTCTCTTTGAATAATGTGATAGCGTGTGTTGTACGCAACACCGAGTTCTAACAACCAATTAAACTAGCCGTTATGAATAGTAATAACTAATTTTTGAAATTATATATATTTTATATTTCAAAATGGTCTTCATTTTTGGATTCAGAATATCAAAATTAGCCTAGGGTGAAATTTTGGTACTTTTCGGATAACTTTTATATTTTGATGAATAGTGAAAATTACTAAATTTTAATTAAAAACAACTTTTTTAATAAAAATAATTAATATCGATAAATTATGAATTTGAGTGGCTTTAAAGTATATTTAGAAAATATTTTTACCATTTAATATAATGTTGTTCATTGGACATAATTTTACAATTAAACAGAACATAAACAAGTGTCAATCTTTTGATAGTTATTATCTCTTAAAAACACGCTTTTTGTTTTGACAGCGTGAATTAATTTTAAATTAATTTCTGCCACTTCTGTGTTTTGAATTTAGGAAAATGGATTCCATATTTGGAATCAGGATGTTCAAATTGTGTAAATAGGTAACTTTTATTTTTAACATTTTGAATAATTACTGCGGTAAATATTTTATTTACCATGGTTAAGGGTAAATCCGGTAAATAAGGGTTAAAAAATAATATTATAATAATACTAAATTACCCTAAAACGTGTCTTAACCCTATTGGTTGATACATGGTCGACCATGGGAATCTTTGGGTCTATTTTGGGACCCCATGGATCCACTTGTAAGTGATAATGACACTTTATTTTAATTAAGTTAAAATGAATACAAAAATGACACAAGCATATATCTTTTAGAAAAACAAATGTTACATAGGGTTATATATGTTGGATTTTAGATTATAAATATTCATTAGAAAGCTAAAAAGATTTCCTACATAATTATAATTTATTTTTAATTTTTAGACATTAAATAATATATTTTATATATGACACAATGATGATGCAACAATTACTATAATAGTGAAAAATTAAAATAATTGATATTATAAATACCCAAATAAGTATAATATGAACCTTTTAATGAATTAAACTAATTTTCTAGGATAATATGATATATTAGGATTGATTTAATTGACTTTTTTCGAAGTAATCAATCTGTTATGAGTTTCACAAAAATCAACTATTGAATAGTTTCAAAATTGACATAGAAGAGTTCTTAAAACAAATATTATATTATTAATTGATATTAAATTCCTAAAAATCTAAGGTTCGGCCAAGAGACTTATATCAGGATAGTTTCATCATTAATGGACCACTTGGGGGTCGCTTGGATGTATATAGTAATTTTATTAACCATATTATATAAAAATACAAAGAGACATTGTAAAAGTGAAACTAATTAACTTAGAGTTAATACTTAAAGATAAGGTTAATATAAGTACCCAAACCTGTCTAAATTATATTGGTTGAGTGGTTTTAGACCTATCCCCACCTTATCCTTTGAATAGTAAACTTTGTAGCCATTGAAAACCGAATATGAATTTATTATAAATTAATATTTCTAGCTTTTCCAAAGGTGCCCCTCACCCCTCTTATAAAAGGGCACTCCTCCTTCTCATTTCTTCACACCTTCAAAGCCTTTTGGATCGGCCAAACTCTGCTCAAATACTCTCCCAACATCCCTCACTACAACCTAGAGGCCTTATTTTGATCAGAAAGCCAACCTAAGGATCCCTTTTGATCAAATCAAAAGGAAGAACCCGAAGAAGAGGTAATGATTTCACCACCCTTTTCTAAGTTCCTTTCTTCCTCCACTTCCTCTTTCTTTGTTCTTACCATTCTAAAATAATAACTCCAGTATCTTACATATACTGTGATGTTATTATAAATATTGTACAACCATATTCAGTATTCTATCCACCCTTTGAATAACATGTCACCATACGTGCGTACGTACGGCTTACCGTCTCCACGCCGTGGTGTAATTGTTATTCAATATATTATTATTTGGATGGGTATAATAATGATATGTAACTCATGTAAATAATAAATATAACATGTTAATGATTCTGTATATATGATATACCATCCATTTATATATTATTTTAATATCAAAAGAATGATATTGTCGCTCGTGCGTACGTACGGACTACCGTCTCCACGAACGCGATGAGATTCATTCTCCATCGTATCCATTCAAGTATAATTATCATTTGATGATTTAAAAATGATGTTTAAGGACTTGATATCATTCTGGATATGAATAATATACAACCTATCCTTTACAAAAATGTCTTACGTAACAAAACATATAAAAGAAAACAAGTAAGTTAACACCCGAAACGACGATAATTCTAAGATATTATTAACAAATCAATGTTAAAAGATCATATATGATATCATATTAATATATATGATTCTTGTATAATTTAATAACAATTATTTCACCATTATACAGGAGGTTAACCTACCCCATCCAAGGAAAAGTACAAGGTAAGGGTTATTTCACAATCTCTTCATTATCCGAGGTTGTTTATACGTAATTATCTATTGGGATCTCTTTATCATCCAAATCCATGTTTCTTAAAAATGTATTTCAAAACATTTTTAATATCTACTATGATATTGTTTAAAGTCATTTATACCCTTGTTTGACTTTTTATAAGAGGTTTATAAAGGAATCTTTCAGTCGTTTTCCAAACAAGGTGCTTTTTAACCTTTTCAGCAAAATTAAGTTAAGAATGTTTTTTTAACTTATACGGCCATTGTGGTTATTCTATGCCATTATTAAACCTTTGATGCTTCCCTTGCACACTTGTAAGGATATTTTCAAAATAAAGTTTTTCTTTTATAATTATGTGATTTTTAAATGATTTCAAAAAAAAGAGATATTTCCCTCAAATATATGAAAATCCAGTGCAAATGTATACGTATTTAACGCAAGCTTAAAAATGTTTTCAGAAAACCCGACTCTCAAGTTTGGTAGACAGCAAGGGATTGGGAGTGGACCCATCATGGCCTGTAATTAGTCGAGCAGTCTCAGAATTAGTTATTTTGTTTTCAGAAGCTTGCATAATGTTTTCAGAAAAACACTGGAGTGTATTTTAGCAATTTTAAACGTAAGTATCTTCTAAAAAAATTGCATCGGTAGGTCTCATGAGACAAACTAGTGTCTTGGCACAAGGCCTTGACAAAATCTTATTTGTAGTCTTGGCACGAGGCCTTGACTATGTGGTTATGATAGTCTGGCATTATGCATTCCAACATTATGAAAGTGGTTATTGATTTTTGCATGTGATTATTCGATTAGTAGAATATCCATGTGAATAAGTAAATGGCATTATTTAATTTTATTTATTCCATACCATTTTGAAAGTTTATGTTTGAATGGCTTTTGTTTTAGTTATACATTGCCTTAAAAGTTTATTCTTATTTATAAAAGTTTCCGCTATATTGTTATCCTTACTGGGCATTTGAGCTCACCCCTTTTCTATGTTTTATTTTTCCCAGGAAGTGAAGAAGTAAGTTATGAATGACCTGCAGGGATATTATGTGGGGATATGAGTGTGGATTATGGAGACAATATGTTGTTGTAGTATTTTTTCGTTTAATGATGTAATGTAAAACTTATGAATATATCTAGTGTTTCCAAGGCTACTAAACCAATCGGTCTTTCGAGATTTGATCTTTATTGTGATCATGCCAATGTTATGTAATAATGCACCGACTCTAGGTAAATGGGGTCGGGGCGTTACATGTAACATGTTCTGGCAGTTTTTATAGAATTGAGGCATGTTGCATTATTTTATATACTGGTTGGTTATATCAATTGCAGTTGTTAATTTTAGTTGTGTGAGGTTTACTGCCTCCGCTGTTGTTATACATTTATTTTATATTCTGCTGTGCTACACTTTGACAAATGAGGGCATAGTTTCCCCACTATCAGACCAGAGCCCTCGCTGCTAGTCGGCAGCCTCTGGCATTTGGGGAAATGTTCTTGAGGTCATGTGACGAACCAGGTTCGGGGCACCCGTGGAGTGGTACCCAGAACCGGGACGTTACAAAGAGGTATCAGAGGGGTTTCTTTTATTTGACTGACTATTTGGAGCCTTATTCAGGGATAGGAAAAGAACGATAGTAAGTAATGAGTTTTTCCCGGGCGTAGCTAACCCGTGTATAGGGAAAATCCAATTTAACCCGTGTTGGAATTTTTTCTCTGATTTTGAAATTTTACAGTTGAATTGATTTTCACCGAAGGGTGATGCACTTGTGATTGTGTAGTTGATATTTTATCTATGGGTTCTTTTTAGTTGCAACCCAACGAGATGAGGGTATGTCCTCTCATGCATCATTTAGGAACATGCTAGATTCACATGCCATGCATAGTTCCATGCCATGTAGGTGCATTAGAAATTTAATGTTGTTTTGATAGTAATGGTGCTAGAAAATCATGATATTGTGATAGCTGCTTTAGTAAATACTTGCTATGTGATAGGGTATTTCTGTATGAACATGTTAAAATAATGGACCCAAACTTTGGTTTTTGGGAAGTATGGGCCCCCATTTACCGGAATTTGGTGGATCATTAACTGTTCATTTAGTCATAACACAGATAAGATGTCAAACTTTGATTCATGGGGAGTATGGGACCTCACGGATCAGAATTTGACACTTAAGTGTTATTTTGCGGTATTTTCTAGGTTCCGAGGAAGTTTCTAAGGCCTACTATCTAGAAACCTAGTATACACGCCGTGTAGTACTATAGACACGCCGTTTATGTTATTCTCTTCAGGAATAAAAATAAACTTTTTAAGTACACACCGTGTACCCTGAAGTACATGTCGTGTAGTCTCCTGTCGTGTCACAAACTGTGTGGGCGGCGACACGGGGAAGTGAAATTCTTGGGGCGAAAACGTCGTGTAGCTTCTGTACACGCCGTGTAGTGTTGACCCAATGTCTGTCGTGTATCTAACAACACGGGCGAACGAAACCTTATGACATACATGTCGTGTCCACTGAGGAACACGCCGTGTAGTGTGACCTGGGAACCCAGCCATGTAACTAACAACACGGGTCGGGGTAATCCTTTTGAGTACACACCGTTTGTATATAGAACACGTCGTGTGGGTTGATCCATTTACCCGACTGTGTAACTAACAACACAGGTCGACAGAGCTCATCTAGTACACGTCATGTACCTGTGGGAACATGCCTTGTAGTCTTGTCCGAGGACAGACTGTGTGGACTTAGCCGTGTGACTAGGAAAAGGGGTAGTGTACATGCCGTGTGTGGGTGTAACACGCCGTGTAGTGTCAAGCCAAGTAGTCAGCCATGTCACAACCGACACGGGCTGTTGGAAATAACACCATACACACCGTGTAAATAATATACAGGCCATGTAGTTTTGTTCAAACGGGATCTGTGTTCCTTAGTCGTGTAGAAGGACCCAGGAAGGGGAAGGTAAGTCAAGTACATTGCATGAAGTTAGTATACACATTGTGTTGTCCTGTTTTTCCCTTTTTGAATGCTTTATTTCTCATGTTCCCTTTTGGGTTTCTTCTTTTTCGGTCTTGATAATCTTGAATCTAAGGCATGTTTTTTACCTTGTAGTGTCATGCCGCCTAGACGACTGCACGTTGATCGCCAAGAGAGCGGAAACGAGTATACTCCAGAAATGGTGGTCCATGGGCTACTAGTGGAACCTCCAATAGATCCAAATGTGGCACCAGTGGATATACCAGACATAGGTGCGGAGGCGTAGTTTCATGAAGGTTTTTTGCGGTTCATGCAGACCTTTCAGGGAGCACCATTGGCTGCCACATCTATGGTCGAGATGACTCGTATCTTCCAGCAGTAACATCCACCTATGTTTTTAGGGGATGGAGGAATACATTATACAGAGTCTTGGCTAGGATCGATGCAGACTATTTTCGAGCATCTTGAGACGCCTCCAGGGCGTAGGTTCAAGCTCGTGACATACATGCAGTGTGATTCCGCCAAGAGGTGGTGGGATGTTACCAACCAGTCAGGGCATCACAGAGACATGGCGTGGGAAGATTTTCAGGTAGTATCCTATGACTTATTCTTCCCAGAGATGCTGAGGGAAGATAGAGCTTGAGAGTTCATGAATCTGTAGTAGGGCTCTATGTTGGTGATGAACTATTCTTCTCGCATTAACGAGCTTCAGTTCTTTGCACCCGTGTTGGTATGTGATGAGACTTTGGGAGCCCGACATTTTTAGGATGGCCTTCGATATGACATCTGAGCACTAGTGAATGTTTTTAGGTTTCCTTCAGTACACACTATTTTGAATCAGGCGCTGATTAAAGAGAGAAACCTGCGGGAATCTAGTGGTGTGGGACAGGGCAGTTTAGCACCAGTTACTGGTACTATTTCTGCTAGCAAGAGGAAGAGACAGATGGACTTCTCTCAGTGTGGAAGTACCAGTCAGAAGAATGCTTTAGGTGGCCAGGTCATGTGCTACCAGTGTGGCAGAGAGGGGCACAAGAGGCCGCAGTGTCCACGAGACCCAGTGGAGTTCCAAGCTTGCGGAATGATGGGTCATCTGCAGTGCTTTTTCAGGGTGTTTCCATCGATGTCTAGTGAGAGGGGTTCTGTACAGACTCCACGTATGGGAGCAGGACCAGTAGCTTTTTACCAGTCAGGGAACTGGAATACGTCAGGTCATACAGGTAAATATGGTGGTCAGGGCTGTGGTAGCCAGACACTAGGATCTCAGAGGTAGCAGGGTGGGACAGCTCAAGGTAGTCAGGCTGTGTCATAGGGCCGCGACACTGGACAGGCATATGCGGTGCAACAGACCCAGCACGAGAAGGATCCCAGACCTTCTACAGTCAGAGGTACTATTATAGTAGCTTCTATTTCATCTTTAGTACGTTTTGATATATATTCTACACATAGTTTCATATCTATACCCTTTGTGGATAGCCTTGGTCTCTTTGTTTCTTATTATTCTGATATCATGACGCTAGACACTCCGTTGGGGATTAGAACGACTAGTTTGTGTTAGGGAAAGGAGTTCCCCCTCGAGGTTGATGGGTGTCACTTTATTTGGGAACTCTATGTATTCGAGATGAAATATTATGACGTCATTCTCGGGATGGACTAGTTGATTCCCTTTCGAGCCTTTGTAGATTGCTATCATCGTAGGGTGAGTTTCGCATCACCAGAGGACGATGATTTTCTATAAAAGGGTGACTGGGAAGTTCAGGCGAGTCGAGCTGGACCAGAGTATCGTGGGAGAGGTGGAGTCACAACCCAAATTGTGAGTTTATATGTGGACACCCAGGGGACTTGTCAGAAGGATTTCCCTCCAGTGGCTGATCATTTCTGGGATGTCTTCTCGAATGACTTTTCAGGTCTACCTCAAGAGCGAGAGGTGGATTTCTCTATTGAGCTTGTGATAGGAGCATCATCGGTGTCCATTCCTCCTTATAGGATGGCTACACCTGAGTTTCAGGTGCTCAAGAGGCAGTTAGAGGAGTTACAGGCAAAGGGTTTCATCCGACCCAGTACTTCTCCTTGGGGTTCTCCAGTCCTTTTTGTGAAGAAGGTAGACGGTACCCTCAGACTCTGTTTGGATTATCGGAAGTTGAACAAGGTGATGGTCAAGAACCGATATCCCTTGCCAAGGTTTGATGCTCTTTTTGATCAACTTCGTGGAGCACGAGTGTTCTCAAAGATTGACTTGAGATCAGGATTTTATCAGCTGTGCGTTAGAACATCTGATATACCTCTCATGGATTTCAGAAGCAGGTATGGTCTATATGAGTATACGTTTATGCCATTTGGACTCACGAATGCGCCAGCAGTTTTCGTGGCTCTGATAAATCATGTGTTCCATCCTTATCTGGACTCTTTTGTGGTAGTATTCATGGATAACATCATGGTGTACTCTCACACTCGACACGACCATGCCACCCATCTTGAGATCATATTCAGTACACTGAGAGAGCATTGGATATATGCTAATCTCTCAAAGTGCCACTTTTAGATGGACCAGATTCACTTCCTGGGTCATATCATCTCAGAGGCAGGAGTTTGAGTAGACCCAGAGAAGGTGAGAGAAGTAGTTTCCTGGGAGTAGCCTGAGAATGTGTTTGAGATATAAAGCTTCTTAGGGCTGGCTGGTTACTACAGATGCTTCATACGTGACTTCTCTCGCTTATCGACACTGTTGATGGGTTTTACTAAGAATGGTGTGAATTCCGTTTGGTCAGAAGCTTGCGAGAAAACCTTTCAGGACCTGGAAGGAAGGTTGAAATCAGAACCAATCCTGATACTCCCAGAGTAGCGGAAGAGATATAAAATTTACTGTGATGCATCAGGTATTGGGTTGGAAGCTTTGTTCATGCAGGGCGAACGAGTTGTTGCATACGGGTCCTAGCAGTTGAGGCCACATGAGAAGAATTACCTGACGCATGATCTTGAGTTGGATATAGTTGTTCATGCGTTTTGTTGTTGGAGACATTACCTGTTGGGAGAGAATTTTGTGATTTTCCCCGACCACAAAAGTCTCAATAATATCTTTACTCAGTGTGACTTGAATCTGCGACAGTGAAGGAGGGTTGAATACCTTCAGTCCTTCGACTTCGAGCTTGTATATACACCTGGTAAAGGTAATGCAGTAGCTGATGCACTGAGCAGGAAGACTCAGTTACAGGCTCTGCAAGAGGCCAGTGATGAGTGGCAACTCATGGCTTTGTTCTTTGAGATGCATTTGGAGGTGTGTAATAGTCAGGGGTAGACTTATCTTTCATATTTAGTTGTGACATCTACCCTCCTGGATAGAGTGATGATGAGACAAATATCTGATTTAGAAGGCCTGGTTATACGGGAGTTAGTGGCAAGTGAGGACCCTCCTTCCAGTTGGATGATAGGCAATGATGAAATTCTGCGTTTCCATGGACGAGTCTGGGTTCCAGGGGATATACACGATGAGATGATGTGAGAGTTTCATGCTTCAGTTTGGGCAGTTCATCCCAGGTTACCAATATGTACTGTGACTTGAGACATTTGTATTGGTGGTCAGATATGAAGAAAGAGGTAGCTGGTTTTTTTATGAGGTGTTCCACATGTTAGCAGGTGAAGGCGGAGCATCAGAGGCCAGCCAGACTGTTACAGTAGTTAACCATTCCATAGTGGAAATGAGATGATGTCACGATGGATTTCGTGACTTGTTTTCCAAGGTCACCTCAAGGCAATGATGTAATGTGGGTTGTTGTGGAAAGATTCATGAAGGTAGCTCACTTTTTGCTGATCAAGGAGACCTTCGGTGTTGGCAAGCTCGGAATGTTGTATATCCGATAGATAGTACTTCTTCATGGGGTCCCTCTTTCTATCGTTTTAGATAGGGACGCCTGTTTTACGTCTCGTTTCTGGCATTGATTTCAGAGGGGCACTGTATACATAGGTACTTATGAGCATAGCTTACCACCCTCAGACAGATGGAAAGTCAGAGCATAGGATACATGTGCTAGAGGAAATGCTGCGTGCATGCGTCCTAGAATTTGGGGGCTTTTGGGAGAAGCACATACCCCTAGTCGAGTTTTCCTATAACAATAGTTTTCAGGCTACTATCGATATGGAAACATTTGAGGCATTATATGGTAGGACATGCCAATCACCCTTGTGCTGGTTAGAGGTAGGTGAGGTAGCTTAACTGGGACCACGTCTCGTATAGGAGACTACTGAGAGGGTCCAATTGATTTAGAAGCGGATGGCTACCGCACAATCTCATCAGAAATCTTATGTTGATCGCCGTAGACGACCCTTGGAGTTTGTGGTTGGGGATTAGGTTTTCTTGCGTGTTTTGCCAAGGATGGGACAGAAGCAGATCCGGAGATAGGGTAAACATTCACCGAGGTATGTGGGGCCATTTGAGATTCTATAGAGAGTCAGCTCGGTTGCCTATTGGCTGCAGTTACCACAGAGTTACCAGGTCATGCACGACGTCTTCCATGTATCTCAGTTACGCCACTATCATTAAGACCCATCTCACACCTTTTATCCCGAGGAGGTTGAGCTTCATATGGATGCATCCTTTGAGGAGCATGTGATTCGTATCGTTGACAGGAGCACGAAGGTTATCCAAGGCTGATTAGTTCCTCTCATACGAGTGTTGTGGTAGCATGGATGAGTGCAAGACGATACCTGGGAGTGGGAAACCCATGTACGGGCTCAGTGTCCACAGTTATTCTCAGCTATATCTTCTCCACCCTTGGAAGGGAAATTAGGGGATGAATTTCTTTATGGGGGTAAGTTTGTAAGAAACCAGTTCTTATTCTTGAGGTATGGGTTTTCTCTTTTCTCTTTTCCTTAAGGGTTTTTGAGAAAATATGAAAATTGGGGGAAAATACTAAATTTTGGAAGTACATGTCGTGTACTTTTTCCACACGCCGTGTACTTCTGGCCATGTGGGATGAGTACACGGGGCGTGTGGCCATGCCATGGATGAAGGTTGTAGGAACCGACTACATGTCGTGTAGTGGTCCTTTACATGTTGTGTAGTCAGTCAGCAGGCGAATAGTAAGGCGGTGGCTAGTCATGCGATAGCACACGCCGTGTACTCGTGAAGACATGCCATGTAGTCATGTTGGCAGGAGAACAATGCCGCGCTGGCGGGAAGCCACCAGAGGAACAGTTTAAAAAATGGGAAGTACACGCCTTGTACTCGGAAGTACATGACGTGTACTTTGTTTTTTTCACTTAAAATGGGTAGTAGCCTCCCCTGTTCATGGGGAAGGCGTAGAACGGGTAGAGGGAGCTTGGGAGAGGAGGCTGATGCTTTGGAGATCCAGCGAGCATTCGTCGGGAATCTGTTTCCACCTCGGACGATCTCGTTGGAACCGCACGGGTAAGAGCTTCCTTCTCCTGGTGTGTCTATTACCAATTATTCCCCTAACGGGAGTGATTTATGTTTAAATGGAGTTTCTTCTACTTCAGATCTATGCTATTCTTGGGCTTTTCTGGAATCGATGTTCATGTATAACGTTCATTGAAGTTTAAGGTAGGTGGCATGGTGTTTATTTCCAACTGTTATGTGATTTGTGTGTTTTTGAGCTACGAACCCATATTTGGGGTGTCGTGTGGCTGAGGTCGTGGCTATTTTAAATAACTAGAATTGTTTAGGGAATTGAATATGATATTAAAATTCTGTTTGGGATCACTGCTTGGATCCAAAACCACCTCGGGGGGTGCATTCCTCTGTTTAGCCGTTTGGAGAGGATACCCGGGGGTGTGATTTGATAATAATTATAGAATTTCTTTGAGAGGAATTTATTTTTTATAGTGTGTACATTTCTTGTTTACCTGTTGGGCATGGCCCGGTTACATGTTAGCATGAGGGAAGTGTTGTGATTTAGCCCGTGGGCACTGTACTATTTAGCATGTGGGAAACTTCATCTGTGCCTGTGGGCAGCTGATTCTGTTCCTATAGGGGACACTTCTTACCCCTATGGGCAATATTTGTATGCCTGTGGGAAGATTCTTGTGTTGGATACTCTTTACCTGAGGTTAGGAGTTTACGTGTCTGAGGACATTAGCTGTTTACTTTGAATATTCACTGTGGTGGTATTTTAAATTAAATGATTAAATGGATATTAAAATGGAAATATAATTGGTTAAGTTAGTTACTTTTTAGTACTACTTACTTTATTGCATTTTTCTACTGGACACTATTGTTGCATGTTTTACACATAGTTGAGAACGGGTCTTTGGTAGGTGCCTACTGAGATTATTTCTCACACCCTGTTTGGGTCATGCTTTTCAGCCCAAACAGATTACGTTTCTAAAGGTGTGGATAAGGGCAAGGGTCCTTATATAGGTATTTGATTGCTGCTGAGGAATAGGAGAGCATGGGACCGAGCATTGGCTCACGATGCCACTGGCTATTCTGGTTTGTTTTCCTATACTTTTACTTCAGTTGTATCATGTTGTATTGAAGTGTAACATGTTCTGGCTATTTTTATAGAATTGAGGCATGTTGCATTATTTTATATACTGGTTGGTTATATCTACTGCAGTTGTTAATTTCAGTTGTGTACAATTTACTGCTTCCTCTGTTGTTGTATGTTTATTTTATATTCCACTGCGCTACACTTTGACAAATGAGGGCATAATTTCCCCACTATCAGATCCAGGCCCTCACTGCTAGTCGGCAGCCTCTGGCGTTTGGGGAAATGTGCTTGAGGTCACATGGAGAACTGGGTTCGGAGCACCCATGGAGAGGTACTTGGAACAGGGATGTTACAATTCTGAACCATTCTCTAAAGCTCCTTAAGAAGTCCACTCGTCCATCGATAGAGGGAGAAAGAATAGATAAATTTCGATGTGAGAACTGAGTTAACAAGGTAGACCCTCCCAGTCAGGGACATAGTATTACCTCTCTATCTGGCCATCTGATGAACAATACCAGCATAAATCCCATCCAAGTACTGCCTTTTCACTTTTCCCTAAAACAGCGTGACCCCAAGGTACTGGAAATGCTGGGATCCCCTCCTCACCCCAAGATACCTGACAATTCTATTCGTTTTCCCAACCGAGACTCCATTTACAAAAAAATGGAAGACTTATCCCAACTAATGGGCTGGACATCCACCTCCACATATTGATGGAAAAGGGATTTAATAGAGGATATAGTTCTTCTTGATGCTTGGACAAGTAATAATATGTCATCTTCATACAATATGTGTGATATGGAGTGGCCACACACACTATCACTAATCTTCTTGAAGAGACCCATTTGAGAGGGTTCATTAATGCACCTACAATTTTAATACTATGAATGGAAAAAAGAATTCTCGAAATGGGATCACCTTCCATAATCCCCTGGTTCATGCGAAAAAACCCATCGGAGAACTATTAACATGAATTGACAGCCTTGTAGAGCCAATAATGATATGAACCCTATGCACAAATTTATCTGAGAAACCATACCATCCAAGGAAAACTATAAGGAAGCTCTATTTAAGAGTATAAAAGTCCTGGGAAATATCAATTTTGAGAGGAAAATTTACTTCTCCTTTTCTTTTTCCTCATTAGGTTGACACTCTCAGAGGCCATGAAGAGGCACTTTTGAATGATCCTCCCAGGGAAAAATCCAAATAGATTAGAAGTAATCATGTCATAAACCAACCCACCCTTCCATATCACCAAAATATTACTGATAAGATTTGGTACTGTGTTTTCAAGAGCAACTGGCCTGATGTCATTTATGTCAAGGGAATTCGCTTTCTTTGGGATGAGATAAATGAACCAAGAGTTTAATCCAAGGGGAATATTTGAATGGGAGAAGAAATACTTAATGGAATTCTGAATATCATTCTACAAAATGTCTAGGTAGAACATGAAAAATTTATTAGTGAATCCATCAGGACCTGGGGAACTCTCCAGATTCAAGGATAAAATAGCATATTTGATCTTTTCTTTGCCTGGTGGGGATGTTAGAAGTTGATTCGGGTGGTCATCAATACATAAGCTGACATTTTCAACCATACAGGGAATACTTGACTATACATTATCAGAATATATACCCATAAAGTTTTCAACAACATCTAAAGCTATATCACTTTCTTCAGTGTAAAAATTCCCACCAATGCTGATCACTTTATTCCCTGGGTGCGCCCTATTTTCCTTGTGCAATCTGTTGAAGAACATGAAGTTCATGTCTCCGTCATTTAACCATTTCACATTTAACTAATTTCTTAACAATCATTCCTTCGTTATTAGTATATCATCAATTCTATTGTGGGATAACATTTCCAATCTATTAAAGAATTTGAGTTCCCTCATTAAACTAATTTCAAACTCATTTTGAATCATTTTTTGAAAAATCATCACATAAATAATCTTTATAATATCCATAAATAATATCAAAATCATATATTTGATCAACTAAAACATCATTAGAAATTATTTTTATAGAAAGTGTTGTATTAGATGTACCTTTTATAAAACCTATTTAAATATGGAAATTTCTAAGCCTATCATACCAACCTCATGGAGCCTATTTCAAACCATACTAATCTTTTTCTAGTTTTAAAACATGCTTTCTAGAATGAAACTTTTTAAAACCAAGAAGTTGTTCAAAAAAACATCTACTCCTATGTACCGATTTAAGAATGCACACATGACATAAATTTGATATTGTTTTAAATATATAGGATCATTATATGTTAATAGGATTACAATGGCATCAAGTCTCACTATAGGAATTATTTTATCTTCATAGACAATGACCTCTTCTGGAATATATCCTTGTGTAACTAGTCTGGACTAATTATTAACAATGGTAATATCTCCATCTATATTGTTTATAATGACCCACTTAGTTCTTATAGTCAAGGAGTCTTTATGTATTTCCACTAGTTTACAAACTTTATTTCATTAAATATTATTTAAGTCTTCTTGCATATCCATCACCGAAAATTAATTGTTGATTTCCTCATTGATATTCTTATGTTTATGTAGTGATAATAAGGCTTGATGTTCAAACTGGTTTCTGAGAGAAGCTCTAGTCTGAGTCCTTTTATATATCTCTATAACTATAGAATTTAAATGGTTTTTCATAAGAGTTATAATTGGTCTAGACAAGGATGTAATAGTTATATTAGGTTTATCTGTAGGTTTAGGTTCACTATGATTAGGTTCTAAATATTTTATATAACTCGAAGATATTACGCATTACATAACAAAAATATTAGAGTATCCATTATTTAGGTTTAGATTTGACAGATAATCCATAATATTTTTAAGAGGGGTTTTCTGTTCATAACAATCTATTTCATCAAATTTAACACATACATATTCATCTACACATTTGGTTCATATATTAAAAACATTATTGAATTTCTATAGGTTGAGTCACCTATGAAATTCCTTCATCGCTTTTGGATGAAAACTTTTCCAAATTATCTTTTTTATTGAGAATATAAACCTAGAAATCAAAAACATTAATGTAGCTAACTTTGGGTTTCCTATTGTTCCACAACTCATTAGATGTTTTCATAAGAATAATTATATTTAAGACTCAATTATGAATATAACATGTTCTACTGATAGCTTCACCCTAGAAATAAATAGTTATGTTTTATTCATTAAGCATAGTCTATGATATTTCATGTTTGGGTTATGTCTCCATTATACAACTCCATTTTCTATCATGTACCAGGAGTAGAGAAATTATGATTATAGGCATTTTGTGAGAAAAAATAATCAAGATCTTGATTTTAAAACTCACAGCCATGGTAACTTATTAAGGTCTTAATTCTAAGACCACTTTGTTTCTCTACAATTCTAGCGTACTTGTTAAAATTAGAATAAGCTTCACTTTTGTGGCCTATGAAAATTTTCCATATATACCATGAAATGTCATTTACTATAATATATAAATAGTGCTTCACATTTAAAATTGAATCTCTGGAAGGTCCAATATAAATCAATGCAAACCAACTCAAGAGGTTGATAAGTAGAAATATCTTTCTTTGGACTGAATGATATTTTGTGCTGTTTTCCTTTTTTGACAAGAATTTATGAATTTATCATTTAAAAGCTCAATCTTAGGTAGATCCTTGAATAAAAAGTTTATATAATGATTTCTAATGTAGTTTATGTTAAAATGTACTAGTATCCTATACCAGAGACTAGATTTTTTTTATCAAATACACTTAAGTAAGAATCATTTAGTGATTTTAAAGAATCTAAATAAACAATATAAATACTTTCATTTCTAAAAGAAGTATGAACTAAATTATTTTTATAATTTAATATATTGCAAGAATCATTTTCAAATATAACCTGAAATTCATCATCATGTAACAATGAAATGATAAGTAATTTTTAGCTTAAACAATCTATTAAAAGATATTTTCGACTTAAAATTGAATTAGAGTTTCCAATTAGGCCACGACCAATTGTTTTTTCTTTTTCATTATCACCAAAGGTGACATTTCCACCATCAAATTTGACATGGTTTTTTAATCTATAATAGTACCATGTCATATGTATTTAACATACACTATCCATGTACCAATAGATCATACAAGATAACTTTAAGCAGCTTAACTACAAAATTAATTTGACCAGGAAAACATGTTCGTACCCTGATTTTCATGGGCCTAGTAACATTAGTGATAAAAGCGTTGTGAACCCACATTTTTTTCATGGGTTTACTATAAATTTATTTTTGGGATTTGAATAAATAAAAATTATTTGGTATAGAAATACTAAAATAAGTCAAAAATTGTCCATTGTTGGAACTAGAATAAATTTATCAATTTTAGGAATAAAAACCAATTTTCCAAATTTTGTTGTAGAATTGCTCTGTCCAGGTTGGTATCCAGTACCATTAGTATATTTTAAAGGAACATGATTTCCATGAATTTCTATGTGAGTATGATTTCCATTAATAAACTATTATAAGTAATTTTTTAATTACTCATTAGATAGTTTGAGTTCATTTTTTCATTAAAAATTGATCATTCATTTCTTTCTCCATAGTATGCTAAAATTTTATTGTAGAGGTATGATCATGTAGTTTATTTAAAATTTTATATTTATATTTTAAGTCATTACATGTATCCTCAAGAATTTTAAAATATTTAAACATTTCTTAATTAGTCATATTATTAGAATCAATCAAATATCAATAATAGTTAGAATTATGTATATGATATTATAATGTTACATCAGATGTGTTTGTCATGAAACACATATTTTATTTATTATCCTTTAAATCATGTAAATATTATGACTCACTGAAGATATATTCAGAGGAACTCTATTTTACTTCATTTCATTTTATACTATATATCCTTATCCTCAAATTTCATTTTGTACATTAGTTTTGGACAATCCTCCTTTACATGTCCATTTCTCTTACACTCATAAAAAACTATTCCCTTATTATATACACGTCCTCTCTAATCCTTTTTCCAGCTTCCCTTTTTTTCATATTTTCCTTGTGTAGCAGTGCTTTATGAAATAATTATTCTTCCTATATAATGTTTTGAATATTATGGTTATCTAATCCATTTATTTATCACAATAGGATGGTGATTCTTCATTTCTTAAACTGCCAGGATGATTTTGTGCCTTATCATTTTTATTGTGCTTAGAAGTAGTGGTTTTGAAAGAAACCAACTTTATCTTTTTTCATAATCCTATTATTTTTTGATCTTAAATTAATTCTCATACATTATCAATATACCAATGAGCACCTTTACTATAAGCTAACTGATATCACAATATTTTCTAATTGACATAGAGGTTCCTCTCAATCTGTCTTGTAAACATCTAAGGATTTTCCTGAGTTTTTCCTTTGATATAAAACTCTTTCCTAGAGATATCAATGTGTTTACAATATCATTACACCTGACAAACAGGTTAGAGATAGGTCAATCAGGCTTCATTTTGATGTTATTATATTTAATAGTATATGTGTTGAGTCTCATTTCCTTAACATTAGTGTCTCCTTCATGTGAAATAGAAAAAGAATCCAAAATTTCATAAGAAGATTTACAATCATCTATTATATTAAATTCTTCATAGTCTAAAAATAAATTGGGAATTCATAGATTTAAAATTATAACTATAAAAAGTTTTTGTAGCATCACTCTAGGCAGTTCTGGGAGTTTCTTGTATTTCATACTTGTCATCTATTATGGTCCAAATATCAAACCCATTCCTTCTGATTGGAATTTCTTTTTTATTTTCAACTATACATAATCTCTACCATTGATATAGAGAAGTCTAATGGGAGTAGAACCTTTTTATATATTATGCATATTAAAAAATTAACTAGAGTTTTAAAAACTAAAAATATAGGACTAATATAAATTTATTGATATTTAATAGTACAACTAAAATCGTTGTTGAACATGGTGTTTGAAAAATAATATAAATATCCATTGATACCATATATTAGTCAAATAAGGAAAATCAAGGGGGTGTATTGAGTTCATATAAAAATATTTGTCATGATAACATTTATTTAAAAAACATACTGTAAAAATAAATTCTCACATGTTATCCAACGTAGAATATTTATAAAGGATTTAATTATTTGAAATAATTGTCAATGAGTGATTAGATCTCTGTTAAAATAATTTAAATAATTATTTTAATTTTTGAATTCAATCATCTCAATCAAATTCAAATATAAAATACTATCTATGATTAACTATAATTTTGAATTAATGTTTTATAAATTGAGTAATGAAAAAATATTTAAAAAACAAACATGAAATAACATAGTGGATTAAAACCCAAAGTTCAGCCTCAGGAATAGAATTAATCATTTCCACTTGGGGATCACCTAGCACTAAGAAATTTATATTAATAAACATGATCCCTACCCAAAACTGAGATTGAAAATAGAACAAAATTTTGTCTATGTCAACATGACCTCTACCATAGTTATTATTGGGAAAAAATAATACAACCATGGTACACTGGGACATCTTCCATTGTAATAAACTGGTGGAATATTTTGTTGAAAGATAAGTGAGTGAGGATTTATTATATCCTTCAACTTAGATCCAGAGACAGTATGTGCTTATGATCATTATACACATACTGCTTGAATTAATAATAAGAATGTACACCACATAGAATAAATAATGATAAAGGGTTTAAAATACTCTTTGTTATGTGATTGATGCTTTTGGAAGTCTTGAATGTAGTATACGTGAGGATCAAGTCAACTCCAAGAAATAGACACAGAAAATAGAGTGTCACAGATGCTCTATGATTTGGTTTCATGGGAGGTGAGATTCTCCTCATTTGTCTGCTTTACTTGGAATTTTTTCTATAATGATAATCTCACTTTGGTTTATATAAAGATATTCCTTTTCAATGAAATGTATTATGAGTCTTCTTTTTTGTGTAGCTTTTCTTCTTGGTCTTTAGAATTACAGTCTACTCATGCATCCATTATATAAATCTTGTGTGTTTTCCATTTTGTGTTGTAGGGGCTGATAAATAGTATGAAGTCACTAATGTTTAGGTACCATGTACATCATAATGTCTACAGACAAGTTCATTAATATAGTCTACAATAAATAACTTATAAAATTATTATCAATAAATAGCTAAAATATGGTTATGAGTAATAATTTTGAATTTTAATTGTAAAAGAATAAAGGACTAAGTCTAGAATAGCGCCTCAGGAGTGGTGACATGTACTTTGTCTCTTAACGGTGTCTTATGAATGGTGAAAAAGAAGCGGTGAAATTTCTTTTTTCATTGAATAGTGTGTTACGAACGATGTAGTAGACATTGTTAAAATTTTAGTCTGGTTAGTTGATACAATGATGTCTTGTACATTGTGAAAACTATGAACTAATAGATCGCTACAATAGTGAGTAGTCCATATCAATTGTGAATTGACCATTGTGAAAATTCTAGATAGGTATATCACTACAATGGTGACTGGCCCATATCAATGTTGTTGGGTCCTTTTTCAAAATTCTAAACTGGTGGGTTACTATAGTTGTGACTCATACATTACCGATTTGTAGATTGGACTACGATTGTGAGTCCTCTGACCAGATACTGTGAGTTCACCTTAATAGTGACTCATACATAGTAAAATATTTTTAACCTATCTTATGATGTAACTCTTAACATAATAGATTAAGATTATACATAAAATTAATGCAACATAATGAAATAGGTCAAAACATGATTTCTAATCATTAAAACATGGGAAACCCAATAGAGTTATTACATATTTGGAATCATCCAAATTTATATTATAATTTATTTTAAATTTAACTTTTTACCAATACGAAGAGTAAAAATTAAAAACTATTTACTGTGGTTATGTTAAAAATGAGTTTATAAGAGTTTAAACTAATATAATTATGGTTATAAGGACCTAAAATCTCTTAAAACTACAATTTTAAGTCCATATTTCATCATTATAACCATTAAGATTATATAATTTACCATTTTTGAGCCATGTTCCTTGGCAAAAAGTTGGGTACACATTAATCATTATGAAAATTCAATGCATATCCTCTACCCCACTTATAAAAGAACACCCCTTACCAACATTTATTCACACCTATAAAGTAAAGTTTTTGACCTAAACCTACAAAAATATATCCCCAATATCCATATAAAAACTCTATATCTATTGTTCATTCAAAAATACCAACCCTATGGTCCTTAAGATGATATCGAAAGGATACTTCTCTAAGAGAAGCTAATTTTATTGAGGAAGCTCTTTCCCTTTATTTAATCATTTTCAACCCTATATTTTTTTATAAAACATACAATATAACAACACTTGTATTTTATAGATACATATATATTATTATTTTTATGGAATAATATTCATCCATATCATCCTCTATCAAATGAGAAATGAAATAGTCAATCGGGTGTACTATAGACTATAGCCTTGTGAACCGATATAAATTGTTTTCCCTAAACACATCATTTACTTTTACGTGTTTATTGATTTAAAGTATACATATACATATAATTTTAGGGATATTATTATACTTATTTAATTATAATACAACATATACATTCTTAATTTCCATATTATTTAAATTCTAATAATGATTCTCATGTGTATGGAGGACTATCGCCTCATGAAGCGATGTGATTCATTTTTCATATTCTAATTACAATTAAAATAATAATAAAAACATCATTCATATATGTGATATATATAATATGATATCTATTATATAAAGTTAATTTACAATCTACTTCATTTCAATTTCACATTGTAAGGGAATGATATTTTCCCTATTGCATACGTACGATATGCAGTCTCTACAAATTATTGTTATTCATTCTCTATTTATAGCCTTCATGAATGATTCTATAAATATTTATGACGAGAAAATTTGATATTAATAGAATTATTATAATTTTTTATATGGTTTATCTATATCTTGTAAAAAATATATGGATTAATTAAGTAACATTCAGTAGAAAATAGGGAAACTATAACCTAAAAAAACTAAAACATTGAAATCTTATTATGAAATGGATGGTAAAAATTAACAAGTGTTTCATAAATGATATTAAAAATATGGATATAGTTATTATATAAATTATTAACATGATTAAAAACATTATACGTTATTTTAAAATATATCCAACCAAAAGCAATCATATGTTATGAGACTCAATCTAAATTTACCCGCATTTAGGCTTAATGTAATGTTATGGACCTAAATTCATATATATGTTTTATATATATTTTGATTGAGCTCAAATATAATTATTAATTAATAACTTTATTTATTTTATGTTTCAATTATAATTATTTTATCGAAGGTTGTTTGAATTCAAAATTACCACGTGGTAAAAATATTTCATAACATTTTCTCTTTTGATTGGGTTATAATACATAATTGTTTCCTTTAATATTATATAATTATATTTGTATTGACTTTTTGTAATTGTATATAATATTTACACTTATATTAATTTTTTTTAAATTTGATACATATATTTTATTCATTTATTAATTTAATCTTAAATGTTACGATCTTTGTGAGGGTGAATTTCAAGATATCAATTTAATGAGTGTATTTTATTCTAGAATTTCCATTAATGGAAATTATTATATATTTTTATAATAAAAATTTTAATTTTCTTCTATAATACTTAATTCATTATTTTTCAATGTAATATTTCCATTTTTCTTCTTTAATTAATTAAAATGATTTATAAAATATTTTTGAGGATATTTGACATTATTTCCCTCTTTGATTGAAAAACGTTTTTCATAAAGACACATGTTTCTCAAAATAAATAATTTTTTTTTTTAAATTTTAAAAATTATTTTGAAAATAAATTACCCATTTTTACGTTTTAAAAAAATTTAATTTTATTGGCATTTCATTATTCCAAAGGTCTTATAAGGATTTTATAAAAAACATTGATTTAATATTTTTATTAACGTGTATGGTAGGTTTTGTAATTTCATTTTGTCATTATAAATCAAGGTTTTAATGATTCCTTTATATGATTCAAATTAAATTATCAATGGAATTTATTTTAATAATATTTTTTAAACATTATGTTTTAAAAAAATTTCAAAGTATAAAAAAGTCATTTTCCAAAAAATGTTATTAATAATATTTTATGGTATTCATATTCATAAACAAAATCAAAAAATTATTTTACAATTGACACAATGGGTATATGTTCTATTGATGATATTCATTTTAATTAAATGGATGTTTTGTAATAAATTTTACTAGAGAAATTATCTAAAATCTTTTTATTGCTTATTTTTTGTATTCATTAAAATTTCGTTGAAGTAGTAACTTTGTTTTCATCAATTAACATTACACTAACCCTAAATATAAATATAATTTATCATGGATATAATTATCACATAAGTGTTATATGATTGATACATATTTTATATAATATTGAATCTTATATGATTGAATGTTTTAATTGATGTCATTTCATATTCCTTTATAGATGTAGTTATTTTTTATAAGAAATATTATTCATGAATTAAATAGATCATTTAATATATGGGGAATCTATTACAATTGAAGATACAGGTGAGTACCAATTATAAATACCCCATTCATTCATCAATATTATTGTGAGATGAACCATTTTTTAGGCTATGTAAAATGGGTTTCTTGTGTATAACTACCATTCAGTTTTAAACTATCATGTGAAAGATTGTAATGGTAGAGGTATTATAATGACTGAGAAAATGAAATCCAATAATTAAAAGTTTTATTAAGAATTTAGTTATTATTTTCCAAGAGATTTTCATAGTGACAATATCTCTGGAAAAATTTCATTCTCTAATTTTAGATTAAATGGAATGTGGGATTAGATATTTAATTACCCATAATTATTATTCATTTTCTAATCATGATACTAAAATAATTTAAATGAAATATTTGTTTTTTTATTTACCATGCCATGATTATTAAGTATGATGATTCATATTAGATTCTTTTTTATATAATAGTAATAGAGAATCAATGCACACCCATATTTGGTTTCATTTCCTAGGAATCCAAGAAGTGTACTATGAAAGTTTTTTTAGATGGAATAATTATATTCTCCAAAAATTTATGTTTTAATTTTTTTTTTCATATGTAATGAAAGACTGAAGTGTTTGTCTATTTTCCCAATAATACTAAACAATTCATCTTTTCATGATGCGGTTACTTGTATCATATGAAAATATGGTTACATAACCACAAGCTATTAGTTACTAGGGTAGGGGTAATTACATAAACCCAAAAAACATGTAAATAAACCAATCCCATTCATGTAAAAACAAAAACATTCTCAACTCTTGTGATACAAAAATTATATCCAATAAATCATGTGGATATATAAACCACACATGTCACAAAAAGTACTTTTTTACAAATTTTTAGCACATAGAATAAATCATATATCATTTCATGAAAAAAATATGGAATGAAAATGGGTTTCGTAAAGTTTCATAATTCTTTGAAATGAAACAACCTAAAACGTTATATAGATCGATAAAGAAATTTAAATCACCCAAAAATTATCTAAAAAATGCATTTAGTTGGGGATTTAGGGATGATTATTCTAAAACTATGTAATAATTTTCTGGAAAATTGGAAAAAATATATGAAATCATGAAATAAGATTGCTAAAAACCTTTTATACCTTTTTTAAAAATATTACATTACGAGAAACCTTAAAAACTATTTTCATTAATATAACAGGAAACCATTTGAAAAACATTATTTTAAATAATAAAAAATGTAGAATAAAATAAAATGTTAATGTTTTTAGAGTATATTTAGAGTAGAGGGTAAATGTTTTAAATGTTAAAAGAAATTCACATTATTTTTTTATATTACCTTTATTTAAATAGACCTCATTTAGATGTGTAATGGTTAATATTTTAAAAGATATGTAAATATAATTATGAAAATCACTGAATATAATAAAATTTTTTACTTTTATTATATGAATTTAATGTAAAAGTGGGAAGAGTGAATATAGACATAAAGGAAAAAAAGTTTTTTTGGTAGAAGTTAATTACTCAAAAAAAATTATAAAATTTTATTAGAAAGAAATTCATAAATAATGAATAATAGGATTTAAAGTAAAATTATCCTAAAAGAAAAAGAAAAATAATCATATTATAAAACTTTAGGGTTGATGAAACCAAACACAGAATAATTATGTTCAATAAGAAGCATTATAACTCCATGAAAGAGGAATTCCGTTAAAAATATACCAAGAAAATTTGTAAAACTAAATCCAATTCCCTTAAAACATAGAACATGTGATATAATTTTAAATAAAATTATTTTAATTAATGTACCATGAATAAATCCATATATAAATATATACACTATATAATATAAAAAATAGTGAATATGTGATATGAATCATAGAAATATGGGAGAGATTAGAAACTCTTTCCTTAAATATTATGTTTCAAGGGAGAAATTAAAAAAATTATAATAATATAAATATTAATCACATAATAGATAAAATTATTCATATATATTAAATTTTATACTCTTTAATTATGATCACTCATTAAACATTTTTTACCTTATTAATATATATTTTCATCAGTAATACACAATAGTTTCTATTATTCTAGAACTGTTTCACAATGGTGATATAGAACCAATTATTTGATCAAAATTAATCATTAATATATTATTTATGTTATATAATATATATTTTTTATTTTCTAATTTCACTCCATGATAATCATAGACACGATTCATGTAAATGAAATGTTGGGTTTGTTTTGAATTTTTTTAGGAAAAATAGTCGGTATGTTAATTATGAGTTAAATATTTATATATACATTATAAAACATTAAAGAATTCATAAAACTAATTTTATTTTATTAAATATATTCATATAATCATAAAATTAGGATAGTGGAAAAATACATCGTTCCATGGAGGAGGAAATCACAACCAATACATAAAAAATGTCTTCATTTTCTATTTAATGAAAATAAGGTATAAATTGTATTATAATTTAATAATCATATTAATGCTATGACTACATTATTTTTAATTATTAGTTTATTTGTAACCATTAATTTATATAGTTACTAAAAATAAAATAGGTCTTTCATAGAGGCAGTAGTCCACTAGTCACACAAATGATGTGTTCACTTTTTCTATAAGGGGTGGATAATTGTTATGACATCAGTATAATGATAATTATTATTACTAATATTACATATACATTTATATTAGTATGTATAAAAAATATTTCAGATTATATTGTATAATAGGAAATGAAAAACTGATAAATAACGATATATACTTGCGTAGAAGAATTCAATTTCTTCTTGGAAACCACTATAATTGATAAGGATTTCAGAAATCTATTTGAAGATAAGTATTATTAAAATCAGTGATAAATATTTTTGAATGAAATTTGGCATATTATATAGGAGAGTATTAATTTTTCTTGTTTTACTATAAAGGGATTTTTGGAGGAACTATTTATAAATGTGCTGGGGCACTTTTGAACATATCTATAACATAATATTAATGTCATGTTATTTTCCCTATAAGGTGGCTCAAAAAGTAGATAATAATTTAATGAGGATAAATTTTCATTTATCCAACCCCATGCACTCAAATAACAGATATGTTTTTGATATATTTAAGCATTTTCCCCTTAGTTTACCACATAACCATAATTTTACTCCACCTATAGAATTAATTATTAAACATCATAAACTATTTATCACATCAATAATAAAATTATACTTTTTTAAATTTTTATTATGATTATATATAATATTAAAAAAATAATTATAAAAATATTCATGTATTAGAAAAAATTAATTTTAAAATAGAAAATATATAACGTATATAATGAATTTTGAAAAAATATGAATTTCATTAAAAATGTTAATTAAAGGTTTTTAAAATTTAAAATAATGTTTTAAATGTATAATATTAATTATTAATACATATTAGTTTTTTTAAAATGATTTTATATGTTTTTATGCAATAATTTCATCCAAATAATATCATAGATGCGAGCTTATTTGAAAAAAAAATCACTTTGCACCTAAAAATACCTATTTTTATAAAAACCCAAAACATTATCCCTATCTGATTATCAATATTATGTATTCCAAAATTGAATCTATTATAATAAAATAATTTTTTAGATACAATATTTTAACCATTATATCAAACCCAAATTTATAAGTTATGATTTTTTAATGAAACGTGACGATAAAAATGCATTAATTTTACATGATATTATTTCTTAAAAAATACTAATTTGAAATGAGTTATTATAATTTTTAAATGTAAAATTTTAAATAATCATTTAAGAAATTCTCGATGTAGTCTCTTTTGATAAAAATTCATAATATATAGAAAAATACAATTAATCAGAAATTAGATATTAAATGATTTTATTACAAATTATTTGTTAATGATAAAACTTTTAATAAATATTTTTTAGATTTCATATATAAATATTTATTCAATACAATATTTATTATTTAGTTATGTTTAGTATATAAAATATAATTAAATATAATTAATTCTAGTATGTATTACTTATAAAATTTATTACATTAATAAAAACATGAGTATATCATCAAAACATCTATATAAAATTCACCTCAAGACCTATTAGTCAGACCTCTGTGTTTAAGAATCTTCGGTTTAATATGAGGGAGGCAGTTTTGGTTATGTATATATCATGGAAATTTAAATGAGGTTAAATTTTTGCTACAAATTATTTCATTAAAATATGTGTGGTTGGTGTTTTCCTGAGGATTTGTATAAGAAAACACCATAGTGATGATAACTACATTCTAGGCTAAAAAAAGATATCCTAAAGGAATACATATACTATATTAATTCATTAATTATCATGTTTATGAGGAATTTATTATAGAGTTACTTTTATTCACAAAAATCCAATTTAAAACTATATTGTAATAGTTATACTTTCTATATAATTTTTCTTTTTTAAAAAAAGTATCTCAGTTCATCTCGATTCAAAATTTCTTATGAATCAATATACTAAAATTAATATTTAATTACCAAAAAATATATAGTAAAATATTATAGAAATTTAATCCCCCTACTTAAATAAATTACATATCTATAATATATTTTCTCTTAATGATTCATACAGTTTATGATATTCTTAGAATCATCCTGACATGAGATTTAATTTCGAATGAAATATGAGCGTCACTATATTGGGTGTGATTAGGTAAATTATTCCATTATCGGTTACAAATAACAATATAATAGTATTATGCATTTATAAAACTACATATTTATCCTTGATGTGATAAATGGTTATATGTTGATGTATGATATAAAATGTGACTACCTTATTATTATAATTATTTTTTAATCAATGTCGATAGAGATAATAAATTCATAGAATCACATCAAATTATTTTACAAGGATTGTGATAATATTTTCATGAATCATATTTCGAAAAACCTCATCTTGTGATATATTAATCACAAATCATGACGTTGTATCTAAAAAATATGTATCAATTCATTGGTGTAGTGTTTTTTTATTTTATAAATATTACAAGATATAAGGTTTCTATTATAACTCTATTTATGTATGGAATCCTCAATTATGTGTTATAGAATTATTAAACATTTATTATAACAATCCACATTAGTTTTAATCTTTTCATATGTTTATAATTATTTTTTTCATAGAGGTTGATGAGGTCTATTTTACCCATTATCTGTTGCATTAGGTAATCAATGTTCTTTACTCGCAACATTTTTGAGTTTGAAGGATTGATATGTGGTTGGTGCATTAGATTGGACCATTATACCATATATTATATGTTACGTCCTCTTTATCTCCCTATGATAATCATGAGCTCATTTTCAAATATTAAAACACGAGAAACATTTTATTGCACCATTAATGCATTCTGTTGAGCATTTATTAACAATTTATTAATGAATGGTATGTGGAATATTCTTTATAACATAACAATTTTCAGAAAAAATTTAATTAGAATAAAATTATTTCATATATTGGTTTGATTGGGAGTTTGTTAAGGTTAAAGTTTCTATTTATAACTTATGAAATCTGGATGTAAAAAACTAAATGATTTTTTACAATAATTTCTATCTAATTTAGTTTCTAATTAAGATCATGACCACATTTCATAGTGTAACCCTTGTTAAATCAAATTAATTAAACTCAAATCAATTCTAAAATAATTAAATGATAGTGTAATAGAATATGTAAATAATAAAATGTATAAAAGAAAATATTAAACAGAGAATATGTAACTCATAAATACAAGAATAATCTAACTTAGGAATCTGAAAGTTTAATTCTAGGTCATTCAATATTATATTCCTATTAATATATTATGAAAAACTAGTTATATATATAGACAATAAATTCCATTTAAATATTTTATATTGGTTCTTAAAAAGATTGGGAATAAACCAATGTGTATCATCAGGAGTGGCAAACCAAGTGTGTAGTTAGTCACACTTTTTATTCAGCATGTCAAGATTTAGTTAATACCCTACCAAACATTTTTCATGGTTGTTATCTCAATTTCTACTAAACTCGATCCAATTTCAAATTTTTAGTGTCTATATAGGGATTTCATTACTAGGAAATCAAACACTCTATACATTAACAAAATTCTAGGATATATAGACTAGATTATTCTTATCCATTGGGTTTTTAGTAATTTTTTCTCATCACATCCCCAAATTAAGTAATATAATCCATAAAAATAATTAATATATACCTTAAAATTGTTTTAGGCTTTTTTTAATGTCAATTAATTCACCAAAAACTCTCACTCATGGTTTTGGTTCCCAAAACACATAATTTTCCTAAAAACATTGATACCATTGATTAAATTTTAGGCCAACCACACATATATTTCAATATAATATGAATCACATATTATAATAATATTATAATCATATAAACACAAGTTATAGTTCCCTGAGATATTATCTAATTAAAAAATTATTATTTTCATTCCTCTATAGTCACTATTTGTGAATACTTGTCAAGATATATGATATGTCATACTCATATTCATAAACATGGGAATAAAAAGCTCAGAATGTAATGAAATCAAAAAAACATTTAGTTTAATCTTATTAGTGTGTCATGAATGTGGTTAAAACATAATAACATGTTAAAAAATGAACAAGGGACTGAAACAAGAGATAGTAATCCCAAGTTGTCGAGAAAAACAAAAATGTATGACGTTCCCTAGAAATGTGGCACAAGAATATGTAGAAGAAATCATAATTATTGAAGAGATATTTTAATTATTTTTTATATTTAATTCAATTGTTAAATACTAAAAGTGTAATATTTTAAGTTAAAATGTATCAATTATTATTTTGGTGGAATTTTCTAAAATATTTTGAAATTTACTTAATTTCTAAAATTCAGCTATTTTCGTACCTTTGATGACTTAGCCATAACATTTAATAAAAATATACTAATCATTAAAGGGTCCCATTATTTATGTGTCTAATTTAATTAAAATAGTTAAAGTTTTTTTTGATCTCTATGCGGACCAAATAAGTCAATCAATTTCGATAAATTTTGGGGTTGATATATTTATTTATCCCTCAATAGATGGGGTATACCTCAGGCTAAATGGATACAAATGAGCTGATTAAAGTTTGTTCTAAAAAATGTCTCATAAGATCATATTAAATGTAATGATCATTGACATATTCATTCATTAAGGAATTTGATTCATGCACAAATATATAGGAATATTAAGAGTATTGTTTTCCAAAAAAGTACACTTTAGTAATTCAAACATAACCATTTCAAATATGTCATATGGATATAATATTTTGGGGTATATGGAAGAAAAAAAATTCAAACAATATTATATATGATAGCTACACAGTATTTTAGATTTTTATTGGAAAATCATACCAAATAATTAGGAGGACTATACCATGAAAAAGATCTACCGAAACCATTTTTTTAAACTAGTGTCTCCATATATATTCCAAATTGTTTTAATTTTTGGGGAGGATATTAATTATAATTTAGTAACTAAATGTTTGGAAAAAATCACACTTGATCCCATCTTGTTGTTTTTGGGATGATTCTTTTTTTTCAAATCCAATTTATCACATTACAATATGGTTAGTGTATGCAAATTATATTTTTTCATTGTGGTACAGTTTCCTAGAGTATTCTATATTTTTTGGCATGAAAATTGGTTTTTGTTTTATCTAACATGAAGGATTTACACATATAAATGTTGGATAACCAAAAATAATATAAAGGGGTTCTTTTACTACAAATCATAAAGCCTTCTGTTGAAATAAAAAGAAAAATCGGCATTCCATATATAATATATGAAATGTGAACCACCCGGTTATTCCTCCGGTGAGATCATCAGATGTAGTTGAAGGTGGTGAATTAAGGTCCAAATAAAGGGATCAATTTTATTTGAGGATGAAAATATTGATTTAATGGGCCTTGTAAATAAAATCATTTTGAGTTTGGTAGTGGCAACTAGAATTTTTTTAAAAAAATGTGAAAATCATAGGTCGTAATTTATGTGGTGAAGACCAATCTGCAATGGATTTAGTGGTTATATTGATTAATGTTATTTTCATGATTTATTTTCTTATGTAAAGTACCTCTAATCACTTCATCATGTCAATCAAGAGGGAGAGGTTTATCATGGAGGATTTTCACCTGAAGAATTTAGGTATGTATGAAAGTTGTTTGTGAATGATGTTTTTCATGAAATAATTTTTTCTTGATGGAGTAATTCCATGAAGGATCTTATCTCGCAATAAAGGTAAACATAAAAAACATGGTTTATTGATGTTTTTTAAGGAACTATATCTTTGGGAAAAAAATGGAATTGTTAATCACATGGGTTATGTGGTGCACGTTTTTTAGGATGATTTTAAATTAGTTTGCGAATAATGAAATTTAAAAATGATGTGGTTTTTGATAATGTAATTCACAAAGGGAAATAGGAAATTAAAAAAGAATTTTTAATATATTGTGAGAGATATACTAGCCATTAAATCATAATTTAATTAAGTGTACATATTCTACTATATTAAAATTGGACATCATGGAACACTTATATTTGTGGGAAATAATTATTAGGTTATTTAGAGAAATTGAAGATTCCTTTGAAGAATCAGTGAGAGTATATCATTTTAGAGAGAATTCATCATTCATATTTTAAATGCTAGTAAACAAAGAGGCACAATTATTTTTCTTTGAATCTTGTTTTTGAAGTGAGATTTAGTGGATTCTGTATAATGATTCATTGCCAGTGTATACTCCTTGTACACAGCCTAGTGAGAGTGAACCAAGTAAAAATTTTAGGATCCATATGTGTACAACATTTCATTACCATATATTCATCATAATTATATATTTTTGTATTTTATACGATCCAAATTAATACTAAATAGAAAATACAATGACTATTAAGGATGCCATGATTTAGTGGGGGCACAAAGATGTTTCAAAAGAATATTTGTACCTTTATCCGCCCCTTGTGTGTCCTGGATTATTTTTTGAGTAACAATAATGTGTTTCTTCCATTTTTTTCTATTATTAATAGAACCTATATCCCCCATCATATTTAATATGCCTCATATTTAGGGGTAATTTTTATGTGTTTGGGGATGGATGGAGAACCATTTTTGATGTTCTTGAGTCTGGGGTGATAATTTAAAATTCACTTTTTTTATTTAGAATGATTTATGTTTATAGTGGTACTAAATAATATTAATATGGTAATATTTCCTATGTTTTATTTATTAAATGATTATGTCTATGGTTGATTTTATGTAAGGTACCTGAACCTCGTGTAACTTGACTTGATTAGGAATACTATGATAAGCGACGAGTGTTTAGCTGTCAATTTTACTTGTGAAGAAGCCATGAGTTCATTCCAGATTTCTATGAATCAATAATTTCTATAGGGTATTTTCGTTGGATGATTATGAATATATTAACAATTATTTTTAACATAGGAATGGTTTCCATTGTTTTTATTAATGATGCATGCTTTGTAACAAAATTGAGGTATCATTCATATAACATTTAATCAGAAGTGAGGTACAACGATTTGTTACACATTGATTTGAGTACTAAATTTAATGCAACCCTAACCCAAACACATGTTTCTTCAATATTTCCTCTACACAACATTAATTATTCAATTTCATTTTCACATGATCTTACCAAAAACACCAAAATTTTCCCCTTATTTTAACATGAATATCATTATTTTTTTAAATAATATCTTTAGTCAACATTATTTAAACACTATATTGTATTCTAACTATGGAGATAAATTATTTTTCCACACCCATTAATAGTTGTTCAAAAAAACATGGAACCAATTTGGGGGAGTCTGTTCCAATAATAAAATTATTACAGTGCATAATTAGATCCACTTATAAAAATATTTACCTAGTAGATTGTGAAATTTAATGAACTATGTTCACTAGACATGGAACTATTAAAATTTATTATTAATTTGGGACAATGTCTGCTGTATACTCTTGTGAAAAATCTTGTTTTCACTCATGGTATGGATTCATGGTTATAAATAACAATATACCCTTAGATATCTCAATATACCAAGTTTATTAATAAAAATAATCCACACTTTATAGAAGAATTAAATTATAAATTTGAAATGAAAACATGTATAATCTAATTGCTTCTTATATTAAACAGATCTGTAGGAGAAGTCCTAAAAAATTATACTAATTAATTCACATACGTATTCTTTACATTAAAACCTTATGAAGTAGGTAAAGATAAGATAATTTCTTTTTTTAGTTAAATGAGCCTCAAAATAATTGTTATAAGAACTAAAACATAGTGTTCTGTGGGACTTTGTTGGTATTTTATTAATGTTAAAACCCTTGATAATTTCTTTAAAATATGATTTAAGTTTTATTCACATTCTATATGTAACTTTATTTATTGTTGAAATAATATAATCATGATTCCAATGACATTTGATGACATATTACTCACATTCAGATCAGATATTGGGTATAATTAACCACGCTTGATGAACAATAATATTATTTAATTATTTCAAAAAGTGAGGGATTAATGTTGATGAGTTTTATATAGTATGAATATACAATGGTAATAGTAAAATTAGTTAACTAAGAGTTAAAGCTAAATGACATGATTAAATTTGAAAAAAAAATGAATAAAACCTATTTATTGGAAGGGTATCAAAAAATCATCATCTTATATTCTAAATAAATGAGTTTTGGACCTTTTAAATATCGAAATTATGTTTATAATAAAATAATCTATCCTACTTTCTTAAAGTACCCCTCCTCCATCTTATAAAAGGACACCACCTCTATCCCTTACTCACACCGATAAATCCCCCTCATATAGTCCAAACTCTACCCACATAATCCCTCAACATCGTTATCTTCCTCCTAGAATAATTATCATGGTCATAAAAAACATTCAAAAGTTCTTTTAGCTTAAATAAAAAAGAGTTACCGGTTTTATGAGTTAGTGTCTTATCTAATGTTCCTTTCAAATATTTTACTTCTTCGATCCCTTTTGTATTATTATTCTTTGATTAAGTTAAAACACTAGTATCCCCAATATAATAAGATTTTTTATGATAATTATTCGAACAACACTTACACACACCTCAATCTAATGGATTTTAAAACATACTATTTCTATGGACCGCAAACTACGGCACCAGGAAACGATGAATGTTAAATTATCTCCAACCTCTTATCATGGTGACCATTATGATGGAATTATATTTATATGAAATATATTAACTGTATATTTCCTTTATGATTTTGAAATATTTATTTACAACATAAATTTATGTTGTTCATGATGTGTATACAAGATAACTATATTTGAGGAATCACAATCTACCGCCCCCACAAAGTGATATGACTCGTTCATTCCATACATAGAACTTATAAAGGATGTAATTAATGAACATATGTAACATATATAAAGTATTATATTTTATGGTAATTATAATATAATTATTTATAATTAATATTTCATTCCATTAAATATGAAATATAAATGAAAGTAGACTTCATGCATACATACGGCTTACCATCTCCACGAACAGTGCATTTAATTTCATATCTCCAAATGTTATGTAATATTATAAATAAATGTATACTATATATATATATTATCTATATATGAATAATATTTTTCAGCTAATTAACTTTTTACAATATGGAAAAATTGTAATTATAACAAGATCATTTTTGACACAAGTACCAAATATCGACAAAAAGACTGATATTAACAAAAATAAATATGTAATTTTTATAACGTGGTAATAAGTGATAAAAAAGTAATAATAAACAAAAAAATGGTTTTGAAGAAAGTATAAATTAACTTATGTTTATTATTTCAGAAATTAAAAAACGAACGAGTCAATTCAGACATGACATAAGGAACTTTGTCTCAATCTCTTAGCAATGAGGCATGTTTCGAAAATATACAGCCTCTTATTTTACCTAGTGTATAACAATACCCTTTTAAATTTACCTTTATTCAAAAGGAATAATTTTCTATGAATTATTTTACTAAAAAAAAGGAATTCTTTTTCTATAATGCGTTTACAATAACTTTTCGTCCACCGTAACCCTAATCTAATATTTGGCTTCTTGTATAATCCATAATGTTTTTGAATGGAAAAAAATAAAACCCCTTATTCACATTTTTATTATTTTTTTATTGAAATTTTTTTTGAAAGTGGATTTACTATTTCAATTTCATTCAATTATTTCGTGTGATTTCAAATGAAATTTTATGATTGAAATGCTGATATTTTTAATCTTTTATGTAAGATGATTATATAATAGTACATAGAAATTTGACGAGTGGTTATGTGATAAACCAAATGATGGGTGGTTTCATGATAAACCAAGTATGGGTGGTTATGGTATATCCTCTAATTCATTGGGTATAAAAGTCAGTTGTATGAATATTCTATTTACTTATATGTGTGGAAGTCAACCGTATGGTTATTAAATTTAAGTATGTTTATGTCCCATGTTATATTACATTCTATACATTGTTTTCTATGGGATTTATGGGAATCATATGGATACAAAAAGGGTATCCAATGATCTGATATTTAGTGAACTGTTTTTTCTACTACATTAAGGTGAAAAGTTTTAATTTATGATAAATTATTCATGGTTAACATGTTGTTTTGAAAAACCAATAGTTTTCCTTCTTTATGTATCCCATAATGATATTTTTAGGCTAATCCCATTTTTTTGAAATATATTTCACATGAAATAAATATGAATATGGTCATGTATGGGTTCAATGAAAATTCATGTTGTCTAAAACATGGAACTAAACATGTTTATTTTTTTAGAGTTTTTGTTTAATGAAAAAATGTATAGTGATTAGAAGTGTCTACATGTAATATTCATGTTGTTATGTATATGTTATGACCTAATTCTCTAAATTTATAAACTTTAAAAGATCCTCAATGTGAATTATTAACATAATTCAAAATTATGTAATGTTTATGGTTGGGTCTTTATAGTTGGTATACAAGGTTGGTTTAATAACATTAGAGGTTAGGGTGTTATTTAAGCATAAGTGACATAACCATTATGGTTAGAAAATTAGAAAGGGTCATAGTTATTTTAGATATATTGAATGAGTTTAAGATAACATGAATAAGTATATTATAGTATTTTACCACCTCATAAGTAATTATATGACGATGTTATTGATATAATCACATAGACATTTTTGATTTTAGTAAATGGATGGATCTAGCATGCACCAAAGTAACAATGTTTGTGAAGAAAACTATGATAGTTGTCTTAATAACCAACTGAATGAAATGGGTGCTGTAATGAGAACTCTTGTAATTATTATCAACATACTATCTAGAGTCATTATCGACAACTTGAACCTTGGTTATTTTTATAAGTCATCATATATGGGGAATCAAATACCTATGGATTATCATGTAATAACCATAAAGGTGAGTATATTAAAAAAACCCATGTTTCAAAAATGTGGAAAGAAACACATAGAGATTTTCATAAAATTGATGGGAAGATTCTATAGATGTGTTAATTAAGTTCATAAAGCTAGAACATTCCATGGAAAAAGGAAGCATCAAGTTGTCTCTATGAAAGAGAAAGAAGTTTGTTACGAGGGATCAATTGAATGTTTTAAATGTGGTGAGAATTATCATTATACAAGTAGATGTCTTACAAAGAAGGATCTGGAATGGGATCAGTAGGTCCATAAAAATATATGTTTACCAATAACTGATTCTATTATAATTTTGGATGAGGAAACTAACAATGACTAATGAATTGTATGGATTATTTCTTAGCTGATGTTTTGAAATTATTGAATCTTAGGATATGATTCAGGATTTTGTTTGTAGGATAGAATTATTATAGAATAAGTTTGAAAATAATGTTTAATGAATCATTATAAACATTGAATGAGTATGAAGTCTACATATTAAAGACTCATGATTTATGGTTTTATTTTGAATAATGAAATAAATAAAATTATTAAGGCTCTTTTGATGATGTGATTACATTGGTTGATTTTTTAGTATGTCTAACCCATAAGTTTGATATGTAAAAATGTTTTTCAAAAAAGAATTATTTTTTATTATTTGTACGTAATTAATAAACTTAGGGGTTCATATGATATTTTTTTAGGTGATAAATGTTTATTAAATTTTGGGATGAAAAATTAAAGGTATTAGATAACCATTGATGATAAAATAGGTTATAGTTATTTTGGAGGAGATTATATTTTTCTTTAGAATGTTATATGAATGATATGGTTTTAGAAAAAGGGAAACCTGCATGATGGGTGACAACCCATCGCGTCCGGTAAATCTATGGGAATCAAACCCACAACTAAATGTGACAAGGGTGCATCACCTACCACTAACCTACGAGATGTCCCTGGCTAGTATGACTTATTCTTGTTAGTTAATTGATTATATTGATCAATAATAAGTTGATATCGGATTTAATGTTTTATTTGATTAATATTATTAGTATAAGAAAATGATTTGTTGATTAAGTGTAAATGGTAATTTCGAGAGAAATTATCCCTTTTGTCAAAACTATATGCCAACAAAATAGAATACTTTGGGAATTGAATTGAGGAGTAATGGTGGAATTTTAGTTGGGAGAATATATATGTTTATTGTGGACATATAGAAATTATGGTTATTTAAGGAAATGGTTAACCTATCCTAGAGAATTTGTGACTAGGTTAATTACATTTCAGTATGATACTTTAATTATATATGATGTTATTTGGGGATAAATGTCATGTTATTTGTGGAAGAATATATGATCAAATCCTTCAGAATTATGGGTTTCAAACTTACAATGGATTATTTTTGAATAATTTTAAAGAAAATTGTGTATTTAATGATCTTTTTTCATGTTTGGGTATTGTTTTTTCAATTTTGGAGATTAAGAGTAGTATTAAATTTTACAAAAGATATTCTTTTTGGGGATTATCTTATATTGTACTATCCATTTTGGTTTTTCTTAATGTCCAAAGATAGAGGAAATATGTGGTTCATATTTTTTCGATCACATTGTTCTCTAGAAGTTTATTTTAGCACTTTAGGTGTGGCCAAGTCTTCTTGAATAGTCATCATTTGGAGAAATTATGATTTTTGGTAGAAACTTATTAAAAGATGAAACTGTACATGAAATGTTGGTATATTTCCTTATATTCTTAGTCAATATCATAAATAAATTATTCAACATTATAAAAGGTAACATAATACAAATATATTTTTCTATTTACATTTCCTAATGGGGAATCAAATACCATTTAATAGATCACATGTTTTTGGTTTTCTGATGGTTAACGTTCTCCTGGTCATGTTTTCTATTACTCTCCATAAAAACAAAATGGTTATTTTTTATTTCATATCCATGTTTTCATGTAATCCTACTATTTGTTATCTAGGGTTACTGTTATAAATATCTTTATTTATTTTATTGTGATAGTTTTATTGACTTTATTTCTGACTTGGGACTTTAAATGATGTTTCCGAGCACAATTTTAAAATTGCGAGGACCCATTTTTCAAAATGGGTGAAGGATGTAATGACACTGGTATTTATATAATAATTAATTTTTATTTATATTAATATTTATGAATATGTTAGTAATTTTATGTTAAAGGGGAAAATTTTTTGGTAGCATACATTACATGAAACAATGAGCTTCTCTGAAATCTTACATTGCACAAAACATTAAGTTATACTGAAAAATAATACAACAATATTATTGTTATTTCAAATGGTGGTTAACGCCTAGATGTTGGAATGGAGTGAATGAATAGTATCAAATAAATTTTTAAATGTGGTTTACACACGTTTAAATGACGATTCATTTATTACCAAATTATTAGAAATATAAATAAAAAACCAATTTAATGTAACAGATGTATATTAATGAGAACCTATTTAAAAGAGAATAATTTTATTTTAATATCACTATTTATATTTTATTTATATAATGAGAAATATATGATATATAATCAATGTATTTTTTTAATTCAGCACATATTTTTTCTAGATATGATATGTGAATAAATTCATTTTTCGGATAAAATATGCATTTTTCTAAAAATATAGTTTTACCACCATTTGATGGAGAACCAATTTGAAATATATTTTTTGCACCATTATATGTTTTATTTGTCAAAATAACCTTTTAGTTTAGAATTGGAACATAAAAATTTATAATGGATGAATTTTTGGTATTTTTCAGCTAATGTTCATTTTTAATGAATAGTTAAAAATACTGCATTTTTATTCAAAACTGCCTTTTAATCTAATTTTTTTATATAGTTATATTTTACATTTAATTGGTTTTAAGGTATAATTGGATTAAATTTTTATCATTTAACCCAATTTTGGTCATTTTATGTAATTTCACTTTGGAATTGGACAAAAATTCATTTCAATCATTTAGTAGTTTTTACATCACAAAAACGTGATTTTTGGTATTAACAAAGAGAATTAATTTTAAATTAATTTATACCAATTCGGTGTTTTTAATTTGGAAAAATGGATTCCATATTGGGAATAAAGAGGGTTAAACTGTGTAAATGGTTAACATTTATTTTTATTCATTATGAATAGTAACTTCAGTAAATATTTTATTTAACATAGTTAATGGTTAAATCTGGTAAATAATGGTAAAAATAATATTAAAATTAAATTAAATTACCCTTAAATGTGTCCAAATTGTATAGGATGAGATATTTACGACCATGGGAAACCATGGTTCAATTTTGGGACCCCATGAAGCCACTTTTGTGTTAATATGACATTTAATTACTTTTAATTTAATGTTAAGGAAAATATAACACAAACATGTATCTTTTAAAAAATAATTTTTTATATGAGGTTTTATAAGTTATAATTAAAAAAATAAGTATTAATTAGAAATATATAACTATTTCCAACATCATGATATTTTATTTATAAATTTTAGACACCAAATAAAGAAATATATTAATGATACAATGATGATGTAGTGACTACATTATTAATGTAGTATTTAAATAAATGAGATTATAAGTGTTAAAATAAATATATTTTGACACTTTTTATTCCACACATGATTTTTAAGGTTGATTAAAACTTGTTATATTTTAATTTATGATGTTTTTTCAAAAGAATAAAATTGTTATGGTATTTTAATAAGTCATGATATAAATAGTATAAAAATTTACATAAATGAGTTTTTAAAACAAATATTTTTTAAAATAATATAATAGTAATACAAATATATAATTCGTACAAATGACTTAGATAATGTTTTAAATGTCATTAATGAACCACTAGAGGTTATATTGGCATTTTATGGTAACTATATTAACCATATGGTATTAATATACAAGAAGACATGGTAATAGTTAAATTAGTTAACTAAGGGTTATAGCTAACTGATATGGTTAAATTTAAAACCAAAGAATGTCTAAAACATATTATTTTAGAGTATTTAGAAAAATATTAATCTTATCTTTGAATTAAATGAGTTTTGGATCTTATTTAAATCAAAATTCTGTTTATAATAAAATAATCTTTCAGGCATTCTTAAAGTTTCCCTCCTCCCTCTTATAAAAGGCCACCACCTCTAACCCTAGCTAACACCTCCCAATACCCCTTTTATAATCCAAAGTATGCCAAAATAATTCCCAACATTCCTTTATTCCTCATAGAGGCATTAAATTTTATATAAGAAAATTCAAGAAGTCCTTTTAGCATAAATTAAAAGGAGTTACCCTTTTTCAGAGGCAGTGTATTCTCTAAAGTGTTTTTCCAATATTTCAATTATTCACTATTTATTATATTATTATTATTTGTTTAATTAAATGACTGTATCCTAAATATACAAGTATGTTTTTATATTAAGGATTAAACTTAACTTACACAAAACTCTATCTGATGGATTTAGATTATACTGTTTCTGTGGACGGCGAACCTCTACCCCACAAAATGATGATTTTTCAATTATCTATTACTCCCAATAATGGTGTCCATTATGAGGTAACTCTATTTATATGATATATATTTTGATTATATTGTCTTTATTATTCTGTAATTTTTATTTTCAACATACTTTTATGATTTTCATGACGTGTAAACACAATAATTTCATTTGAGGAAGCGCAGAATACAGCCCCCTCAAAGTGACATGACTTGTTCATTTAATACATGGAACATAAAAAATATGAAATAAATGAACTTATGTAATATATATAGAAAAATATATTAAACTATAATTATAATATACCTATGTATCATTATTATTTTATTCCATTAAATATGAAATAGTAATGAATGTTGTGTTCATGCGTACGTATGACATACCATCTCCATGTATAGTGAATTTCATTTCTTATCTATAAATTTAATGGAATATTATAAATACATATGTAATAGATATATATGATATGTATATGAAAAATATTCTAGAGATAATATACCTTTTACCATATGGAAAAATTGTAATTATAATAAGATCATTTTCGACTCAAGTACCAATTATCAAATAAACGACTGATATTAACTTAAATAATTATATAATTTTTATGAAATGGTAATAAGTGATATAAAATGAAAAATAAACTTAACAAATGTTCTCATCAAGTATAAATTATCTTCTATTTATTTTTCAATAAATTAATGAACAAACATGTAAATTAACACATGAGGTAAAGAGCTTTGTGTTAATATCTTTTCATTGAGGCTTGTTTAAATAATATGAACCACCTTATTTTACAAAATGTATAATAAAACCCTTGTAATTTTACCTTTTTTCAAAATTAATACTTTTATATGAGGGGATTTACTAAACAGAAGATGGAATTTTTCTACCGTATTTCTACGACAATAACTTTTCTACCTCCATAATTGATTTCTAATATTTCAGTTCTTCTATAATACTTAATGTTTTTAAAAGGAAAAAAACCCCTAATTACCTTTTTTGGGTATCTTAGTATTGAAAATGGTTTTGAAAATGGATTTACTATTTTAGTTTCTTTAAAATATTTCTCGTGATTTCAATTGAAATATTATAATTGAAATGTTGATATTTAAAATCAATTAGGTGTAATGTTTATATAATGGTACTTGACATTTGACTGGTGGTTACATGATAAACCAAATGACTGGTGGTTTTGTGATAAACCATGGATGAGTGGTTATGTTATAACCTCCAATCCATTGGGTACAGAAGTTAGCTGTATGGTTATTCCATTTAGTGAAATGTGTGGAAGTCGATTATTTGGTTATTCCATTTAAGTATGTTTATTTAGCCAATTACCATTATATTCTATATGTTTTGTTCTATGGGATTTATGGTAATGTTTTGGTTAAAAAGGGTATAAAATGAGAATAAATTCAGTGAAGTGTTTTTTTTACTTCTTTTAGGTGACTAATATTACATAATCATAAAGTATATATGGTTTACATATTGTTTTTAAAAACTAACAGTTTCCATTCATTATGTATCCATTACTGAGATTTTTATGCTCATACCATGTTATTGAAACAATTTTCACAGGACATTAATATGAATAGGGTAAAGGATATGATCATATGAAAGTCATGATGTCTAAAACATGGAACTAAACGTGTGACTCTTTTTAGTGTTTTATCTTTTATGGAAAAATTGATATTGAGTAGAAGTTTCTACATGAAATTTTAAAGTTGTAAAGTATAATTTATGACCTAATTTTATAATTATCTATACTTGAAAAGTTCCATATTGTGAATTATTAACATAATTCATGATTTTATAATGTTTAAGGCTAAATCCTTATATGGACCTTCAGAACAAGTACCACCCTTGATGCCCAAACTACCATCTGAGGCACCCTCCCTTAAAAAATCACACCATTCTTCTCACACCTACTCCTTGATATGAGAAATAGAAATATCACTATTTTAATTGATTCTAGAAATGGAAATATTATTAATTTAAAGAATCTAATATCTTCAATTGTTACACTAAGGACATACAATGTGTATTAGATGATGATAAATTCACGTCCTTTAAATAAACTCAATATCAAAAATATTAATAGGTAACTTATCCCACTTCAATGAAAAAACATGACATTTTCAATAATATAACTTATGATCCTTAGCTTCCACCTTAACTAACACCTAAGAAGATATCACACTTTGTGTGAAGGTAAAACAGGTTCCCTTCTTACTAGAAAACAGTGAAACAATATCAATAAATTTCATTGATAATTATTTCATCTATATCAATATAATAAAATGAACATTTATCCTTAATAATAGGTAAACTAAAAAAACATGTCATAACAATTAAAAATATATAAAATGATAAACCAAAAAAATTATTACAAAACAATAGAAAATAAAAATAAACATCAAAGTAAGGATGAAAAATAAAAACAATGTATTAGAATTAATAAATGGAAATTAAAAAACTAAAAAACAATGAATGTGGCCAATACTCACCCATCATATAAAACACATCCATTCATGTATGAAAATAAATTCTTGAAAATGAAACATAATGTGGAACCAAAACCAAAGTCATTAGAGTTGTATATTCACATGAAAAGTAGTTCATTTATAGGATGAAAGCTAATATTACTAATAAATAAAATATTTATTTTATTTTATATTAAATTTACATGTTTTTAATCACAAAAAATGATTATTTTTAAGGGACGTTTTCCCATATTATGGTATTAGAAGCATTTTAATATTAATTGAAAAAATGGACAAATTTCAGATTTAAACTTTTTTTTATTTTTTATATAGAACATAGCTTTTTTCAAATCTAATAAAAATTAAAAAATTATTACCTTTTATGATTCTATATTGATTTGGATTCAATTCATTCTTATGGGACAAATATTTAAATCAACTATTAGAAGGCTAAAACTGAACTCACAATGCTGACCTAGAAATTTTTGCATATATCTGTAAATTTTATAGAGTGGGGACATATCTCATTAATATATGGTCCAATGAAGATAAAATTGAACATATAACTAGAATATATATGGAGAAAATCCTTCACCAATTTAACCAAACCTTATGAATTCATTATCAGGGACATTATCTGGTTAGAAACTAGATTTGGGTGATATAAAGAGTCTTCTTGAATGAATAAATTATCAGAATAAAATGACCATTACTATATCCAAATTTTTCCACTTAAGATCAATATTTTTTGGCTGAGAGAGGAGGGATATAATAAAAACTTTCAAGGAGGCCAGATTTTCAAGGATTTTAACAAAGTGGGGCTAACACACGGAATCTTTCATTTGAATTATTTGGATGCAAAAAATTTCACCACTTTTTCTTATAAAAATATTATTATCTTCATTTAAAAATGTTGGAACTCAAGGTAGAAAATTTTATTATACTTGTAGTATTGTATTTTTATATAATAATATTATAAATTTTTATTATATGTTATTATTATTCTTTCCCTTAATCAAATATGTTTATATTTTGTGTTCTAAACTTCATTTTTTATCTATTATAATATCTAATACCCATGATATTGAGTAACTAACCCGAGGATGTTCAGGGGGTAGCAATTTCGTGTTGAAACTACGTTTTTGATCTATCATTATTAATGTTACTTTTTTTTCTTATATTTAATAAATGGGGATATTAGAGTCAAAAGATTATTTTTTCACTACTTTCCACCTGAGATTTATCTTTATCTTTTGTAAATACTTTCTATCAATCAAGGTGGTGGATGTGCAGTCTCTTGTTTTTCATTAAGTGAAATTCATATTCAAAAATGAATTCTGATGTGGGTTTTCACACATGTGATGTATTTTAATCATTAATTCAATTTTAGACTAATAATTACTCAATGATGAATAAAACTGGGTGATTCTCTTAGGAATATATCCTTTATTTATAACTTCATTTTGTTTTCACTCATTGTGTTTCTATTAAATATACATGATTAATTTTATTTTTTCATTAATAATTATAAAATTATATTTATGTTAATTTTATTTAATAAATAAAAAAATATAAATAATAATTGAATTAGTATTTGTAATTTCTTGACTGTAATAACTCTTCTAGAGAAAAACATAGGTCATCCTGTGTGCTTCTCTTAATTAAAATATTTTTAGAGTTTGAAAAATAACACTTCCTAAAATTGGCTTCATTTTATGAGATCCATGTGGTATTAACTAAAAATTTTTATAAAAAGTTTTGTAAATAATTCCAAATTTAATTAAAAAAGATAAAAAATCATATATTTCAAAGACAAAAAAATCTTTATCTTCACTCATGATATATTTTAGTTCATATTATTCTACATTCACTGACCAATAAATGGTGGAAGATTATATTGGATATGTTTTTGATGATTGGATACAAATAATTATTGACTGAGTAATAAAACTATAGAGGAAAATATAGTTGATATATTAACCGTGTATGCATGAACATTTTAATCATTTTTTGTTAAATAACTAAAGGCGGATGGTGAATAGATATTAAATGAATTTATCACATCATCCCACACATAACAATTTTTTATGTAAGTCCTTGACGTACACATTCATTCTAATGCACTTATGGGATATCACCATTTTTGGAAGAATCCTCGAATAAATTTGAAGAAAATAAATTGAAAATTTATCATCTCGTCCATAATAATGAAAACAAAAACACTTCTAATCCTATATATTACTTTGTAATATTATTTTAAATATTCACTTATTATGTTGGAGTATACAATGGTCCTACTAAAATAGAATAATTTCCATGATGACTTACATTTAAGGGAATAATTATTTTTGAACCATCATGTTTTAATCTTTTTCGAGATGAATTTTTTTGAATTATCTTTCCCTAAATTTTTTTATACAGAATAAATTGTGTGGGACATGATTTTTAAAGAACAGACCACCCAATTGGTAATGAAAAAAGAAAAATATGTGGATAATATAGTGTTGGTTTTATTTCCTAATATTCAACAACATCCAAACCATATAGAGGAGGACACCACAAATGTTAATAGAAAGAAACTTTATCCTCTTTACCCAACAACAGTGTGCCTCAAATTCATTATTTATTACTTATTGGGGTTAAAATTTATCTATTATTCTTTGAGGATATACAATAATTTTGTTTACTCATGGACACTATGAATAATCAAATTTGGTGGTTCATCTCACGGAAACCATACACGCCTTCGGATTGGTGATATTCCACTATAACTTCCTGAATGTGGACATTAAAAATCTATCACCATATTTGGTGTGTAAATGATGGAATATATAATTTATTTACCCATCATCATTATTTTTATTTATTTTTTTATGTATATTTAATTATTTCTTATAGTTTTAATGTGGTGGTATCTTGGATCAGAAATCAAGGCTTCCAATTCCAAAATAAATAATGTTGTGTCTTTTCATTTATTTATTTTATCTTCTGCCCAATTAAGATTGTGTATGTAAATAATTATTGATTTTAGTTTAGCTGAAATGGGATTATTAAATGGAATAATTCTGGTGTATGGATTTAAATCTTCTATAATAAATTTCTCTACGCTTATGTTTTATTATTCTTGAATTTTTTTGAATTTTTTTCCATTTTCCTTTGTGGTGTGCTTTTTGGATTCTAAATCATAATAGAATATGTTTAAAAATTAAAACAATAATGTTATTTTATGAATAAATTTATTAATTAATTTTTAGTCATTGAAATTATTTCTGAATGGGTTTTTTATCTTCCTTATGTTATTTTCATTTTATGAGGTTTGATTGATTTTAAAAATTAAGTACATTAGTACTATCCAATTTGAATATCTTGGCAAACCTAAGAGGTTTATAAACATTTTTTACCAATATTTTTACATTTTTCATTTTCTTAAGAGTCTTGAGACATGTTTTGTAATCAAGAACACTTTTTTTCACTTTTTAAATACTTTTAGTCTCCGTGGAATGTGTAATATATTATTGAGGAAACATAATGAAAGTCTATTTTACATTCAGCAGTAATTTTGTCCTACTTTATTATATGGAACATAATAATCCCATTGTAGCTATGAAATAACTTATTAGGAAGTCACAGTATAATAAATTTATCCATTTCCCACATTCTCTAGATGTTAAATGCATTATTATTGTTGAACTCCAGTATTGGGGATGTATAAGATGAGTTGTATTTTCTATTTGAGATGAAATGAAATGAAAGCATTGTAGTATATATTGATAATTTGGTGGAATTAATATCATGATATAAATCTGGATGGTGTCCAAAATATCATTAATCATATGGGACATGTTTTCACAAATATTTTTTAAATCAAAACATTTATCTCTTTACCTTAATATGAGATTCTTAAGAGAAATCCATTTTCAAATTCTAGCTAAAAAAATGATGAAAATTTTAGAAAAGAGGGAATATATTTATCATTTATTATAAAATTATAATTTTGAACTATCCCATAGAAAAAAAGATGTGTTTATAGGTGATTAATTATTAAGCTAATTGAGAAGCACATCATTCATGTGAAAAAACTGTTTTAATGCATTTACTACTTTTTATAGCCTAACCCTTCTAATTCACATTAGATATTTTTGATTTTATTTTCTTCCAAACCTTATCCATATAAAAAATGAAAAATAACTAATGATGGAAACAATTATTACATAATGAAGAGAATATATTAGGAAGATATTATGCCCATGTATATCACACATGTTATTGAGAATGACACAAACTCCATAGAAAGGAATACTCGATTGAAGATATAAATATTTTTCCATGGTGGTGGATACAAAATTAATGATAAGATTAAAATGAGATTAAATTGATTCTATGTATTTTTTATGATTCATGACATTTTTATCCATGTATGAGGCATGATATTTTCATTGATGTGACCATTGATCTATGTTGTCATTTATGCATTGAGATGAATGTTTTAAACTTGGTATAAGTTTATTTTCCATGAGTTCAAGGTTTATGTGTGGGGGAATTTATATTCCGAATATTTACAATTTTATACATTTAATATTAATGATTGTAGTCCAAAAAAGTGTTATTTTTTGTGAAATTTTTACATTTTATCCTTTTTGAATAATTTTGGGATTAATATCATGAATGGCAGAATATTGGATATTAATATTTTTGTATATTGGAAATAAATTTGTTCTACACATATCTAAATTGAAAAACTATTAGTTTAGGTTTCTTATATTCCTTTTTATTTATTTAATTTTGATGGAACAATACTATAATCTTGTATTTAGAGGCCCAAACTCATATCACAATATAAGTCTAGAAACTATATACATATCTAATGATTTTTTATAATGGGGCCATATCTCATAATTTGTGGGTTCCAATAATCTATAATTTTACATGATACTAAAGGATATATTGTTGACCATTTTTCTAAATGAAATATATTCATTATAACTTAATTATCAAGGCTATTAATGCGTTGCAATCTGGTTTTAGGAAATACAATGAGTTTTCCTAAGAAGAATAAATTTCATGAGTATATTTTCTACAACACTCTCCAATGTGTCCACTAAATATAGTTATTTTTTGGATTTATTTATTATATATAAATTAAAAACCTTCATGAATAAGAAATTTCTCAATTATTCTATTAAATGGTTCTACCATGTCGAATGCTTTTATTGGGATGATTTGGAGCCAAAATCTTCATCCAATAATACTATCGAAATGTGTTTTTCCTTTTTTTTCAATTTGTATGGAATATAGATGGAAATTTTTGGTAGAATTGTATTTTTATATATATATTTAATAATTTTAATAATTTTTGGAATATATTATTCTTATAATTCTTCTTATTCACATATTTTTACCTTTTGTGTTTTCCACTTCATTCATATCTCTACTGTGATCTATAATACTAATGAACATGATTAATAAACCAAAGGACATTAACATGGGTAAATTTAGTTTTGAAAATATTATTTTTATATATTATTCTTAATGATTTTTATTTAATCAACGTTATACCAAGGTTTCTTTGTTAGAATGGTTCCTTTGTGTCTCCACATGCAACCCGCAGATTGAAATTAACTTCTATAATGCTCTCTCTCTCTCTCTATCGAGGATGTGGATGCACGATCATTCAAAGATCATTGAGTGAAATGAATATTCAAAACACTAGGTATACACAGATTTTCATACATACATGAGAGTGTAATAATTAAGTTAATTTTAAATTAATAATAAGATAATAATGGTTTCTTCTATGTTATTCTCTTGAGAATATCTTCATTCTTTCTAACATAATTTTATATGAACTCATTAGGTTTTCATTTCATATACATGTTAAATTTTAGTTTTACATTACAAATTATGAAATCACTATTTTTGGTTATTATATTTGATAGGAATAAAATATAAAAAAGTGAATTAGATGTAGTGAGTTCATGACTTTAATAGCTCCTCAAGAGAATGACCTAGTTTAGCCTCTATGCCACACTTAGTTTAAATAAATTATGAGATAGTGGATGAAAATGATTTTTTAAATTGTAACCATTTTTGTGGACCCATGTGGCCTTCACTAACAATTTTTATTCATATTTTTAAATAATTTTCCTTTTCACAAACAAAGAAAAAAAATCAAAAATTTCTAAAGATAAAAAATTGTCTTCGATTAGGGTGTATTTCAATTCATATTAGGTTGCATTCACTGACGAATGTCAGGTTCAAGAAGAACTCCAAATTGATTTTTATGCTCAGTTTCAAATGATTAGTTATTCAATTCAAAAATTATAAAACCAAATTGAGTGGATATCTGAATATGTGCATGTATGTCAAGAGAAACCTGGGCGTGATCCAGAAACAAAACCAAAACAAGTAGTGGAATAGAATTCACCAATAATTTATTTATGTTAATGAACTATAGGATACTAAGAAATTTATTCTAAATAAATTAATCACATAGTCCCATAGTAAACTATTGCTCGAGGAGGTCCATGAATTACACATTTAATCTTATGTACTTAAGGGTGATAATTGTTTTTGAATATTCGTAGAATATATTTGATGAAAATAACATCCAAATTGATCATCTCAACCTTGATAATCAAAATTAGTACCTCTAAACATATCTATGGCATTGTAACATGATGTTAAAGATTCACCTATTGATAGATATTTGTTAACGGACCTATTATAATTGATCAAATTTCAATATGACTTACATGAAAATAAATATTTCTTTATTGTTTTGTCATGTTTTAATCTGATTCATGCTGAATTATTTTCTAACTTCACCTCTTATGAAATGTTTGATATAAAAAATTGCATAATAATTTTAGTTTTGGGAAGGAACCACTTAAGTAGTAATAATATAATAAGAATATTTGGAGAATCTAGTGGTGGTTTGACTTCCCCCTTAACAACAACTTACTGACTATTTTGAGGAGGAAACCACAAAAGTCAATATAAAGCACCCATGTCTTATTTTTCCAACTACTATAGACAGTAAGTTATATATCTCTTATTTATAAGGGGTTATGAATTTTATTATATTAATTGTGGTTCCCCAATATTGGTGATTACACCCAGATGCTGGGAAAAATATTATGTTGTAGTTCATCTCAAAGAAAACACACCCAACTCTTGATTGTGAATAATCCTCTAGAATTTCTAGACTAGGGGTTGTAAAAACCCAACACTAACTTGGGATTCAAAAACTAGAATTATATTTTTTTTGTTAAATTAAAGCTCATTTTATTTATGTTGATCATATATTATCATTTAATTATTTTGGATTTAATGTGTTGTCACATAGGATCTTAAAAAAAGGCTACCTCTGAAAAAATGAACCAGGTTGTGTCACTTCTTTAATTTATTCTATTTTCTAGACTCATAAAACTATGTATGTAAAATATTTTTGATCTTATATTAGATAAAAATATGGGTTAAAATATAATAAGTGGGGGATGGGGGTATTTCAATCTGTTTTTAAAAAATTTATGTTTCCATTATTTATTTTTGAGGTTATTTTATGAATTAATCCTTTCATTCATTTTCATTATTTGGTGTGTTTTTATCATTCTTAATATCAATAAAATTTGTTGGAAAATAAATTTCATATTACAATTTTTAGAACATTTCTCGATTTAAATTTCATATAATTTGAATGATTCCAGAATGTATTTTGTTTTCTGATTTATTCTCTTTTCATTTAATGATGATTGATTAATTATGAAACTCATGTGAACTAATACTATCATGATTATAATAACTTCCATAACATAATAAGATTATGAACATGTTTAAAATAATATTTACATTTATTTTTTTCGTTAGATTCCTTATAAATTTTTTTTTATCGAAACTCTTTTTCTCTTTTTTGATTTTGATAAATTTCATTGAATGTGTTATGTATGATTATGGATCCACTATGGAAGCTCATTTTACATTAACATATAATTTTATACTACTTTTTCATATGAAATTTATTAATACCATGGTACCCATGAAATACATTTAAGCATCCATATTACAAGCCTTGACTCTCTTTATAGCCTTTTATAGAAGTTTAATGCATGATTATTATTGACCTCACTTATGGCGGAGTGAGAAGATGAGCTCTATTTTTCATTCAAGAAGAATTTTTTTAGTTGAATTGAAACAAATGTGATTACATATTAATTGGTACTTAGTGGAATAAATTTCATGATACAAATATGGATTGTGGCCAAAACTTTGTTAAACATATGAGTTTTTTCTCCAAAATTTAACAATCAATGTCTATCTCTCTTTTCAAAAAAATATGATTCTAGAGAGAAATCCAGATCTGAATTCATACAAAAACAATATGAAAATTACTCAAAATAGGGATAGAATTTATCATTGATTCTGAAATTCCATGTGTGAAATTATCTAAATAAATTAATAGGTTTTTTGAGGTAATTCATTTTCAAGATGATTGATGAACACACCATTCTTGTGAAAAAATATATTAATTTATTAACATCACTTTAAATACTACCCCTCCTCATTCTACCTCAATTTATTCGAGATTTAAAAACTTCCAACCATTAACATACAAAAATCCCATGAAATATTCATCATTATTGAAATTATTATGAGACTGTGAAGTTGAGATATTAGGAGGATTACAAGCCTACAGAGAATACAGATATTCTTGAGAATGGAAAAAAACCACATAAAAATTCTTTAGTGGAGTGAGAATTATTTTTCAAGGGAGTTAGGTAAAACTTAAATGTGGGTATTAAAATGATATTGAAGGGATTATTATTATTTTATAGTATTAAATAAATTTTTATCCATGAAGGTTTCATGGTATTTTCAAGAATGTGATAATTTTGTTGTCTTTTCATTTATGTTTAGGGGTGTTTATTTTGATATTGGTGTAATATAATTTCCCAAGAATGATATTTTTAATTGTGGGATTATTAATAGATCAAATATTTACAAATATTCTACATTAACTTTCAATTTTCCTATTCCCACAGAAGTTTTATTTTAAGGGAAATGTAAAATTTTATGGTTTCAGACGCCTTTTTTATCCTAACTATAAAAAAGACCAAATTTTGGATTTTAAGTATTTTTTATTCTACATATATTCCATAACATTTTACAAAATGATATAAATTGAATAAAGATTCTATTTTGAATTTTTTATTCATTTTGATTCATTTGATTCGTGTTTAGAAAAATCTAAATACCCAATTTGAAGGGCCAAAACAATATCAAAATGCAGGCCTAGAAAACTATTCACAGTTATAATAAATATTTTCAATCAATATATAATTAACGTATGGTAAAAAGAAGTTAAAATTCCTCATGGTCCTAGTTGATATCTGGGGAAACACATTTCAAAAATGTTTAAACCCCTCACTCCTTCATGTTAACATGATTTAATGCATTGGAAATCGAAATTTGTGAATACAAAGTGTATGTTTAGGCAAAATAATTTTCCAAGGATAATTTTCAATAAATATATCCAAAAGATTCAACTATTTCTAAAACAAATTATCTCAACCTAGTATGGACATAAAATAAACTTAAATTAAAACCAAATGTCCCATTTATTATATTAAATAGGTATACCGCATCAAAACATTTAATGGACATGTTTGAAGATAAAATCCTCTCCCCTTTAAATATAAAAATGATTTTCTTCTTCTTGTAAAAGTGTTAGAAATATATGTGGACATTTTAAGTATAATCTTTGTGTATAATTTTCATTAATAATATTATTAATTTTTATTATATTTTATTATTTATGTTCCTATAATTATTGGATTTATATGTTTTATGTTTCAACTCTATTGTTTTCTCTATTATGATCTCTAACTGTCATGATCATGAGTATCTAACCCAATGAGTTTCATGAGGTAAAAAATTGAGTTTTGAACCCAAGTTTTTGAGAAATCATTATTAGTTTTTATTATTTTCCTATAATTATTTCTATGGGGATCTTATTGGTAAATGAGTATTTTTGTCTCCACTCTCCTCCAAAAGTTTAGTTTTCACATTGTAAATATTCTTCCTAAATATTGGAGGTTGATGATATATCTATTGAAGATCATTAAGGGAAATTAATGTTCAAAATATAGGAAGAAAAGAATTGTTGAAAATAAGGTTGAGTCTAATTATTATATATATTTTAAACAAATATAGTGAAAATTATTTTTAATATGGGTAATTCTCTAAGGAATATCTCCTTTCATTATGACATCATATTTTTACTCATTTTGTTTTCATGGAATCTTTATGTTTAATTTTATGTTTTCATTATAAATTTTCAAAAATTAATTTATGGTCATTCTATTTCATTACTAAAAAAATAATAAAATTAGAATAGATATTGTGATTTATTGACTGTTGCATCTCCTAAATTGAATTTCCCAAGATATCCCATGTGTTGCACTTAATTAAAACATTTTTCAAGCATAAAGAAAACACTTCATCATGTGCTTAAAAGTATATCAGAACATACACTCTATGAATAAATTCATAATATAGTTCATAGAGTGATAGTTTGACAATATGATTTAAAATATGTTTATTCTCATGATTTATAAAATAAAATAAAAATTAAATTCCACTTACACATTATAAAAAACCATAATTTATATGTTCAAAAGACTAAATGATTAAACATATTGAATTAAAAATTAAAAAAAGGAACATACCCTCAAAATCTTGTAAATCAATCCAAATCACCAATTATCCCCCTTTCCAAATGTTTAATAAAAATTACATTTTCACAAACTACCTCAACAAAATAAATTTCATAAAACCCATTTTAATAATAAAATAACCATCTCATTTTAAGAGTTCACATTCCAATCTATTTAAAAATATTGTTTTAATTAAAACTAAAACACACTCAATGTCTAACAAAAATCACAAAATGTCAACAAAGAAAAAAAGGAATCATTATCCTATAAAAGAACCAAATAGTAGTTCAATAATATCATTCTATCTAAGGGAAATAAAAAATGATATAAGATAATAAACACCCAAAAATGACCATAGATGGACTGAAGCATCCTGGGAAGTATCCTAATACTCATGAATCTAGATTATGAGCTTGTCATGATGAACCTCGACCAAAACTACTAAGCTTATCACATACTAATATTCCTTGATAATTAATAAGGCTTCACTATGATCAGGTATCTAAAAACATATCCCTGTGAAATTCCAATGCATACCATGTATACAAGAACATCATATTAGTTCACTAGATCTAATTGCGTACTTACCCTTCGAATTACACTTTGTACAAGGGAATTTACTTATATATATCCATAGAAATTTCTTATATCTCCCATGAAATGTAAAAAAGGGAGGTGAGATACAAATAATTTAATTCAAAATCACAAAAATATAATTTTAAAATTTTGAAATTATGCCTACCCTCATCTCCTAAAACATATCATGAAATAAACCCTTTTTCATATTCATGAAAATTCAATACAGAATAAAATAAATTTATTTAAGGTACCCTAATGGGTTAAAAACACTCCATAGTCATAGAAATAACCACATAGGTATCAATGAATTTCTTATACATTTTATAAAATACATAAAATTTTAAATGTTCCAATTGAGATTTCTCAAAAGCGATAAATAATCTATGACATTTTCACACTATTTAAAATCCAAATTTCAAATATTATTTTATTAACTTTTATAAAATATCACATTATATAAAATATATAAACACAAAAATTTATAAAAATTATCATTAAAAATATGAAAAATTATTCTTATTTAGATATAATATTGTTCAAATTAACTTTTTATAAAACATTACTTACTTTTTTATAACATTTCTAGACCCCATGAGACCTGAAAATCTAATAACCATTTAACGTTTATGAATATCAAATCATTTTATTTCTAAAAATAATATTGAAATAAAACCCAAAAATTTTAAAAAATTGACGTAAATTACAATTTAGAGACATTTATGTTCTATTAGAAAAAGTAATCAATATTTTTAATGAATAGTTAGCATACGATGTAGGTCTATTCTGTGTGTTTCAACCATTATATAAAACTAAAAACCCAACATGGAAGACCATTTCAATATATTTTCATAAGAAGTTATTTAAAATAATTCCTAAAATTTAAAACCTTTATCACAAGGGACCTCTAATGTAAGATAAACCTCAATCAATGTGGATCATAACTAAAACCATTTGTCTTTGATTGAAGATGCACAAACGAGGAATTAATCATACTACTCATCCACTAACTACCAACAACACCAACATTATAACCTTCCATAACTTAAATCATGTCCTAAATATCTTTTTGTGTAATTTTTAGTCAGTGAAAGTAAGATAATGTGATTAAAAAGGGGAAAGGAGATGAAAATTTAAAGGAATGATGGGTTTTATTTTTTAAAATGGATTAATTAATGATATCCTAATAAATTAAGGGAGTCAAGAGAGATCTCTTCCACATACATGCTAGTTTAACCAATTAATATAAGAATAAATGGAACCCAAAGCATAATAAAAGTGGCATCATGTGAAATTTCACCACATTAATAATATCATGGTAGGCCACTTGGTATATAAATATGTTTATAAAAATTTTGTGGTTGGAGCTTCCTTAGAAAATCTAAATCTAAAATCCTGGATACACAATTTCAATTCATTTTTCCAATGATTTAAATCCTATTTTTTAGAACTAAATTTCCCCATTCATTATTTTCACTTGTTTAACACTAGCACCATGCATTAATTGTTAATGTATGTATAAGAAAATATGGCTCATATGACTTCTCTTAAGCCTCATGTGGCTGGACCAAATCATCTGAAACCTTTGTAAGAAAACCCTGTTGTATAGACAATTGTCAGAAAACCTTTTTTTATATGGGTTAACATAGGTTTTCTCTTAAACCATTCATGAAAACCATGAACAAAAGGTTTTTTTATAAATATAGAAATTTAACCTATAATTCTCTAAAAATTAAACTAAGCAATTAAATAAATAAAAAATATTAAATATATTTTCATAGGGATATGTGGGATTCCCAATCTTTCCAACAAAGACAGTTTTGGCCCCCATAATTGGCCATTAAAAAAATAAGACAATATAAAATTAATCCTAATAATGTATATATGAATTCCAATCAATGACCCCAAAGGGAAAAATGATATCAAACAAAAAATTACCACAATTCCAAATGTAGATCCTCAATCAATAATAAAAATATCCAATTAACAAAACATGACCAAAAATATTCATCATCCTTAAGAAGGATTTAACTAATCCCCTCCATGAAAGAATTCTAATGAAGATAGACAAATCATGCGACTCAATTAAAATTTTAATTTCGCTATATGGGGGAAAATTATAAAATCTCTTATATATAGAGAATATATAACCAATGTAGTTCCACCAACTGATAAATAAAACAACTAGATTCTATCAACATTAGACATCCAGAAAGCAAGACTAACTACAAAATAGATAGAACTATCCAAACACACATAAGTGAAATCAAAACCCAATATCATCCAAGACCATAAGACCGAGTCATCTAGGTGACCTAGAAATATAAAATCCTAAAAGATGAAATAATTAATCAAGAAAATTAACCAATGTTAAAGCCAAAAAGTTATAGAAACTATATCCTCTCAAACCATCTAATGAACAAAACAATTAAGGAAATGACTCAATCAAGTGAAACATATAGACTATATATTTAGATCATATACCAAAACAAAGAGGGTTGATACTGGAATTCACACCCAACATACATTCTCACGGTCAACCCTACTAGATTTTAACTAGAATTGGATAGTGCATATTTGTATCTAGTTTCAGGGTCATATTAATCACACCATGAATATAGTTAAGGCCACCCTTTTTCAAAATATTGAATATAAAATTCATTTATCAATCTCAACATAGGGAAATTTTTACCAAAAGAAAATATATAAGGAATAATGTATATAGATGAATGAACATTCCCTAACAACCACCTCTCAAATATGATAAACCAAAATTATACCCATATGTATCATAAAACACAATGAAACCCATAGAAACAACTCTGTAAACTCATCAAAACAAATACAATATTTTAGACCATTATTTTAAATACCATGGAAATATGTCATCAATAATATACAGAACATTCTATATAGGGCTCACATATACTAGTATCATAATAAAAAATGATGGATAACTCATCACCACAACAACAAAAAATTAAAATTATTTTTTCAACCCAATTGTGATTCTTCTAATGTGTCATGAATAATGAAATAACCTCCCCAAGAAATAAACAAACTTTTACTAAAGACCCTTCCTATGATGAATACACTATATTTAAAAACATTATACCAACCTATAATTTTATCCTAATTCATTTTAAATGGTATCATCCCTTAAACTAGGAAAAATTCAAAAATATATCTCAATTCAGGAAAATACAATCCAAAAAATCCTTTATTAAAGACCACAACATTTTTAGAAGTATCAAAACTCCTTTTCTAATAGAACACACATTTAAATTGACCTTATTATTTTAGTATGTCCAACTTTATTTATATTATCAATTTTACAAGGAAATTCCAATGAATTAAACATGGATTCAAAAAAATAATTTCTCTGAAAAATAAAAAAATCACTCTAGGTTCTCAAAAATATATAATGAACATATTCCAAAAAAAACATCACCCAATTTAAATATTACATAACACCATTTATAGATACCATTTATTTGAAAATAAATAATAAAAATAAAAATAAATAAAGTCATAACAGTATTTAACTTAAATAGAAAATAATTATAATAACGAAGTACTTATAATTTTTTTTCAAATTAAATTCAAATTTAAAAAATTTACAAAAGGTTTTATTTCAACCCCATAATTATTTCATGATACTGAATCCTATTTTATAAAAATTCCCCATTAAATCTCATTAAATAGAAAAAAAATTATCATGTACAAAATTTCTAATGCAATAGAACAAATTAGAAAGCACTCTATAAAGTCAAAACAAAATATAAACTGAATCATAATCATATCACAAGATCCACAAGATCCATTACCCTTTTTTGGAAGTTCCTCACAATTGGACTAAAAATAATATAAAATGGGATGTGTAACCATTCTCAACAATTCCAAATGTTTTTATTTTCCATCGATCAATCATGAAATATTCCCTTTAATAATTTTCTAAATGATTATTTATTCACTCTTATATTTATTAGGCCATAAAAACTAGCTTCTTGCAACTTATACAATTAATATTCCAATAAAAATTCAATTTAAGCCGAAAAAAATTGAGTAATTCCCATCATTTGTCATGGTAAAAAGAAATTTCTAAATTATTCATATTTTAACATAGTATTTGACCATGTTATTTCCATCATATGGAGTCACTGAACTTATTTAATGAGGTTATCTTGTTGAAAAAAACTATTTATTTTTTATTTTATTTATTTATTTATAATGGTAATGAAGTATGCATTTTGTGTTTCTAGAAAATAATATAATAATAAAATAAAATAATACTATAATTTAATTATAAATAATCATCAGATTCATAAATTGATATCATAAAATGAAGATGTTAGCCTAAGAGTTTTACATGGAGAATCTTTATTTTCCAATTTCAAATATTCTTACTGAACAAACTCCACCACATGTTTTCACACCATAATCTAACCCATATATGAATGAAATTTTACTTAACAACCACCATGAAAACAATGCATTCACCTCCTCAATTGAGAGATAATTTTTATTGAATAATAAGATAAATTTATGTTACCACAGTGAGGATTTCAAGCACATTAAATCATCTTAAATCATAAAATAAAAATTACCATGAGTTATATCACTGGATTACTCCCTAGAGATATTCCATGGGTTAGTTAATCCTAATTTTTATTATAATATATTTTAATGGTGAAATAAAGAGTGAAGGGGAGAATAAAAATAAAAATTATATGAATGATAGAGAGTGACCAAAAGAATTAAATTAAAATAGAATTATAATAAAATAATAAAATAATGGAAAAATGAGAGGAAAATAATAATATTAAAAAGCATTAGAGGAATGTGGGTGGGAGAAACAAATTAAATTAAAATAATCCATTAATTAACATTAAAATAAACTGAACTAAGATTAAATAAGAATAAATCTTAATGTTAAAAAAAGAAAACATTGAATATAATTACATATGGTGAAGCAGCTTCAACCTCTCCCCTCTGTGGGTTCAAACTCATCCCTTTGATTTTGAGCTCCCACTATTTATAGAGGGGTGATATTAAGTCTTATCATGCCTAATTATATTATAATATCTTTATAAATATGTATTATTTTAAAAAAGTATTTATACTCATGACCCATAGGGTAATCAATATTACACCTGAAGAACTCGGGTGTTTCCCTCTGTGGCATTGATAAAATTCACACTAGGAAGAGAGTGTGGAATATGTGGTTGAGAAGTGCCTACTGTAGCTTGTACGATGTGCATGGAGTCTAGGGAAATGGGTTGGGTTTGTTATTATGATTTATAGTTAAACACTATGTCAGCTGGAAGTGGGGGGTGATCAACTCATTCTCCCTCTATAGTAGTTGGATTATGGATCGAAAAAGGATAATAGTTGTTTGAAAATGTTTTGAAAATTATATGCGGTGGCTTTTAGTAGAGTATTTGGTAAGAGAATTGATCTCGATTTCTTCTTATGATCATACTATCGATGTTTGGTGTTTGTAGATGATAGAAGTTGATGATTGTAGAAATTTGTAGTGGAAAAGTTGTAGGGTCATATGTCCACGCACTAGGGAAACAAAGGTAAAGAGAAACAAAATTGTATTCATTAAATTTAATAGTAATCATGAAAAGGTTTTCCCACAGAACATGCAATAAAACCCTCCATTAGTGTTAAAAATAAATTTACACGTATAAACATTGAAGAACCCTAATATGTTGATGGTCTCACAGTATACATGAACACACAAGAGCCACCACAAACCATGTGATCTTTGGACCAAATTGCACCTAACATGAGTTCCTACCCAACGAGCCTCATTACTCATGAACATGGTCCCTCATGCGGCTCACCTACCCAATAGCCTTAAATGGCCCCTAGTGTGAGATTGTCTGGTCGACCCACAATGTGGGCTAGATATGGGGAACTGTGTTCTAGTTGAGGTCTAGCATGAGCCTGTCCCTATTTTTTAGCCATATAAAATAGAAGGACCCGGCCTTTAACCATACTTAATCATGAGTTATTTCAATAATACACATTAAGGATCTTTTCAGGTTTAGTGTTTTAGATAAATCATGCATTACATTCAAAATTTAAACAAAGTTGTAACATAAAAGATAGTATTAATTTTTTTCCATCAACGGAAACATATTTAAAATAAAACATGGATTCTTTCTTGACACTTCCTTGACACTATCATCATATCATGCACCTTTCCCTTGACCTGTGAAAAACATTTCAAAAACATGCGATGAGCATAAAAAGCTTAGTAAGGGATATAAAAATTTGGAAAGGAAACATGAGTACATGTATACCTAAGAATCAATGAAATCATACTTTACTCATAAAACATAAGCACGTTAACATACCTCATGGAATATTAAGATTTATGAATAACTCATAGAAATCACAAGACATGAAGGTAACTTGAGGCATTCATAACATTCTTACGTAGGGAGTTACCCTCATGGTTACGTTTGGAATACCCATCATAGTATATTCCCTAAATCTCTTCGGAGAAACCATAATGTTTAACCCCTTCACGTTACCCAATTCATTGGAGAGCTATATCGGGCTCACCCGCCCTTAGTTTATCACGGAACCACCCGTCTTCATAACAATGCCCAAGAACCACAACATAATCATATCACATAAAACATGCTTAAAGGAAACATAACATTTCCACATTTCAATCACAAGATATCAATACAACACATTGATATTATAAAAACATTATAAAAACCATTTTCAGTACCAAAATAAAAGAAAATTAAAACATGGTATTTATTTTTCATTTAAAAAAAGTAGTGGCTTGTCTAGGAAGCCGAAGCTCAAATAATGGTCATGACGATAGAGAAGTCATTATCGCCACATATGTACGACAAAAAAAACATTCCATTTTTTCTTTTAGTAAATTCTTCATATAAAAAAGATTCCTTTTGAATAAACGTAAAAGTCAAAGGGGTTTATACACCGTATAAAAGAAAGTTGTGTATAAAACATAATATGCCTCAATGAAAGGAGATTGAGATGAAGTCCCATACCACTATAAAGATTTTAACATTATAAACCATTAATATCTATATAAATAAATCCTTAAAACCATTTTGAAAACATGGATATTAAGGAGAAATATTTATAAGAATAAATCATTAAAACATTTAAAACTATATTTTAGTTAAAGTGTTTTTTACCAAAATGAGAGACACTTGAATACAAATAATTGAGGAATAACACATAATCATAACATTATAATATCATGAGAATGAAAGGATTCATGTTATTATATGACAATGTACAGTATATACACCATATAAGAGTGAATTGGAGCATAACAACAATGAAGTCTCAATAGAAATGTAAAATGAGATCAAATCCCTTATAAAGAAGGTATCCTTAAATTAAGGATAAATCAATATCATAATTATGTGTGACAAATATAAATACACCAAATATAAGTGGATATTCATTGTAAAACAATAAAAGGTCATTCACACATATTCAAAGGATGAAATATTCAATAACTACAAGTTGAACCCAGGAAATCGAAATTGGTTTAAAAAGTTCCCTTGGTAAAATTCGACAGCCTAACGGCGTCACATTAAAATTCACAAACTTAGTTTATGAGAGAAAAAATGGTATCTCATCACATGGACATAAAATTTACATCAATAAGGATATATATGAACATATCCTAAAATAAAAATATGTAAATTAAAAGACATAACAAAATACGTCTTTTTAAAAGAGGAGTGTGAAAGATTCCCTTACCGATTTGGGAAACTTTCAAAACGTACACCCCCTAAAAGAAGGGTCATACAATGAAGATGTAACTACCCATAAATGAGAGTATATTATAAAAATAGTAAAATAATGGGCAGTACATACACCACACAAAAGGAAATAGTGGCCAATGTAGCATGAATCTCGCGAGAATAAAAAGTGAGATGAAAATCCCCTTATGAAAATTCGGCAGCCTAAAGGCACCACATAAAACTTCAAAAAATGGATTGATGAGATCAAATAGGTTCTCTCATAATAATAACATAAACTTTAAAGCAATATAAATATATAATAACATCCCCCAACATAAGAAAGAGGAGCATAAGGTAAGTTACAAAAAAAGTGTACGTAAAAAGAAAGAAAGTGGTAGGATCCCATACCTCAAGTCTGACTTGTCTTGTTCATTTCATTATATTCCTGGATAATAAACATTGTTAAATTTATAATTTATTAATATAATCCTTTAAATATTATTATTCAGTTCATATCACATATTACAATGTTATAATAATTGGTTAATAATGTGAGTTCATATCAGACGTTATTGTCGATGTTTGGTACATGAGTCAAAAATGAACTTGTTTGAAAATGATTGTCCATGTAGTTATAATTAAATCATCTCCAGAATAGTATTAATGATTTAAATATCATATATATCCAGTAAAAATTATTTTTATACTATTTCATAACATTTGGGGATAAAAAGAAATGAAATGCACCGTTCATGGAGACGGTAGGCCGTACGTATGAATGAACGCTACATTCATTTCTTTGTCATATTAATGGAATTAAAAATAATTGAGAGATATATATATTATAATTACAGTATAACTTATATCTTTTATATGTCACATATTTTCATTAATTTCATTCTTTATACATTCCATGTATTGCATGAATGAGTCACATCACTTGAGGGGCGGTAGTCCACACTTCCTCGTATGAAATTATCGCAATTGCACAACATGAAAATCATAAAGGTATGTTTTAAATATAAAATAGAGAATCATATGGGAAACATAAATACCAAATATATCATATATAAAATACAGTGACATCATAATGGCCACCATGAAAGGTGTTAAGATAAGATTGAACAATCATCGTTTAGTGAGGCAGTAATTCGCCATCCATAGAAACAATATGTTCTTTATCCATTAGATGAAGGTGTGTGTAAGTGTAGCTTGAATACATAACATAACAAAATACTATTATATTTTTGATACTTTTTTTGTTAAAAAAGAAAGGAATAAAAAGAGTTTAGGGGTTTGGAGAAGAAAAATAAAACAAAAGAACACAAGTGAAGACATTACCATTAAATCAGGTAACTCCTCTTGGTTTGAACCAAAAGGGTTTCTTGAAGAGCATTATTCCAAAGGTTAGGCTTCAATGATGAAGATAGGTATGTGGAGAGATGAAATGTGCAGGGGTTGGCCGAGCCAATGTCTTGAGAGGTGTGGCTAAGGTGGAAGAGGTGGGGGCCTTTTATAAGAGAAGAGGAGGGCACTCTTGGAAAGGTATAAACTATTACTTTATTATAAAATTATTTTCGGATTTCAAAGGTCCCAAAAGGATATATTTCAAGGATAAGGTGATAATGTTTTGAAATACACCCATACAATAGGTTTGTTACAAGGTAAGACTTATATTTCACCTTATCTTCTCATTTTAATTAAATCGTTCATTTATGAGGTAATCACTGTATAATCACGGTGTCATAAATAAATAAATTTATTTAATGTCTAAAAAATATAAGAAAAATATCATGATGTAGGAAATAATTTTAGATTTCTAATTAATATTTATAGTCAAAAATATGACTTGTATAACCCCATGTAAAAAATTGTTTTAGTAAAACAATACATGTTTGTGACATTTTAATTTTTACTTTAAATAAAAAGTTATTAATGTCATTTTCCAACCAAAGTGGCTCCATGGGGACCCCAAGTTGACCCATGGATTATCTTGGTCGGCCATGATTCATAAAATAAGTGTGGGACATGTGTCATGGTCATTTCATATTATTATAACATTATCTTTACCTTAAATTAAACTAATTAACTTTAATCGTGATTAATAATACATAAAAGTTACTATTCACCAAAAAATTATTTTAATCTCATTGAACCACATTTTACTTCCTATTGAAAACCATTAAAATCAAAGAAGTGGTAAAGTTTCATTTAAACGAAAAATTAGTTTCTTTAACTACCACTTAGTGGTTTCACTATTCATCAAAAATTGATGTTTTTCAGAAAAATACCAAAACTTCACCCTAAGCTATATTTGATATTCCGAATTAAAAAATGATATCTATTTTACAAAATTCAAAATATATAAGTTGAATTAATTAATTTTTATAATTCATTCTCGCTGTCAAAACAAATAGCGGGTTTTTAAGAAACAATATCGATTAAAATATTTACACTAGTTTAAGTCCAATTTCAAAGTGAAATTAATTCCAATGACCACCATTGGATTAAATGGTAAAAATATATTCCAATTAAACTTTAAATACAATTAAAAATATAGTCTAACAATATATTTAAATTAGATGAAAAAGTAGTTTTGATGTAAAATGCATTATTTTTTCACTATTCATTAAAAAAATTGAACAATGTCAGAAACATACCAAAAATTTAACCAAAGTAAATTTAAATTTCCCAATCATAAATAATAATTTTATTTTGACAAATAGAGCTTATAAGATTATGAAAAGTTATATTCAAAAAAGGTTCTCCATCAAAATGTTGTAAACCAATCTTTTAAAATAATTAGTTTATTTATTCTTAAAATTGGATTCATTTGGATTTTAAGCCTCTAAAATTTATTGGATAAATGTAAAAATATTTAACAAAAACATTTAATCATTTTGTTGTTATTTATGTTCATTCCTGCCATTACAACATCTAGGCATTAACTATTATAATATTATTATATTATTAGTGTGCAATGTAAGATTTCAAAGAAACTTGTTGTTGCGTATTGGGTATGCCATCGAGCATAGAATTCCCTTTAAAGTAATATTAACATTTTATTCACAAATATTGATAAACATTAGAATGTAATATTATTTATTTACCCGGGATGTTAAATCCTTCCCCCCTTTTGGGAATTGCATCCTCTCAATTTCAAAATTGGGCTAGGAAACTTCATTGAAAGTCCCACATCGGAACAAGAGTCAGTAAAACTATCACTTTAAAAGAAAGGGGGAGTAGTACAAAGGTCGCCCGAGTTAACCCATACTAGGATTCCAAGTATGAAAATATGGATATGGAGGTGAAAAAAAAGGGTCATGTTTTGATGTAGTGTGATAGTAAACATTTCCAGGAGAAAGTTAACCACAAGAAAATCACAAACTTGTGATGGGTTAAATGGTATTCGATTACCCAATAGGAAAAGGTAACAGGATAAATTTTTATGTTAAGTTACTCTTCATTGAGGAATTTTTTTTGAGCTAACTAAATCATAATGAAACATACTTACTTGTCACGTAGACTTTCAGCTTTTACTAGATGCCTTAGTCAAACTCCTATTTTCTCCAAAAGACGAGTATTTTGGAAGACTTGTTCGCATTAAGAGTACTATAATCAACTTCTTGAGAATCACCTAATCCAAAAAAGAGAACTATATATTTCCAATGTCTTTAGATCTCAACCAAAACCAAACCAAAAAGTTTAGTATGAGATCAGATAATACCCAAAAAGGATAGTTTTTTTACAAAAAGAAAAACTACTCCTAATCTCCAAAATTTGTCCAACAAAACCCAAAGTTCAACAAAGACCATTCAATAAAAAAAATTCCATAAAATTCTTCAAGGTAATCCCAAATAAGATTGAAACCCAAATATTTGAAGGATTTAATCACATAGTGTCCCAAGGTACAAATCAACATTTATCTCCAAATAACATCAGTTTCTCTTAAAGTCTCATATTGAAAATTAATTAACCTAATCACATATTCTCCATGATAGGTTAATAATTTCCATAGATAACCCAAAATAAACTTACTATTGATTTAAAAAATCATCTAACTAAAATAAAATTAGTCAACCTTACCAGGGACTTCACATAGTCCAGTGGTAGGCGATAAATACCAGCCGCACTTCGGTTGTGGGTTCGATTCCAACAGCTTTTTCCGACGCGATGAGTTGTCACACGGTCTATGTGTTGTCCTTTTTCCAAAACTATATAATTCTTAAAACATTCCCCAATAAGAGATAAAATCTTCAAAAATAACCATAACATAATTTAACCTCAATTTTACCTCATGCCTTTCATCTTCCATCATAACATATAGCAACCCATAATTACCTCAAATGTAAGGATCATATAAACCCTAATGGTTACCTTTATAATTATCACATGAACTTCCACATCAAGTTGGTTCTCTCGTACAAGAGGCATTAGAGAACTCACCATGGTTAAAGTGGTTGATCATGAATCCTGATAGTTGGTTTAGAATAACCATGAGATTTCTCATTGAATCCCCTATTTCATCCAGTCTCTTAATCAGAGAACCACCACAGTTTCCTTCAAACCCATTTTCACTTTGGTGCCTGCTAGATCCATCCATTTACTAAAACCAAAAAGGTCAGTGTGAGTATATCAACAAAATCATCATGTACTAAAGAGTAAGATAAACACTAAGATATACTAATCCAAGTTATCTCAAACTCATTACAACCTTCAAAAATAACAATGACTCTATCTAATATAATAACCATTGTGGTTATACACAACTTGTCACTTATTCTTAAACAACACCCTAACCTCTAAAGTTATCTAAACTGACCTTTGATACAAACTATAAGGACCCGACATTAAACCTTACTTAATCATGAGTTATTTTAAGAATACACATTGAAGATCTTTTCAGGTTTAGAGTTTTAGAGAATTCGATCATAAATCATGCATTACATTCCACATTTAAACAAAGTGGTTACATAAAAGATAGTATTCATTTTTTTTTCATCAACAGAATCATATTTAAAATAAAACATGGATTCTTTCTGGACACTTCCTTGACACTATCATCATATCATGTACCTTTCCCTTGACCTATGAAAAACATTTCAAAAACTTGCGATGAGAATAAAAAGCATATTAAGGGATATAAAAATTCGGAAAGGAAACATGAGTACATGTATACATAAGAATCAATGAAATCATACATTACTCATAAAACATAAGCATGTTAACATACCTCATGAAATCATAAGATTTATGAATAACTCATAGAAATCACAAGACATAAAGGTAACTTGAGGCATTCATAACATTCTTATGTAGGGAGTAACCCTCATGGTTACGTTTGGAATACTTGTCATAGTATATTCCCTAAATCTCATCGGAGAAACCATAACGTTTAAACCCTTCACATTACCCAATGCATTGGAGAGCTATATTGGGCTCACCCACCCGTAGTTTATCACGGAACCACCCGTCTTCATAACAATTCCCAAGAACCATAACATAATCATATCATATAAAACATGCATAAAGGAAACATAACATTTCCACATTTCAATCACAAGATATCAATAAAACACATTGATATAATAAAAACATTATGAAAAAAAAATTCAATACCAAAATAAATGAAAAGTAAAACATGGTATTTATTTTTCATTTAAAAAAAAGTTATGTCTTGTAGAGGAAGCCGAAGCTCAAATAATGGTCATGGTGGCGGAGAAGTCATTGTCGCCGCATACGTATGAAAAAAAACATTCCATTTTTGTCGTTTAGTAAATGCTTCATATAAAAAATATTCCTTTTGAATAAACGTAAAATTCAAAGGGGTTTGTACACCGTATAAAAAAAGTTGTGTATAAAACATAATATGCCTCAATGAAAGGAGATTGAGACGAAGTCCCATACCACTTTGAAGCTTTTAACATTTTAAACAATTAATATCCATATAAATAAATCCTTAAAACCATTTTGAAAACATGGATATTAATGAGAAATATTTATAAGAATAAATCATTAAAACATTTAAAACGATATTTTAGTTAAATAGTTTTTTACCAAAATGAGAGACACTTGAATACAAATAATTGGGGAATACCACTTAATCAGTACATTATAATATCATGAGAATGAAAGTATTCATGATTTTATATGACAAAGTATAGTATATACACTATATAAGAGTGAATTGGTGCATAACAATAATGAAGTCTCAATAGAAATGTAAAATGAGATCAAATCCATTATAAAGAAGGTATCCTTAAATTAAGGATAAATCAATCTCATAATTATGTGTGAAATATATAAATACACCCAATATAATTGGATATTAAGTGTAAAACAATCAAAGTTCATTCACACATATTCAAAGGATGACATATTCAATAACTATAAGTTGAACCCAAAGAAATCGAAATTGGGTTAAAAAGTTCCCTTAGTAAAATTCGACAGCCTAACAGCGTCACTTGAAAATTCATAAAATTAGTTGATGAGAGAGAAAATGGTATCTCATCACTTGGACATAAAATTTACATCAATAAGGATATAGAAGAACATATCCATACATAATAATATGTAAATTAAAAGACATAAAAAAATATGTCTTTTTAAAAGAGGAGTGTGAAAGGTTCTCTTACCGATTTGGGAATCTTTCGAAATGTACACCCCATGAAAGAAGGGTCATACAATGAAGATGTAACTACCCAGAAATGAGATTATATTATAAAAATAGTAAAATAATGGTCAGTACATACACCACACAAAATAAAATAGTGTCCAATGTAGCATGAATCTCACGGGAATAAAAAGTGAGATGAAAATCCCCTTATGAAAATTCGGCAGCCGAACGACGCCACATAAAACTTCCAAAAATGGATTGATGAGATAAAATAGGGTCTCTAATAATTTTAAAATAAAATTTACATCAAGATTAATATAATAGAACATCCCCCAATATAATAAAGAGGAGCATAATGTAAGTTACAAAAAAAGAGTACTTAAAAAGAAAGAGAGAGGTAGGATCCCTTACCACAAGTATGACTTGTCTTGTTCGTTTATTTATATTCATGGATGATAAACTTTAGTCAATTTATAATTTCTTAATTTCCTCCTTTAAATATTATTATTCAGTTCATATCACATATTACAATGTTATAATAATTGGTTAATAATGTGAGTTCATATCAGACGTTTTTGTCGATGTTTGGTACATGAGTCAAAAATGAACTTGTTTGAAAATGATTGTCCATGTAGTTATAAGTAAATCATCTACAGAATAGTATTAATGATTTAAATATCATATATATCCAGAAAAAAATCTTTTTATACTATTTCATAACATTTGGGGATAAAAATAAATGAAATTCACCGTTCATGGAGACGGTAGGTCGTACGTACGCATGAAAGCTACTTTCATTTCTTTGTCATATTAATGGAATTAAAAATAATTGAGAGATATATATATTATAATTCCAGTATAATATATATTTTTTATATGTCACATATCTTCATTAATTTCATTCTTTATACATTCCATGTATTGCATGAATGAGTCACATGACTTGAGGGGGTGGTAGTCCACACTTCCTCGTATAAAATTATCGCAATTGCACAACATGAAAAGCATAAAGGTATGTTTTAAATATAAAATACAGAAGCATATGGGAAACATAAATACCATATATATCATATATAAAATACAGTGACATCATAATGGCCACCATGAAAGGTGTTAAGAGAAGATTTAACAATCATCATTTTGTGAGGCAGTAATTCGCCATCCATAGAAACAGTATGTTCGTTAACCATTAGACGGAGGTGTGTGTAAGTGTAGCTCAAATACTTAACATAAAAAAATACTATTATATTGGATATACTTGTTTTGTTGAAAAAAAAAGTAATAAAAAGATTTTAGGGGTTTGTAGAAGAAAAATAAAACAAAAGAACACAAGTGAAGACATTACCTTCAAATCTGGTAACTCCTCTTGGTTTGAACCAAAAGGGTTTATTGAAAAGCATTATTCCAAAGGAGAGGCTTCAATGATTAAGAGAGGGATGTGTAGAGATGAAATGGGCAGGGGTTGGCCGAGCCAATGTCTGTATAGGTGTGGCTAAGGTGGTAGATGTGGGGGCCTTTTATAAGAGAAGAGGAGGGCACTCTTGGAAAGGTATAAACTATTACTTTATTATAAAATAATTTTCGGATTTCAAAGGTCCCAAAAGGATATATTTCAAGTCTAAGGTGATAAGGATTCTAAATCCACCCATCCAATAGGTTTGTGACATGGTAAGACTTATATTTCACCTTATCTTCTCATTTTAATTAAATCGTTCATTTATGAGGTAATCATTGTATCATCACGGTGTCATAAATAAATAAGTTTATTTAATGTCTAAAAAATTTAAAAAATATCATGATGTAGGAAATAATTTTAGATTTCTAATTAATATTTATAGTCAAAAATATGACTTGTATAACCCCATGTAAAAATTGTTTTAGTAAATCAATACATGTTTGTGACATTTTAATTTTAACATTAAATAAAAAGTTATTAATGACATTTTCCAACTAAAGTGGCTCCATGGGGTCCCGAAGATGACCCATGGATTTTATTGGTCAGTCATGATTCATCCAATAAGTGTGGGACATCTGTAAAGGTCATTTCAAATTATTATAACATTATCTTTACCTTAAATTACACTAATTACCTTTAATCGCAATTAATAAAACATAAAAGTTACTATTCACCAAAAAATTATTTTAATCTCATTGAACCACATTTTAAATCCTAATTACAACCATTCAAATCACAAAAGTGTTAATGTTTCATTTAAACAAGAAATCAGTTTCTTTAACTACCACTTAGTGGTTCCACTATTCATCAAAAATTGATGTTTTTCAGAAAAAATACCAAAAATTCACCCTAAGATATATTTGAAATTCCGAATTCAAAAATGATATCTATTTTAAAAAATTAAAAATATATAAGTTGAATTAATTAATTTAATAATTCATTCTCGCTGTCAAAACAAATAGCGTGTTTTTAAGAAACAATATCTATTAAAAGATTGACTCTAGTTTAAGTCCAATTTCAAAGTGAAATTAATTCCAATGACCACCATTGGATTAAATGGTAAAAATACATTCCAATTACACTTTAAATACAATTAAAAATATAATCTAACTATATATTTAAATTATATGAAAATTCAGTTTTGATGTAAAATGCATTATTTTTTCACTATTCATTAAAAAAATGAACAATGTCAGAAACATACAAAAAATTTAACCAAAGTAAATTTAAATTTCCCAATCATAAATAATAACTTTATTTTGACAAATAGAGCATATAAAATTGTGAAAAGTGGGATTCAAAAAAGGTTCTCCATCAAAAGGTGATAAAACAATCTTTTAAAAATATTAGTGTATTTATTCTTAAAATTGGATTCATTTGGATTTTAAGCCTCTAAAATTTATTGGATAAATGTAAAAATATTTAACAAAATTATGTAATAATTTTGTAGTTATTTCTGTTCATTCTTACCATTACAACGGCTAGGCGTCAACTATTATAATATTATTATATTATTAGTGTGCAGCGTATGATTTCAAAGAAACTTGTTGTTGCGTATTGGGTATGCCATCGATCATAGCATTCCATTTAAATTAATATTAAAATTTTATTCACAAATATTGATAAAAATTAGAATGTAATATTATTTATTTAACTGGGATGTTAAATCCTTCCCCCCTTTTGGGAATTGCATCCTCTAAATTTCAAAATTGGGCTTGGAAACTTCATTGAAAGTCCCACATCGGAACAAGAGGCAGTAAAACTATCACTTTAAAAGAAAGGGGGAGTAGTACAGAGGTCACCCGAGTAAACCCATACAAGTATTCCAAGTATGAAAATATGGATATGGAGGAGAAAAAAAAGGGTCATGTTCTGATGGAGAGTGATAGTAAACATTTCTAGGAGAACGTTAACCACAAGAAAATCACAAACTTGTGATGGGTTAAATGGTATTCGATTCCCCAGAAGGAAAAGTTAACATACAACATTTTTATTTTAAGTTAATCTTCATTGAGGAATTTATTTTTTAGCTTAACTAAATCATAATGAAACATACTTGTCACGTATAATTTCAACTTTTACTAGATTCCTTAATCAAAGTCATATTTTCTCTAAAAGATGAGTATTTAAGAAGACTTGTTCGCATTAAGAGTACTATAATAAACATCTTGAGAATCACCTAATCCAAAAAAGAGAACTATATATTTCCCATGTCTTTGTATCTCAACCATAACCAAACCAAAAATTTTAGTATGATATCAGATAATACCCAAAACGATATTTTTTTTACAAAAAGAAAAACTACTCTTAATCTCCAAAAAATTTCAAACAAAACCCAAAGTTAAACGAAGACCATTCAATAAACAATTTGTCCATAAAATTCTTTAAGGTAATCCCAAATAAGATTGAAACCCAAATATTTGAAGGATTTAATCACATGGACTCGCATGGTACAAATTAACATTTATCTCCAAATAACATCAGTTTCTCTTAAAGTCTCATATTGAAAATTAATTAACCTAATCACATATCCTCCATGATAGGTTAATAATTTCCATAGATAACCCAAAATAAACTTTATATTAATTCATAAAATCATCTAACTAAAAAAAATTAGTCAAACTTACCAGGGACTTCACATAGTCCAGTGGTAGGCGATAAATACCTGTCGCACTTTGGTTGTGGATTCGATTCCCACAGCTTTGTCTGACGTGACGGGTTGTCACACGGTCTGTGTGTTGTCCTTTTTCCAAAACTATATAATTCTTAAAACATTCCCCAATAAGAGATAAAATCTTCAAAAATAACCATAACATAATTTAACATCAATTTTACCTCATGCCTTTCATCTTCCATCATGACATATAGAATCCCATAATTACCTCAAATGTAAGGATCATATAAACCCTAATGGTTACCTTTATAATTATCACATGAACATCCACATCGAGTTGGTTCTCTCGTACAAGAGGCATTAGAGAACTCACCAAGGTTAAAGTGGTTGATCATTACTCCTGATAGTTGGTTTAGAATAACCATGATATTTCTCATTGAATCCCCCATTTCATCCAGTCTCTTAATCAGAGAACCACCACAGTTTCCTTCAAACCCATTGTCACTTTGGTGCCTACTAGATCCATCCATTTACTAAAACCAAAAAGGTCAGTGTGAGTATATCAACAAAATAATCATGTACTAAAGAGGAAAATAAACACTAAGATATACTTATCTAAGTTATCTCAAACTCATTCCAACCTTCAAAAATAACAATGACTCTATCTAATATAGTAACCATTGTGGTTATACAAAACATGTCACTTATTCTTAAAAAACACTCTAACCTATAAAGTTATCTAAACTGACCTTTAATACAAACTATAAGGACCCGGCCATAAACCTTACTTAATCATGAGTTATTTAAAGAATACACATTGAGGATCTTTTCAGGTATAGTGTTTTAGAGAATTCAATCATAAATCATGCTTTACATTCCATATTTAAACAAAGTGGTTACATAAAAGATAGTATTCATTTTTTCCATCAACGGAAAAATATTTAAAATAAAACATGGATTCTTTCTTGACACTTCCTTGAAACTATCATTATATCATGTACCTTTCCCTTGACCTGTGAAAAACATTTCAAAAACATACGATGAGCATAAAAATATTATTAAGGGATATAAAAATTCGGAAAGGAAACATGAGTACAAGTATACATAAGAATCAATGAAATCATACTTTACTCATAAAACATAAGCACGTTAACATACCTCATGAAATCATAAGATTTATGAATAACTCATAGAAATCACAAGACATAAAGGTAACTTGAGGCATTCATAACATTATTAAGTAGGGAGTAACCCTCATGGTTACGTTTGGAATACCCATCATAGTATATTCCCTACATGTCATCAGAGAAACCATAACATTTAACCCCTTCATGTTACCCAACGCATTGGAGAGCTATATCGGGCTCACCCGCCTTTAGTTTATCACGAAACCACCTGTCTTCATAAAAAATCCCAAGAACCATAACATAATCGTATCACATAAAACATGCATAAAGGAAACATAACATTTCCACATTTCAATCACAAGATATCAATAAAACACATTGATATAATAAAAACATTATGAAAACAATTTTCAATACCAAAATAAAAGAAGAGTAAAATGTGGTATTTATTTTTCATATATAAAAAAGTTATGTCATGTAGAGGAAGCCGAAGCTCAAATAATGGTCATGGCGGCGGAGAAGTCGTTGTCACCACATACGTACGAAAAAAAACATTCCCTTTTTTTCATTTAGTAAATTATTTATATAAAAAATATTCCTTTTGAATAAATGTAAAAGTCAAAGGGGTTTATACACCTTATAAAAAAAAGTTGTGTATAAAACATAATATGCCTCAATGAAAGGAGATTGAGACGAAGTCCCATACCACTTTGAAGATTTTAACTTTTTAAACCATTAATATCCATATAATTAAATCCTTAAAACCATTTTGAAAACATGGATATTAATGAGAAATATTTATGAGAATAAATCATTAAAACATTTAAAATGATATTTTTGTTAAACAGTTTTTTACCAAAATGAGAGACACTTGAATACAAATAATTGAGGAATAACACTTAATCAGATCTTTATAATATAATGAGAATTAAAGTATTCATGATTTTATATTCCAAATTACATTATATACACCATATAAGAGTGAATTGGTGCATAACAATAATGAAGTCTCAATAGAAATGTAAAATGAGATCAAATCCATTATAAAGAAGGTATCCTTAAATTAAGGATAAATCAATCTCATAATTATGTGTGAAATATATAAATACGCCCAATATAATTGGATATTAAGTGTAAAAAAATAAAAGGTCATTCACACATATTCAAAGGATGACATATTCAATAACTATAAGTTGAACCCAAAGAAATTGAAATTGGGTTAAAAAGTTCCCTGGGTAAAATTCGACAGCCTAACGGCGTCACTTGAAAATTCATAAAATTAGTTGATGAGAGAGAAAATGGTATCTCATAACTTGGACATAAAATTTACATCAATAAGGATATAGAAGAACATATCCATACATAAAAAGATGTAAATTAAAAGACATAAAAAAATAAGTCTTTTAAAAAGAGGAGTGTGAAAGGTTCTCTTACCAATTTGGGAATCTTTTGAAACGTACACCCCATGAAAGAAGGGTCATAAAATGAAGATGTAACTACCCATAAATGAGATTATATTATAAAAATAGTAAAATAATGTTCAGTAAATACACCACACAATAGGAAATAGTTTCCAATGTAGCATGAATCTCACAGGAATAAAAAGTGAGATGAAAATCCCCTTATGAAAATTCGGCAGCCTAACGACACCACATAAAACATCTAAACATAGATTGATGGGATAAAATAGGGTCTCTCATAATATTAACATACAATTTACGGAAAGAGGAATATAAAAGAACATACCCCAACATAATAAAGAGGATCATAAAGTAAGTTACAAAAAAAGAGTACTTAAAAAGAAAGAGAGAGGTAGGATCCCTTACCACAAGTCCGACTTGTCTTGTTCGTTAATTTATATTCCTGGATAATAAACTTTGGTCAATTTATAATTTCTTAAGTTCCTCATTTAAATATTATTATTCAGTTCATAACAAATATTACAATGTTATAATAATTTGTTAATAATGTGAGTTCATATCAGACGTTTTTGTCGATGTTTGGTACATGAGTCAAAAATGAACTTGTTTGAAAATGATTGTCCATGTAGTTATAAGTAAATCAACTCCAGAATAGTATTAATGATTTAAATGTCATATATATCCAGTAAATATTCATTTTATACTATTTCATAACATTTTTGGATAAAAATAAATGAAATGCACCGTTTATGGAGACGGTAGGCCGTACGTACGCATGAACGCTACTTTCCTTTCATTGTCATATTAATGGAATTAAAAATAATTGAGATATATATATATATTATAATTACATTAAAATATATATCTTTTTTAGGTCACATAAGTTCATTAATTTCATTCATTGTACATTCCATGTATTGCATGAACGAGTCACATCACTTGAGGGGGCGGTAGTCCACACTTCCTCGTATGAAATTATCGTAATTGCACAACATGTAAAGCATAAAGGTATGTTTTAAATATAAAATACAGAAGCATATGGGAAACATAAATACCATATATATCATATATAAAATTAAATGACATCATAATGGCCACCATGAAAGGTGTTAAGAGAAGATTGAACAATCATCGTTTCGTGTGGTAGTAATTCGCCATCCACAGAAACAGTATGTTCTTTAACCATTACACGGAGGTGTGTGTAAGTTTAGCTAGAATAAATAACATAAAAACATCCTAGTATATTTAAGATACTGTTTTTGTTACAAAATAAAGGAATAAAAAGATTTTAGGGGTTGGGAGAAGCAAAATAAAACAAAAGAACACAAGTGAAGACATTACCTTTAAATCGAGTAACTCCTCTTGGTTTGAACCAAAAGGGTTTCTTGAAGATCGTTGTGCCAATTGTGAGGCTTCAATGATGAATAGATGGATGTGGAGAGATGAAATGGGTAGTTGTTGGCTGATCCAAAGGCTTTAGAGGTTTGGATAAGGTGGTAGAGGTGGGGGCCTTTTATAAGAGAAGAGGAGGGCACTCTTGGAATGTTATAAACTATTGCTTTATTATAAAATGGTTTTCGGATTTAAAAGGTCCCAAAAAGATATATTTCGAGGCTAAGGTGATAAGGTTTTGAAATCCACCCTTCCAATAGGTTTTTTACGAGTGTAAGACTTAAATTTCACCCTATTCTCTCATTTTATTTAAATCGTTCATTTATGAGGTAATCATTGTATCATCACGGTGTCATAATTAAATAAATATATTTAATGTCTACAAATTATAAAAATAATATCATGATGTAGGAAATATTTTTAGATTTTTAATTAATATTTATAGTCAAAAATATGACTTGTATAATTCCATGTAAAAGCTTTTTTAGTATAAAAATACATGTTTGTGGCATTTTAATTTTATCTTTAAATAAAAAGTTATTAATGTAATTTTCCAAAAAAAGTGGCTCCATGGGGTCCCCAAGTGGACCCATGGATTTGTTTGGTCGGCCATGACTCATCCAATAAGGTTAGGACATTTTTCAAGGTCATTTATTATTATTATAACATTATCTTTACCTTATATTACACTAATTACCTTTAATCGTGATTAATAAAACTTAAAAGTTTTTATTCACCAAAATATTATTTTAATCTCATTGAACCAAATTTTACTTCCTAATGACAACCATTTAAATCACAGAAGTGTTAAAGTTTCATTTAAATAAAAAATCAGTTTCTTTAACTACCACTTAGTGGTTTCACTATTCATCAAAAATTGAAGTTTTTCAGAAAAATACCAAAAATACACCCTAAGCTATATTTTATATTCCAAATTGAAAACTGATATCTATTTTACAAAATTCAAAATATATAAGTTTCATTAATTAATTTAATAATTCATTCCCGATTTCAAAACAAATACCGTGTTTTTAAGAAACAATATTTATTAAAAGATTGACAGTAGTTTAAGTACAGTTTCAAAGTGAAATTAATTCCAATGACCACCATTGGATTAAATGGTAAAAATATTTTCCAATTACACTTTAAAACAATTAAAAATATAATCTAACCATATATTTAAATTTTATGAAAAAGCAGTTTTGATGTAAAATGCAGTAGTTTTTCACTATTCATTAAAAAATTTAACAATGTCAAAAACATACCAAAAAATCTAACCAAAGTAAATTTCAATTTCCCAATCATAAAGAATAAGTTTATTTTGACAAATAGACCTCATAAAACTATGAAAAGTTAGATTCAAAAAAGGTTCTCCATAAAATGGCGGTAAAACAATCTTTTAAAAATATTAGAGTATTTATTCTTAAAATTGGATTCATTTGGATTTTAAGCCTATAACATTTATTGGATAAATGTAAAAATATTTAACAAACATATTTAATCATTTTGTAGTTATTTCTGTTCATTCCTGCCATTACAACGACTAGGCATTAACTATTATAATATTATTATATTATTAGTGTGCAACGTAAGATTTCAAAGAAATATGTTGTTGCGTATTGGGTACGCCATCAAGCATAGCATTCCCTTTAAAGTAATATTAACATTTTATTCAAAAATATTGATAAACATTAGAATGTAATATTATTTATTTACCTGGTATGTTACATAAAATTTTCAAAACAGTTATTATAAATGTCTTCAAAATAATATTCTATAAAATAAATCATTTGAACTACCATTTAAAAAAATATTTCCTTCAAATTTATCATATTATCAAACGAAATTACTTTATATGGGATTATTTTTTAAAATCCATCAAAAAATAATCAAAAAACATTTAAATTATGCCCGAACTACAAGTCTGTCATATATCACCACATATAAACCATAATTTTCCAAAGGCATTAAATATCATCATTGAATTTCATATTTAAATAATGATATCATAATTCAAATTATATGGTAATAATATTAATTTATTTCCAATAAATAACCAAATTTTCAAATTCCTCATAAAATATTAATAAAATTCCACACTTGACAAGAAATAATCAATCCTTTTATTTTAAATTATAATTTTTAAAATGGTGGAACCACTCCTCTAAATATTTCATGATTCACAATTTATTATTAGTAAACCTTACAAATAATGATTTACCTTACATTTTAATCATTTAACTCATCACTCTTGATATAATTTTATGTTGAGTTATGCACATATCCAGATACAATTTTCTTTTTCCATAGACATAAAATGGAACTAATTTCTCCAATTTTGAAACAAATAAGTGACATAAAATCCAGGGGAATTGAAATAATGGTTCAAATGTTTATATGGAATATGGTTGGTAGGAATTTATGTATAAAATTAAGGCTTATAAGATGAGTTTTTCCTTTTAAAGTGTTCATAATTATACAAAAAAATGTGTAGCTAATATTTCCCTGTAAAATTGTAGGAACTGCCCCATTCCCTAATCTTAATGTAATAGTTGTGAAATATTTATGAATAAAGAATAAATTCATCCTTAATGAATTTCCTCTAAATTTTTTCTTTTATTCAAATAATTTTTTAATTTTATTCTTTGAATGAATCTGACATCAATCACCTAACCACATATGATAAAAATAATTGATATAGTAATAGTGATTTTTATTCTACCATTTGATAACCTATTCATATATATATTTACTTATTTAATATAGTAAAAAATCATAATTAATGAATCAAAAACCATTTTTAATACCCAAAATTTTGCATCCCAAAACTTTTTCCTTAAAATATATTTAATTACTTTCAACAAAAATTCAATCACCCCCTAACTTCGACATTAAAAATTCTTTTAAATACTAATAAAAGGTATAAATGGATAAAAATATATTTTAATAGATCATCCATAACAATTTCATTCATTGTCTTTATAAGTAAGATAATTATTAATTTAGAAGGTGGTATCAAAGAAAAAGGATTATGAAAAGATTACTCAATCCTTTTAATTTTATTTTTAAACAATAATATCTTTTACAAGTAACAATTGTTTTTATTATAGGTGGAATATCCCAAGATCATGCAAGAAATATTCTCATGATAAAATAAAAGTACATTGTTTAGAAATCCTCTCAGGAATGAGACATACGGAATTGGATAATCACTCATCGAAAGAATATTAATAATAATAATGTTCACATAAATTTTATAAATTAAAACCACAAAAAATGAAATGGAAAATTCATTACCAAGAATAAAAAAATTCCAATAAATCACGATTATTAAATTTAGTATCTCTATATAACTCTAATAATTTAATTTTCCACCTTATAAATTCAATATCATTATCATTGAAATATAAAACACCGAATCACAGGGTTCGTACTGAACTAATTCTTCCTAGATATTTTATAATGAAAATATTTTTGTATTTTTAGAAAACTGTATTTTTAAATATCTAATACATATTATAATATTTTGAGTAATAATTAAATAAACACATGAAAACTCATACTCAACTTTCAATTAATCTATAGTTTGAATCGTGTATGTTGTTCTTTAGTTCACAAGGTTAATATATTTTAAGGTGAAAATTTTCATTTTAATATATAGATCTATTGCAGTTTCTAAATGAGAATTACATTCATGAGGTGAATTAAATTAATGATTTGTGTAAAACCTATTTCTTTAGTTTTATCTTTCTTCACTTTCGTTCAATATGGATGAACCCAAAAAATAATCACAGTTTAAAACACAAGGACCATGCCATTAAAGATAAAAATGAAATACGGTGTGGGGGATGCATTTTAAACTAAAAATATGTCTAAAAATTAAAACTAAAATTAATAAAAAAATAAATAAAAAATATGTAGGGAAAATTCATGGCTTGATCCCCTAAGTGGGCCATGGTTTTGTGACTACCTCAATACATGAAGTTATTGTTTTTATCTATTTTATTTCAGTGGATGTAGTTTTCGAGGCTTGGACCTACATATGTTATTATTCCTATCTGAGACATTATACATATTATGTAGGAATGATCTATTGATAGAGTAAAAAAAATATTCCCCTTTCAAAATTATGTATAACTTACATGGAGAGGTAGAATTACGTATGGATCATCCTCTGTATTGGTTACTACTTATTCAACATTATCTTCCTTGTCTACTACTTTCACAAATCGAGATATATGAATTGCATATTTTAATGGAATATTAATAGGTAATTTTACTTAAACAAGATTTAAATACGAATAATGAAAAATATTATCACTTTTATAAGTAGTATAAAATGTATTGATTTCTTCAGGTTTAGCTACATACATATATTCATGGGATTCCTCAAATTCATGTTCATCAAATTAGGGACCTCCGTGTGTTCCTCTATAGGTGGATGTTATTTTCTATAATCTTATAATAAGGATAAATAAGTATTTTAAAATTTTTCAAACTAAAATTAGTGGGAGTTAATACTATATTTAAATTTAATATAATCAAATTAAATAGTGTTTAAGGAAAGATTAACTCCATTTCTTGTTTTAAAATCAATTACCCTATCAGTTGTATGTTCATCATGATTATGAATCCTTATAGATTGAATTAGGTATTCAAGATCCTCCATAGTTTCTTCTTATTATACCAATTGGTTGGTTTCCTCTTCTTTCAGGGTTATGAATAGGTATTCAGATGACAATTCTTCAATCTTCTAAATGGTATGATCTTATTTAATTTCATCTTCTTCGTAGATAGTCCAAATCTGATCAAAATAAATTCTCCATTTTCCTATTATCACATGAGTCCCCATATTCAATCTATATATATTCATGGTACTCCTCTGTTTTATCATTGAAATGGTTGGGATGTTTATACTCTTTATGTTTTTCCCAACCTCTCATAGTTCTTCAGAAAAATTTGGGAAGACTATGGTATGTACCTCAATTTTGGGAATGGTTTTCTTGATGGACACAATGAAATACTCAGTTATCAAAATATTTTTGATATTTTACATGAGTAATTAGTTCAAAAAAAATTAGAGGACACAATTATATCTTTTAATTTCCACAAATCCAATATTTCATATTTTCTTCCTCACATTATTATATTGGTACCATAAAAAAGAGATTCCATCCCAAAAGACCAAATATTTTAGTATCTTGGTAAAAATATATACAAATATAAAAGTTAAATTAAAATGTGAAATGTAATATAAAAGAGAAAATATATTAGAAGCATCTATATTCTTCATGATTACCACATAATTCAATAGTATGATACATATTGACATCCGATGGAAAAATAAAACATAAAAATTGGGTGAGATCAGATGATCGATAAGGATCACAATATAGTGGAATATTAATATTAATAAATATAAATAATATTATTAGTTCATAAACTAAAAAAACGTTTCATTAAATCATAATTTTTATAAAAATATAACATTAACAAGAGAAGATAAAATAATTCTACATAAATAATCAAATGAGCTATAAAAATTGACTGTGGCTATTATAGTAGTTGAATAATCACATGGAAATCAAAGAAATATATAATAATGACTAAATAATGTGGATAATATAAAACAAACCATTAAATACTCAACTAATTCTATATAAATAGGTAAGGTCATGGCCAAAACAAAGTCTAGTGTTTCTCATGTTACCTACTATTACAATGATGGGAAATAGTACGATCTGCCAGAAACATACCAAGTCGAATAAATTTCACATATGAATGGGGGGAATATAATTAACATATATATTTATTTGGAAATAATAATATTAAATATAAATAATTACCCCATTCAAAAATCATAACAATAAACAATGAACAATACTATGGATAATGGTATCATGATAGTAAATCCCAAACAAAAGAATCATAAACATTTCAATAAAATAATATAGATAGTATAATAATATATCACCCTCAATTAAGAATTATATTTCATAGAGGGTGTTGACAGAGAAAAAAATATTCTAATAAGATAATTTAAAATTTATTTATATAAATTACCTTTTTTATTTTAGAATCATTTTTTAAAATTTCAAAAAATTTAAAAAGAAAATAAATTATTTGGAAATAATATTATAACAATAATAAATATTCCTAAAAATATTAATGCACAATGACAGAAATAAAATATTCTCATTCGATAGAATTTAAAAAAAATTAAATTTATATTTATAAAAATAAACATTTAAAGTAATATATTTAAAAGAAAGTGTGAGAATTAACCAAATGAAATAATAAATGTATTATATAAAAATTTATATAAAACTAGAATAAAAAACTGAATATAATAAAAATTAATTTGAAAAAAATAATATCCTTAATTATTTATTTTAGTACATGTTTAACCCAATAAATTATAATACCATTAAAATATCATTAATAAAATTCTAGAAAAATATATTCTTTAAACATTACAAAGAATATCAAAAAACATTTTAACATTTGAATCATAATCTATATGATGGAATAACATTTAAAAATAAATAATAAATAATATGATAAATAAATTAATGATTTTATATATCAAAGTGTTATATAAATACACCACACACAGGAAATAATTGGATAATAAGGCGTATCTTACATAAATAAAAGTGTGACATGAAACCCATTCCATACGTCTAAAAGAATTTTGAAATTATAATCAAGGTCATGGAAATAAGCTAAATTAGTTACTTAATTTATAACATCTTCAAAAGATATTTTATTTATTATTATTAAAATAATTCTATTTATGGCCATTTTATGGGTTATAATGTTTAATTTTGTTTTCCTTATGTCGTTTTTTGTTTCATTTTTTTATGGTCTATTACCTTGAATATAGATAAGGTAGTTCTTATGAAATTAAATAAATACTATAGAATTGTAATCGATGGATATTAAAAATATGAGGATTTTAAATGGTCATCATATATCGTATAGTCATACGGTTGGAGGATGAATCTATATATAAAATATAAATGAAAATTTATTAGTTGATATTGGTTGTTTTTATGACCATAATTAACTAGTATCATTATATTTAATAATATGTTTACATACATGTTTTAGAACATTAAATAAGTTATAATACACATATTATAATATTTTTTAACGAAAAAATGTTTTTATGACCCTCCTAAAAGGTGGTAATGAAAAAAAATTCATCCCTGATGGTGGTGAATCGAAACTACTTGGAAGAAGTTTTCATTTAAAAAAATGAAATTAGATGATAAATAATGATTGATATTCCATTGTATAATAAAATAAAAGTATATATATGATACCAGAGTAATAATTTTACTTTGGATAGTGGATTTATGGGATATATTATAAATGAAAATAAACTAAAATAGAAGGAGTGCGGGTTTTACCTTTTGAATGTTGTATCCTAGAGAACATCATTAAGGAACATGGATTTAGACTTTGGGTTGGACCATTAAAACCATAATGTGGTTGATAGGTCTAGACAAGTAATTGTGTAGAATATGAGAAATATTAAAATATTTTAAGGTGTGATGAGAGGTGGTGGTATTTATATTGGAGGAGAGGGGTATTTTTTATTTTTTTATTCATTAGTTTATTACTTGACCACAAGATGATCAATATTATTGATTATTTTTAATAAATATAATAACTAGAGCGTTTTATTTCAATATAGTTTCCTCTTACATAATCATTGAATCATTCATGAATTAATAATTCATTTATTTATTTAAAATGTAGAATGTTGAAAATTTATGTATTTCACAATTCTCCAAAAATTTAAATATTTCAATAATATAAAAAAATGTCCCTAACCATTTTTTGATGTGTATGTTTAAAAAATTAAATCTATATTTTAAAATAATTTTATAAATTTTACACATTAAATTATTAGTTAAAATTATCAATTGTTTTAAAAAAATATTTTAAAATTATAATAGATTTTATGAAACTTTGAAAATGTAATTATGTTTTCATAATGTTATCTTATAATACTAAGAAAAATATATAAAAATTTGTCAAAATATTTTGTGTAAATAAATTTTCCTTTAAATAATTATATTAATTATAAATTTTTAAATAAAAATTTACATTTCTCAAAAATACTATTACTTAATTTATCATTTTTAAAACATTTACTTACTTATTCCATGATATAAATATGTTATATTTTCATTTGTAATAAGCTAAATATTATTTATACTTTCATATGTGAGGTTAATATTCTATTTTTGGGATTACAATTCATAAAGGTTACATTACCATTTTAACAATCAGGTTAATATTTTTTATTATATCGTGGTTTTAAACATAGTGTCGTGTGAAACAAATCTAGAAAAAATGTTAAATTTAAAAGATACATGACATAAAATATTATGGTGTTACATTCTCCCTGCCTTTAATAAATATTTTTACATATTATTTAAACATTTTATTTGTAATCCCATAGTTTCCATTTTAATATAAACTTGTGTAAATCCCACATCATCAACATGATTAATAAAACATAATCTTAAATAGAGGAAACAGACAATGTAATTGTTGACACAAAACTCAGTTTCCCTATAGATGAACATTAGTTGGGAGTGAAAATATATGAATGTAAAATAAACATAAGTACCATTTTTTCATGGATATTGATTAAGAACACAATCCATAGAAATTTTACCACCATAAAACCATAAATTTTTTATTGGTTAAAATATGAATGATTTCTTCGTTAGAAAATTAAATGGATAATATTTTTGTTCAAATATATACTAAATATAGTTTTGGGATTATTTTACTATATATATAATCACGTAAGAAAATAAATATTCTTTATTTCATTCCATGTCATTACAATATAATCATTTGGTATTTCTTGGTTGCATATCCACACACATCATTAAATTATAATATGTATATTCATGTTGAAATTTTATGCCTAAAGGGATATTATTAAATAATCTATATGTAATTATTTTTTACATTTAAATATTTACTAAAAGAATAAAAGGGTAGTACATGTTATCTAATTTAATGAATCATTCTTTAACCAAATAAAATCTTAATAATTTCCATAAATTGTGAACTTAAGACTCATTTAAAATAAATTTTTCAAATTCACATTCCAAAAAAAATTATAAGTAAAATAACATAACATAATATTTCCCAAAATAATGTATCTATTATTTTCACATAAAATATATTATAATACCATAATCTTCTATATCCTATGCGAAACATTCTTACTTATAACAGTAAACCTTTAGTTTGTTCAGTATATTCCTTAAATCCTAATATCTAATAATTTCTGCATAAAATAAACCATCTAGTTACTAATCACTTTCATGGTCTAAAATAATATCACATTCACATCTATTTATTATTATATAAAAATCAGTAAAATCTTTATGGTTATTTTTTCCAATTCACATGCTTAGAATATAATCACTTCTCTTGATTATTGTTTCTATTCATCACATTATTTAAATATCATAAATAATAAGTACTCCAATACAATTCTTATATATATCATGGTTTTTATAACAGTGATATTATATGCATAATACTCCCCATACATAATTAGTAAACCCAAAAAAAACTTTAATTATTACACTATTATTTTTGCAAAAACATAATCCTCAGCTTGATCCAATTTATTCTTCTCAGATATATTCCCTTAATGCTTAACACATTCATTTGTGAGTACCTTATCTCATTACAGTGGAAATATTGGAAGACTTCTTTCATTCCATTTCAATCATGAGAATTTTATCCATTATCTCTATACATGTATCTAACTCGCATTCCTTTCAATAAAGTATCATAGTGTTTCCTTATAAAATTATCAAATATAGGAAAATCCTAATTTCATTTCATCCCTTTATCCATCATTTTTTATGACGTACTCTTCTTATATGGATTTATTTCAATGTCATAAATCATGTATAATTATTTATCTGTATTTATAGAACATGATACTATATCATCATATGATGAGAATGTTAAGAGAGTAGTACCCTTCAAAGTATTGGATTAAAACCATAAAAAATGATCAATCATACTATTCGGAGTACATATGTAGTATGAAGCATGCCTTGAAAACCATGTAATGTTGTCTTCAAACATAGAAACCTTTTCATCCACTTTCTATATTCAATACAATAAATGTCTATCTATATATTCTAATTGTTCATAAGGGAGATATTTTTTCATGAATCATTATTATCAATATTTCAATTCCATATTTTCAATTTCCTCTTCTTTCCTTTTGTTTAAAATTAATTAACACCATTGTTCTGTATCACATGGGATATGAAAAAAAATCCAAGAAAACCATATCACATTCTTTACATCCTGAAAGTGAGAAATATCTTCTCTATGGAACTTATAAATGTATCGAGTACAAATGGATTTGTAATACCATTGAATGGTGTACGGTGTTTTCACATTACATAGTATAACATTGTTACATAGTTTTGTGGATCAGGATTCTCCATGCAAGAAAGTTTATTGCTCTTATCATTGGTCTGTTGTCATAGTATAGTTATAATTTTTTCAGTTATAGGTGCATTTCTAGAACAAAAATCATTATCTTGCATTAGAGGGAAATCCCTAAATGTAACATATGCATTGATAATGTTTAAATTAGTTCCAATAGGCTTCTTTGATCAATAATGTAGTATAATATATTAGATGATAAAATAATGAATCATAATGTATAATCTATAACTAGATAAACACATAACACAAATTGAAAATTTACTCATAATTAATCTCTAAATAATAATCTTAGTTACTTTGGGAATATACTCAAAGTATATTATTGGGTTAAATTTTATTAATATATGTTTTTATAATTATATTTCCCATGGTTTCTATAGAACTTGATCAAATTACAATTTTAATTACCTAGAATCCAATATCAGAGATCCAGTTCCTCCCCTTATTATATAATTACTATGAACAAGAGATCTCATCCAAGTGTACCAAATAGTATAATAAAATTATAAAACTAGATACAAACATAAATATTATGTTACAACTTATAAATGAACACAACAGTGATACTCATTGGGAAACATCCACATTCTTCTAGAATATCCCTAAATGTCAATCATAAAACTAATCTTGACATTCTAGGGAAAAGTAAAACATAAGAAAGGGTTGAGGTCAGATGCTTAGTAAGGGTAAGAATACAGTTGAATCTTATCATAAATTAAATAAACATTAACATAAGTTGAATAAATAAAAAAACATTCCATTAAAAAATAATCTTGAGAATAATTTAATTGGTATAAAAAATGATTAAATAATGGCACATAAAAAATCACATGTGCTGGAAAAATTAACAAAGAATATTCTAATAGTCATGTAATCACATTGAATTAATGAAAAATATCATAATGAGGGAATTTATAATGTGGCAACTCTAAAACATACCATTAATTCCATGCCCAAGAATTCTACATAAATGTGTAAGGCATTTGTAAAAACTCAGTCTATATTTGGTCATGATACCTACTAATGGATCGAGGGGCTCTAGCAAGCCCATATAACACTTAATATGTCCAATTACATCTTAATATGAAAGAGGTAAAACATAATCAACATATTCATTAATATTTAGATAGAATATTAAAATTCACAAAATTTACCCAATTAGTAACATAACCATTAATTGTCCAACGTAATTTCCAGAACGCTGTCATGATATTACATCCCCGATCAAAAAAATGAGAAAACCCTTTAATAAAATATTGTATATGGTATCATTATGGAGAATCCATAATTAATAAAAAGATTAAATATATTTTTTTGACATAGATTAAAATATTCCATCAAAATCAACAAAAAGTTCTTTATAGAAATATCATTTTTTACTTTGGAATCATTTATATAAGATGTTACACAATTATAAAAGAAAATATTTTCATTTGATGTAAACTTTTAAACATCTTAAGTATTTATAAAAACCATTTAGTTTCATAAAATAGTTAAATTACTCTAATTATTTACAATATTAAAAAAAGTTTTAACTCATGAAAAATGGAACATATAAAAAAATTTAAAATAAACTATGAGCATTGAAAAAATGAATATATTGTGTAAATTAGTTATTAATCCATATAATTTAAGTGTAAATAATATTTAAGATAATAAAAATACAATTGAAATGTAATCATATCATTTCATAATCAATGGAGTATTATTTTAACCTAAATAATATAAATAACATTATAATATAATTAAGAACATTATTGAGGAATATAATCTTTAATTATTCAAATATGTATGATACCACATTGAATCATTGGAATCATAATTCAAATGATTTAATAATATTTTTAAAACCCTTAAATAACATTTAAATAATAAATTTCTATATATTATATTTCAAATTATTGTATACACACACAACACATATAAATTAAGTGTAGAATAAGAGGTATCTCGCAGAAATAAAAGTGTGCCAAGAAACCCAATCCGTATGTCTGAAACTAGTTTTAAGTTATAAGTAATTTACTTGATAATAAAACTATATAAATTAATTATGTTATTTATAATTAAATCAACTAATATTTTACTTATGATAATTTAATTAAATTTATTTACGACTATTTTTAAGGGTTATAATGTTTAATTTTATTTTTCTGGGATAGTTTGTTTCATGGTTTTCTGTTCAGTTCCCTTGAGTATAAATATGGAAGTTCTTTTGAAATGGAAGAAAAAATCCATTACTTTAATGGAATGATATAATTAAAATTATTTTATTTTAAAATGTTCTCATTTATAATTTTGTTATATAGTATGTGGACAATTAATTAGATAAAACCTTAATTAAAAATGATTCATTTATTTGGATGTTTTTATTACCATCATGAACTATTATCATTTTATATAACAAAATGTTTTTATAGTGGTTCTAAAACAGTAAGTAACTAATAATACACATATTAAAATAAATTTTAACAATAAAAATCTAACATTACCATCATATAAGGTGGTAATTAAAAATGAAAAATCATCATCCAGGAAGGCAATGAATCGACACCACATAGAGGATGTTATTATTTTAAAAAATATATATAAGGAAAATATAACTCATGATGGATGTTACCTTAATATAATAAAATTTCATTATATATATGATATTATAGTTTTCATTTTTACTTTGGATAAGGTATGTGTGGTAAGGATATGAAAAGAAAATAAACTAATAGGGAAATAGAAAGGGTTTCAACTCTTGTGATTCGTCTCCTTGAGAACTTCCTTAAGGAACTTGGATTTTTAATTTCAGTAAGAAGAGAAAGGAAAAAATGTTAGGAATAGTTTTTTGAGATGATTTGGGGGTAATATAATAAATCTACAAATATTTTATAGTGTGATTTTAAGGGGAGTTGAGTAGTGGTTTTTATAGTAGAGGATAGGGGTTATTTTTTTATCATTTTACTCATTAGTTTATTATTTTGGAACAATACTATCAATACAATTGATTCTTGTGACTAAATATATTAAATATAATATTTTAATTCGAGATAATGTCCAATGAAATTTTCTATGTCTCATTCCTAAACCAAAATTTATTTATTTACACATAATGTTAAATATCGTAAATTACAACACTTCCCAATTTCTGAAAAATTAAACTATTTAAGAAAAAAATAATGCTAATTTTTTTTATTTGTATACTTCAATGATGCACTCAGTTTTTTAAAAATTAATTTTTCAATATAATAAATTTAATATCTATTTAAAACAATCATTTATTCGAAATATACCAATTTCCAAATTATAACTCATTTTATGACACATTGTAAAATTAATTAAGGACTCATAAAATTATCTAATTCTAATAAGAGAAAAAAATATTAATTTATGAATCTATTTTGTGAAAATAAAATTTATATAAAATCATTATATTAATTATAATATTGTAATTAAACATTTACATTTCACAAAAAAATCAATATTTAATTTATCAATTTTATAATATTTATTTAGTAATTCAATGATATTAATATGTTATATTTAAATTCATGATATACATAAATTTATTTATATATTCATAGCTGATCTTACGATATTTTCTGTAATATTATTCATACTTATCACATTACTACTCCAATGATCATGTTAATATTTTAGAGTATATCATTGTATTAAACATGGTGTTATATGCAATATAGGGTGTGGATTTTGTTAAATTTAAAATATACATTCCATAAAATATTGGGTTGGTATATGTCTTTTCTAGTGTCTAGGATCATTCTTGATAAAACATCGTGATGTAATCTTGGATTTCTGTCAATTATTTATCCAATTCTTTATGGAATAATTGATTTATGGTCACTTTAAATCTTTTTCTAAGGTCATTTTATCCCTCCACTATTTTAATTAGGCTCCAGGATCCTGTGATCCATATGTCATGTAAATAGAGAATCCTCTATAGAAAAGGATGAGTTAATAATTTTTTTATATTTTAAATAAATTACTAAAAAATCGTATACAATGTCAGAAAAGAAAATGAAATTGACCTACTAATCTGCTCTTAGAAAATTGTTTCAGTTATAAAAAATTTTATTCATAACACAAAGAAAAAAAAATTCTAAATGTTTCCAAGTTTAGCATAGCGGAATATTTATGTTTTCCACTTGAGGAGATTCAAAATTTATTTACATATTTTAGTTAATTCAGCAAAACTATTACTTTATTATTTTAATTATTTATGAATTTAATAAAGTTTGTGTTTTTTGTAAAAAATGAAAATTAAATATGAAACTCTCATGTGATTATAAATTACCATCATATGAAAATAAATTTATATAACAAAATAAATTATGATCTACTGAGAGTTTTTCGAGCTATCTATCATTATATTATTTCAAATATACTTATTAAACACATGTGATATTATATGTAAAACCATAATCTACCCACTAGTTATTACAATGTGTAGTTTACAACCACCAAGAAAACTCCACATCAACCCCATTAATCAAGGATAATGGTTTTATAAATTTATTATATAATTTATATAACCACCGTGAGGATTAAACACACTATAATCATACATAGATAATCCCAAGGTATATGTTAATAATGGAATGGGGTTCCAGCACTATATTACCCCCTAAGGATATTACTTAGGTCATTTCCTCATCATCGTGAGTAAAATAGATCAAAATGGAACAAAAATGATATTCTAAAAGAAAAAATAAAAATAATGAGAATGAGAGAGAGGGGAAGATAGAATAAATGTATAAAAAAATTTGAATAGATATGAAAATAATGGATAGGATTGATGAAAATTAAGAAGAAAAATAACAAGAATAAGAAGAAAAATATGGGTGGTTGAAACAATATAAATAAAAACCATTAATGAAATATAATTAAATGTATCTAAAAATTTACCTAATAATAAAAATTACGGAAAAATGTAAATATATATGGAAAAGATGAACGAATTATGAAGAAGCTTATGTAGTTTCCCTCGGTGGGTGTGAAATCTTCCCCTTCATGGAAAGGTCCATATAATTACAACACGGTCAATATTTAGTCATCTCCTAACATTTTTTTTCTATATCATCATCTTTAGTAATAATTTAAAAACAATCGTCACCACTGAGACACACAGGGTATTCAAAGGCACACCCGAAGATATCAAATGTTTCCTTCTTTAGCGTGGAATAAATCTACATGGTGGTTCCAGTGTGGAAAATGTGGTCAAGTAGTGCCTCATCTAGTATGAAAGGTGTCTCTTGAGTGCATGGCCACATGATTTTGAATATTGTCTACACCTCGGTCAATCTCCATGGAATGTATATGTGTTGGCTCCTCATAATATATGGCCTCCATAGTGGATCAATATATCATCACAAATGTTCATTAAGGTAGGACATGGTTATAGAAGAGATTTTTGGTGTTTTGGAGTTGTAGTCGTTGGAGGAAACTCAATATCAACTTATAATGATGCTCCAAATGTTATTCTTCGGGTTTTTCATATGGCAGGGATCAAGGATAAAGAATGTGAGGGGAGGTTTTGTTTTTCCATATGTGGGGGGAATCAGAGGTATGTTTCAATGGGGTTATATCAATTGTGATGAACAATACCTAGGAAATGTTTATCCCACTTTATAAGAGAGAACACTCACTATGAAAATTTAAATGAAATTGAAATATATCTTCATCCCATATTCTTTCTCTAGGGACGAGATCCTCACAGATACACACACATGGGTAGCCATAACCCATGAAAGATTTTCCCAAAATAAAAAACCTACAAGATCCTCCCCTCTATCCCCATGAAACACCACCTTTATCCCCCATGTGTCTCACATATACACTATATTTAGAAGGCCCATTGTGCTAGTTTTGGTGACCAGCCCATTTAATGGACTGGATGTGTGAAGAGATGGCCCAGTTGAGGTCTAGATTGACCCTTAGCCTATTTTTAACCTACATAAAATGATAAAACAAATATAATAAATGTTCACAAAATACTCCTCAATAAAAAATCCAAATTTAAATATTTATCATTTATTTCTATGTAATTTCCCATATTATTATAAAACATTATATTCTTTGGGATTATTCATTTAAAATTGATAAAAATCATTAGAAAACTTTTTAAATTATGAATGACTTATTACCCTTTAAAATAACACCACACATAAACCATGAATTTACTCTAGCATTAAATCATAATAATGAATACCATAGGTCACCAATGTTTGAATTATTCAAACTTCTAATTAATAAATTGGATAATTATCATTTAATAACCAAATTTCCATATTACACATAATATATTAATTCTATTCCATTGTTTTCAAGGAATCAATAAACACATATATTTTTACATTACCCATTAGAAAATAGTGGATCTAATCCTTACATCCATTCTTTACCCATAATTTCTTATTATTAAACATTCCAGATCATTATTTACCTTTCCATAAATTCTTTTATATAATCCATAATTAAAAAATTATACGAAAATTTATTATCATATAATGAGAACATGATCTATATACATAAAAATTCCATGGAACTAATTTTTCTTCTTTATAAATACAAAAATCATTTAAAATCAGGGGGACCTATAAGAAATGTTCATGTGACTCTAAGGATTATTTTTAGTAGAAATTGATGTTAAAAATTAACTCTCAAAGGATGATATTTGTATGTTAATGTATTTAGAATTATATAAAAAATAACAGTGAAATTAAAATATCCACATCATGTTGTGACTACTCCCAGTTTCCCCATACTAAATTTAAATGTTATAAAAATAATAATAATGAATGAATTAATCCTTATTTAATTTTAGCAACTTTAATACATCTTATATATAATTTTTTCATTTAAACATTTAGTATATGAATTTTATTTTTTTGATGAAATCACACAATCACCACCAACCTAAATATAATAAAATTAATCAGTATAGTAATACAAATTTTTAATTATTTCATGTCACATCCCATTTCTAGATATTATTATTTATTTTGTTGAAGGGAAAATAATAAATCATAATTAATGAATCAAATTGATTTTCCAATACCAACACTTATGAACCCCCAAAAATTTTACATATATTGTAGTGTTTCCCTCTCAACCTAAATCCTCTCACCCTCGTATGTCAACTTTAAAATATCATGAAAATATAAAAAGGATGGTAGTATTATATAAATGTTAATTCATATTGATCATCCCTAATACGGTTATTCATGGACTCTATGGTTATAAAAATAACTATAATATATTTCGGTCATAATAAAATGTTTTTTAAAAATATTCCTCTATAATTTTAAAGGTTTTCTTACACAGTCATAAATTTTAAAATTTTCAATGAATTTTATAGAAGTATTCATTTCCCAACATCCCTCAAAAAAATTTCTCTTAATAAATATGAATTAATTAGTTTATAAATCCTTTCTTAAATGAGACATATATAATTGGATAAACTTTTATGGTATATCATATAATAATATATCAATGGTGCTAAGTTTCATAAATTCAATGCAAGAGAAAATGTTATGGAATTTTCAATTATAATAATATAAAATTCTATAAAATAAAATTTCCTCATTTTAATATCTATTCCTCGCATTAAAAATTCAATTCTCCGATATACTCAATCAATATAATTAGCATTGAAATATAAAATAAATCATCAAATGTTTCCTCAGAAAATCATGCCTCTTAGACATGTCATCTAATGGAAATCTTCATGAATGGGAATTAAATATTAATTTAACAAACTAAAATATATTAAAATAATGAGGGAAAAATTAACAATTAAATGAAAACTCATACTCCCCTTGCAATGATGATTTTTTGAAAATTCTATAGTTTCTTTTCAGTTGACGATGTGAATCTATATCACAGTGTGAAGTTTAATTTTATATTATAGTCATTTATTTCTTTTAATATGTGTATTGTGTTCTTGATTTATATTTTTCTCCAGCATATCCAGTTGCTTATTTCTCCAATTTCTTTTCCATTTGAATAGAATAACAAAATAAATGTATTATTTATAAATCAAGGATGTTTTCATTAGTTATTATAATTATAAAGGTTGTGGGATTCATTATAAAATAATCCTATGAATAATAATATAAAATAATATTCTTAGAAATAATGAAAACAAAAGATAAGAAGTGATAAATTTTGGTTTGATCCCCCAAGTAGGTCCTTGTATTCTTACTACCTCTATATTGGATATATCATCTGTATAATTAACAATAACATGAATTTTAATGTAGAATAAATTATTTATCATCCCCATATTGGTTACAAATTTTTACCTATTTCCTCATTTTTTAGTTCATTCTCAAATTGGGAGTCAGGAATTTAATATCACTGTGTAATGTTAGGAGGAAATTATAAATGTTAAAATTTAAAAAATAAATAATAATAAAAATTATCCCTTTCATAATAAGTATATCATGTCTTTATTTCCCCATTCTCGGCAACATGGAATTTTTTATAGTCTTCCAAAAATTCATTTTCCTCAAAATTAGAGATCTCCATTTGTTCGCCAATAGTTGCATGTAATTTTTTATTATCATATTCTATGGATTTTTAATGAATGTAGGAGTATGAAAATTCAATATAGTCAGAGTTAATACCCAAATATGATTTTATAAAATCAAATGAAATAGGGTTTAGGAAAATATGAACTATCATTATTAGTTGTAATTCAATATCCTTTTCAGTGGTATGTTCCAAAAGAAGATGGATCTTACATGATGGAATTAGCTTGTTCAGATCACCCACCATTATATTAGTTTCCACAACATTGGATGTACCATTGCCTTACATGGCTAGAAACTGGTATTCTGGTGTTTATTATTCATTCTTGAATATTGAAAGATCTTATTTCTTTTCATATTATACCTATCTACTCCAAAACATATCTGAATATTTTCTCATATTTCTATCATCTCATGGTAATTTATCTTTAGTCTATCATTCCTCATAGTACTCCTCAATTTAATCATTGATATATTTGGGTTATGGAGAGTCTTTAAGTTTGGCCTTAACCTCATTGATGGCACTAGAAAAATCTAGTAAGACTGAAGGAATGGTATCTCTTCCATGTTTGGGTTGTTCGATGGATACATTGAACACTAATTTATCCACCTGTTTAAGATATTGAACCCAAGGAATTTTCCATGCAATGCTCTGAAAAAAATATTACGTATCATCATAGGTCATTGAAAATTCATGATGAGACTCCAAGAAGTACTTCTAAATTTTAGTTAATTCACTCGATAATTATTCAACAAATTCATTTTAAAGGTCTATTTATTATCTTATATGAGGTCCATAAATACAGCATCTTTTCTAATTTGGATTTGGGATCCCCAATTTAGTATAGAAAATAATGCAACACAATCCTCTATTGAAAAATAAGAGTTATCCATTTTATTTCATTTGAATGAAAAATATGAAGAACTATCTACGATGATAAAACAGAAAATTAATGTAAACTACTAATTGGATCTATGAAAATAGATCCATTTTTCATGAATATATTTCATAAGTTGGGGAAAAATAAAAGACTACATGTTCCTGAGTGATGAAATGCGGATAACAAGGGTTGTCTCCTCTACGGAGCATAAAAATGTATTATCATACATTATCTAATTCACCATAACTATTACATTTTTTGGTTTTAATTATTTATTAAGGAAATGATGTCTGAGTTTCATGGTTTTAGAAATACATGAAATGGAAAACTAAAACAAAAAAATCACGTAAATATAAATTACTATGATATGAACACAAAATGTGACTATAATAGTAATGATGTTCTACCAATAGTTTTCTAAGGAGTTCCATTGCTATTTTATTTCAAATCTACATAGTGAAAACAGACCCCTATATGGGTTAACACCATAATCAACCTAAATTGTGAATGAATGGTTCACATAAAAACTAACAGACACACTCCACATCCATTTCGACAACTAAATGATAATTTTTGATGAAGAATAATACAAACATTAGATAACCACATTGATGATTACACTGACTATTAATAATATTTATATTAATCAAAAGCATAAATTAAACATTGTCATGGGTTCTATCATAGGATTATTCCCTTTATAAATTCTATAGGATGGTTACTCATCATTATAAGCATAATAGATCACAGTGGTGCCTGAAATATAGAAAAGGAGAATAAAAAAAATAAGAATGAGAGAATGAAAAAGGAGAATAAAAAGAAGAAGAAGAAGATTAATAAAGTTTAAATAAACAAATTAAATTAAAATCATGCATGAAATATAGTTAAAAGGAACTAAAATAATAGTACATAAAAATAACAGTTAAGGAAAAAATAGAAGTAATAAATAAATTAAAAAAATGGTGCAACAGCTTGAATATATTCCCTTTTTGGGGATGAATTCATCCAAATGGTGGAGTGATCCATCTATTTAAATATGGAGTGAACATCGGTCATTCATTCCCCTTGTATCATACCATATTTTTGTTCATTTAAATTATTTAATGATAATAGTAATCCATGATACCCATGGGGATGTAATATGTACACCAGAATGTCAATGATGTTTTCATTTTTAGCATGGAAGAAAAACACATGGGGCAGCGAGTGGGATGATGAGGCCAACTGGTGCCCCCACTAGCATTCATTGTGTGAATTGAGCAAAATAAATAGTGGTAATGATTTTATTCAAATCATATATGATGATTAATGGAATGTGGATGTGGTGGATCCTTAACTTATTCTACCTTTATATTGGTTAGGTAATGTAAAAGAAAGGTTTATTGTGGTCCAATAAGGTTGTAGAAGAAATATACGATGTATTGAACTGGAGGAACTGGTAGGCAGCTCAAGCTTGACCACTCACATTACTCCCATAGTTGTTTTACATTTTCTGAAGATGCCATCATTTGAGGTGGGAAAGAGTGTGTGAAATTGTCATGTGTCTTAGAATGGGTGAATCCGAGGTGAGGCGCATCAGATTTGTATCAATTAAGAATAATAGACCATTGAATAGGGAATCCAAGCATTCAAAGTAAGTACACTCTTTGAGATCATTTAAATAAAATAAGGTTTTATTTCTAACTAAACTGGGTTATTCAGGGATGGGCTCCTAGTAAAAACATGCACAAACAAGCCTCCACAACACATGTTGCATTTTATCAAGTTATACTCCTCATGGGACACATGTTGTAATGGAATGGTTCACCATGAATCTCACCTCCGTACCGGCTTGATCAGGATCTCTCAGTATTGGATGGGTAAAGTGACCAATGTAGAGGGAAGGGTATGTGGTAGATTTTCTTTGTTAAGGTAGAAAATGATCCTAACCCACGTATTACCTAAAAAAATGCTAGAACAATTGTAATAAATGTCATTAAATACACTTCAGTAAAATAAATCATTAGCAACATCCATTTAAATTATTTTTAGTTATTCGTGTTCAATTTCACATTTTCTAAAAAAATTACCGTCTATTTTATTTTTCAAAGTAATAAATAAAAAAATATTTAATAAATCATTGAAACATTAATGAAATATGAGTCTATCAAAAAATCTCACTATGTTATAGAGGATGAAGACAACATTAGTGGTAATAAATAATTCAATTCAAAATTCACATCCCACATCTCATGGAATTTCAAGCATCATCACAAAGGGTGTTGATGAAACACCCACTCATAGAAAAACTCCTTGAGTCTCAACAATTATTATAACTATATCATACCATAATATGAAATATAACATTCAGGAGACTTCCAATAAATTAGGTTCCTTGTGAGAAATATTAGCCCTAATACCTTTTATAATTAATTAGCCATATCGACCATCAAAACTGTCACATTACCCAATATTCTACTAGGTCTTAAGGGCTCTCTCAATCCACCCATGTAACAAATCAACCATGTTAAACTAGACCATACAACTGAACCGGCCAATCACTTGACTGAAACTTGGATTTTATTTTATTTTAGAGAGATGGTGGTCAAAAAACCACTAGAGGAAATCAAGAAACCCTCAAAGGGGGAAAATTGTGTTGTCCCAGGGAATCCCTTTAATAAATTCCATGCACTTTTATGGAAGCTCACCCAATCTATCATAAATAATTAATTACTCCTTCACCCTCCCAATTTGACCAAGTTTGTCCACATCAAAGTTCACCTCCCTATAAATGTAGTGGAAAAGCTTCCCATGTCTAGCCTTCAGTGCACATATCCTATATATATAAACCATATCACAAGGTACCTTATAAAACATATTAACAATTCTATCCAGAACCTCTAAATTTGATTCAACCTTGTACACATGAAGGAGAAACCTCTTACAAATCAGGAGGCTAATTTGTACCACTATAACCTCCACCCATATGGAGTTACCGAGACCAAAAAAACTAATTGAACACCACAAAGATGGAGAAAACAGAGTCGTGAAGCACCCAACCTCCTCTCAAGAGTCGGTTCATAAGACTGTTATCCACATTGATCATTAAGTAGTTGATTGGAGGACTTCATCTGATCTATCTATGACCTGGTCTACAATGCACATAAGTTAGAATGAGGAAACTAAAAAACAACATCGATTGGACACTATTCAATAGAAAACCCAATTCAATAATAAGATCCCACATCCTTATCTGATGATATTATGCCATGAAATAGGAACCCAGTCCTTTCTAATTCGAAGCCTCTCAAATGACCCTGCAAATTGAGGTGAGAATCACCATGTAGACTTTGTTTTCCATTACCCTAACCTCCAAACCATGAAACCATAAATCCTTAAAGACATAAAAATATAATTGATCATTTTTATGTGATGTTGAGGAGTGAATATAGACCAATGGAATTCTACCCAATCACTCTGGAAAAATAGTTTTTGTGATGACTCCATCTGTGGTTTCTCATAACATGAGCAGAGAGATGCCAGTAAAATACCCTTTCATTGAATATTCTCCTCCATGAAAAAAGAATTATTGTTGATGTGCCAGACCAGAATGTTAATCTTCATAGGTAAATCCTTGCACCATATCTTCGAAGACAACACATCAGGGGAACACTCTATATGTATCATCTTCTTGTTAACCATACTATGAAAATTCCCGTAAACCGATTATATGAAGAAGAATCTATCTACCTAGAAATTCTGGAAAATAATATCACACGCCTACCTATAAATATAATTAAGAACTGATTGGATGTGAATAAGGTGATGCTCTCTTCTCAGAAAGAAATATCCGGTGTAGGGCATTCTATAAAAAAATAGTCTCGCACCAACCCAGATTTCCTTCCAAAAACAGATATCGAATTTCCCTACGATCCCCCAAGATGAGATGTGGAGCTCCTATAAATGGGGAAATAGGCAGATCATAGGACATCATATGAGAGGATGAATTGGACCAGTATCTCATTGCTCCACATGCTGCGACGCTACTAGAAAAATAGGTATTTGCAACGGGGGCCCGTCGCAAATCGCCCGTTGCAGAAAACGCCGTCGCAACAACAATTATTTGCGACGGGCCTGTCGCTAAAGATATGATTTGCGACGGGGATCCTTCCCGTCGCAAATATTACTCCATATATTTGTTAAAACTTTTAAAATAGTAATTGTGATGGGGCCCATCGCAACAGGTATTTACGACGGGATCATCGCAAATAGTAATTGCGACGGGGCCCGTCGCAATTACTATTTTTAAAAAAAAAAATTAAAACTATTATTAAATTATTTTAATGAATATAATAATAATACTATTTACAACGGGCATAGTATCCGGTCGCAAATACTATAAAATAATAAAAAAAATTATTAATAAATTATTTTAATTTATATAATAATAATCCAATTATAATTCAAAAATAAAAAATAATACAATATTAATAAATTATTTTAATTAATATAATAATAGAATTATAATTCACTAATAAAAATAATAAATTATTAATAAATTATTTAAATTAATATAATAATTATAGAATTATAATTCAAAAATAAAAAATAATAGAATATTAATAAATGTTTTAATTAATATAATAATATTAGAATTATAATTCATAAATAAAAAAATATTAATAAGTTATTTTAATTAATATAAAAATAATAGAATTATTTTACATTCAAATATTAAAATAATTCAAATATTACAAAAAAAATATAATTAAATTATAATATTATAAAATTTTAATATATATATATATAATTTAATATTATAAAATATAAATAATATTATTATTCATATTAATATTGTTATTTCAAAATATAATATTATTAATATTTTATAATGAGACAGAAACTACGAATAGAAAAAAAAATTCATATTTTGATTTAACAAACTTTATAACATAAAAACAAACTCTAATCTGAAGGAGGTGGAGAGGGGGGATCTGTAGATGCTGGTGGAGGAAACTTCATCCCTAAAGCATGAGTGAGTCGGCACATGTACTCCATCTGCTCCTGGTGCTGCTGCTGCCACCGACTCATCTGCTCCTCGTACAGCTGCTGCTGGTGTCGATGATCCTCCCCATGTTGCTGCTGCTGTTGACGCATCTACTCCTGCTCCTGTCGGAGACTCTCTATCAGTGCAGTCTGAGATCGCAACTGATCCTCATACTGTGTAGCAGAAGAAGATGCACGAGCTCCTCTCGAGCTGGACGCCGACATCGCAGTACTGCCATAATAATATCCAGGAGTCAGTCGAGAGCTAATACCAACTACCCGACCCTTCTCAAAGGCATACTAGGTGGCCTGCATCCTTGCCGCCTCATCAAACTGACGGCCAGTGGTCTGATCTGATGACTCGGCCTGACTCTCAGGCTGGGTCTGTGACGCTGCGGCCTCATATGACTCCTGTAGTTGCAATTTAAAATTAAAATTGTGAATATATTATATGCAGTTAATTTTTAAACTTGAAAACAAATAATACTGACCATGATGTGATGCTGACGATCACCTCTGAGCTCCCCAAAAGCAGGATCACTATACATCCTCTGATATATGTCATACTCTGTAATATCGGGGTGCTCGACAGCCTATAAGAATAAAAAATAAACTGTTAATATTTATAGTTATATAAAATATTTATAAATAATATACATACCAGATTCTGTCTATGAGTACTGAAAGAATGACTACCAGCTCGATGAGTCACCTCCTGTCTCCCCCGATTCTGCCTCCCCACCGATGATCTCCTCTGAAAGGCACCACTCAACCAGTGCACACATAATCCATCCCATACATGGGATGAAATGTACTCTGGTCGGTGTGCTCTACATGACTCGTCAAAATCTGACACTCCTGCTTTCTTCGTGGAAGCTTTTCTTAAATTGTGCAAAAACTGACGAAAGCGACCACGCATGGCCACCTCCCATGCCTTGTGGATGGCGTCACACATGGTATCCTCGATCGGATACCATAAACCCTACAAATAAATCAAAATATCAAGTTAGAAATGAAATAATTTTCAAAATAATAATTATTTATTTACGTACGTACCAACCAATGGTCGAACATGGCATGTTGCACATCAATGGGAATATGCTCCCATGTAGCACAGTACTTTGTGTAATAAACTTGATGTACCTGTTGAGCCAATAAGAATGGTTCATTTACTACGAGAACACTTTTACATTTAATATCGATGATTCCATGATTCGGATGAACACGCATGCCTCTCTCTATATCCAACCACAGACATTTGAACATGGTTATGTAATGTTGTCCAAGATAATAGAGTTCAATGATTTCATCAAGTATGCCATAAAAGTCAACTTCATTTTATCGATGATGAGATCCTCTCAAGCTAACTCCACTGTTCATTGTTTTTTCGATTCCTCATATGCATGTGTGTGAAATCGAAATCCATTCACCACATATGCATTATAAGTTTTAACAAGTTTGGAAGGTGGGTTACTCAATATACACAGTCGTTTGTCAATTTTATCAGCATGTCGAGACACCTGAAAATTTGTGAAATAATTATCAATATAGTAAATTGTACATTGAATGAGTTGCTAAAAGATAAAGAATTTGTGTTACCAGTTTTTGAAACCACTGAGAGAAATTTTTCAGTCGATGTTCATTGAGAGCAGCTGCTGTAATTTGTGGATTTTTTTTCTTGATATGATTGTCATATAACCTATAAAAACCAAAGTTATTTATTGTGACATAAATGATAGAACAAGTGATATAAACACTTACAGTACAACTGATGTCATCTCTTCACAGTTGAGTAGAACATACGTATGAGCTCTGTGATGTTCATCATCCGAAATCCAGCATTCATAAACTCCATCAAAACAAGCTCTGGCTATTTGAAAACAGATAATTGATTGTCGATTCATCAATATTCCTCTTGTTCCGTCTTATTCGGTTGTGTTTTGAAGGATACTCAGATTCAAAATAATGGGAGCAGAAAAAAGATATTTCCTCTTGCAAATAAGCTTCTGCAATAGATCCTTCAACAGATGCTTTGTTACGTACTTTTCCTTTCAATTTTTGCATGCATCTTTCAAATGGGTACATCCATCGAAACTGTACTGGACCTTCACATTTGGATTCATATGGAAAATGTAACATCAAATGTTCCATTGAGTTGAAGAAAGACGGCGGAAATATTTTTTCCAGTTTACATATAATTACAACAACATCTTCTTCATGTTTGCATAGAGCATCATAATCTGATGTAGCCGCACAAATTTCCCGAAAAAAATGAGACATGTCTGTTATGTAATCCCAAATCATAGAATTCAACAGACCTCTTAATCCAATGGGTAGAAGTCTTTCCATTATAACATGAAAATCATGAATTTTTAATCCAGTAATATGACCATTCTTTACACATCTACCCAAATTGGAAGCACAGCCATCTGGAAGTCTCAAATCTGCAATCCACTGACAAAAGAATAAACGGTTTTCTTTAGACAGTGTATAATCTGCTTTTGGTTTCAGTAACCTTTCTGTTCCAACATTCTCAAACAGTTCCAGTTCTGGACACCTGCAAATTTGGGCAAGATCTAAACGTGCATTTACATTGTCTTTGCTCTTTCCTGGCATATCCAAAATTGTATGAAACAAATTATCAAAACATTTCTTCTCAATATGCATGACATCTAACATTTGTCGGACCAACAAATCAGACCAATATGGAAAATCCCAAAATATGCTACGTTTAATCCAATTGTGTTCTTTCCCAAAACCAGAAATTTCCTGTTGGTTTATTATGGGACCAAAAGTGTTGGGAGGTAATGAAAATACAACTGATTTTAACTCCGAACCTGATAGAATTTTTGGAGGTCCATCCCTTTGAACTGTTCATTTTCTGAAATGAGATCTGTTTCTGCGAAAAGGATGATTAGCTGGAAGAAATCTGCGATGGCAGTCAAAATAACATGGTATATTTCCATGAATGAGCATAAATGCTTTGTTCTCTCCCATATAGTAAGACATGATTTCTGACCATGTGTACTCCCGCGAGATAACATCCCAAAAGCCAGGAAGTCACTAATTGTCCACATCAATGCTGCTCTCAGTATGAAATTCTGTTTCGTTGCAACATCATATGTACTGACACCAGTACTCCACAATAAACTTAATTCATCAATCAATGGTTTCAAATAAAAATCAATATTTTTCTTCAGATGTCCTGGAATTAGTAAAGTCAAAAATATATATGGCTCCTTCATCAACATCCATGGAGGTAAATTGTACGGAGTTAAAAAAACAGGCCAACATGAATATTGACTACCATAAGATCCGAACGGACAGAAACTATCAGTGGAAAGGCCCAGTCGAACATTTCTAGCTTCTAAAGAAAAGGATGGATGCACTCTATCAAAATGTTTCCATGAATCACCATCGGCTGGATGATTCAATATTTTGTCGGTTGAAATATTCTCTTTATGCCATGACATCATTGTCGCTGTATTCCTAGACATGAATAAACGCTGATGTTTGGATGTAAGCGGAAAATATCTCAACTGTTTTACCGGAATCAAACCAGACTTCCCATGTTGTCCTTCTTTATATCTCAGTTTCCCACATGTGGGATAACTATCCAACGACTCACTTTCACCTCTCCATTAGTGAGTAGGTTGATAATTTTGAAAAAGAATGCAAATATTACATGTGGAGATAGAAAACACACAGATGAAAGGAGAATTGTATATAATATAGAAAATTATATTATTTTAATTTTAATAATAAAATATACTAAGAATGTAATAATGTTATTATTCCTAATTATTAGTAATTATTTTTAATTATTGGTAATTATTCATAATTATTGGTAATTATTCCTAATTATTGATAATTATTTCTAACTAATGGTAATTATTGGTAATTAATGGTAATTATTCCTAATTATTGGTAATTATTGGTAATTATTCCTAATTATTTGTAATTATTCATATAATTACCAATAATTAGGAATAATTACCAATAATTACGAATAATAACATTATTAGTATATTTTATTATTAATATTAAAATAATATAATTTTCTATATTATATAAAATTCTCCTTTCATCTGTGTGTTTTCTGTCTCCACATACAAATATTACATGTGGAGACAGAAAACACACACATGAAAGGAGAATTGTATATAATATAAAAAATTATATTATTTTAATATTAATAATAAAATATACTAATAATGTAATTATGTTATTATTCCTAATTATTGGTAATTATTTCTAATTATTGGTAATTCTTACTAATTATTGGTAATCATTACGAATCGTTACTAATTATTAGTAATTATTCCTAATTATTTGTAATCATTACTAATTATTGGTAATTATTCCTAATTGTTGGTAATTATTCCTAATTATTGGTAATTATTCCTAATTATTGGTAATTATTCCTAATTATTGGTAATTATTGGTAATTATTGGTAATTATTGGTAAGTATTGGTAATTATTGGTAATTATTGGTAATTATTGGTAATTATTATTAATTATTGGTAATTATTACTAATTATTGGTAATTATTACTAATTATTGGTAATTATTACTAATTATTGGTAATTATTACTAATTATTACTAATTATTACTAATTATTGGTAATTATTACTAATTATTACTAATTATTGGTAATTATTATTAATTATTATTAATTATTGGTAATTATTATTAATTATTACTAATTAGTGGTAATTATTGGTAATTATTACTAATTATTACCAATTATTACTAATTATTGGTAATTATTGGCAATTATTGGTAATTATTGGTAATTATTATTAATTATTGATAATTATTACTAATTATTGGTAATTATTACTAATTATTGGTAATTATTACTAAATATTGATAATTATTACTAATTATTACTAATTATTGGTAAATATTATTAATTATTAATAATTATTGGTAATTATTATTAATTATTACTAATTAGTGGTAATTATTTGTAATTATTACTAATTATTACCAATTATTACAAATTATTGGTAATTATTGGTAATTATTGGTAATTATTAATAATTATGGATAATTATCGGTAATTATTACTAATTATGGATAATTATTGGTAATTATTTCTAACTAATGGTAATTATTGGTAATTATTTCTAATTATTACTAATTATTGGTAATTATTACTATTTATTGGTAATTATTACTAATTATTACTAATTATTGGTAATTATTACTAATTAGGGATAATTATTGGTAATTAGTAAATTATGACTAATTATTCGTAATTATCGGTAATTATTACTAATTATGGATAATTATTGGCAATTAGTAAATTATCACTAATTATTGGTAATTCTTGGTAATTATTGGTAATTATTACTAATTATGGATAATTATTGGTAATTATTACTAATTATGGATAATTATTGGTAATTATTTCTAATTATGGATAATTATTGGTAATTATTACTAATTATTGATAATTATTTGTAATTATTACTAATTATTGGTAATTATTACTAATTATTGCTAATTATTGGTAATTATTATTAATTATTACTAATTATTGGTAATTATTGGTAATTATTACTAATTATTCCTAATTATTGGTAATTATTACTAATTATTACTATTTAGTACTAAATATTGGCAATTATTGGTAATTATTACTAATTATTGGTAATTATTTCTAATTATTTCTAATTATTTCTAATTATTAGTAATTATTACTAATTATTGTTAATTATTAGTAATTATTACTAATTATTACTAATTATTGGTAATTATTGGATGTTATTACTAATTATTGGAAATTATTACTAATTATTGGTAATTATTAAGAATTATTAGTAATTATTAGTAATTATTACTAATTATTAGTAATTATTGGTAATTATTACTAATTATTGGTAATTATTGGTAATTATTACTAATTATTCCTAATTATTGGTATTTATTACTAATTATTAGCATTTATTCTTAATTATTGGAAGTTATTACTAATTATTCCTAAGTACCATTAACTATGAGCAATGAATACTAATAATTTAAATTTATTAAGTAACAAAACAATGTAAACATAATTAAATTACAACTAATTAAGAATAATTGAAACTAATAAAAAATTTAAAATAAATATTAAATTAAAATGAACATAAATACCTTCAAAATTGATCTGAGGTTGATCTCTGATCGTTGTTGAAAACTTCAATATCAACTCCGGAAAAAAAAATTAAACTTAAGAAACGCTGAACTCTAAAAATAGAGTTTTGGGAGAAGGAGAAGATCGAGTTTGAGAATGAATGAAAAAAATGGAGGGGGGGTATTTATAAGTTAAATCATTTGCGACGGTACCCGTCGCAAATACCTTAGCCCTCATTTATTATGATCAACGGTTAAATAGTTATTTGCGATGGGACCCGTCGCAAATAATAACCTGCCGACGTACTATTTGTGACGAGGGTATATTCCCGTCACAAATAGCTTTTACCGCCGCCGGTTATTTGCGACGGGCGGTAACCGCTCGTCGCAACTAACTTTCCAGCGATTTCCTTTTGCGACGGGGGTATATTCCCGTCGTAAATAGCTTTTACCGCTGCCGGTTATTTGCGACGGGCGGTAACCACCCGTCGCAACTAACATTCCCTTGATTTGGCGCGCAAAGCGCGCCAGAATTTTTGCGACGGGGAAAGCTAACCCGTCGTAAATAACTACTTATTTGCTACGGGTAAATTCCCCCGTCGCAAATAAGTTCCTAATGGGACTATTTTCGACGGGATTTATCCCCGTCGCAAATACCCATTTTTCCCGTAGTGCGATTTGATGAATGGGTCCCACAATTCACCCCTAGAAAGGATATACCTAGAGATCCATGATTGAATTCTCTACATGGATTCAGTGAGATCATGTAGCACCAATCCAATTTCTTCAACAGTTGTCTCCAACCGCATTGAGGATTCCCAGTGTTAGTGGACCATAGAATTTTCATCCCACAAAAACATAGAAAATATTTTTTCCATCCATCTAATGGTCTCTTTCAGAGGTTGGATAACTGATAAAACATGCATTGGGATGGATGAAAGAACAATTCTGATCATTTCTACCCACCCTCAGAACAAATGAAATATGATCTTCCAAATAAGAATTCTCCCCAAAACCCATTAGTTATATCCCTGAAGAGGTGTTTCTAAATGTGATCAGATGAAATAGGAACCTCATGGTACATCATCAGCTTATACTTCCTAGAATATCCCAAAATCTTTTAAATATTCCTTCAATGCCTTCAAGAAAACTTATTAGAAATAAATAGTAGAATATTCCTTGAATTCATACTCTTCCCAATATGCAGATCATACATTGAATTAATATTCATGAGGCTAGGAAAAGACTTCCACACACCATTTATGAAGATCGTAATATTATCTATGAATAAATAATGTGAGACTCCTTCCCTGCCATTCTGGTCATGGTATGGAAGCATTTATCCTCCCTCCACACCTATTTTTATATTCCGAGATATTGAATCATATGCCAATAGGAAAACACTTGGTGATAAAGGATCACTATGATAAACTCTACGTATAGTTTAAAGGAAACCAAATCATTTCTCTTGAAGGGACATTGAGAGCCATGGTGAAGAGAATAATATGAAACAATGATCGCATAACCATTCATTGAACTCGAACATTCACATCATGCTAATGATGAAACTCCCTTCAACCTTGTCATAAGATTTATCCATATCAACATGGAAGATCATGGTTGATCCAACTGATTTTTTATTATTGTATTTAACTAGTTTTATGGTAATTCTAACCACCCCATGGATTCTCTAACCCTTGAAAACCCATATATCCTCATAGACACCAGCCTAGGTATAATCCCACTCATCCTTCTCACAATAATTCTAGACATAATTTCATATGATGCATTAAAAAGGAAAATGGGTTTTTACTAATCGAGCCTAACCGTAGGAATAAGAACTACCCAAGATGCACACACACTCATAATAACGGGACTACCATAAAGAATTAATGAAATGAATCCACTATATAATGACTAACAACATACCTAGAATCCACATATAAGACACCATGAAATCTATCCTATCCAGATATTTTGTATCAAATAATTGCAAGAACTATTCCCTAGATTTTCTCCTTGAGTGGGATAGCTGTCAGCATATCACATTCAACTCTCTCCACTAGATGTGGGATGCACCCCAAGAAACCTTCCTCCACTTCCTCACCTCAGTTTTTCTTAAACCAAGAAGGAATCAACCCACCCAAGAGTCCCTCAATGTGCTCCAACACCAACCTAAAGTATATCGATACCTACAAATAGTCTATGATGTGGAATAAAACATGAAACTCTAAAAATGTACAATGCAATATAAAATAGGATTAAAAATAGTATATCAAAATCTCTTGTGACCAGTAGTCACCACCAATCCCACCCAAACAAAAAGTAGAAATAACAACAGATTCAACATTCTAAAAGATTATATTCCTATTAAATGAATCTTTTAATACTAAATAAAAAACACTTAATGTAAAAAAGTTGAATATGAACAAAATATTAGTAAAATACCAAATAAAATTCTATAAACGGACTAATATCAAGAATTCACAACTTCTATGTAAAAAGAATAATTTCTTGATATATTATTCATGAAAAATACCGTTATAAATTATTTTCTCTTTGGATTTAATAAATTTCATTGATATTATTTTACCAAAATTATGAAAAGTAGTCATGACAATATATGACATAATGTCCATTCATCAAGAGGTATAAAAGTAAATAATTATCCATGAAAAAACTATCATGTGAAGCTATGCGATATAACCTCATATATCAAATCACATGAGAAGAAATACACGATTTAAAGAAAATCATGCAATTAAAAAATAGAAATGACAAATGAAAAGGCATATAATATATCTATCTATCCAATGGGATAATTTTTACTAGATACTCAACATATTAAACAAGTATAACCTGAATAAAAAAAGATATGAGGTCCTCTAATTCATATTTAAGGTAATAGGATATGAACAGATTTTATGAAAAAAGGTAAAATCATTTATTATGGGTTTTATTTTATGAATATTCATTGTAAAATTGTTTTCTAAAGATAAATGTGTTTCGTACATGATAATAGAACAAGTATAGATACTATTGTGGTGTCGTACAGGGTAATTAATTACACCCAACATGTGGCTTTTTAAATTTTAAATGTTTTTTTTTGCAGGATGTAGGTAAAGGTAAAATGATCCTTCATTATGATGGCTTCCCATATTTTTTCTTTTTTTAGTTCAGGTTGGTCTATTAATTACATCTACCCATCTGGTGTTTTTATCTACTTTATGCATTATCATATTTTCTCATGGATTGTACGTTTTTGTGGTATATTTTTTCTGATTTGTACTCCATATGTATATAATATTTTTCTAATATAAAAAATTGTTCCTTGTTTTCCTATTTTTCCCATATCATGTAGAGAGTAAGTTCAGGTGGATTATCTTAATGGTAGGTTGGTTTGTTACACCACAATGTAGAATTATGTTCCTAGAAAAAAATAAAAATATTTTGGAATTCTTTAACCCCTATTAATGGTATAAACTGATCAATAAGTGAAAATAATAAATTCACCATTCAAATCAGGGACAAAGATAATTATACATACATTGATAATCAACTAGTTCAATTATATAATAGAAGTAGATTTAAATTTATATCCAAAAAAATGGATGATGAAAAATCTTAAAATAAAATAAAAAGTAAATGTGAATATCATCAGCTCCAAAACACTACTAATGAACAATACTCACCCATCAGATCACACTTATCCTGTAACATCCCAAGTAGATAAAGAATAAAACATTTTAATATTTATTAATATTTACAAATTAAATATTAATTTTACTTTAAAGTAGTTTCTATGTTTGATAGCATACCTGATACGCAACAAAGAGTTTCATTGAAATCTTACATTGCACACTAGTAATAAAATAATATTATTTTAAATGGTAGTTAACACGTAGTCGTTGTATTGGTGTGAATAAATATAAATCACTAAAATATGATTTCATATGTTTGTTAAATGTTTTTACATTTATCCAATAAAGGATAAATGCTTAAAATACGAAAAGAATTCAATTTTAGGCATATATACTCTAATTTTCACTAAAGGTCCACTTATCGCCTTTTGATGGAGAACCGTCATTAAATATAGTTTTGTCCACTCTTATATATTCTATTGGACCAAATAAAATTCTTCTTTATAATTGGGACATCAAAATTTACTTTGAGTAAATTTTTGGTATTTTTCTGATAAAGATAATTTTTTAATGAATAGTGAAAAATGTTTTATTTTAATTCAAAACCTTTTTTAATCTAATTTATTAAAATGATTAGATTATATTTTTAATTGGTTTTAAAGTGAAATTATAATATATTTTTACCATTTAATCTAATAGTGGTCATTGGAATTAATTTCACTTTGAAATTGGACTTAAACTAGTGTCAATCTTTTGATATATATTGTTTCATAAAAACACGCTATTTGTCATGACATCAGGAATTAATTATTAAATTAATTAATGTAACTTATATGATTTTAATTTTGTAAAATAGGCATCGTTTTTGAATTCATAATATCAAATATAGCTTAGGGTGAAGTTTTGGTATTTTTCTGAAAAACATCAATTTTTGATGAATAGTGAAACCACTAAGTGGTAATTAAAAAACTGATTTTTTTTGTTTAAATGAAAATTTACCACCTCTGTGTTTTGAATTTAAAAAATAATACATACATTGTTTTCATTAATAAGTAAAATTTAGTTCAATGGGATTAAAATAATTTTTGGTGAATAGTAACTTTTAAGTTTTTAATCGCGATTAGAGGTAATTAGTGTAATATAAGGTAAAAATAATGTTTTAATAATATGAAATGACCTTGACACATGTACTACCATTATTGTATGTGTCACGGCCGACCAAGAAAATCCATGGGACAACTTGGGGACCCCATGGAGCCACTTTGGTAGGAAAATGACATTAATAACTTTTTATTTAATGTTAAAATAAAAATGTCACAAACATTTGTTGTGTTACTAAAACAATTTTTAAATGTGGATATAGAAGTCATATTTTAGACTATAAATATTAATTATAAAGATAAAGAAATTTCCTACATCGAGATATTTTTTTTATAATTTTTAGACATTAAATATATTAAATTATTTATGACACCATGATGATGCAGCGATTACCTCATTATTTAACGATTTAAATAAAATGAAAAGATACTGTAAAATCTAAGAGCTACACTTGTAAAAAAGCTATTGTATGGGTGTATTTCAAACTCTTATCACGTTATCCTCAAAATATATTATTGTGGGACCTTTAAAAATCGAAACTCATTTTATAATAAAGTAACCTTTTACAACATTCCAAGAGTGCCCCTCCTCTCCCCTTATAAAATGCCCCCAACTCTACCACCATACCCACACCTCTCAAGCCATTGGTTCAGCCAACCCCTCCCCATTTTGTCTGTCCACATCCCTCTATTACTCCTAGAATCCTCACTTTTGGCAGAAGTCTTTCCAAGGAAGCCTTTGAGATCAAATCAAAAAGAGTTACCCGATTTAAAGGTAGTGTCTTCTCTTGTGTTCTTATCTTTTATTTTGCTTCTCCAACCCCCTAAACTCTTTTTATTACTTTCTTTTGTAACAACACCAGTATCTTAAATATACTAGGATGTTGTTATGATAATTATTAGATCTACACCTACACACACCTTCGTCTAATGGTTAAAGAACATACTGTTTCTGTGGTTGGTGATTTTCTGCCTCACGAAACGATGATTGTTCAATATTATTTTAAAACCATTCATGGTGGCCATTAAGATGTCACTCTATTTATATATGATATATATTATTTTTATGTTTTCCTTATTCCTCTATATTTTTCATTTGTGACATACCTTTATGGTTTCAATTGTGGGTAAACATGATAATTTCATTTTAGGAAGTGCGGACTACCGCCCCCTCAAAGTGATTTGATTCCTTAATGACATATGTGGGATGCATAAAGTATGGAGTTAATGTTATTATATATGATGTTATACTGTAATTATAATATACCCTTATATAATTATTATTTAACTCCATTAAATATGAAATATAAATGAAAGTAGCGTTCATGCGTACGTACAGCTTACCCTCTCCATGAAGGGTGCATTTCATTTCTTACCTCTAAATGTTATGTACTATTATAAATACATGTATATTCTAGATATATATGATATATATGATATACAAATCTTGAATATCATTCTGGATATAATGAACCTTTGACCACATAAACAACATGTAATTGTATGAAGTCCATTTTTTACTCAAGTACCAATGATCGTTAAAAGGGCCGTTATTAACTTAAATAATTACACAGTGTTCATGACATGGTAATAAGTGATATAAAAGGAATAATTAACTTGAAAAAGGTTCTTAAGAAAGTATAAATTAACTCATTTTTTTATTTAGGATATTAAATAATGATCGATTCAAGCCGGATACGAGGTAAGGGACTTCGTCTCAATCTCCACTCATTGAGGAATATTTTGTTTTATACACAACTTTATTTTATACGGTGTATAAACCCCTTTGAATTTTATGCTTATTCAAAAGGAATATTTTTTTTATATGAAGTGTTTTACAAAACGACAGAAGGAATGTTATTTTTTCATATGTATGCGGCGACAATGACTTCTCCGCCGCCGTGACCAATATTTGAGTTTCGGCTTCCTCTACAAGCCATAACCTAACCTTTTTTTAAAATGAAAAATAAATACCATGTATTATTTTTCTTTTATTTTGGTATTGAAAATGGTTTTCATAATGTTTTTATTTTATCAATGTGTTCTATTGATATCTTTTTATTAAAATGTGGAAATGTTATGTTTCCTTTATGGATGTTTTACATGATACGATTATGTTTTGGTTCTTGGGCATTGTTATGAAGACGGGTGGTTCTGTGATAAACTAAGGGCATGTGAGCCCGATATAGCTCTCCAATGCATTGGGTAACGTGGATGAGTTAAACTTTAAGGTTTTTCCGAAGAGATTTAGGGAATATACTGTGATGGGTATTCCAAACATAACCATGAGGGTTACTCCCTATGTAAGAATGTTATGAATGCCTCAAGATACCTTTATGTCTTATGATTTCTATGATTTATTCATGATTTCATGAGGTATGTTAAAATGCTTATGTTTTATGCATAAAGTATGACTTCATACATGGACTAATGTTTTCATTTCGTGCTTTTATATCCCTTACTGATATTTTTATGCTCATCCCAAATTTTTGAAATGTTTTTCACAGGTCAAGGGAATGATACATGATGTGATTATAGGGTCAAGGAAGTGTCATGAAAGAGTCCATATTTTGTTTTAAATATGTTTCCATTGATGGAAAAAATTAATACTATCTCTTATGTAACCACTTTGTTTAAATGTGGAATGTAATGCATGATTTATGATCTAATTCTCTAAAACTCCAAACCTGAAAAGATCCTCAAAGTGTATTCTTGAAGTAACTCAATATTAAGTAATGTTTAAGGATGGGTCCTTATATATCCATCTTAATTTTTTTTTTGAATTATCTAGAAAAAATTGGACTAGGAATTTCAGATTTACAAATTATATTTTCATGAATACAAAAGTACTAGAGATTACATAATTTTAATCTAAACATGTAATATATGATCTCACTAAGAAGTCATTATGAACATATTTTTAATATAACCCACGACATTCTAGTTTTAAAATAAGATATAAAATAGTTATTTAACATTATTAATAAAAAATGAAATAACATGAGACATACAGAATATATAAACTAATTTTTTTAGTTGAATAAGGATGATTAGAAATATCTTATTAGGAATTTTAAACCATTGTGTGGAGTCAAAAAAGCATTTAAAACAAATTAAATCACTATTTATTTATCATTCTAAACATTTATTGATAATTTCAAATTTTTAAACCATTTACTTTTCAAGAAACAAATTTTATTCAATTTAAAAGATTGTTTTGAATGTAAACCATAAACTAATAAATGTGAAATGCAAAAAATACAAAGGGATTAGTTTATCAAGGAAACATAATCCCAGGGTGAAACCAAATAGTAGTTCTATAAAATCCAAATATCTAGTGTAAATACAAGTTACATGAGTATAAATCCCCTATTTTATCTTTGTAATGACTTAATGAACATGTGAAACATCATAAGAATTAGGTATCTAGATCTATGGCAAGTGATTAGAAACCTATAATAGTACTAAGAAACCAATCATTTGATGATAGTATTGTTAAACTAACTAGGCTCTATCATGACCTGGGTTCTGAAAATCAATCCTTGGTCAATTATAATGTGTCAGGGGGCCATGGAAATATCAATTTAGTTCACAATATTTAACAAAGTCCATACCCTGTAAATCAAACTCTACACTAGTGTATTAACATAGATTCTACCATATTAGTTTATAAAGACTCCATTAACATGGAAAAGGAAGATGAGAACCCATTAAAATAATATAATATCAATAAAATAAAAAAATTAAAAATATGAAATAAATCATCTCCTCACCTACAAAATAAATCACTATAAAAAATACATTTTACAAATCAACGTCTAAACAGTTCATAAATAAAATTAATTTCAATCTTCTCTTTATGGTGTCATAATTCACTATAGGATTAATTTTAATCACAAATGGCTAAAAAATATTATAAAAAATTTATTATACAACCTGAAATTTAAATGTTCCAACCATGATTTTGGAAATGTATTTACGATGATATTCCATTTTCACACCAATGAAAATCCACAATCCAAATCTTTTTTGAAAACCATTTATCAAAACCCTCGCAAAACTCTATATGAAAACACAAGCATTTACCCAAATAATAATAATAATAACATATTTTTTATGAAATAAAATATTTTCAATAAACCTAAATTAATCTTCAATTCACCCATAACACATTTGAATCCATAATTAGAACCATCAATTATCTAACCATTTAAATATAATGATGGTTAACTCTCTTAGTTTTTCAAAACATATGTTTAAAACACCATAAAACCATAAAAATGAAGCTTTTTTTAGAAACCCTTTTGAAACATTTTTATTCGTTTATAAAATCCAAAGCATCATTTTGACTAACACATGGCATGTGACTTAGGTTCAGGCCAATTTTTTAACACATTTACAGGACACATAAAACAAAAAAAATAGTACTATAGTAAAAAATATTCATAATAAAGAATTCAAAATCATTAATGAAATATATAACATGTATTGAATGAGAATTTCAATGAAACATATACCTCATTCATGAAGACTAACAATTGAAACTCATCCCATTTAATTAAGAACACATGATGGATCCATCATAAATCCTCCCCAATCCATAACCGAATCCACATAATTAGAATATTAAAAAACCTTAACTCATATCTTAATATTGGTTATGGTTTGTAGGACTGATAAAAATTGATATCGGGAAATGAAATAAAATATTAATATAAAAGATAAATAATAGAAATTATACCCCCATGAAATATGATGAATAACGATCTAAAAATATTTGGAGTTAGAAAAAAAAGATATATAGAGATATATTCATTGATCACCTTGGTTTTATCGGCCACATGTAGAATAATAGGAAGAAAAATAAAGAACATTTGTCATGAAAAGTGATGTTTCACTACATTAATGAAACTAGGGGAGGATGCATGGTTTTGAAATATAGATTTTCAAGTCATACGTTGACCATGTGGATGAAATATCCTCTGAAAGTCAACCTCAAATGGTTAGCTACATAGGACCCAAAATTTACAACAACTATTCTTAACCAATATGTTAAATATATAGTGTAGCACACATAATTTTCACATGGTTTCCTTAATACATTCTCATGAAATTTATAAATATGTATTCACACAAAAAGATTGTCACATTTTCCTCTACATATCAAATATCATGGAAAAAACCATGCAGCACCATCAAAATCCTATCACCCCTATAAAAAATTAATTGAAAACCCCAATGTTTGTGGGTAAACACAATGTTTCTCCGCAATCATTTGTGAATACCAATCACAAAGAATGATTTTTGGAAATGTGAAAATTTTTTAAAAAAAATATCCAGAACATACTATAAACCATGAAAATATAAAATTATAAAAAATATAAGGTAATAATTTCATGTGGGTGTCACAAAGAAACACCCATCACGTATTAGACAGCATAGTTCATTGAATAGTGGTAAGAGAGAATTTTAATGTCCGGTATGGTGTCTCTGTAGTGTGTAACCACACAATACATAGTAGGGTACCACCAATGATGTATAAAAAAATTTTACATGAAATTTTCATTCGTAACCATAATCAATAAATTTATATACATATATTGTAAAATCTATTTTAAAAAATTTATTGATAATAGATAAATGAAAACTTAATAGTGATTCACTATTATAGTTAGTGCCAACTATCAGGGATTACTCCCTATAAAAGGTTGATCTATGAATATGTAATCATATTTGATCCAAAAATCATGATCTATGATTACTAGTAATATAAAATTTTTCAATCATTCCTTCAATAATTTATTAAATTACCCAAAGATTGATACTTATCCCAAATATGATAGATTTGTGTATATACATGAGCCAGGTTGATCTTATACCCCATACCATAATGAGTAGAGGAATGGTTCCAATAGTGTTTGGGTAATATTATAGTATATACATTATATTTTATAGTCACAGAATAAGGTTAGAACCAGTATATAGATCATATAACAATAATCAAATTCAAGGTTAATATGAAAAAAATTCTATTTTAACACATGATATAGTGCATTAAATTTATAAGAATGGATTTTAATATATGAAATTATTATCCATAATCAATTGATATTATTAAAAAAACTAATAAAAATTTAATGTAAAAAAATATAAACCAAGAAAAACATTAAAAATAGTAACACGATTTAATAAAAAAACAATAATATTGAATGTAGTTTTATAACTATATAAACCAAAATATTCATTATAGGAATGTAAAAACACATTTTATATAATGATGTACTATCCTGAATGAAATAATATTAATACTGAAAATTCATACACAACATATTATATAGTCATTGAAAATGTTATAATTCTATCATGAAAGAATGTGGAATTGTGTAGTATGGTAAGTCATGATATTTTCAATATAAGGAACCACATTTTCATACCACACAAGACCTCCAAAACAAACTAGGAAAATTTATATTTACACAACAGTTATTCGAAAAACATAATTCTTAAGCAACTGTTTATAAAAATTTAAATTTTATGCAGAGTGTAAGCCAAGGGGATGTTCTAAAAAAACATGTGAATGGAATAGGTTAAAAATAGAGGAATATGTTAGTATGAAGTAATCTAATATTGTTGTATATGATCAATGAACCCTTTTAATAATATTTCCTTCACTGAGGATTTAAAAACTCCCACATAATATAAAAAAAATTTAAAAAGGTTTCCAATATTCAAAAAATTATTTTTTTTCAATGCGGTGATTTATTATTGTAAGAACATAAAATATAATGCATTAAGAATATGGAGAAAGAAAATTTCACTTTCTATTATTTAAAATTAATAATTTCAAAAATGATATAATCATTAAAACTTATAAACTATTATAAAAAATAGATGTATTCATTTTTCTATGATATTTAAATAATAAATTTATTAGCTAATTCATGTGTGATTAATTACACCCTTCAAAAAGTAATCCACCGCATCCACACTAAAAAAATGTCCTAAATATAAATTAAGTGTCATTTCGTGGTATCTCACTTATTCTTAGGTTATAATTTTTTTTCCTCGTCATATATTATTTTTTCACCTAGGAATGTTAAAATTGTTTTTATATAAATAATAATTTTTTTTGGAAATGTTGTAATTTTAACATACATGATACAAAAATATAGGATTGAGTATAACAACACCCAATGGAATTTATTTTATCTACTATTAATATCAATGGAATTATTGAAAACAATGTGATGTTATGGTTTAATAAAAATTCTTATTTGTAGGTATCAACACTCACATCTAAGGGGTGATTCAATAGAATACAAATGGGACTTTAAAGTTAATAGAAATAGTAACTGCTTTTAAAAAAATTAAAAAACAATTTTATGTGAATGGTTCTATAAAAAATGTTTTAAAAAAGAAATTCTAAAATTAATTTTACTATTATATAAAAATAAATATTATATTAATCCTTTAAATTATATTTATCATAAATAGGTTTTATTTATTTATTTACAAATCCAATGGAATGTATGTTATTGGAATATATAATGATTCACATGATGATAACTAAGAACCTAACATATCATTAGGAAGGAATTACAATTTCCAAATAATCATTGTATTCCCCTAAAACTAATAAAAACAATTTTATAGCTAAATATACTCAACATCAAAGAACTATAAGGATAAAATAATTAAAAAATATATAAATGAAATGTTATAAAGCATAATAATTATCTACAAAAAAATATTGAAGAAGAAACCTAAACCCTTCATCAAAATAATTCCTAAAATAAAACAAAATGATTTAGGAAACCATGGGTCAAATCATTCTATAATCACTTTCCACCAAAACATTTTTGAATAGTGACCAATCAAATATTTCACAATTAATAATAAGGATATCAAAAACCATGGTTGACTGTAAATTCTAACATTCTTATGTGTCATTAGCATTAGTTTTCACTCGAAAATGCATATAAAATTAGGAAAAATGTGATGAGTGGGATGAAGATCTGTGAAATATATCATCTATTTTATTTAATCATGTAAATCACCCATGGAAACACATTGGGTCATGTGAAGGAATATAGTATTAAGTGACAGATAAATGGGTGAACAATTAGGTTTTCAAATTTGTTAGATTAAAGTAAGATAAAAGGAAAAAATTGGAGGATATAAATAAAGTAGGGAAAATTACACAAAGGTAACCTTTAGATGAATAAGGGAAATGTGATACCATGTACTTTGTGGATACCCTAAGAATATATATCCTCAAACCATCTTACTGGGTAAGTAGTGTGCAGTGACCAAATATGGAATTTGTTTTTGAAGATTCAATATGTGAGTAACGATGAGGGGGTGATGCCTGGAGGATTTTTATTCACACATTTATTGCATTTTATGTCAGAAATGGACAATTTAATATGTCAACTATGATGATTTTTTAATTGATCTAAAATATAAATGACTTTTGGTATAGAGTTTTGTCATTGTTTAGAAAAATTTATGTCCACTCAATAAGTAATTTCATGAATAAGAATTCAATACTCCATTAAATTTTTTTAACTATTTAGGATTTTAATAAGATTCCATGAAAAAAACATATTTTCCTAGATATTTTACATGAATAATAATTGAATAATAATAATAAGATGAAAAAGGTTTTTATAAAAATATTTCATGGAATTATAATTTGGGATGGTTCTATATTTCATTTTATACATATATTATTAAAATTATTGACTAGTAGAGTACATAATTAAAATTATTTTCAACCCACAAAGATGTGATGTTCAGCTAAAACATGGGTTTTTTTTTGAAATGGAAGTAAAACCATGCCCTAGGGAACCATCCCTACCCATCCAATGTATGGTAAGTAGTGTGGAGAACCTTTGTAAAATTTATTCAATAAAGAGTGGCATGCATGAAACATGGTAGGGGATGTAGTGCAACCCTGTTGTGTGGAACAACGATATTGGGTTTGAGATTTATGGTCATCAAGATGCATCCCAAAATTTATTTACTAGAGAAATTAATAAGAGGGAATTCAATTTGGGATGTGTGTTTCCCTGCACTAATGACGGACAGAACATCACCCACATTCTTCGAACAATCCCACCAGTCTCATAAAAAGGGGGATCATTGTCTTACTCAATCCTCATTTTGGGCTACTATGTATAATGGATTACCCATGATTTTTAGTTTTACATCTCATGTTTGATCTTTCAGTAATAAAACTAAAGTCTAAGAGGATATCATATCTTCTAGGATTTTCAAGGATAGACATTCCAAACATTTTTCATGCATGGACTTGCATGGACATAAATAACTCATGTATGATGATTGTTTGGGGATGATAAATTTAAAAAAAGTAAATATCTAACATAAACACACATGTATGATAGGAATTCATATGTTCTACATGAATGTATCGAATGATATAAATTGAATGATAAATTTGATTATTTCATTTGAGAATCATGATGTTGCCTGATGTTTCGATGCCATGTGAAGAATATAAGGAGAATGATTCATTCAGTAATTCATAGTCAAGTATAGAGAGAAAAAGTAATTGTGACATTAAAATACATGTTTTATTTAATTACATAATTATGATCAAAGTAAAACCATGTCATTAGGGTGATTGAAATCATGGGTTATCCATAGGTATTCATTAAACCATGTGAAGGAATGTAATTTTTTACATGAATACATCATGAGCATGAATTCATGAACACATGCTAGTTCAGTAATAGAAATTATCCAATTCCACGTGAAGAGAAGACTAAAAACACATTTGGGTATTGAAATGAATATGAAAAATGGAATACCCATGTTCATGGGGTATGTAAATGGATATAAAACAATACCCACTAATAATGGTGTATTAAATAATTATAAATTAGAAATACCCACATTCATATAGGTATTTTATTTGAGAAATATAATACAGAAATTTGGGTTTTATCTGTTAAAGGAATAATAGAATAAATTTTATTATTTAATTTAAAAAATTAAATGCCGATTTCAATGGATAATTTAAATCATTTATCTATTGATACCAATGCACTATATTGTATTTGTTATAAATATGTTCCTAATTAAAATGGATTACATATTGAATTAAAATATAGTCTTGAGACTTCATTCATCTATTATGCATGATGAATTTTCCATGTCATCCATAGATGGGTAATTATTGATAATGGTGATTACATGTACCCATTAATTTGATGGATAATTAAGATCATTTTTGATCTAAAAGTAGTTTCTAGGTATAACAAGATTGATCACATCATCTGTTGAAAACCATGAAGAATTGTTCACAATGAATGGATTTCGATTATTCTTGTGAATGATGTCTATTTTTAAATAATATCCTTCAATTAATGAATCAACACTTAAGAGAGGAATGTATTATGGGAGTATAACTAACTATTGGAGGCTTTGGATTGGGGTGTATGACCAATCAAAGAGGAATATAATTTGGGATTCCTAACTAACCACTAAGAGATAAATAGGGGTTTTTAAACAATTGTGGAATTGGGGTGTCTAAACACTTGTATTCATTGGTGGATAAATTGAAATTATTCATTTTTGGGTTTCAATACAACAAGGAAAAGAGTTGGCCTTCAATTTATAAACGTTTTAATTATTATGTCTGTCCCTTTGTTATTTTTCTATTACACATGATTTGATTGTGGGAGAAACTTTTGAGTGGATCAAAAAATATAAAAATTTCATGTGTTTGATTTTAAAATGATATAAAATCACAAAAATAGGTTACAAATAGTTCAATACCCTTGAATTGGAGACTAACCAGTCCATGGGCTCCACAAGATGAATATTATCCAATGTCACCTATAAAGAATAAAGAAGTTTTATATAGATGGAGAATATGAATTTTGGAAATATATAATGAGTTCTTATATTGAATTGATAAAATTATCATAGGGTTTGAAATATGATTCCTTCATACCTCTATTCTATTATCCTTTATGTGAGAGATTATACCACAATAGGTTTCCAACCTTTTGCTAATGATCCTCCCATGACTCATTGTGACAAAAGGAATTTAACGGAAGATACAAACTCAAAAAATTCCATCCTAATTTATTTGTATAAAAATTTATTCCAAGTTCATGTGTATTCAAATGGCGCATTATATTTATGAGATATTAAATAAACTATTAAGGAAACATAAACATCATGGAATCCATGCAACAGGTGTGGAATATAAAATTTAATAATATAAAAATTAAAACATTGGTTATTAATTTATAAGAGTTAATGATATTATGATAAATATAAATTGGTTTTTCTAGAATCTTGATGATTCTATTATTTTTGAAAAAATTATGAGTAAAATTTTAAATCATTTTGATTCAAATATCTCAGCATTCAAATAAAGACATGATTTTTTCTGTTGATAGAATGCACAATATTATCATAGATTATGTGATGGGGGGAAATTACACCTTTTAAGAAGGTAGAAAATATTGATATGTCCTTTGAAGACATGATTATAAGAAAAATTAAAGAAGGAGAAACTTTTTAATATATTGATTCAAAAGATGAGGAAGATTATACGGTTTCAAAAAAATCTCTTCTCAAAAAATTGTTTGATAAATTAAACGAGAAATGAATTTTTTTTCCAAATAGTTGGAATTGTAATATCATTTGACGATATGACTATAAGGGTCCATAAAAATATTAATAATATAAATTTGAATTTTATTAGGATGTATAGTGTCCACAAAGGGATACATGTGACAAAAATAATAAGTTCTCAACATTCAAAATGTGAAGTTTTCTGTGTATAAGGTTGAAATATGATTCATATTGTGATTTAGATGATGAAGTCAATTTTTAATATTTTTTAGAATTGATTTTATTCATAATATAGTGGTGATTAAGTAGAATAAAAATGATTTAAAAAATTTAAAACACATACAATCATTAACATGGAATGAATAATAGAGAAAGGATGAAAGAAAACTATGAACATGAATGTTTCCAATGAATTCCTTTGAGGTTCCTCTATATTTAATATAATATATGTGTCTTGATATAACATACAGTGTATTGATGTTGAAGGTTTTAGATTTCATTTCTGGATAGCATGATTAATTGTCTCAATGAGGTTAATGATTTCAAACTCTTCACGATAAAGAAGTTGTTTGGAACCCTTAAGTAGGTTTTTTCTTAGGAAACTAGACATTATAATGTGTTTGTTATTGTGTTACATTTTATTCATTTAATTAAATGTTTTTTAGTTTGAAAACTCCTTCATTATGAATTTTTTTAACTATATGATTTTTACCGCATCTGCATTATGGACAACATAAACAACCAAGGTTATTTGACTTTTATTTTCACCATAAGGTTGTCTAATATAAAAAATTATGGATTAGAATAAGTTTTATTACTATATATAATGTGACATGATTACTTTTGTAAAAAATAATATATGATATATTTGATGTTGGAAGATTATATGAAAAGTCACTCTTCTTATCCTTTACATTTAACTGACAAAAATTGGTATAATAATTGAATTTTACATATATTTACTTTTATATGACAAAATATTGAAAAAATAAGAAAACAGAAGATTTCATTATTTTCATGTATTGAGTTTGGTATCAAAGAGTCAATATGTGAGTGAATATGAAGTTGTGATGTCATGAGAATTCTTATGGATTCATCTGATGGAATTTTATATCATTCTTGGAGAATTCTCCGCATTAACTCTGATGATTCTTGAAGTGATATAAAATTTCAATTACATGTGATATGGTGTTTTATCATTGTTTACCACAAGTATTGTCCATGAAGAAATGTAATTTAATGATGAATAATTAAAAAAACTCATGAATAATTTTTTAATTAATGAGAATATCAAGAAGAGGACATGAAAAAATATAAGTTCGTATATATTTTTTTAGGAAGAATGAGTGAGGAATAATAACAGATGTTTTAAAAGAATTTTTGATGGAATAATAATTGGGGATAGTTTTATATTTCATTTGGCTCATATATTATTAAAATTATTGTTTAATGGATTACTTAGAATAAATTATTTCTAACCCACAAATTAACTCAGTATATATTTCCATTGGGATAATGTAGGATCATGAGGTCAATCTTTTCATAAGGAAATTGGCCCTAGATAGCCAATAAGTGGATGTTAGGGGAGTGGGCCCTTTTATAAGGCCTGAACTGAAGAGAAACATGCAGAACCCATGGAATGAGCGACAGAAAAATCATGAGGGGATGAATAGCGGCATGGGGGGTTAGGATTTCTGGTCATCTAGTGGAATCCTATAAATAATACTAGCATAAACTAAAATAATATAATTTATGTGTGAGGAGTGGTATTGTGCATTGTTAAACAATCATTATAATGATGGATAGATCATTTACTGCATGATGTCTCATATCAGGGCCATGCGATCCAGAAGGGTATTGTCTTCTTCCTCATGTCTCATTCATGGCTTCTGGGTGGTTCTCATTATCTATCATTTTGATCTACGAATCTCATAGTCATTCATCAAAAAATTAAACACATGAACCAGCTGATATCTTTTCATCTAGATGGGTCTGTTGTTGACATTGGGAATAGAATTCATGTATGGACAGAAATTGAAAAAAGTAACTGAATCAGGATGATTACTCGATAAATCAGAATGTTTGGATAATGTAATTTTGAAGATATATACATAGGTATAATAAAAATGAATATAGTTTCACATAAATGAATCAAATGATATATAGTTAATGAGAAATCATATTCTCTTGAGTGAAAATCATAATGATTCATGATGTTTAAATATAGTGTGAAGAATATGGAGAACCCAACTATTTTTGGTATTAAATGTGAAGTATGGTGAGCCTAAATCTTCAAGAGATGAAATGAGAAGTCGTATTTAATTATATCATGAAAAAAGGGAAACTGATGTACTTTGGGTGATTAATATCAAGGGAGAGTTGTGGGTATTTGTTATGATATATCAAAGAATATGATTTTTGATATGAAAACAAAATAACCCTTCATGTATGCATGCATGCTTGGTTTACCATGACTATTTGACAATTCCGCATGGAGAAAATAAGTCAACCCATTTGGGTATTAAAAATAATTTGAAATATGGAATAACTATGTTTTTGTGGTACATAAATCAACATAAAATAATACACAAAAATAATGAGGTATTCAATAATGAATAATGATGAATACCCATATTCATTGGGGTATTTTATTTCAAAAATTTAATAACCTTATTTGGGTAATATTTTATAATGAAATAAAAAACCAATTTTGTGTATATAATGGACACATATAATTGAGTATTTAAATGGTTAATTTAAATCATGATATTATTGATACCAATCCACCATATTTTTTCTGTAGAAATATCTAAATGAAGTTGATGTAAGATGTACTGAATTTCTATATTTATTTATACTCACTGCATCCATTTTTCAAGAAGAATTTTTAGGGTGAGCCAAATTTTTTAATTAATTAAGAAAGTCATTACATGTTACCACTAATTTTAATATGAAGAATTTATATCATTCCTGATTTAGAAAGGTTGTTAGGAATAGCAATACGGATCAAGTCATCTTTTATATAACATGAAAATTAGTACACTAAGAATGGAAATCCGTATTTTTTGTGAAAAACACAGTCTGTGAAGAAGAACATTCCATTCCTAGATAAATACTAAAGAGTAAGATGTTATTTTGGGTGTCTAAACAGTTCATTGAGGCTTCTGATTGGGTAGGATAACCCATCATATAACGATGCAATTTGGGATAAATAAGAAACTATTGAGAGAGAAATTGGGGTGTCTAAAAAATTATGTAACTTTGGTGCCTAAATTTTTGTATTAAGAAGTGAATATAGTGAATAAAATCTATTTTTCTGTGTCTAACCATCATATAAATAGGTTGTCCTTTCATTTATGAACCTTGTAATTTTTTTGTTGTACCCTTTCAATTTTTACTACATCACATGAGATGAGTTTTATAGAAACAAATGAGTGGATTTAAAATCTTAAAAAGTTTAAGATGTTTAACTTAAAAGGATTGAATTTATTGACACATTTCTACTATTTTTTGAACCCCGAGGGTAACCTAACATTTCCTTGAGAATGAAACAGTAATAATATACCAGTTACCATGTCCCACATGCATCATGAAAATATTTTTGGTGCACATTTCTAACTCCCCTTAGGCCTCAACCCCTAAAATATAATCCCAACCACATTTAAAATAACTAATAACATTATCATCAAACACCCTGAACCATAAAATAATCTTAAAAAAAGTTTCTAACCCAAATCAAAACTAGAAAGTCAACTAAGCCCACTCTTTAAATATAAAATATTCACTATAAAGATACTATGTCAATATATCAAGGATATATGCATATTCATCTTCCAAATTAATATCTTTAGAAAATTAATTTTATATTCTAATTACCTAAATACAACTTATATTTTATGGATAATAGAAAAATTACTTTTGAGCCACACTCCTCTAGATTTAATTTTGATTTTCCTATTAGGGGATAGTTTCAGACGTCTTCCAAGGTCTCTTTTGACAAAATGGATTTGTATTCTATAAAAGTATGTCAAATGTGGGGATTCTTTTATTTTATGATAAACAATGTATGTTTCAGTTACTTTCTGGATATATTTCTATTTAATTGTATGTTTTTCGGATTTCATGTCTCTTTTGGGTTTTAAACATATAGAAATTAGTTTATGTCATTATCTAGGTAATACTGGCTCCTCTAGCATGAATTTTTTCAATTTTACGGAAGGGTTTTTTATTAAAACTATGTTAATCATTAATATTAATGTTTTTAATGATTTGTGATATATTTTTTAGTTAACAATAGATGTAAAATTACTTCCATGTTTCCCCTATAAATAATTTTTTGTTTAATCTTGCTTCATTAAATAATTAAATGATCCTTAGTTACTGTGGTGCTCTAGTTGATGTCAAATAAGGATCGTGTTTTTTTTTTGTAACAATAAGGGGTTTGGATTATTTTTCATTATCAAACACATAATTTGTATTGATATGTATTAAAATAAATTTGTAGTGATAAAAAGGTAAACTACTATATGCATATTCCCATGGTTACGAATGAACACATATATATTCCACCTATATAAAGAAGAACGTAATATTTCTACTAATGGATCAAGATTGTTATAAACCAATTGACTCCATTAGATCATGGTAATTTTCCTCCTATGACTATTCTTTATGGGTGACTGTAGATATAGGAAATTATTAAGAACCCTAACATCATGGTTTAGGAGTGACCATGTATGTATGGGTTATAGCATAGGACAATGGCCATGGTCACCCATTGAGCATGTTCATACGGTTCTACGACATGGTGACTATAGAAGTTAGTTCCCTTGACCCTAGAATGATAATATTAAATACATATAATTTTATAAAATTATATAGTTCTAAAAATTTAGTGGTAATGTATTATAGGTAATGTAGATTTTATTCAAGGATTGAACCTCATTGTTATTTTTTTCAAAGGCTATGGACACAATCATAACTTAATATTACTATATTTTTTTAAAAAGTGGAATGAATCTTATGTCCATAGATATAGCCATGGTCAGAGACCATGATCATAGGTAAAAATCTGATCACAACCCCAAACATCTCCAAAACTAGATAGATCATGTCTATAACGTATGATCATGTTCATATGAAATTCATCCATGATCTATAATAACAGAAATTGGAAATTTTTCAGATTAAAATTTATCATGGTCAACTATGTAGAAAATAATTTTATTATAAATAATTATTTTATAGAGGAATAATTTTACCTCTGATATAAAATTAAGAAACATAATTTTATAAAATATATAATAAAAAATATTTTTACATTCCGTACTTTATGATTTTGGTTTGTCAATAAGAATAAAATCTTTAAAATATCATTAGAATCAAGTATATGGTGTAATGGTATAAAAGATATTTAGTCTATATGATGTGATGTAACGTAATCTTCAAATAATATTTCAAAAATATTTCTAACAAACATTTCATTCATCATCATTAATAGAAAGTACTATTCTAATACCAACATGAGAATATTTTTGTCATAAGTATTTTTCGCAAAATTGATTCAACAAATTATTAGAGTATATTACTTGTGAAAAAATGTTATTCAATGCATTCAACACTTGAAAATACATCACTGATTTAATCTATCCAATCACTTGTACATCGAATATTTTCATAATTCATTGAACAATATAAATAATCACACTCTTACACACTGATCATGTTTTAAAAAAATTATTTCATTTTTGTTTTGATATCAACTCTTGAGATCTAATTTTAAGAATATAGAATAATGACGTTGGATAATTTATTGATTCATTATAAATACGACCTTTTTATTTATTAAAATATATAGACTAATTAAAATTCATTATATTAAAAATCATAATTATTTCTAATCCATTTAATATTTTTAAGATATATAATGTTTCTATAGTTATATAATATGTCATCTAAAATTCATAAAAAAATTTCCAAACATATATAATTCAAGTTATGCCATAAGTATTACTCTTTTTCATAATATTGTGCAAAGGAAACATAGAAATAATGATCTTAAGAAAAATTAAGGGCAGAATTTTTAGATTCTGTCCAAAATAAAAATACATACGTTATATTGAAGACTAAATAATCAATAAATGTGACATATTATTAATACCTTGTGAATGGAATATATCAATGAATGACATGAAAATATGAATAATTACATTAACCAAAAAAATTAATTTCATTCTAATAGAATATATATTTTCGGGAATCTTAATATTATTATCAAGGCCTAATTCGATGACATATTGTACACCATAATAGACACTGGACATTGAAATATTTTCTACTATTAAGGAATCTTATCCAAAACATTATCATTACTTGGGATATAATACCTAAAGTGACACCCATTATCATTAATCTCATGAAATATACACAATGCATTGAGGGAATATATAAATCATAGATCTAAACAATACTTAACCGTGTCCAATTAATACTTCATATGTCGACTAAATAATGCATCAATAATATTCCGTGGTATTAAATATTAATCCATATTTAATAAATTATATGGAATATTAATATTTTCAAAGTACCAAATCAACATGACTTAGTAGTCAATAATTATCTATATATAATTAAAAAATAAATTGATTTTAATTATTTCCTTAGTTAGTAAATGATATATCATTCTTGGTAAACACCCATATGCAATTTATGTAAAATATGATATACACAAAAAATTGAGTAATGATTGTATTACTAGGTCAACATTATAAGTGACTTAGAATACAACCATGATAATAAATAATATGAAAATAAATGATATAACCAATTCCTCAAAAATAATGTTGTTTTATTAATGAAATTTATTTGTGGTGATAGAGAGATAAATTTAAGTGAAATATTTAATAAGAAATTTATGTGAAAATATAATAGATTTATTCGAAAAATGACTTGTAAAGTCCTTTCCAATAATTATTTCATGCGATTTCAAGATGAATTTTCAATTTTTTATTATTTATAATATTAGAATAAAAAACAAACTACACTTTTTTCATCGAATGTGGTATGAATGATAAATTTATATATTCATGAATTGAAATAAATTTTCAATAAACAAGATAAACTAATATATTTTTATTTTGAAAATTTATCTGAATAATGGGAAAATAAATTAGATTAGAAAATACTAAAAACAATGAAATGAAACCAAATATTTATAACTGTATGTGATTTCTTGATAATTCATTCATGCGGAAAACATATAAAAAATTATCTCTTATAACATGTGTAATAATGTCCTAAATTACTTGTCTACAAAACACTAAAAATGTTCCACTATTATTTTACATATGATAAAAATGATAAAATATGTTTTCTTTATGAATTTATTGACTAATATAAAAAAACATTACTAATGAAAAATAAATACTACGAATATGGAGTAAAATTATTCTTGGAAAAAAAAAAGAAATAATTCTATCATTTCTTTTAAACATTTTGTTGTTTCATTTGGGTTATAAATAAACTATAAATATTGAAACACCTAAAATAAAAAAAATTAATAGAAAACATATAAATTTTTGGAGAGAATAAACAAACAATATTCTTTAATAATAATTCAAAATAAATAACCAAGAAATAAATATTGATCAAAAAATATACCCTTTAGAATTTGGTAAGAATCCGATAAGAAATTAACAAAATATTCGAAAATATTATGATAATTTTAATTCCAATAATTAAATTAAATATAATATTATAATATTTTCCTTTTTGTTTTTATAGAAAATATTAATTAAAAAATGGAACACAAAATATAACATGTCAAATAAGTTGAAATTCAAACCAAGGGCCCTTATAAATCTAATAACACTTGAAACATAACATATTGAAGGAGGTAAAATGAAATCTATAAATAATTAACATGATTATTTATCATATCATGATATATTATTTCCATGTGTATTCATGCACATCATAAAATATATATATGTTCATAATTAAAAGAAATTCTCAATGTTGGATGTTTGATATGAGAAGATATTAAAATAGATTCCAACTTGGTCAGATGAATTCAACCTCATATATAATAATGAATTGGTATTCATTTATAATGGAAAAAATTATATAATTGTTTGTAGATCACTATAAATTATAATTTATTTATACCCATTTATATATAATTCTATGTTTAAGTCATTATATTGGTGTTATGTTTTTTTATCATCTTTTTATACAGAGGTCATAGTCTCTGATCCTTGGTCATGGTCCTAATATCTCTATATTGTTATTGATTTCTTATAATATCTTCATATATATATATATATTTATTTTTGTGTCCATTTTATGAAACTCATGGAGATTATTCTTATAGAAATTTTAAAATTCTTATATTTACAAAATATTGATTCAATATAATTAATTGATTTTATTTTTGAATAAAAAAATATTTATATAACCTTTAAAAAACTAGATAATTTCATAAATGCGTTGTTTAAAAATTAAATAAATTTTTATTATTAGCCATTCCATGTGATAATAGAAAAATAAATACCTCATTTATGGTGAGGGTACCTCCCACGTACCCAATTTTGATACTTACATTTTCTAAAGAATGAGATAGAATAATGGTAGAAAGTTTTTTATACTTAACTAATCATATTTGGCTAAAAATATAATAAAAATTTATTAATTACATATTTATGTCAATCTAAATAATATGACAATGAAAAATAAAATACATCATTTATGGTGGTTGTGACAACCCAACTATTTATTGAATAAATTGTTATAGTATTTAGTAGTATTTTCATATTCATATTAAAAAATTAACAAAATAAAAAAATTAGTAGATTTATTAAAAACATTTATAAACTTATTATGGTTAAAATAACTATTTTTAGTCATATAATTTCAAAATAAATTTCAGAAAAAATAAAAATCATAAAATGAATTTTGGAAAATATATATTTTTCAATGAATAATAGAAAATAATCTTTTTCTTTAAAAAAGTTTTTAAAAAATTAGGATATGGATTGGTTTCATATATTAATTAGTTAATTTTTATTTTAAATAATCAAATTAATGTTTAAAAATTTATTTTATACAAGAATTTAGTATAAAAACTTTTTATGTTTAGAAATGAATTTTTCTGAAAAAAAAAACTATTTTTAATTTTATTTCGATAATTTACCCTTATGTTTAAAGAGGATTTAAATTATTCATATAAATCGAGTTGATAGATAACAAGTGAGTTTTTTAAAAAATGGTAAACTATATAATTTATATATTTTAGTTAGTAATATTCAAACCCTCTAATATGACATCTAGTTTATAATAGTAATGTTTAAATAAATTTTTTAATAGAGTGTAGTTTTTCATTATATCATGGTGTTTCATGCATTGTAAGATATTAAATATATTGAATTTATTTGAAATATAAATATATCATAATGTATATTTATTTTATATTCCCTTATATTCATGTTGTTTCATTTCATGCATGCTATCAGATATAATTTTCATATTTTAAAATCATAGGATGTAATATATTATCACCAATAAAAAATTTAAAATCATTAAATTTATTATTGATCTCAGTAATCAAGGGTTTGATATTTGAAAATAACATTATTGACATCCAACATCATAATAAGGGTTAAAAAACATCATCTTTATATAACTGAAAAGGATTTACAACGTCCATATGTAATAACATATAACCGGGTCTGTATGTATGATAACCATCATGGAAAGGGAAGATGGGGGAATGTATGAAAATCATAAATAATTATATATAATGATAGATTTAATTGATAAAAAAATGTAAATTTTATATGGAATGTTATGTAACTCCAACCCATTAATTTATAATGAATTAAAACACACTCTGATTCATGACATATAGGATAAATTTTTTGGTTCATGATCCTTTTACTAGTATAATGATATTTTTTTACAAACTATGAAAATAATAAAAAAAAATTAAATTTATTTGGTTTTATTTCAAAATACGAATTTTATACTTAGAATTTGCTTCAATAATTTTCTAATTCATCAATTTCAATAAGAAATCAATATAAAAAAATGAATTTTGTATACCCAAATGATAGAAATTAACATATAATGGATCATAATATTCATAATATAAATATATGTTATCCATCCTATCATTATATATTATTATAAAAAACTGATTAAAACAGGTTATCTCATATGACTAAATCTAGATATAGTGATGTAATACATTAATCTATAAAATCTCTTCCATAGTTCAACTTAAACTATTTAATAAATTGTAACATTATAACCCTTCTAAGATATTAAGATCCAAAACATTAGAAAGAATGTAACTAAATTTCCAAAATAAACCAATAATTAATCAAAAAACCGAAAATAACTCTTAATTGTTACATAACAAACATTTGAATACCTTAATCATGTATTATCTTGAAACATTTCAATAATAAAAATTACCATAAATCCTCATTTAAATTATTCATTAATCAATAATACTTATTTAAAAAATATTTTATTGGGTAAATTCATTAAATCCAAAAATTCTATATACTCCGTCAATGATATCATAAACCACTTTTTCATCAAATTCAAATTTAGTTCCATGTAATTTGAAAATTTCTAATTTAATTTAATAGTATCAAACATATTTTTATTTCAAATAATTATCTCAACATTATTAATATATTTAATTTGTCCATTTCCTCAATCATGAAATTTCAATTAATTTTAACTTGCCACTTAACCATTTTTCTTTGTCACTGGTACCATTCAACATGTTATTTCATGTCCTTATAAAAAAGTTATTGATGTACAATACTTATTTGATTAAATAATTTTAATAATATATAACATTTTCAATATATTTAAAAAATCTAAATACACAAAAACAATAATCATTCCACTTATTATAAATTAATATCATTATTATCACTATTAACCCATATATATTTTTGAGGTATTTCACCCTCACGCATGGGGAATTCATTTGGATAATTTCCTATATCTTTATTGTTATGTAATTACACATTAGAAAATTATTTCTTACCATTTTAATAATGATCATGGTGTCCTTTTTATCAAAACATAATGAAAATCCATTTTCCTTTTAAGCATGTACGAGGGTGTTTCCTTTCACATGTATCACATGTTGGAAAACCCTTCCTTCCCTTTATTACTTTATCCATTTTTTTAATTTCATCCTATTTATACCTACTATTCTTTCAAATACATAGGAATTAGAGAATTATTTTCTCTATCTTTATATCAAATTATAAAATTTCCCTATATAATGAGAATTTTTGGGATAAAATTTCCCTTTTAGGACTGAAAAAAGCATCAAAAAAATATTCAATAATTCTATTTAGATTACATATATTGTCCTCAACATACCTTTCTAATTTTAAAATTTTTGATTCATTCATATAATATTTTTCCTCTTCTATATTTATTAAACTCAGGGGATGCTTTTATACAACTTGTCATTTCTCATGAGGAAAATACTTTCCCAAGAATATCATTTTCAAATCCTTCCACTAATTGATTGATATTTCCCCCACATCCATTATCTTTAGAATCAACAAAATATTGGATCCACATCTCCTGAGGGACTATAAACTACCATGATAATTTCCCCATATTTACTACTTCCATTAAATAGAAATATATTTTATAATAAACTTATCCATTTCATTGAAAAAATGGATTTTTAGTCATATTTTATATATTTTTCTAACCGATGAACGGGTTTAAAATTTTTATAATGTGTGGTGGATCAGAAGGGTACTCCAGATGAGAAAGGTTATTACTCATAACATGGTTCAGTTATCCCAATATGGTTGTAATATTATCATTACCAATTATAGCTCGAGGTCTATCTTCATTATCATTCCATTGAGGGAAATTCTTATACATAGTATGTTTGTTGATATGGTTCCCATTACTTATATTGTGAACCATTTATTAAAAATGGAATTCACATGATTAGATCATAACATTAGAAGAATAATTTATAATCCCAATCTACTAAAAAAATTAAACATAATTGAAAATTTTATGCATATCAAATCTAATAATAATAAACACTATTTCATTAATGATATCGTAATTCTAAAATCGAATATAATTGTTTAAAAATGAAATTTTATTTAGCCTAAGTATATCTATCTTTATTTCCAAAATTGGTGTAAATAATGGCCAAATTTTCAGACTAGTAGATGATGTTGTCTTGAACAATGATCCATTTTTTGAGATATTTACCCAAAGTACATATCTTCATGAACCACGTCTACTTATATCATCCATACATATATATATTTCTAGGAAAACCAAGTTATATCTTCCATACCATAGATTATGGATAATATTTTTTACTTACCCTCAAATATTATAAATGTTTTATATTCCCTAATCAATGTTTTCATAAATCAATTTCTAAAATATTATACTAACATTAAATTTATAACAACTACAGCTCCTTGGCCTCAGTAACTTGGATATGGTGCCTACTTTATTAAATTACAATAATACTTAAAGAGATACATCCTGAAAAATTGAATAATTTAGTATTATTTTTAATCTTGATATGTACATAAAATTTATATTAAATTTTAGAAAAAAACATTAACCAAGAATTTTATTTTTGAATTCCATTTTTCCCCATAGTGTATCCCAGTATATCCATCACAAAATACAACATAGTATCCTGGGGAAAATAAAACATAATAAATTGAGAGGCCCAAAATCCCAGTATACATAATCATATAGTAGAAGATATGAATAAATAAGGCATAATCAATGTGGCATGGAAAATAAATTAAACATATTCTATTTATTTAATAACTTGATCATAATGATGTACGAAGAAAAAGTTGATCAAATAGTTTCATTTAAATATTTATATTTGCTTAAAACATGACTATAGATATTATATCTAATCATATAATGACATGAAATATATATAAATGTAATCATAATGATGTAATTCATAATCCAAGACATATAGAATATATTTTCAATGATTGTTCCATGACATTTAATAAAAATGAGGATTGTGCTAATATATATTTATAAATGTGTAGGACCTTGGCCAAACCCATATCTAGTTTTTTTATTAAAACCATGAATGCAACGAAGGGCTATAGAGGGCCCCACCCATCACCTATGTTTTCTAATTCATTGCTTATATGAATGGGGGAAACATAGTAAACATAAAAATTCATATTTATAATAGGATATGAAATGTAAATACATTCCCTATTCAATAAAAATAATCATAAACTGTTTAGAATATAGTGAGTGGTATCGACATTGTATATCCCTAGTCAAATTAACATAAATCATACTGATAAATAATAAGGATAGTATCATTAAATTATATCCTCATTAAATAACAACTAACATAAAATAATGTCTTCAAATATATAAGATAGTTCTGAAAGATCACATAGAACATTTCTTGTGGAAAATAATATTTTCGTAAAAATAAAACTTGTTATTTTAAAACTATAATAATCATAATATATTGTTAAATTAATTTTCATTTAAAAATAATAATTACAAAAAATTTGGAAAAACAAAATTTTTAAATAAAATATTGTAAAATTGAGAAGGAATCATAAATAATTTGTTATTTATGGTGATGGTTAATTTTGTACAAGTCGTATAAGTTAAAAAGTTAATTCCATTTGCTTTGTTAAAATCATATAAAGGTTCATCATTTAGAAAACAATAAGTCTATTCCTTTCCAACTATTTTTTAAAAAATAAATCAAGGGTAAACATAATTTTTCTAAATTATTTATCGGATGCTAAAATAATTAAAATAAATTTTGAAAACATGTATTTATAATAAAAAGGATTTTTGAACGAAGAGAGAAATGAAGTAATATTTTCTTAAAATGATTTAATTAATAAATTTAAGTACCAAAGAGGGGATAAATTATAATATTATGTGAAAAAAATGAGGAATTACTAGGGTATAATAAAATAGGTTAAATATACCATAGAAAAATAAAATAATTCTTCCAATCAAGACTTAACAAAAATAATCCAAAATAATGGTGTAATTGTTAAATTAACACATTCCAATTGGTAAATTTTAAATCATTAAACCCATGAAATAAAAAATATCAAATGAAACTTTAGTTACCATGATGATAAATGAATTAATGATATAGCATACAAAAAGGGTAGTATATTATGTATATGAAAATAATAGGTGGCAAATATGGTGTATATATCATGGAAGTATATGTGTATTGAGAAACGCATACCATGAGTCTGACTCATCATGTATATTATATATCAACCTGAATAATAATCTTAGTTTAATTATTTAATTATGTATGAATTTTTTTATGTTTATTATTTATTTAATTTAACTTTCTACCATGTTATATATAATTACATATTCAATTATGTTTACATCGTATGATTTGATGATATTTCCCTTATGAATAAAAAATGAATTCGGTGGGATAAATATGGTCGAAAAAAATATTATATAAAAATATACATAATAACAATCATGAATTAATTTTTATATTTATAAATCAATTATAATATTATAAAAAATCTTGAATGATGGATATGAAAATTTTATTATGTCAAAATCAAGGGAACAGTATGGTGTATGTATGCATGAATAATTATTCCATTTTTCAATCATCATTATAGAAAGAATGTAAGTCATATTTTATCATTCCATAGTAATTATAATATCATATATATATATATATATATCATATAATATTTTTAGGTATACTGATATATATCATCTATGTGGTGTGGTGACGAAAAGAGAGTCACAACACTACGTAAATGTGGTAGTCCACACATAATTGGGTGATGTTATCATTTTTTAGTGTTAGAAATAATATGATATACTATCATTAATAATGATAAATATTAAATGTATATTATGATAATTTAATATATATCACATAAAATCATTATTTTTTTCATCATCACTTTCCATGTAAAGCATTAGTGAAGATGAATCACATTACCTAATGATGTGGTAGTCCATCTTACACACGAGCTATGTTATCATGTCCCCTATGGAATCGAAGGATAGAAAGGTTTATATTATATAATGATTCTAAATATATTATTATGTTATTAATATTATTTATATAATTTAGATACATCACCATACCCATCCATGAGAGGGGGTAATAGGAGTACGAAAAACATATGTTTTTGAGTATATAGTTTGTTGTACATGTGAATTATGGTTTCATAACCCATTTGTTAGAAATGTTGGAGGATGTTGGTAATTAGCTTAACATAAAAATTTAGTAGTTTATTTAAGATTATATGTTTATTATATCATTATGGATTAATAATAATTGAAGGTGGTAGTGGAGGGAATTAAATAAAAACAATCATTGATAAATGTTACCTCTTCTTTGTGAAATGCATTCTATTAACGAAATTAAATTTATTTAAAAATAAATATATCATATTGAATAGTGAACTTATTTATGTTCACATACATGGTCTATATTTTCATACATTATATCGAATATTCTGTTCATATTTAAAAATCTAACGGTGTTACACTTACAAATATTTGTGACATAAATCATATTAGGAACATATAGAAAGATGGTTGTGGTTGTGTTATGGGACTCAAAAATTCCTATTTCCTGTATTAAGGAATTGATGAATTTATTTCTAATGATAATTTTTAATGTGTATAAACATTTAAGGTGTGAAAATAAAAATAATTAAGGAATAGTACCTATAAAATAGTTGTAAATTGTTTAAAGTGTTACATGATTAATTGTAATAATGAGAATGGTTCCAAATTGAGAAATACATAAGTTGTTGGACGTGATGTCGTTAAAAAATGTTTCTAATGTTTTTTTTTGATTATGCATGATTTATATAGCCTGTGTTGACAATGAAATTGTGTAGGGGTTTTTGAGAGTAGTAATTTAGTGGTGTTTTTAAATGTTGGGATAGTGTACATGGGGAAATATTTATAAACTAGATATAACCCATTTTTTTAATTATGGGGAAACATATGATATGTGTTTTGAGATGTGTGTTTGAAATTTTAGATCAATTTCACCATGATGATTCCTATATTTTAGGAGATAGTATAAAATAAGATAAAATGAAGCTCCAATATTTGGGAAATATACCCCCTTGGATTTAGATAATAGAGGGGAATGAACGTTCCATGAAAAATTATCTCATTTTATATTGTTATTGAGCACGACCCAAGGTATGTTGTACCAAGTATTGTCAACTTAACTATAGAATTTGTGCTGCATCACCCACCTATTTTTCTATGTGGAGAGTGGATCTAATGTATCTAAGTTAGGTATTTAACTCATCCATAATCTTTAATATCACTAAGATACTGCTCCTAATAAATAGTTAAGCATAAAACATATATGTTACATTGACTGTTGAAGTGCTGGTGGGATATGCATTCATTATATGTGAAGATTGGGGGAATATCATTGAATTACTTCTAAGAAAAGTTCCAAGATCACTATTACCCTAAGACCCTGATGTAGATGAAAACTAAAGAAATTATGGAATAGAATCAAGAATTTATTATGGTCATGGATTATGCTTGTTTCTTCATAGATTTTTAGTGTTTTTATACAACATTTACTATAGATGAGGCATCAGTGGAAATGTGTATTTAGAATGTACTTCTATGTGAGATCAAGTATCAGGTAAATGCCTTTCATTTAGAAGTAGTTTGATGAGGCAGTGGACCAAGATATCATATAAAAAGGGAAACTAAATGAATATTCTAGCAGTAGATATATCATTTTATTTTTGTGATCAAGGGGTATGTATTCTAATAGTATAAAGCACAAAAATGAGATTACCCAATAGATAAATTTCTATAAATGTATCCAAGTAAGATTATAATTCCCTCATATAGGTTCTTTAGTCATCTTATATTACTTTTAATGGCCGATCCACATGTGATATCAATTTCTTCAACCACTAGTGGAATTTTGATCACATGGATGGATGGTTCATATAATGAGGTAATGTATGATCCGAAAATATGTGGTCAGTGGGGGGGATCTAGGTTGGAAGACAACATCAGTAAAGGGTTTTATACCCTATATTATTTAGTAAGTTAGAGTTCAACAGTCCATACCAGTCATTTTAGGGGATATGGTACTTTAGAATAAGGTCTTTCATTTCATCAATGTAGAGAAACATCGGGAACTTAGACTGGAACCCAGTGTATAAAGGTTTCCTCCCATCACATAGTTCAGAATGCACCTTGTAGTGGTGAGGATAGACCATTAAATATTTGAGGTATAATTGATCTATATTTCACACATTGTAGTACACTATTTGATACAAGGGCCAAAAATACATTTATATTTCCAATATTTGTGAACTTTTTAGGTCTAGTACTGAAATATATGGGAGGGGTTACATCTATTGACATGTCGTTATGAGTATGAGAAGAAATAATTCGACATTATATGAATTTTTTCCTCAATGATGGTTTTTAAAATCACCTTTTTGACTTTTATATAAATGATATTTTATGTCCTTACATGATACTAGGGATGGACTATATGGTTAGATACAAGAATTACATTGAATTTTACCATCGAACAGTAAGGTTCACATCTCGTGATGTTGATAATTATGTCCATCTATGTGAATATAATATTTTTGTAGGATATACAAGGCTTGCTCATCCAAAACTGGGTGATATCACAACCCATGTATTGATCCTTTTCCAGGTTGATGAGGATGTGGAGGATAATGTCTTTCCTCTTTTTGTGGATCTATTTTAGGATTTTTTTTTCTTAAGTACTTCTCCAGGAATCTACATGAGAGTTAGACTAAGTTCACAATTTATTTCAATCCTAGAGATGACCTAATGTATATTCCTTTATATTGGATGGAACCAATAGAGATTCAAGAATATTATAATCAATTTTAGGAATTAGAGAATAATGGGTTTATTTGATTCGGTATGTATCCACGAAGATATCATGTCATCTTTTATAAGAAGGATAATGGGACATTGATGGTTTGTGTCCATTATTAAATGTTCAAATAGATGATACTTCATAAATGATATCCTCTTCTACACAATGATAAACATTTTTACCAATTAATGGATTATTATATGCTTCCCATAGCATATATTATGTCAGCATATGATTTGATAAGGGTGAGAGATTCAGATATAACATGGAATACATTTAGAAGAATCTATTGTTTTAATGAGTTCTTCTTAATTCATTTGGGTTGATGAATGATCTAAAATTGTTCAAATCCTTCCTAAAAAACTCTTTCAATTTTACCTTAATCATTTTGATGATTTTTTTGTGGATGGGATATTGGTGTACTTATAAAATATTGGCAATAAGGCTACACATATTGACATCAACATGTGCATAATGAAACACCACTAATTATACCCCATGATATGTTATTTTTATATCTTGATTAATAAGGTACATTCCATTATTCACATCATCATAGAGGAAGGTGTGTCAATGGACCACAAAGGTTCATGATGTTGTATCTTGAGAGTATTATTGGAATTGTTTTGATATAAAAAGCTTTATATGATTAGTGGGTTATTATTTAAGATTCTTTAATGACATTTCCCACAGGAAAGTCCCAATTTTCAGGCTTGATCAAAAGTGTTAAATGATTTGAGTTGTCTAAATCAAGAGATAATTACTTTTAGGAGTAGGAAAAACACTTGACTATTGCACAGATTGTTACCTTAACCAATCTGAGTAAAGAGTATAAATTTATTTATAATTCACTTGGGATTGTACATGGGGAATTTTTTGTGAAGTTTGATTGATTTTTGGGGTATGTATCATAATAACCTAGTCTATGTGAATTGAAATATCCTATACATTATCTAGAATTGGAAGTAGTGGTTTAGTCCTTGAAATGGTAGTGGACTTTCCGTTTAGTTGAGTAGATTATTGTTTTTACAAACCATAAAATCCATATGTACATATTTTTTAGGGTTATTTAGTCTATCGGTAGTAGATATGGTTTGAGTTAATTAAATATTTTTAATTTTTGTTAGATTATAAATCACGGAATGGAAACAGAGTTGAATATTCCATGAGTATAAAGGAACAATCTCAAGTAGTTTGGGTGAATAGTTCTCATTGGATAATAATTGGTTTGATTGCTAAAATGAATTTATTTGTTCAGGAAGAGTATGTTGTAGTAAAACATATGACCTTTTCTACTGATTCATGTCTTTTGAACCACTTTAAAAGGATGGAGTAAAAGTATTGTGAATTTTTTTTCATGACTTTTCGAAATGTGGGGATCCTCCTTCAAGTTGGACTATTGATATGTACAAAATTATTTAGGTTTTTGGCCATGTTATTCTTCCTACTTGTATATAAAATGAGATGATACATGAGTATCATTATTCATTGTGGGAGTCTCACTCTAGTTTTACCAAAATTCAATGCAATCTTGGTAGATAGTATTGTTTTTTGGGAATTAAAAAGGATACATCATTTTTTTTAATAAATTATACTTCTGATAATGAGTAAAGGACTTTCATAATCGTCCAACAAGTTTGTTATAGCCATTTTCCATCCAGAAATAGATGTTGGTGAATTTTACTATTAAATTTATGGTTGGTATCCTGAAAAAATCCTAGAAGAATGATATCATTTGGATGATTTTCTATCAGTTAACTATGGTGGACCAATTCAGACAGATTCTAGAGAAATTCACTATAGACCAGCTGGGTGATGAGTATATCCATGAGGTCGAATGTTTTCATGGGGTATCCTTGATTATAATTTCATATTTTGATTCATGAATTACATCATTCTTATAAAAATGGATCTATGAGGCACGAGGATGCATGGTATTTTAGATAATGACATTTCACCAGCATAAAGACAAGAAATCCGAACATATTATTCCATTACTAAAAGAAATGTTGAGGGTGTGTCTTCTTGACATTGGGGGAGCTTTGGAAAAAAGTAACAGTTATTGATTATGTCTATAAAAATATTTTCCATGATTTTTATTATATGGAATAATAAAATTCAATATATAGTAGGCCATTTAAAATTCAATTATGTGGGATGGAAGTAGAGGAATCAGTGTTGTTGGGACCGAGACTCATGTTGGAGACATTGATTAAGGTTCAGTTGATTTAGAATAATATGGTTATGATAAATAGTATGTTTTATTCTTATGTTGACTGAAATCATTTTCCTTTTGAGTTTACGTTTGTTGAAAATGTATTTTTTCAGGTGTTTCCAATATTAGGACACGTTTGGATATATAAATAAAGAAATATAGTGCCCAAATATGTAGGTTTCATTGATATTTTGGAGAGGATCAAACCTGTAGCATATCGATTTTCTCATCTAAAATCATATGGTGGTATGAATGATGTTTTTCATGTCTCCAATCATATTTACTATCACCCAAAACTTTCTAATGTGATCAATATTCATGAATTGGTTCTTGATAATGATGTTCCCTTGAAGGATCATCGATTTCTTATTTTTTATCACAGTGAGAATGTTTGTTTGGGGACGGACATTGTCTTTGGTTTGAGTCATGTAGTAGCACAGTACTATATATGTGGAAACATTGGTGATGGGGTTGATCTGGGTGACCAATAAACCACACATTTTAACTTATAGGATTTTTAATTCTTGAGATTTTAGATCGAGGAAGAGTTGTTATATGGTGGGGATGCTATAATATTTAGAACATTCGTTGAGGTATCTCCTTGTTGAAATTTTATGTTACATAATATTATAATGGTTTAGGAAATGTCTCTTAATAATTTGAGGGGATATGAGGTAGTCCTAGGGTTTAGGGTAATAATAAAGGATTAAATAAGTCTAGACAATGTGAGGATCACAATTAATACTAATTTCATGCCTTAATTTTGTAGGTTGTTTGGGTGGATTCCTCGTTGACACACCATGCATGGGTATCCTAGAAACCATGTGGACTTGGAATGATAATATCACGTGATATCTAAACATTTTGTTAAACTATCCAGTCTTTATAGGAGACCACGTGACTCAGGTCTCCTATTGGATAGAGGGTGGATCACAGTTAGCCCAAAACTTGGCCAAACATGTTAAAAAAATATACACCTCATTAAAAAGAGGAAATTCCTAATTACCCACTTAGGATTTAGGATTTCTTTCATTATTTTCTACTGATATCTATATCTAGAATCTTGGGTGACCAACCTAGAATATCCCCCACTTTTATTGATCATTATGCATTGATTTTGATTCATTTAAAATTTTGTTGGGTAAAAATGAAGATTTGTTTGATTCTATTACTCTTAGATCCACTATTTTCTATTAGAGATTTTTATAATTGTTTTTTCCCTCTAAATCCTCTAAACCCCTCTTTCTAGTAGATTATATTTTTTGGAATAGATTTTGTTTTATGTTTTAATCATGGACTACTGTTAAGTAAGCATTCATCTATGAACTAGATGAAGGTTGTATATATTTATATCTCATATTCTTGATGACTTTATTTTTGAGTGTTTTTTTGTTATTTGGTTCCATTATAATATTCAATTATATCTTTGGTATGAAATGTTGAATTAGGGTTCTAACTTATCTGATAAACCCCTCCACATCCCCATTAGATCCATTAAAAATATTAGAATAGGCATTTGGTCACCCATGGGGTGAACCACTCCCCTGAATATGAGAATTAAATTGTTAAATGATAAAATGATGGGTTTTTGAGATTAAGCCAATTAAAATCATTCTATTAAATCAAAACTATATAAAAAGGATAGTTTTATTAATAATAATGAGTTAAATGAGTTATGTATTGTTTTTGGATAAATATGATGAATTTTAAAAAAGGAATGGCCTTGTGGTTAAATGAAATAATGGGTTGGAAAATGGTTTTAATGATAAAATGTTTTATATACAGAAACTGAGATCATGATGATTGAAATAAACCATAAAATTTTAATAAATTAAATGATGAAACCATGTTTTATTTGTTAAAGAAAATGTACACTAGTTTTCACTTACAAATAGTGTGACTAATGGTTGGTGGTATGTCGGATTAATGATAACCTCCCTTGGGAGGGCCAGAATAAAGCTCCAGGCACCCATATGCATTATAGTTTTCCAAGAAATCACGGATTCCCCAAACTCCAAATGGTACAGATAGGATGTTCTATATCATTATTTGTAGTTCATATATGAAGTTCCAAATCTTAATTAGATACTAGGACAAATGCTCATTGATTTCAAACATATGACCCCTTTTAAAAATGATTAAGTTGGATGGCATGGTATAAATAATTATAAATAAATATGGGTAAAATGGGTAACTAAGAATAAATGTGATTTTATTAAATACTATTAAATAATAAAACATGGTTTATTTTTTCAATAATAATTATTTACTATTCTTATTCATACACTATATTACCCATGATAATGTTGAATACACCATTAGTTTTGGCTTACTATGTTTTAATCATACCCTGCTCAGGAAACCATTGGGTATAAAAAACATCATGATTTCATGTCAATACAAGGGAAAGGCCCTCTGCTAGATGGTTAATTATGGGTTCAGGTTGGAACATGGTTGACTGGGTTGGACTGGATTTTGAGAAACATTTTTTATATGTTCAGCATGTATTATTTTCTATTCTTTTTTAACATGAAATATTGACATGGAATGTTTTTAACTATTGTATTATAGGTACTTAGTTTTGAAATGTGTTACGTGATGTTTGTAGTATTTTTTTAGCACATGTTTTTGTTTATTTTTTCCTCTTTTTTTTAATCAATTAAATTGGGTATGGTATTCCTAAAAGAATCATTATACCCTCACTAATAGTTGGGAGCCCCTATAATATAGGGAGGTGTGCTTAAGGTCATGTGGTGAATTAGATCGGGGCATCACATATAGTGACACTTGGGTCAGTACATTTCTAGATGTTTTTCTTTAAATCCCATAAATTAAATAAAGGAACAATTCAAAACATATTCATTGGAATAAAATTACACCATATATATGAAAATTTGATGCACAAATATTAACATGTCTCGTGTAGTTGAAATTTAGATCATGAACTATTGAAAATATTTTCAAAATAGAATCAAAACATATTTAAATAAATAATTTGACATGTAACATTAATTACCACAATTAATGAATTGATTATAAAATTATTTTCCAAAGAAGATGCATACATAAAATATAATTGAAATATGTATGTTATTTTAAACATTCCTCAATTTATGTTGTTTGAGATAATAAACCCATAAATTGGATTCTTTCTTATTCATATACATTCCAACGTCCTATTTTATATTTTTATGTTTATTGTTAGTATATACTATTTCTATATTCACATCTATCATTGTGAATGTCATTAATTACTAATTTATTTATTAATTTACTCATAATTTTTTATTGAAATAAATATTTTGGTTGAAAATAATTTTTACATACCTAATTCAGCTCAGCATATCTGTTTCATACACCATGACCTCGGGGTAAAAACATCCATAATGCTCGTGAAGGTGGATAATATATTTTTTCAATGTTCTAGAGTTCATTGGTTATATTCTGGAACCCATGGTGAGTATTTACATGAAAAGTGTAAAAACCTGTGTTTTTAGTAATTTTAATTCCATGGAATTAATTTAATTCATAAGATTATATGAAATATGTATAAAACCATTATATATTATTAATAAAATTTAAATTTTAAAATTTATAAATTAATTTAATATGAAAAAACAAAACATACATGTGTTTATTTAAAATAAAAAAAAATTCATTCATTGAGTTTATAGTCGACATGCACCACGTGTGGTGATTTCATATTCTATTGAATTAATGGTAAGAAAGTATGGTAATGGTTTATCTATTTACAATAAAAAAATTTAAAATTACCATTTTTATTCACTAAAACCATTTTATAACCATTATTGTGAGGTGGTGATGAAAAATTAACTATAACTTTCATTTTTTTGTAGTGTACACATATATATGATTCATGTTTTCATTTTATATAATATGTAATGGAGTGTGATATTTGTTATTTCTTAAAAAAAATTCATAAAAAAAATTTACATAGTTTTTATTTTATGTTGGTCCTAGAGAATTTATTAGAGGATTAAAATTAAAAAATCGTGAATAAACATGGTTAAGATGGTTAAATATTCCTTTTAAATTATCATTTATATTTAAATTGTAGCCTTTGGATAAGGGTTTTATGGAAATAAAAAATCATTATTAACCTGGAATATTAATGTTAGAGAGTTATTTGAGTACAATATTTTGATATAATCAAACTCATATTTTATTTCATTGGAATGGATTTATTTAGTTCCATTTTATATAAAAATATAAATAGTATTTTGTTAAATATTCAATATTTAGTTTTTAAGAAAGCATTTTGTAAAATTAAAAGTGGAAATAAAGAATTTTATATATTATTAAAGAATTTTTATCATCTATACAACTCATAATAATTTTTTAGAGATTTTTAATCTACTAATAAAAATATTATTTATCATTAAATATAATTTATTATCATTTTCACGACTATTAACATTATTTTTATTCAATGATATCTAGATAACCATTTAAATTTTATTTAATAAATAAAATTACTACTTACATATAATTTTTATCCCTAAATGTAGTTAAATTATCTATTGCATACAATTATTATTATTTTTAATATATGTAAAATTGTTTATAATAAATTTTCTCCAGTATGTACAAGAAGTGTATCGACATTGAACAAGTGCTTTAGATCATTATAAAATTATCTAAAATTAAAAAAATTAACAACTAAATATAATTATATACCCATTATTATAGTAATATATATTCTCTATTAATATTTTTATCCTTATCGTAATCGTAATATCGTAAATGAAATATTATGTTATATAAAGTGACAATATTTTAAATACCTATAACGGAAAATGAAGCAATAGTCTTTATGAAAACATTGTCTCCAAAAATAACATTTTAATAAGATATCATAATGGGAGTTTCCTAATAAACTCATCCACCCATTTTGGAATATGTTTTTATGCTATTTATTAACATTACACATTGATAAAAAAATTTATATGTTATTTTCATTTTTATGAGGTCTAAATATTTCCTTGGTAACTACATATTTATGAATAAAAATAAATTCTTAGTTATTACATAATTTTTATATTATTATTAAAAATATTAAAAAATTACAAAATAGTATTTTTTTGATGAAAAATTTAATTTTAATATTTTTTCACAAAAAAATTAAAATATATTTTTAAAAAGAAATGTATTTTAAACCAATATAATAAATTAATTATCAATCCTAAAATAGTAACAACACATTAACAATCATTAATTTATTTTATTTAAAATATTAATAATAAATTTAAAAAAAATATTTATCTTGTGTGATTATAATAACTTATTATCATAAATAAACATTTTGTACATAAAAATGGTCTCTTGATGTTTTGTTACGTCATTTTTAAACTTGGATATGCCACCCATCTAGATGTATGAATGTATGTAATCAAAAATTACATAAAAGAATTAGGGGATACAAAAATTCCATGAACAATGATCACATTTTCATTTCTCAATGACCACCTAGATATCAGCTCACCTCCACCATGTTGTTCCAGCATCATAACACAATCCGGGTCGAACTATTTTCTTACCTTTACCCTATCCAATAGATAATATTTGACAACCATTTGAGAACAATTCATGTAGTAATGTTCCTAATAACCATCCATTAAATACATGGAAAATAACCTCATTAGATTCCCCTACTCTTAAGAAGGATTCCCCCAAAGATTATATGTGGTCTACATCTTATAGATAAGATCATCTACTATATCATTACCTTTCCCTGGTGGATAATCCATATCAGAGTGAAACATATATATAGGTACTATACCCAACACATCTTTTATTGAATTATTACACTATGTGTGAATATCTAATAAAGGTTTTATTTGTTAGTGTAGGCAACCAAACTATCTAAAAGATAGATAATGATACTCATAGTTGAATGCATAAAAAAATCCGCTAGTTCTACGTCTTGGGATGGATAGTTCCACTTATGTGTTTAGAGATTTCATGAACCAAAAGGTATTACCATCCCCATATATATCAGTATAAATCTGAAAAATATTTAAGTTGAATTTTAGTATACTGTGTATCTAATCCATCTATAACGTAGAACTAACGGCAGAGTTGTAGTCAACATCCTATTTAACTAAGAAACATCATCAATCTAGCCTCAAAATATGATCATTACTCTCATTTTCATCTGTTCTATTATCTTTGTTGAGAGGGAGGATAATACCATAGTAAAATTTCAATACTATCATACTAAAAAAAGAAGATCCTGATCTAGAATATGTTTTTGGGAATATTTCTTGGACCTCAATACATACACTTTTTCATAAACATTGGATATACCTATCGCATGAACCACATACCACATGAACGTAACCTCTTGAATCCAAAAGTAACACTTAAACATATTTGGGTAAATTTTATGTTATTGAATCATACACAAGAATATCCTAACACATCTATCATGCGAAACTATAGTCGATGTTTTTTAGGATATAATCAATGAACTCTATGAAAAATATTATAGATATTTATTAGATATATTTTTCATGGCATCCATGAACACTTCTGATTCATTATTCAATACAAAAATAATCACTGTTTAGTTTTGAATTATATACCTACTCTGAAATTCCACCTTCATGATGTCCTCCTCTCAATGTTAAATCTTTTGATACCTCTAATTTGATATCATTTATAGACGGAAATGGGGATCCCAGAAAATGGTCAAAAATATCTTAGAATCTCATTATGTGATGAGAATTCTTCACAATAACTTGATTTATCTTCTGGTAATCTACACAAAGTATAATACTACTAAGCTCATTCAAAGAAAACAACATAGGGGAAACCGAAGGCGAATTACCCAGCATGATGAAGCCCTTCCAGTCCAATTCTTCATGATGTTCTTTTTAGATATTTCAAATTATTATATGTTATATGATTGGGGGGAACTGAAATAGGTTATGCACCCAGAAATATATCAATTGTAATGTCCACTATTTTATTAGGAGTAAGTCCAATGAATTTGTTTTGGATGATTTTTGGATAGAGATCTATGACTTGAAGAAAAGTATATGGAGTTGGTTCTGATACTACTAAGATTTTAAATCATTCCATCTATGTTCTGATAATCCTATGATGACACAATTGTATTCAAACAATAATTGGTCATAGTTTTCAACATGTATTCATTAGAAAATTCCCGCCCTTCAGCGATGAAAATGGAAACAATATTTGAGGGCTGTCAATTTGAGATTAAAATATGGAGAAGAAGTCCATATTGATAGTGACACTAAATCCCATTGAATAAAATAGATTAATTCCTATAGATGTTGATTAAATAAAATGAAAATAGGAAAAAATAATAATCATTGGTCATGGTTCTCTCTCTCTCAAAATAGTGAATCATGGTAAAACCTGACTAGTATGTCGTGTCCAAGAACAAATTATTTTCATATGAAATCATGTTCTAATCATGTATCAAAAAATGTTGTAGATAACGTAGTTATAATCATAATTATGAATCGAATTGTATAAGGTCCCTCACTACCATCTAGTAATGTTTGGACCACTATATAAACATATCCAATCATTGCTACATAACATACCCTAAGACATGTGACTAGTTTAAGTCGAGATATAATTCTATGATGAGGAACACATCCAGACCCTAGGTCAGATATCACTTCTATAATTTATCCACATGTATCTTTATCCAACAATTCATTGTGAAAATATGTTTTTGATGCCCCTTATTTCAGATATCTAGGCTTCTCCTCTAAGATTAAATATAATTAATATTATAATGAACGATATGTCCAATATTTATGCACTCTAGAACCAATTTTTTAGGGATTGATGAAGTCATAATCTACTAAGTATTCATTCCACTATGATGATTTATGTATACAAACATCCTATTCCTCTTACCATAGGTTTAACTAAAGGTATTAGTATGAGGTCCACCATCATAGTAATAAAATATGAATGATGATTCATTGTCCACTAGTTCTTTCATTACCATCCTGGGTTTATGAATCACATAGGTATATGCTTGTAGATTCACAGTCCTGAACTAGAGTCTCAACACCGTTCCAATTATGATCACAAACTTCATCACTTTATATGTCTCAACTCTTGTTAATATTGGGGAAAAACAAATTTCTATAATGAATTCCAAGTAAAGATAAATTGACATTGTCCCATAATTATGTCAATTAAATCATGTTTTTGGACAAACTATATAATACCTAGATATAAATACATGATGATATCCATGAATGTCACCCACATGAGACCCTCTCATCTTCTATCCTAGATCAAAACATACCACAAGTGCCCAATAATGCAATGAACTAAAAAGGTCACGAAATTCACCTTCTAAAATTCAAGTTTCTCTAAAAATATAAATATCTATTTTATAATACCAATTTATTCCTCAAAATCTCATGGACCCCTAGTTACCAATAACGATGGAGAGTCATAGAGTGTAAATACTTATTAATTATCTAACATATTCCTATAGAATCCTCCATCTTGTTGGGGAACTATGTAGAATAATCATATTTGAAGTGGTCCATTCACCTAAACTATTAGAGTGGGTGTGTGAGAATAATTTTTGGAATCCTACTACATAGTATATGATACCAATAATTTTTTATGAGGTGGAAACATCTGAAACATGAAGATAATATTTAATAAAATATACATCCATGTGGATAAATACTAATCAAACAATAGGATCACATAATGGTTTCCCCACGAGTCTCAGTTTAGCCAAATTCATAACCCCATAGTACTAACCAAGTTTTGTATCCTTTCATGTTGTCTATATATAAAGAATCAAAAAAATAAAAATACGTTTATTTCATCTATAATTTCCATAAATGAAATATCCCAATAACATTGAATGTCAGAAAATAGAGAAACTCTCTTCAATAAAAATCATAAGAAAAGGAATTTAATTGTTAGACTAATGTAAAAAAATAAGAATATAATTTGAATATGGTTCTATATATTCTATCAAGATGTTGGAATGTGGAAAAAACATTATTTAATAGTAACATAAATATAATTGTTGAAATATCAGAGGTTTATTACCCATGTATGGGCCAGACACAGGGAAACTCCCATACCAAAGTCCCACACAACAATCTAAATTATAAAATTTCCAAGAAATGTTCAAAGGAATTGAATAAACATTCCAATAATACTATTTTTTAACACCTCAACCTGAAGGTAAACAAGTGTTATAAATGACCTCAATCATTCATCGCCATATGCAAGATGTTGATAAAATAAATTGAGAGTACGTGTTACTAAATTGAATTTCTATAACATATGTATCAGTCCATAAAATTATAATATGAATAAAAAAATATAATAATATATATATATATATATATTAAACATGTGTAAAAATGTAGATAGAATAAAAATCAATCAAATTAATAAAATAAGGGTTCCTAGTGTTGTGATAAAAAACATAGTACAAAAATGAAACATAAAAAATGATAGTTTCCTCTCAACTCCATCTCAGTCAGCCACAAACATCATGATCCTCCTCTTATCCCTCAGCCATGGGCCCATTTCCCTTACTCATATCCCTATGTAAAAATTTTGCATGTGCATCCATATTATGGTATTCAGGGTAATTACGAAACATAGTAGGAGATAAAAAAACATTTTAAAATTTTTTTCACAAGAATAAAGTATTTAATCCATGATAACAATAAATAAAAATAATTCAAGACACACACTGTCATATAATGAGAGGTTTTTCTCTAACCATGTTTCTAAAAACCCTTGACTATACCTTCTAGACACCATGTTAAATGGATAATAGATATTTATTTAAATTAATTTATATCCAATGCTTTTATATATGTCACTTGATATACTCAAGGAATTGAATGTATATGATACTTGGTATCTAAAGTAATTGAGTTTACACTCTACTTAATATCCAAAAGGTATCAAGTTTCAGCATGATCCTCTAATTCCTAAAGCCATCTATTTTTTCTTAGGACACAAGGATATAATGCCCTAAATTCATCATCATCACTTGTTATGTGTACATACTCTATAAGGTGAAATTACATCATGATAGTCACCCATAAAAAGTATTTTGAACAAATATAGAAAAGGAAATATTCTATAGAACAAGGTAAATCATGAAAAACAATGTTAGTAGTAAATAATGAGAAATTTATTAGAATAATTTAATGAAACATTTATAGATTTAATTCTTGTAAAAAATATACTCTATTAGTTATCATGTAAATAATGACCACAGATGCATAACACATCAATATACAAAATAAAAATAAATTACCATCAATCAAGAAAATTACTATACAAACTCATGAATCACACCTTGTAAACCACTATATATGAGATTCCCAAATGAAAATAAACATAGTACCTCATGGTTTCTAATATCAATTTCAGGGTTTGAAAATGGTTCTGTCACCTAAGTCCCTATCACAATTCTTGTGAAATATCTAACCCACCAGAAACTCCCAAATTATATCACTATTAATGGCAGTCATTATATACAGTTGGAAGACAATATAACTTCTATCCTTGAATGGGTATTAAGAAAAAGGATAACAGAAAGGTATTGTGGTACATTTACGGTACTAAGGAATAGATTCGTAATTCATAAAACACACATGATATTGATTTAGCCACCATTGTGATGAGGTGTACCAAAAGAGATGACCATGGTGCTTGATTAATATATACAATGCAGAGAGTACCAGACATGAACCTATATAGTGTAGAAAGAAAACAATAGTGTAGAACATAGGATCTTAATATACAACCACATAAGTAAATCTGTACGATATGATGTCATAACTACATCCCATCAAGACTTTGAGAAGGTGTGAAAACATGGATAAGAAATCAGTAATTTTTAGGGATCGTCATGGGTAAACCCCTCATGAACGCCCCTTTATTTGTAAAAGAACTACCCATGTATAAGATTAAAACATTTTTTTGACCCCATAACTCTCAATCACGTAAATCATTTCCCCAATATTTGGAACTGACCTATTAAATGATGTATGTTGTTGTTTGTATCAACACGATTCAACATCCTTGAATATCCCACCATGGTGAATTATATAGTGAAAAATAAATTAGTTGGAATCTCTATGGCAGAACCCTATCATTTATAGCATGGAATAAATTTCATAGTACCACTATTCTTTATCCACCTCCACTATAGTCTGGTAAATCATGATTTTGGAAGAATGGTCACCAAATAATATATTATGTCTCCATATGTTTCTTAGAGCCCAAAATTATTCACCCCAAAATTTTATTAAATGTGAATCTTATTATTGATCTTTGGCCTGAAAGAATATGATTTGGATTGAATTGGGTGTTTCATTTTTTAATACCAGGTCCTCTTGCACTCATGATGATTTGGTACTCTTTCAAATGGATGACCATATAGAATATATTTATTGGGATATTGATTGGAACCTATATTATCAATCCAAATAGGATCATCCTTCGATTCTTTTTGTTGGGAATTATTATATAATTTTAAATTATGTAAATTTTCTTGTACTACCAATTATATGACGATTAAACTGGCTCTTTATACATTTTAATTTTTTACCACTAATCTAGAGGAGTCTGGAGGGACTCACAATTTTTCTGGTGAATCTAGTCAAGATTCACATTGGCATGATATTCTCATTAAAGAAGATATATTACACTAATGGTAAAATAATGTTATGAATATAATGACTAAATTAGATAGGTTCATTAATCTATATATATATAGGATACTCAAAATCAATAAAATTACACTAAATTATATAGATATACTATTAAGAAATCCATAGTGTTATCTAGGAATGATTTAATATATATTTCTTATTATGAAATGATTTTAGAGGACCCTATTTTATAATATATTAGTGATTATTCTGATTATGTTACTAATGTTATGAACTACACTACGCGTTTTATATGTGTCTTGAAGATATAAATCTTTAATTTTTTAAGGAACATTAAACACTAACTTATCAAAAATATAAAAATGTTGAGATATTAAGAAACGATTGCATACAAATTAGATTTTACATGTGTGATATAATTGGAAATAAAATTGATCATAATTTTAATTTTGATTATTGGTAACATCCATTGGAATAATTCACCTTATCATTTGTAGGTTTCTTTTATAAATTGAATGGATAGGATTCTATACTTTCCCTAGAAGGGTACATTTTATAAATAAATTTTATAGATGATTATGAGGATGGAACCTTGACCAATCTTGAACAATGATAATAGAATCATTAACCTGTCTAATATGCACACCCAAATTGCTGAAAAAATTATATAATATTATATAAATGTTCATGTGCTTATTTTTAATTGATTGTTTCTTCAGTGTGGTTATATGGAAATGTGGGGTTAAAAAACATTGGTGTGTCGAATCATGTATATTTATTTATTGAATTTTTTATTAAATTTTTTATTCAATACATTATGATGTATCTGATTGTGGTCATCGTATTTCATATATTATGAAGTGAATTAGATTATTGATGATGATAATGGTTGCAGGAATCTACTTTGATGTGAAAGAAACATATTAATCTCTCATTTGAATCTTATGAATGAACTATTCTCATTTTTTGATTCTTTCTTCATATTTTTCTGTTGATTGGTCTACACAAGGAACTATAGTCTATGCTCTTATTGCATATATTGACCACTAAAATACTATTATTATTTTATGGATCTCAATTAGTATGGGGGAAGGATTATCTATAGCTATGATAAATTAAAATATAGTTTCTACATTTAATGTATATCATTAAATAGTCGATGCTACATGTAATGACATGATTAGATTCAGGTTAATGTTATATAGTATCTAATTTATGATGGGGTTGGAATATTTGGTCGATGGTGTGATTAGGATGATTTATTTTATCATGAACCATTAATTCATTTTAAATTTTTTGTTTTTATCTTCCTTTATGGGTGTTTCTCTAGTTTTTAATTGAATGAAAAATCAAAAAATAGAGGATACCATATTAAAGAATTCTTTTTAATAGTTCTATGACTCTATATTTATCATTATATCATTTTACCCCATAAAAGGATGAGATTTTGTGTATCCATGAAGGATTTCTGTTAAAAATTAATATAATTCACCACTTAACTCATTGTCACTCAAATTATTAGAGGCTTGGATATTCATCCTTATGAGGTGATTTGAGTAACTACAGTCAATGTTTATGATACTTCGTAATGTTATCATTAGAAATATAAAATTATAATCATGAGATTATATTTAATTTGTTATGTGAAATATATTTTCCATCATTACTATAATTTATTTTGTATAAATCATGTTGCGTAATATGGGTTCACAAGAACCCATATTTTCAAATATATTTTTTCGGTTTTTGAGTTGGTCTTTCAACCAATATGTCATGACATTTATAATAATTTTTCTTTAATAATAATGAAATTCATATCGATAATAAATAATTTATAATAAAATTATTTTCTTTGCATCCATCTAGAGATAATATTTTTCAATAGTTATCATTAATGATTTAATCAAATTATCTTATTTTTTATATTCATTATGATAAACAATGAGCCCCACATATTTAGGGACACTTATCATGTTTCAAATTCTCCATCTTTATTTTTATTATTTCATTATTTAACAATGATTTAATTATAAGCATTTGATTATTCAATGAAAACCTGCTCACTTTGATTTTATAGTTCATTTTTATCCTATACACATCTTTCATAAAATAATTACATTATGTAAAATAATATAAAATTCTATATCATTACTAAATTTGACTTTATCATTTCAATAAGAAATAAACATCAATTTTCAACACATTTAACATTATTATTATTTTTATATGATATTCTGGTTTGACCATCCATATTTTATCATTAATATTATTTAGTAAAATAATATGAAATTTTCAAATATTTTGTTAATTGAATCATTTTAAAGGGGGATTGATTTTTTACATAACACTTAAAAACAAAATATAATAGTGAAAAGTGATATAAAAACAATTACATTTATGAAATATTCATAATAATGATCATCATTTCCATGAAACATCTTGAATAGATTTATTTTTAATTCTCTACAGTATTTAAGAGAATTTTTTACAACATAAATTGCCTTTTTCTTTGGTTTTTAGCGACAGTTTACAAAACCACCACTACTTTTTTATTAATGATTATGCAGTGGTTTCTAATAAACTGTAGCTAAACTGTTTTTTTTTCAACCCCAACACTTCTCACCCCCCCCCCATGACCCCTATGAGACCTCCCCCCCCCCCCTATCCCCCTGACCCCCGCGAGCCCCCCACCCCACCCCACCACGGCGACCCCCTTCTTTCCCAGAGACCCCCATGAGACCCCCCTTCTCTCCCAGAAACACCTGAATCCCAACATCTCCCCTCTGCACCCCTCACCACCCCTCAATGCAGATCGCTGCCCATCACTGCTGCCCCCCCAAACCGTTGCTCACCTCCTCGCTCCAGGTCTTAACGTGTGGCGCTTCTCGAAGCTTCTTGTTTCCCCTCAGTATCATCCATCTTATTCTTGTTACATCATATACCCTCTAATTATAATAGTATCACCTAGGGGATATACTCACACACATTCACATTATATTTTCATCAATTGGATTTAAATGATTATAAACCCTCCAAACTATCAAATTGAACTTTGATAAAATATCCTTGCATCGTAGCATTTCACCAGAAACAAATAGTTCATTGGATACCATTCATTTAATTATTTTTTTGAATTATATTCGGTACTTTATGATAATAATTATAAAACATTTTTTAGATCAATTAATAAATATTTTTTATTTTTAAGGATCATTCATTTTTTTTAAAACCCAGTGAGTATTATTATTTTCACAACATTGAAAACCCAATTATTTATATAATTATTTTTATAATTTCTTTAATTTCTATTTTTTTGATTTAATGAATTTTCCATCGAAACTTCATGACATTATATCGAAAATTATTTTTGATAAATCAATTTTTAGATTGTGAGTTTTTACCAATCATGTAGTGATTGATTATACTTATTTTTATGATATTTATATGTTGAATTCATTTCGTAAAAATATTCATCATGTTTTCAACAAGAATATTTTAGATAATTATATCATAGGTTATTGGAAAAAATAAATGGGAGAGGAGGAATTTTTAGTGGAAGATGAATAAAAGTTAGATTTTACATCATGACAAACATTTATTTTTTTCATTAGATACTAGGAACATTTTTTCATTGATTCCATTTATAAGGGGGTTTCATTTTGCACACACTATGTTGAACCATTGAAGGCTTCCTTGATTTTTTATTCATACCCTGATAGGTTTTGTTATTCATATACAATTATGACCTTATGTGTTCATTTTTTTCATTGGAAATACATCACATGTTGTTCCTTATCATTATCCACCTTATTTTAACAATTGTAAGATTTTTTTTATTTTGATTAATATTTTCCTATTCTTTGATTGATGGGCCCTTTCATCATCATTATAGTTTTCATCATTAATGTCCTTAAAAGAAAAAATTGTTTTATTATTGGATTGTTAGAATTTTTTATTAGCATGTAACATCAATGTGATCACTTGGGTTATGATAGATCCATATAGTTCCCCAAATGACTTGTTTTTTATTTCATTTTCTTCTTGTACTATTAAATATTTTGGTTTCAAATTTCTTTTTAAACCCAAAAATATTTTGATCACTATATATTCAACAGTATGTTTATAATTAAGAGATATTCAACCATTTCATAAGTCAGTAAAGAACATTAATGGTTACTTTTAATGAACAATATGAAATGGGATTTCAAAGAGGATTAAAGTTACAGAGAATTATAATTATTTTAATAACTCTCATTTGTGACTATCATAATGAAATGAATATAATGTATGTAATACTCTCAATGATTCCCCCTTCTCTTTAGATGCATTTTTTTGACATTGATGATATTTTTGTTGTTTTTTATTACAACGGTGTTGGAGGTGAGGATAGATTTATGTTATGTTGTTTCATTAATGATGTAACTTGTTTGATTACTTGTCTCATATTATTTCTATCATGGGTACACTAGGTACTGAGATATAGGTCTAAATAAATGTTACAATAGATAGTCACACACTATTGGTGTCCAGTAATTGTGTTATATACCATATCTAGTGGGAAGATCCACCTATAATGTTTTGTGCAGGATACTCAAGTGACTTGTGTTTCTTGGATGAAACATATGTCAGTGGTAGGTATCAAGAGTTGGTAAGGTCTAGGACTATCTTACATTATGACATTTTTGTTTCCCACGATTCTATATGGATTCCATTTGGGTAATCTCATTACTTGTGTCCTCAAGTTTGATTAATATGGTGGGAATCATTATTTTTTTACATTGTTAACTCATATCTCGTCTGTGATGTGGTGACATGGTGTTTTATTTTTACAGTTTATGAGAATGGTTTTTTTTCATTAAATTTTTTTAAGGTGTTATAAAAATGGTGTTTCTAATTTATTTTTAAAATTGTAAATATAATGGTTGTTTTTAATGAATTTTAGTGTTTTAAAGTATTATTTTTAAAATGATTATTTTCATTTAATGAAGTAGAAAATAACAGTTTATATAATGGATGTCATGGTGATATTTAGTTTTTCATGTGATTATCAATAAAAATATATTTCTTATCTATATTTAAAATAATCATAAATGATATTTTTTTGGACAATACTTTCAAAAAATCCCTGTTGAGATCCTACTAGGATTAGTTTTTCTCACACACAATATACATCATTCGATATATAAAAATATTATGATTTTCCTTTTTAGTTTACCTAGCTTTTTTGGTTTCCTCAAGAAAGGGGTGGGCAGTCTAGGTGGGGGTGGGAGGCTGTCTTGGTGGGGGGTATCCAAGAGAGGTGGTGGGTTGTCCATGGGGTAGGGGTTGTAGGGGTGTGAGGGATGGGGAGGGGGATTTCCAAGGAGGGGTGGGTTTTCTAGGGGTGTGGGTCGGCTGTTTAGGTGGGGGATGGGTGTGGTATTTCTATGGGTGGGATGTCCAAGGGGTGGGGGTGGGTTTTCCAGGCGGGGGAGGGGGTGTGCGATGTTCAGGGAGGAGGGGTGGTGGGGGGATGTCCAGGATGGTGGTGGGGGTGGGCTGTCCAGGTGGGGTGGGAGGATCTCCGAGTGGGGGGGGGGGTTGTCCATGGGTGATGCAGGGGGGTGGGTTGTCTCGGTTGGGTGGGGGGAGGATAACAAGTTGGGGGTGGGGAGGGGGTTTTCCATGTGGGGGTGGGGTGGGCTATCTAGATGGGGTGGGGCTATCATAGTGGGGGGGATGTCCAGGTAGGGTGGGGGGTTGTTTAGGGAGGTAGGGGGATACGGGGGTGTGGGGGTGTTGGTTGTCCAAGGAGTGGGTGGGAAGTCAAGGGGGTGGGGTGGGTTGTACATGTGGGGGAGGGGTTTGGGATGTCCAAAGAGGAGGGGGTTGTCTATGTGGGGTGAGGGATCTCCAGGTGGGGGGATATTTAGGGGGATGTAGGGGGTAAGGGGCTTCAGGGGCGTGGTGGGGGGGGCTGTCGAGGGAGGTGGGGTGGGAAAGGGGGGCTATCCAGGTGGTGGTGGGGGCTATCCAGGTGGGGGTGGTGTGATCTATCTAGGTTGGTGGGGGGGTTGGGCTTTGTATATTTACACCTTGTATCACAACCTGGAATTATCCCTCAAATATCCTCTCAAAAAATCAATAATTCAGATTCATAGATCAAAATTTGGAGGTGTGTCTACAATTTGGTGTGTTTTTTAAAATTAATGTATGATATTTAGATTGGAAGATAAAATCCTGTCCACGTATGATATTTGTAGGTGGGATTATAACTAGGTGTTCTATGATTTAAATGTTTAACATTCATGGTTTACACCAACAGTCTTCCGGGTCATCTATAATAGGCTTCAAGTCATGCTACAGTTGGATATATATTTTTTCTATGGGTTGATAAATAAATATCACTGGGGAAAGCTAAAATCACCTACATGGTTAATTCCTGTATAAAAATTGGGCCAGGCACTTAGGATATCTTTATATTCTTTTATAGATCTCTTTTACTGGCATGCTTTGGTATTCTAGTGGGAGGTTTCATTATTTACCATATGTATTTATATTAAAAATATTTAATTAAGATATTTATATATTTTTTCAACTATTAAATATGAATCTCATTCCTTATTTATTAATAGTTATTTGTTTTAATTTTTTCAATGATGTGTCGGAACATTGTGATATACATGGATGAAAGCTGGATCACATTACTGAGGAACACACCTCAGTATGATTAGGGTTTGAAGGAGTTTTTAGATATTGAAATTTCCAATTGATCCATTGAAGTGAGAATATGATTTCCATGTCCTAAATATATATTTAGAATATGTTTGAAGAGATATGAAGTTTATGAACATTAATATTGATGAAATTACCTTGTTAATATTTGTGTTGGATTTGGAATGGAGAATCTAAGATTACAGAAAGGTTGAGCACTGATGTCAGTCCAGAAAATGAGCACCCAACTTCATTGAAAATGGAAAATGAAATAAAAACCCTTATAAATTATGAATTCGGCACTGCAAAACACTACCATCAACATCAAAACATATCAAAAAATAACCAGATAAGGGAGCTATAAATAGTAACATGACATTTGACGTTTTATAGACTATAGGACAACCAGATGAAGATTGTTACATATCATTGGATCCTCCTCTTGACTATGTGGTGACAATTATAAAATAAAACATCACTGAGGAATATATGTTTCATGATTTTGATGATTATTGAAATAAAGAGTTGTATAGTGGATGTTAGAAATATTCAAAACATTCTTTTCTACTGAAATTATACCATATCAAATGTCAATGTGGAATTACAAATAAGGATATGTCCATGATATTGGAATTTTTTTCGTGATACATTTCTTGAAGTAGACATCTGCTAGTCGTTTTTTACATGAAAAATGTTTTTAACATACATGGTTTGAATTATACAAAAATAAATGTGTGTCCCACTGATTTTATGCTTTATTAGAAAGAGGATTCAAGTATATAAGATTGCAAACAAAAATTCTTCTTCCAGAAGGCATTCAATGGGTGATGTTGGAAGTCTGAATCAATATAATACCATAATGAAGAAGAAAAGGAACACACCTGAAAATGTTTTATGTTACGTAACTTTAAATCCTTGATTGAAATGATTATTTATGTCATTGAAAACCGCCAATCACATGAAGTGGAATTCTGTAGATGATAACAATGATGGGTGAATACGAAATCCTTGAGATTCACAATAAAGGAATAAATTTGATTTATTAAATCCTTATTTCTCATATGATCTTCAAAATGTTCTATTGGGATTCGCTGTAAATGGACTAAACCCATTTGGGACTTTGAGTACCCATTATAGAATTTGGTCAGTTGTTTTGATCCCGTAAAATCTGCCTCTATGAATATGTTGCAACCAACGTCTTTTATAATTTTGATGATTATTCCAAGAAAACAATTTCGGGAAATGATATTGATGTATACATGAATCCTTTAATTAAATAATTATAAGTGTTATTGAGAAATTGTTTTGAGATGATTGATGGATCTTCAAAAAAAATTCAAAATACATGATGCTTTAATGTGTACCATTAGTGACTTCCCTGGACATGGAAATTTATCTGGTTGGAACACATACTCAGTTTTGGTCCGCCCTGTTTGTTACTTTGATTTTGATCCCAAATGGCTACCTCACAGTAGATAGTGGGGCTTCTTGTTCCATCAAATATTTCTCAATGCATCACATAGATTTCAGCTGAACATATCAAAATTTAATGGTTTCATTGATCGTATAACAACTCCAATGTTGTCAAATGGTTAAAAAATATTGACACAACTTGGAAATGTTGAAACAAAATTTGGGAAGATTAATCATTTGAATGATAGAGGGAAACGGGATCAAGGTGCATCGTCAAGTGAAATTGGAACACAACAATGGAAGAAAAAAAGTATATTCTTCAATATTCCGTATTAGGAATTTAATTTTTTAGAGGATAATCTTGGTGTGAGGCATATTTAGAAGATTTTATATTAAAATTTGATCTTCACAATACATAATGAGCATGTAAAGTCGAAGGATCATCTCCATGCTCAGAAAGACATACAAGTAATGAACATAAACCATGATCTCTAGCTAGATGAGAATAAAAAGTATGCACTGACAATTTTTACAATGAAAAATAGGGATAATGATACATTTCTTATAATTTTAAATCATGTGAGAGTATCTTGTTGGTATTCAAGTAACATATCCAGGTGTTTTTACTTAATGAATAATAAGTTACATGGATTGAAAAGTCACAATTCACATATTTTGTTACAGTTGTGACTACCATTGGAATTACGTACATTATTACCTAAAAATGTTACTATTGTTGTACTCCAATTTTGAACATTTTTTAGACAACTATGTGAGAAATACCAATATGCATTTGAGCATGACAACCTCCAGGAGAGGTTTTTATTGACACATTGTGCGATGGAGATGATATTTCCTCTGTTGTTTTTTATTTTCTTGATATATACAACAATTAATTTGGTTGAGGAAGCTAATTTAGGAAACCCCATTCATTATCTATGGATGTATCCAATTGAGAGGAACTTTATTTATATGTTTTTAAGTTACATAAAAAACTTTTTCCAATTAATTAAATGCATAATTATTTTGGTTTATTTTATTTCCCAAATATATTGGGAATTTTAAATCATACGTGATAAATAAAGATCAACCAGATGGCTCTATTACTAAAGTCTGTTTGGCATATGAGTGTCTTACCTTTTATTCTAGATACATGGATTATATTGAGACAATATTTAATCAAGTTGGAAATGTTGAAGACACATAGACTCAATCTCAAATATAAGGGAAATCAAAAATATTTTCTTCTATTAGCTGATCGTTTTGGAGGAAATCAAATGTTACCCTGATATAAATGGACTTATTACAGGCAAATAAAAATGTGAAACTGAATAGTGATATTAAAAATCCATTTATTGAGGTGTTGATGAACCAAAAAAAGAGATGAATGAGATTTTGAACACAAAATGAGAAAGATATAATGAAATCTAATAATAAATAGCTTGTAGAATGGTTTGCATGACGTGTAAGTTCATAAATATTGAAATAAATATGAATATTAAGAAGACACATATATTTTGTAATTCTAATAATGTTTATTTCTTGTTTTTATATCATGAATACTGATACTCGAGGAATTTTTTCAAATGATTTTATGTTTCTTGCTCGCGGTCCTCTAAAACAAGTTAGAATGTTTGACGTTTACAACGCGAATGGTTTTAGATTTTATACAGTCGATCGATAAGAGGGTTCAAATTCACCGAATAGTGGAATATTTACATTTTTTAAGTGGGATACTATGGAAAGATGACATATATTATTGAATTAAAATACAACATGATTTTTTCAGTTGATTTATTCAATTGAAATTAGGACTGTATTATTAGAGTTGATAAAAGTTATTCCTTGCAATTTACTTTTATGAACTTCTATCAATTAATAGATGTTGGTGATCTTGAACTGCATGATCCATATATATTATCATTGTATGAAAAAATGGTATATTATATGAATGATTTTGTAGATTAAGGGTGTAGTGTAGTTGCTCACGTAAAACCAAGAGATTTATATGATATGGGTGATGAAGTGAAATATTTGACCTCTAAAATTTAATTTCATCAACCACAATAATAGGAATTGTTTTCCACAATGATATTTAAATTATTATTCTAGAAAGGTTGAATCAATTAGATTAAGTAATGGAGAAGTAAACCAACATGATTGAAGGAGAAAATTATGGTATGTATAGTTATGAGTACATTTATAAACGACTTATTTCATTTTTGAAATCATTCATTATCATTGTTAGGTATATTTTTTGGGTTAGTACTGTGCATCAGTTATCATTATTATTATTTTTTATGCATAATTTTTATGAAATATATGTTATGCACTTAATTTTATTTGATTAAATGAAAGGAATTCCAAGGAGGAAACGATATACTATTTCATCGACCACTACAACATATGATGATCCATATGTCTCCCTCCATATGATATTTGGGCCACCATCCGCTTTCCCCTGACATGATATCCCCTTGCTCCATCACTCACAACCTTTGTGAGTGTACCTTCAAGAGCTTAGTCTTCTAGTCCCACTTCAGGATCCTCGGTAGTGTGGGAGAAGTGCGCCACATATCATTCTTTGTGGGAATACTAGAGGGTGACTGTTATAGAATAAAATATTAAAATGAATAAATTAATTTCAATTTTTTATATTAACTATTTGATAATTAAATATGGAAACAATGAATGTGTGGAAGAAAATATAAAAAGTTAATATGTATGGAATATGACCAGAGATAATATATTAGTCCCATTTGATTTATATTGGGTCCCTACAGATGATGCCATAGGATTACATGGCCAGATTTAGGTCCATCTAGCCACAAATCCCATTTACCTTCCTATTTTATATGATGATTGTATGCATATGCCTGCAAGATTGAAAAATAATGTTTTTGATTCCCTAATAAAGGAATTTTTCATACATTATGGTGTAATTTAATATCATGTTATTATTATTTTAAAAATTAAATTAATGTGTATAGATGTTTTTCCACTTTAGAGGTGCTGATTTGGTAACAAGAAAGTAAACATTGAAAAATCTTGGAAAAAAATGGAAATCCATTAAATGTAGATTGTCCGGCAATGTCAACAATACTTCATTGGCCACCCAACAAATATATGACAGGCTACCCGATGGGGTACCCAATGAGGAATGGAATGTTTTTTTGATAGACATAGTGATTAGAAACCTATGTAATTTAAATATATATTACTATATTAATCTCAATTTATATTTATTCATGTATGTGAAGATGAGATGATATTAAACACATTACTATTAAATTTTATTTTATTTATTTTAGGATCATTCAAGAAAGAATTTTCTATGTCCGGCTAAGTAGGTCATCCCTCACACCGTGGGGTCAATGATTTTTTCTAGTAGTCGATATACTATGGTAATGTTTACATTAGTATAAATATTTATAAGACAATATTATTTGTTTAATATATTAATTTTTTGATTTATGTTTTTTTAATGATTTCACATAGTTTGGGTCATGAAGAATCCCAAACACATGTGTTTTTGAATGTTCACCAAAAATATAATATAAGTTTTGTTAATGAGAATGCAAAATAATTTCGTGTATGCACTCATTTCTCATTATAATAACTTATTATGAGTTGTTAATATGTTAATATATATTCCTTATAATATGATTTTTATTTTATTTATAGGTAAAAATTAATGAATTGTGGGTTGACAATCCTTTATAGTCCTACATAGTCTCCTAGGATGACCTGGTTGCTAAAGTCCTTTGGAAAGAGCATCCTGGTAGAGTGTGCGAGATGGGTTTGGGACTCGTACCATCTAAGGGTATTTGGCAGGGCATTGGGGATTATAGATACATCCACTCCTGGTTGTAGTTAGTCCATACACTAAGATACTTAGAGAGAGATTTTTTCTCTAAAAAGAACCGCTCAAGGCCACGAGGCTTAGATATCCGCTTTGTAGAAGGCATTTATTGATTTATATCAGAAGTTGACCTGATCTGCCCCCGGTGGTATTGCATCGATTGGTTGTGAGTAGGTAAATCATAATAATTCAAAATCATTTAGTTTTAAAACATTTATTCGTTTTAATTTTAAATATTAGTATAATGCGTATTTAATATTCAATATAATGTTCATACAGGTGGTAGTAGGAAGTATAAATGGAGGTGAAGAGAGTGACAAGTTGTGTTCATTATCCAACTGTGATTAGTTATATTGTTGATATGTTGGAGAAATATGCTAACATTTGGTTTCTATATGTATCATGTGTGGCACATAGTTTCCACAAAACATTTTCATGACTTAACATTTTCTTGATTTCTCATGTTTCTGTTTATGTATTTTATTGATTTCTAATGTTTCCTTTTTGTTCTTGATTTCTCGAGTGTGGTATTCACTATATATGTTGATTATTTTTTGTCAGGAATCAGTTTTTATGATTTATTTTTCCTAAATTTATTTGGTCTATTAATGAAGGATGAACAATCAACCTTCTTATTTAATTTCATGGTAATATCCAATTATTAACTCCCTTCAACTTGTTTTATTTAATAACCCTTCTTTCTTCAGATTTTATAGTATTCTCTCCTCATGTTTTATTGTTGGAATGTGATCACAACCACTTATGCATTACTTTTATTAAAAATATTTTTATTAATAATTTACAAATATCTATTGAACACTTGAGTGTCTTGATCCTGTTAAGGTAGAGGGACTATCCACTTCATTAATAGTAAAACATACAAATATTTGGTGAACATATTAGTTTCTTACAGTACCAAAATTGTTTTCTTCCCAAAAGATGCATCTGGTGGCTAAAATATATAATAAAAGTTTAAATCAAATCCTATATTGTTTTGATCATCCTTCCTGACTAATCATCGGTATAAGGATAAAAGGTTATACACAACTTCAACTATCAACTCATAGAAATTAATTATAATTACAAAAACTATGAGTTAAAACAGGTCGGCCCTGGGGGAACATCCCACTTCAACAATCAACTCTGATACTCGGTGATAATTTGGGGACAAGTCAATCAATGAGAATCAAATACTTCAACGTCTCTTACTATAGAGGGACACCAAAATATCCACTTTTCATTATTATAAATCACGGATGGATATGGGTGAACATCCCACTTTAACACCTTATAGGATCTCATAAACTCATATCTCATGGAATATGTGTCCATTACCATGCTACGAACTATAAAAACTCCATGTATATCAAAATTCAAACTAAAATAGTTTCACATTATTCCAACCTATCACACATCATGATAAATTCTAGAACAATATTCTAACTTGTCATTACTTGTTTAACCAATGAAGATAATATCTCTATGGATACCCACATTTCATTCCCTAAAACAGAAAATACACACACCAACTAGTCTTATAGTTAAACTAATATCTTCTATTTAGGTAATGAAATTTTTTCTCCCATCTCCTACATTTTCTATCCTAGTGAAATTACCATTTCATCTCCATTTCTAGTTGAATAATATTTATAAATGTCAAACATATACAAGTACTCAATGAAATTAATCTGATAAAGATGAAATCCATGTAGTGATAAAATATAATATGAACTATAGGTGTTAATGTACCCAAAAAATATCTCTCTAAATAGGTTCTATCATGATAATTTAAATTCATGGACCACAACTAAAAACTAAAATACAGGATTAGAGTATTTCATCTAGTGGGTTAAAATCCCATGAAACACAAATTGACTAATCTATCACTCTACATCATAACATCTCCTATGTAATAACAAGATACAACAAATTTCACTACATTTCCAATGTTAGGGTTAGGAATTATTTGGATCTGAGCTAACAACAATAACTTCTTCAACACTATGAAAACTTACTCACACTAGTATGTACAATTAAACGTGAATCCTTTCATGGTAAATGTTATCATTGGAAATTCTAAGTGAGAGATCTCTAAAATGATTCTTCATTAATTCCCATATAATCCAATAAAACATCATCTATCGATTACATTCCTCAGTTATAAGAGATAAAAAAATACATCAACATACTCGATATCAACTTTTATCCCTGATTGTGAAACCACCATATGAAAATTTGACACTTCATGTACTTAGAATAAATTTTATGTACCCAAATCATACTAAACCTATTATTGAAGTATCTATCATGTTATTCTTATGAAAATTTTGGTCTTATAGTATTCTTTTTTATGTGGTATGTATGGGAATATGAAATTAGAATGGTTTTTTTCAGGGCACTGGTACTGGGGATGTAGAATCAGCTGTTTTTTATTGTAAATCTGGAATTTGTAGTGGTTTTAACAGCCATGAAATAAATTTATTATATTTCGCAGTATTTGTAACCGCTCCTAAAATTTTGGTATTTTGTTATCCATGACAGTTAAACCAGCCGCAATGGACAATAATTTAGCGGTTTTTTTAACCGCCTCTATATGTTTTCATGTTCCATTATTATTTCGTGATGGTTATCTTTGTTTTAGAGGGGGTTTTCCCAGCAAAAATGATTTTTCTTATTGCGGCAGTTTAAACTATTGCTAAGAAAATCATTTTTGATGGGAAACCCACCACTAAAAGCATCCACTATGAAGGATACCATAAACTGCTTCTAAATAGAATAAATTTCCGTGTATTGTATGTCGACACACAATTTATAAATAGTTTTTTGAAACCACTATAAAAGCATATGGCATCATTTCAAACTGCTGCGATGGGGTGATTTTCATATAGTGTTTCTTATCTATTAGGCACATTCAATATAAGATATGGTAAAATAACACCTCATAATCTATAATAGATACTATTGGGGTTATCAATTTTAAACTCATACAAATATTTTTTATCATATATTATAATTTGAGAATTAAATTATGAAATTCTAAACCCAATCAACTTCTTCAGAATGTTTTAGTCATCAAGAACATTTTCATTATTCCAAATATATATAAATATTAATTCAAACACATAAATATTTAATCATATAAAAGATCATATTTACATGTAATTATATCTCTAAATTGATAATTGAATGATTAATGGGAATTATCTCTCTTATAATTGAGTCCATAATAAATATATACATCACTATTTGGGAACCCAAAAATCTTGTAAATTTATTCAAAAAAATATAAGAAGAAAAAATTTCTATTTCACTAATCGGAATCTATATTCTTATTATATTGAAATTTAAATCCATTTCATTATTTATGACGATAAATAGAATTATTTTTGATGTTATGATTGTACAATAATAATTAAAAACAATATAGAACCATTATATTTGTCTAGATGACTTTATTTTCCAAAAATATTATAAACACCATTGTGATAGTTTTATTAATAATAAAATTAAATAATTTACAATTAAAAAATTAATAAGTACTAGAGAGTAACTAATTTTAATTGGAGTGATATTTTCTTAGATATAAACATAATACCCTCAAAAGAGATTTTGAAAATTTTCATTGATTAATTTTATGTTCCAATGATGAGAGTGAAACTCACATAGGGTGAATCAGTATTATACATCTGATTCCATTAAATAAAAAAATACTTAATTCATAGTTCATATTTAAAATCATGAATTGATCAATACATAAATAATGAAATGATATAGTGTTAGAGATAGAATAACAGACGAAAATAATAGATTTATTTTAGATTGAACATTATTTTTATTTAATGGAAAAAACATAAATATCATTTGTTTTTTCCCACATCATAATTTATTTTTTGAATATTAATAATGAATAATGGATTGGTTAGGAAGATAATTGTAGAGTCTTTAAATGTATGTAAAAATAAAATTCTTGGGAACAAGATCAATTCTAAGTGAACATAAACATAAATGATCTTCTTCAATTTCACTCAAGTATATCAATTTTATTTAGGATATTTTATAATTTATTACAAATAAAAAATAAATCCTTTAATCATTGAGATGCTCTAAATAAGGTATAATAAGATATCACTTCATTTTTCACCATTCACAATGATAAAATATAACTTTATATATTGTTATCAAAATAATAAATTGGGAATATTAACCATGAAATATTTTTTTGGTTAAAATATATGTTGTTAACAACAATAAAATTCATGAGATCCATTGAAATCCTATTATTTTCCTAATAAAAATATTTTCATCTTTGACAAGAACCTTCATACCATTTCATATGGACTAGGATTTTTTCTCCTTCTACTTCACCATGACTATCTAAACATGTGTTTTTTTCTGACATAGACACCATGAAAATGATATAGATTTTCTCTACATAGTGACCATGAATTCACAAAACATATTATTAATTATCTAAAATAATGATAACTTCATTATGTTCATCCTAAATTCATTCCATGATTTATTTGAATAAACTATGACATGGTTTATTATGATGGAAAATAATTACTCTAAGAAAATTATATCAACATACTCTAAATACAATGTCGTTTAACAGGATATATTTTTATTGAAGTTATTACATAGTTAAAAAAATATCAATTTTTTATGCTCTAAGTATAAAATAGTTATATGAATTATACTTATAACCAAACAATATAAAATAAAATTGAGTATTTTTATAAATCAATTTTTTTAAATTTGTCTCTAGAAAACACAAAAACATTTTTCTAAAGAAAAAAGAATATATTTTTTTAACTTTTTATAAATTTCTTTTTTATATTAATTATAATTTATCACAAATTAAATTCAAATAAACCCATTAGAATGTTGATAATATATACAATGAGAAAATTTATTCAATACTCATCAATGAATAACATGGGAAACTATGTAATTTTATGCTCTCAATGTGGTTTTCATATAAAAACCTCATTACCCAAGAATGTTTTTTATGAGAGTAACTCAATGTAATGAGAGAAAACATGCTGAATAAGTATCATTAAATCCTCTTGAATATCTCCCCATTTTAACTCACTTCATGAGTTCCCTTCATAAATATTTCTATATGATCCATAAAATAAATAATGTTCATTTATTTTTAAATAATAATTGTTGTTCAGTTAATATGAAACCATGAGATATATTTTCTCATTGTATTAGTATCTATAATAAATAATATTGTTTTTATTTTAATATGTTTTAAAAGAAATTTAGTTTAAACAGTTTTAATTATTTAATCATTAGACTTTTAAAATTAACATTAATTTTTTTAAAAAAAACTATTATGTATATTAATATGAGATAAATCCAATCCTATTTTAAATTTATTATCATATTATTGTATTTTATTGAATTAAATTTATATATTATGATTTCGGGTGACTATTTTTTGAAGTTAATGGAATGTGTTATCAAGTGAATTTAAATTCATATATGAGCACTAAATTTTGAGTTAAAAGGTTGATCGAATGTGATTTAATAATTAATGTACAATAGGTTTTCATGTAGATTTATATTTAAATATTAATATATGTAATATTATAAAAATGAGTAATTTCAATAATGATGCTAAATTAAGTAATAATAAGTAAAATTATCTGGAGTATTTTAAGTTCAAACCACTTCTAAAACCACTACTCTGAGCCCTAGAATCCATTGGATGGACAAAACAATGTTCTAAACCCACATTATTATTCCACTCTCAATGTCTTATCAAGAGAGGTGTTTATATAGATGTTTTGGTTTATGAGGTTTGGCAGTTGATGGTGTCCTGACATTGGATAGCGGCTTTCTCTGGTGAAGATGTGTACTTGTTTTAGGTTTCTTCCTCAAAAAAATTGGTGAAGATTTTTTTATTTTATTCCAATGAATGATCAAGATATTTGATGTTTTTTTTGATGTTTTTTATATGTGTTTATGATTTGGTGATTTTTGTTTTTGGATTTGGTGGAGGCCATCAACATTGGGTGGATATGAAGAGGGTCTCTCGTGTTCGGTCTGAGTCCTATCCATACTCTGCTCTTGGTATGGGATTTCACAACATATTTTTTAGATGGAACTGCATGGTGGTTTTTATTGCGTTTTGGGATGTGATTTCATGCAGTCAATGACATCATAGGTGGTGTCTTTCATGACGCATTCTTCTCCATCTTCAGGATCAACCAGAATGTTCTTCATTTTGGTTTTGGGGTTTCTTCTCCTAAAATTCATCAGATTATTAGTAGTATTATAGTTTTTTTAGTGGCATTGATGGATTTTTATGGGTGGTTATAACATGTGTTCTGGTGTGGTCCCCATTTATGGTTTGGTTCAGGGTGTGCAGTGTGGGGTGGTTCTTCTATATGGGCATTAATGATGGTGATTGTTTTAAATTAGAATTTTGATAATAAATTATTTAAATCTTCTCTCAATGGCCAAAATTTTTTATGTGTTTGGGTTTGATAATGCAATTATAAATGTGATGGGTTTATATACATGACTACAAGATGAATATGTTCTATCAGGCGACTGTCTTTGGAAACTAGTCATTGTGTTTTTATGTTTTTTTATATTTGATGTTTGGAATGGCGTTGTATTTGAATTATGAAGTTCACTATTTCAACTTAACCATAAATATTATTTTAGAGAGTTTAATAATTTATTTTTTGTAAAATTATTAATTTATTATTTTCCAGATAAAATTATATTGGGTATTTCATTGATGGAATATAATGATGATATTGAGACAAGTAATGGATAAGCGTTAATTATTTTCATATAATACTATTGTTTGAAATATAAATCATGTAGAAGGTTAGCTCATTCATAAATTTATTCTTATAAAATAATGATCTAGTAGAAATGAATTAATTAAATGATAATAGTGGTATTGTAGTAAAATTTCACTATAGTGATGTACTGAGGTGAATCATATGAAAGTGATAGATATTTACACATTTTTAAAAGTCTCTATTTTATATTAAAACTATTAAATCTATAATTTTTTAAATTAAATCAATTAAATAATATATTACTAGGTGTCATGACCCATCCCACAGGGCCAGAACATGACTACCCCAAGCCCTCCTTCCATAAGGGAGGGGTTGGTGACAAGAACCTGAAGGCTTTTCCCAAATAGGAAGGTAATTACGTTATAGAAATGTACATACTCAACAGGGAAATTGAATTAAACAAAAAATAAAATTAAGGTATGTAGACGCCAAAAAATGAGTAAGTACCGAGGAAAGTTCCGTAACGAAAAAGTGAGGTCATATTTGGACCTGGAGGCCTTGTCCGGAGGGGCCAGAGTGGTTGCGCGCAAAAAAGGAGGTGTTGTCGAAAAATCAAGCCCTGCACGGAAGGCCCCAAGATTCAAGAAAGGTCTCGGCGCCAGTGCGAAATTATTTCACGCCCAGGCCCCCGCGCGGTTGATATATCACGCCGCCGCATCGTTCACACAATTATTTCGCGCAAGCCTTGCATTCAGCGCTGCTGGAGGCATATAAATAGATGGATACCCCCTTCCTTTTTGGGGATAAATAATTCAAACCGCCTCTCAGGCACGTAATTTCAATTCCGCATGTGTGCAATATGGCCTTCAGATAGGGTTCTTATTCACTCCACGTCACCCCGGGATCTGCCTTCACACGAGCTCCCCCTGGCATAGACTAAATTCAAACCCCTCAGGTTCTGACCACCTGCGCGCAATTCCTTCCATTACGTGCAGGCCCGTCAGTTGTGCACAAGCTTTGTCCATCCCCTGCCCTTACGCTCAGCCCTCGCCACAAGCGCGTAATCATTCCACCTTGTGCGCAATCCATTAAAGTCGGGCAAAGGCTCGGTAGCCCTTATTTCACGCACCCCAAAGGCTGCACACAATCCTTCAGTGATTTTCACCTCAGTGCTCCCCGGGCATTCCCTGTGCGCGAGTCTGATGCCCTCCATTCAGGTGTCGTTCGCAAGTGTCCTCTGCACCCCTGGCGTTCGTATCATGTATGGTTTTCTCATACGGACTTCCCGGCTTGTACGAAGATATTTCAAAGTCCCTTGGAAAATCCCTCCCATTGCGTTTCTTCGCCTCATGTTTATTTTCATAGGCACGCTAACGGCTATTGCTTCTTCACATAGCCATGCTAATGTGGACCCCTTGATGGTTCGCCCCGCGACACCCCCCCCCCCAGAACGGCCTTGTCGATGCTTTCCCTTACACAAGGGGCAAAGGGCACCGGTTATGTAAGTCATAGGGGTAAGGAGCCAACCCACCTCGTCTGAGCTAGAGGACGTTAAACTTACAAGCACCTCGTCCACAAGACATGACATTAAATTGTGATCTGGCCCCATGCCTCGCACGTAGGGCCCCCCGCCTCGGACATTCTATTTGCTCGATCGTCTTCGCGGGGATGGGATCACCCCCCACATGGGATTATATCCTCCTTCTCAGAGTGAAGTTTGTCCGTAGGGAAGGGCAGTTGCCTTGGTGTAATCCCCTAGCCCCTCTTACAGAAGGTATCATCCATTCACCTCTTTACTTCCCCAGCACTAGGGCCTGCGGGGAGCATGATGGGAAGTGGGACTCCTCCTTTCTTCGGTCCCAAATCCCTCTCCCAGTGCGCTTTGTCACCCTCAGGAATCCATCCTGGAGTAATTCCCGACACCACGGGCCACTCAATGTGTAATCCCCTCCTCGCTTCACACGGACGCACCCTTCACGACGTGATCGTCAGGTCTCTGTGACCTCTTGTTTCTCACACTGAGTATGACTCCCGTGAGCTTAGAGTGAGCACCGACCCTGACAACTATCCATCCTTCCCAAACTACGGGGACTTTGATATGTGCTGAGGCATGGTATGTAGGAAGCCTCCACGAGGTTCAAGCCCCACCACCATGGGCCATATCAGAGTGTAAGCCCCATCCATCCCGAACTACGAGGACTTTGATCCGTGCTAAGGCATGGTAAGTAGGAAGACTCCACGAGGTTCAACCCCCACCACCATGGGTCGTCTTAGAGCGTAATCCCCATCCATCTCGAACTACAGGGACTTTGATCTATTCTAAGGCATTGTACATAGGAAGCCTCCACGAGGTTGAACCCCACCATCATGGGTCTTCTTAGAGCGTAAGCCCCATCCTTCCTAAACTATGGGGACTTTGATCTGTGCTAAGGCATGGTACGTTGGAAGCCTCCACGAGGTTCAATCCCCACCACCATGGGCCGTCTCAGAGCATAATTCCCATCCATCCCGAACTACGGGGACTTTGATCCATCCTAAGGCGTGGTATGTAGGATGCCTCCATGAGGTTCAAGCCCCACCACCATGGGCCGTCTCAGAGTGTAAGCCCCATCCTTCCCGAACTATAGGGACTTTGATCAGTGCTAAGGCATGGTACATAGGATGCACGATGTTCAATCCCAACCACGTTGGGCCGTCTCAGAGCGTAAGACTCATCCATCCCGTACTACGGGGACTTTGATCCATGTTAAGGAATGGTACGTAGGAAGCCACCACGAGGTTCAAGACCAACCACCATGATCCATCTCAGAGCGTAATCCTCATCCATCCCGAACTATAGGGACTTTGATCCATGCTAAGGCATGGTACATAGGAAACCTCCACGAGGTTCAAGCCCCACCACCTTGGGCCATCTTAGAGCATAATCCCCATTAATCTTGAACTATGGGGACTTTGATCCGTGATAAGGCATGGTACGTAGGAATCCACCATGAGGTTCATGCCCTACCACCTTGGGCCATCTAAGAGCATATGCCCCATCCATACTGAACTATGGGGTCCTTGATCCGTGCAAAGGAATGGTACGTAGGAAGACTCCACGAGGTTCAAGCCCCACCACCTTGGGTCGTCTCAGAGCGTATTCCCCATCCATCTAGACCCCAGGTCCCTCATCACATCGGTTCTCCGACCCCATATCCTAGGGCCATCTTAGAGTGTAAGCCCCAAATGCCCTGTCCCGCATGACATTAAACTGTATTTCATCAAAATACATGGACTTTGATTCCCCGCCACGGGGATACGTAGGAGTCCTCCACGAGGTTCAAAATCTACACTAATGTCTCACCCTGACCTCACCCTTGATCCCACGTGCATCGAGAAGCTCATTCCCTAACACGGAGGTTTTTCTCCCTCTGGATCACATCCATGCGTTCACTCTCACGGGTCTCCTTTTCAGGTGAAGGAAGCCTCCATGAGGCCCAATCCCAAAGTAGTCACCCATCCTGCTTCTTACCTGGGCCGCCACATCTTGGTGGGATCATGCCATTTCATTCCTCTACATGGTATCCGGGAAGCTTCCCACATGCCGGCCCCAACATCGGTGTTCCATCCAAGGAGTTCTTCAATCTGATCCACTATAGCTAGTGTTCTGATCAGTCTGATCCATCTCCGCTGGACATTAAACATGTGGCATACCCTATGTTAAACATGGGAAGCTGAAGAAAACCTCAGATACATGCCTATGGAATATAATTCCTCGTGTTCTATGTGGGATACCTCGAGCTTCTTCACCCTTGAGAATCCCTATAATAAGGGATAGAAGACGGACATGCCAGTTCCCCAGTGTCAAGACACGCCAGTGATGCCCTAACGTGACTGCTCTACTAACCAAAGGCTGATGCACTGACCAGACCCCTTGGAAGGTCCTTACAGAAGCGGCGTAATTAAGCGATGTCCATGAAGATATGGCACATGGAAGAGATTCTCAAACCATGACTTACTCTATTAGGGAGACACAGACTAGGTGACGAGCTCCGAGGAGGAATGCATAGAAGGAAGAACCGACATCCCATCATCCCGGTTTCGATCAAGGAGAATAAATCCTTAAATATGAAATATATGCCTCCTGCCTTTGGAAAGTGGGAATGCAGGGCCACATCAGTGCGTCCTCTATGTGACGGATGTGCGTGCATCCTTGGCGAAAGCATCGGAAACATAAAAATGGTGAACCCGACGTGAATCTCCTCTCCTCAGCTTGGGGACTAGTAGCGCTCAGTACATCAGGGGATAAGCATGTCGCCTGACCTCATTATCCAGTTCCAGGTCCTACCAAGTAGGCCAAATGTGGAACTCGTCAGAAGTTGGGACAGTCATGATGTTGAGCATTCCGTTCTTCAACATTGTCAGCGTGGATCCCACTTTCCAACCATGGAAGATGGAACGAGGCTGGGGTACTAGTTTTCAATTCCTTTTTCTAGAAGTATTAATGAGTTATTCTCCCTACTTCAGGAATCTATTCATTACCTCTGGAGCTCGACCACGTGCCCACCGACGTAGGGGTAGGGGCAATATCAGTGCGGCTTCCCCACGAGGTTTTGCTTCTTCCACGATGATCACAATCGCCATGACTGTTGGGAGCCTACGCACCATCTCCCCATCAGAGATTATCTAGAGAAGGGTAATTAATGACCTTTTACGTAGGCATGAGGAGGAGGGGGTCATCCCCACTAGGAATATGGCTTGCCTAGATCTTGAGGCGGTTGTGCCTCACCATCCATGCCGCCCCCGTGGGCTGCGTAGGGAGCTGATTCTCCCCACCCCAACGATCAATCGCTTTGGTAGCTTGTCCCCGGAGCTCCTCGAAAACTCCCTCCCATATTCCGACGAAGTAGGAGGTATCCGGGATGACCCTGTCAGAGTCTAGCTTCAAGGGCTCCCAGTAAGGGCCCCCACCAGGCTGCGTCAGTGCCACCACCTGGTTCCCCGAGCCAAAGAGCAGGTAGTTCACGTGCATGAACCACTGGCTCCAGTCCACCTGACCTGACGCTATCATCGGGCGTGAGCAGAAGAAGAAAACCATCATGGGGCGTCATCATCATCAACTACTGTAGCCCGATCCACCGCTGACTCGCCCCTTCAAATCCCTTCATACATTGAGTAGAGAAAGCATTACGCCCGACCTGGATCGACGCCCCAACCGCCCCACGAGTAGGTTTGGTTGACTCTCCCAGTTGTCGGCACAGGTGATGGCTGTCGCGGATCAATCCGCAGCAGTGTCGCCCGACATGAAGGCTCACTCAGCACCACCACTACAGAAGGTGTGGGCCATCCCTGCTTCCATTCTTGGCTTGGAGGTTTTCTCCATTCCACCTTAAACCAAGGCGGGGGTCTTCCCCGTGATGGAAAAACTCCACGTGGGGGTCTCTCCCACACCCACTACGTTGGTTAAGGGGTCACTCTTCCTGCCACGAATAGCGAGCGTGGAATCATTGCACGTCCGGTCACTCACCAGCATGGAGTTCCTCTTCATGTCTCTTTCGACAATTGTCTCAGTGCCCCTCGCACCCCATCTTCCTCAGGTGGAGACTCTCTCCCCCCTAGAGCTGGTACAGCTGGGGGACCCCATGTTGCAAATCAGCCCTGCCCTGAAGAACCGTCCAGAGGCAGGAGAGCAGGTCGCAGCCACCACAAGAGGAATCTGAGGGAAGTATGGGATGGAATCAAGCCAGTCCGCTTCTCAGACTCTGAGTCGGAGTACGATCCTGCACAAGAGTTCTCCCCTAAGTCTTCTAAGTCATGGGTTGGGGTAGAAAATATGCACATCAGCCTCTTGCTTCTGGAATGCGATGCCCGTAGGATCCCTGCATCCCTCCAATGGTATATCTAGAAGGATGAGACCCTGGAATTCATCCAAGGGCCGATGGCGCAGTCGCCACCGTCACCCCTAGAAGCACCCTCTTCCTCAGAGCTATTTTGGGAGTCAAAGATGGATGAATCAGGATATAGCCCACCCCCAGCAGACACTGCTACAGCATCCGGGGTTCTGGTCGACGGTCCATCTTACCCCGACATGGCAGCCAGGTCACTGCAATCCTAAAGTGACATCCCGAGATTCGGTGGCCTCTTAGCTCGTTCTCCGTATTCTCTGTCAGCCAGCCTGTTGTCCCAGTGGTCTGCCTCAGTGCTGCCGCAAGTTACTCATCCACCCTCAATTGACGAGTGGGGAAATCAAAGGCCAGACCTCGGATCTGAGCCGAAGAACAACTCGACCATCCCCGCAGTAGGGCACTGCCCTGAGAAGTTTTGGCCGGTCACAGGATCGAATTTTGTTGTGCCAGAATTGCTCAATCCAGAGGAATTTGAATGCTTCTTCCAGACCCTATGGGAGACTCACCTCCATCTTCACCACCGGCGAGTGACTTATCCCAAGATCCAAGAGCACCTCGAAGGCATCAGTGAACAATGCAACCTGGTGGACCTAGCCACACTCCCTGCAGTCCGACACCCTGGGTTAATTGACCACCACAGGGCCCTCCAACAACAGTGCGTTCAAAGTTTTCAAGTACTCCGTAGAGTTGTCGATGAAGCTACCCCCCACGTTCAAGTCTATGGTTGGGGCAGTATGCTGCCCTCTTCCTGAGTGTGATTCGCTGACAGCCTGATTCCCTTGGAAGTGGTGAGGGAATTCCCATAGGAAGAGTGGAAGTCAACATGATTGACCTAAAAGGAGAGTCGAATTATCCGGGGCTTCTCGATGGGGATTCCCCCCTGAGGACGTGCTGCAACTAAACCCATCAGGGAGGATTACTTGCCAGCATAGCAACCTTATAGGTCTCTCTCCACCCACCGAAGCATTGGTACTAAGCCGGAATGTCAGTAAAGGCAAAGAAAATGTTGGAGATGTCAAGCACTCCAACCCTTCGGCCTCAGTGCCAAATCCAGAAGAGGACCCCAAGAAGGCCACGTTGCGTTAGCAGCTTACTGAGTAGAAGAAGTTGATTGATGAGATTCTGGATAAACGCACCGTAGAGCGGCATCCTGACTACGGCAATCCTAGGATGGGGCAGGAGCAACTACCCCTCTGTGAGATTCTCCTGGTCAACCCTGATCTTGTTGTACTTGCTCACAGGGCAGAAACTAGATCCCATGGCAAGAGAGTGTGGTATGTCTTGCCGAACCCTATTGAACGACGGGACCGTCCATGGAACCCCGTCTGGGCTCCTCCAGTTTCCCCAAGGGTCGCTCCACCAGCTGCTGAGATCGACTACCCCATTGAAGAGCCCGAAAATGTTCTCTTGGTTAGGGATCCCCATTAGGATAGGGACCCACGCCTAGAAGATCCGACGGCGGCACTCATTGCCCACCTGGAAGCTTTGGAAATGCGACAAGTGGCTGTCCCACCTGATGGCAAGCAGTACCTGGCATGGGTGGATGACATGTTGGTACCCCCAGAATTTGAAAATCCCACTTTGCCCCCCTTTAATAAGATGGGGGACCCGCCGCAGCACCTGGCCCAGTTCAACTCGAGGTGTGGACCTATGTTGGGGACTCCGATGCTGCTGGAGGGCGCCAAGCTCCGTTTCTTTGTTCAGACACTGGAAGGTCCGACATTCGTTTGGTACATCCACCTCCCCGTTGGATCTGTGACTAGCTAGGAGGACCTTCACAGGTAGTTCTTTTACCAGTTCAACTCTACTACCCAGAAGACGAACATCGCATACCACTTCAGGTGAAAGCAAAGCCCCAACGAGTGAGTTACGGAATTTATCGCCCGGTTTAAGGGGCTCACATACTCTCTTGACATGCCATTGACTCATGAGAAATTACAGACGATGTGCGCGGGGGAATGTCAAGATGGATCTGGTTACCTCCCTGATCACCCAAAATTTTCCCAAAGGGTTCTAAGACTTCTCTGATAAGGCACAATTCCTCGAGGAAGCTCTACAATAGGCTGGCTAGGCGCGCCTGATTCCCCCTGCAATTCCAGCATAGAGAGCTACCAGAGATGAGCCCGCCATGTGGCCTAGGTAAAGGACCCCAGGTAGCTATATTTTCTAGCAGTGGAGCCCGCTCCGTAGCCTCGTAGAGGCCCTGCGCCGAGGGAACAACTTCTAGCCCAGCAGTGCCCGCCACAGAATCGGCAGGTGCCTTCGCGTAACACGCAGCCACCGCCTAGACGAGATAATCAAGTTCTGCCCCCTTGGCAGGCTCCTCCGGCCCCTATCAGGGCCAGGTTCCTAGAACCCCTTTTCTGGGAAGAAGGAATCAGAACAACTTGTTCGATGAGGCTCAGGTCCCCTTCTACTTCCGTAGCACCATGGAGTAGAGAATTGTGCAACTGCCCGAGTGCCGGAAGCCGGAAGAGGAACATCTCACTGATCACCACAACCAATGCCCCTATCACCAGATCCTGTGGCACACCTTCAAGCAAGGCTACATGTTCAAGGACTGGCTCCAAGACTAGATTAAAAACAACATTGTAAGTTTGGGCCTAGCCCCGGCACAAGTGGCGGGAGTCCTTGTGATATCGGAGAGCAGTAGCGACGACGAAGGCGCGTGGAAGTAGGTCCCTGACTGTGGGTCCCGGATGTATTGCAATTGGATGGATCGCAAGAAGGTCGCCACACCTATGGCATTATCCATGCATGCCTGAATAAACCGGAGCCTTCAGAAGCTGCGGCCGCCACTTCTACATCATCATCTCAGACGGCCTCTTCCCAGAGGAGCAAGCATCGACAGTGCAAGAAGAAGAAACACACCCCGCCAATGATATCATCATCTCACACTCTTGGTGACTTCATACCCCCAAAGATGGGCATCCCTCCCAGAATATGCTCTATGGTGGATGATTCTTCATGTGATAGTCATGGGTATTCTTCGGTTAACACCATTGAGCTGGTAAATCCCTATATGAATACCGACGAGGGGGAGCGCTAGATGAACCTCCCCAATGTCCCCAGCTGATGCCAATATCGGCAGAACTGCGATTATATGGGTCTCCGGGGAATGTCAATTGGCACCTCCAGCCAGGCCATGCATGCTGCTGAGACTAGACTGCAAGTCCATCATAGAACTCACATGCGACAGGCCCTCCTCTGCCACCGTTTGTGCTATTAAAAAAGGCAGAGCCACTTCAGTCGTCTCGCAATCAGCTTCGCCCAGCCACAGGCTGATCTCAGTCACCCGATCATTACCCAGCAGCTACCCTCTGAGTTCCGACTACTGATCAGCGGGATGTCCCCAGTACTAGTCAGCTACCGGTCCAGCCAGTAGGGTCCTCCACGCCTCCAGATGTAGAGCGGTCTCCTATAAGAAAAAGTTCGTGCCAGGCACAGAAATATGATTTTCTTAAGCACCTTTCCAGCATCCCAGAAAGGATTTCTATCCTTGAAGCCCTTCTCCTATCACTGGATATGCATGAAGCACTCACATAGGCTTTAAGAAGCCCCCTCCAGTTTGAGAAAGAGGTATCAGCTGCAGAACCCTTCCATGCTGAAGCAGTTGAGAGTGCAGAGTTCTAGGCCTTCATCTCGTTCTCTGGTTAAGATGAAGGCCCTCCCATACCAGGGCACATTCGGACATTGTATATCACTGGCTAGTTCAATGGTGTGGAAGTACACCACTGTATTGCCAACACAAGCTCTGGGATTAACCTAATCCTCACTCGGACATTGCGAAAGCTGGGTTTGTCTGAGGATGACTTTACTCCCTATGACCTCAAAATCCAGGGATACGACAGGAACGAACAGGCCTCGGTCGGCAAAATCCGCCAGAAGACCCAGTTCTATGTCCTAGTTTCTCGTACCGAATTTATGGTTGTCTCCCAAGACACCGCGTACAACGCATTGATGGGAAGGTCATGGCTCCACCTTCATGTATGAGTCCCTTTATCATATCCCCAATGCCTCAAATACTCCCTCAATGGTCGAGTAGGCATGCCCCAAGGAGATGAATATCCTTTTGCCTCTTGTGAATCCCGCTATCTAGACACTGACTATTATAAGAGCAAGGATAAGCAGATTCTATAAAGTGAAGTTGAACCCGCCCAGGTCACAAGTGACCCCTGGCCAGGTCCGGATGATGCCTATTTCTTCTTGATTCATCAGTTGGAGGCCACGACCCCTGACATGGGGAAATGTTTTGTTTTTTTTGGGTACAAGAGTAAGGAATATTCCCAGGTCCATGCGAAGGAGTAAAATTACCTCGTACTCCTACATGAACCAGGATTAGGTGATCCTGGAACCTCATACCCCCATACGGTATCGAGACGTCTGGCTCATGGCACTGACAGTCCTTTATACATGTCTGTTTCTCCAGACTGGGATAAGTCGGATCCGGACGACGTGCCACTACTGCTTTGATGTTATGAAACGTGGCCCTTTGGACTAAAGGCCAGATGGGATTGGGTCGAAAGCCTTCATAGCCATGGTCTCAGTGGGGCATGAATCTCCCGATGCGATAACCACGGTCGTACAAGTAAGTAGCAGCCACCCACCAGAGATTGATAGCACAGAAGCATCTCCCCCTGCGGATGATCCCTCCACAGGTGGAGAAGAAGATATAGAGGATTCTCCCATACCTTTGAGGAAGGTTTCTGAACCACGGTCGATGAACTGGTACAGGTGAACCTGGGACGTGAGGCAGATCCGAGACCCACGTTGATCAGCACTACTATGTCTCTGAAGGAGCAGAAGCGGTATGTATATTTCCTCAAATGGAACCATGATGTGTTTTCGTGGAGTTATGAAGAGATTCCAGGACTAGATCCTCATGTATCCGTCCATCGCCTTAGTCTCCCGAAAAACCGTTGCAGGTTCAAATAGCCACCCAGAAAGATGCACCCTTCTCACGGTGCCATGGTTGAGGAAGAAATTAACAAGCTTATCAAATCCAACTTCGTCAGGGATGTTCAGTACCCCAAGTGGATAGCCAAAATTGTGCCAGTCAGTAAGATGAATGGGCAGATCAGACTCTATATCGACTTCCGCGATCTCAATCACCACTGTCCAAAGGATGGTTTTCCCCTTCCAGTGATGGAATTGCTGATTGATGCTATGGATGGATTCCTAGCCCTCTCTTTCATGGATAGTTACTCTGGATATAATTAGATCCGGATGGCCCCCGAGGATGAGGAACCTACCACTTTCAGGGCTCCCTAGGGTACTTTCTGTTACCAGGTCATGCCATTCGGCTTGAAGAATGCAGACACCACTAATCAACGAGCCTTGCATCGCATATTTAAGCCAATCCTCAGGACACTGGTGGAATGTTATGTGGACGACCTGGTGGTCAAATCTCACCAGCGCCAGGACCATCTCAAGGATCTTGAGAAAGTGTTCGGTTTCCTCCATTCTTGCCACCTGAAGATGAACTCGTTGATGTGCGCCATCAGGGTCACCTCTTGGAAATTCCTTGGCTTTGTTGTTCGGAACCAGGGCATCGAGTTCAACCCAAAGAAGATCAAGGAAATCAGCCAGATGCCTCCCCTGAGCAATATTCTGGAGCATCGAGGTCTTCAAGACCAATTAGCCTATATACGTCAATTTATTGTGAATCTGGCCGGAAAGTGTAATCAGTTTTCTAGGCTCATGAAGAAGGGAACCAATTATAAGTGGGACAAGGAGTGCCAGACTGACTTTCAGGAAATCATGCAATATTTGCTCCAACCTCTGGTATTGATGCCACCCGTCTCCGGGAAGCCACTGATTCTATATGTCACCTCCCTATAAGGATACCTAGGCACCCTTCTTGCCCAGAAGAACAATGAGGGGACAGATAATAGCCTCTAATATCTCACTGCATGCTCCTGGATACAGAGACCAGATACTCCCCCATCAAGAAAGGCTACCTTGCGCTCGTATTTTCCATGGAGAAACTGTTCCATTACCTATAACACCACGAGGTACAGTTGGTCTCTCGAGTGGAATCTCTGAAGTACATTCTGAACCGCCCCATGTTGACTTGCCGACTAGCACTCTGGGCAGTGATCCTCCAATAGTTTGACATCAAGTTCGTGTCCCATAAGACTATGAAGGGGCAGGCATTGGTAGACTTCTTAGCTGCCCACACATCCTCTGTGGATCAGCTCCTGGACCTAGGTTTTCCTGATGAGGCAATCCTCTCAGTCGATCATGGTGTCCCACGTTGGCAAATGCACTTCGACGGTGCCTCCCGGAGCCCCACCAGTAGAAGACTCAATGATAATAGGCTCAACAGAGTGGGCCTGGGTATCGTCTTCATCACCCCAGAGCATGCCGTTCTTTCATGTTCATTCCTATTGTCAAGGGGCTGCACCAACAATGAGGCAGAGTATCAGGCTCTCATTACTGGTCTCGAGCTGGCCCTTGTGATCGATGTACCCCATTTTCATGTGAAAGGGGATTCCAAGATGTTCATCAAGCAGGTCAATGGAATATATGTTGTCAGAAAGCCAGAACTCGTGCCATTTTTGGAGTGCACCCTCCATATAATGGCCCAGTTCCCTTCTCGGCCAGAGGTCATTCACATCCCTCAGTCACAGAACAGTCGAGAAGATTCGTTGGCCAGTCTGGCCGCGGCTCTTGCGGAGCCCGAATTGGACTACCTAATTATCCACATGGTGCACTGGAGATTCATCGCTCTCGTTACCCCGGAGGATGATCGTGGCCCGTGGATAGACCATCTTACCATTGGTGCCCCTGCGTCAGGAGCCCCGAGTACATTAGATGCAGTGATCGAAATAGTTGCCTATTGGAGGACACCTTTGGTCGAGTACCTCCAATTCAGTAATATCCCATCATACCGGGACAAGCGTGATCGAATCCAACACCGTGTGCTACAGTTTACCCCTCAGAGTGGTCCCATCCTTGAGCAGATCCTTTATAAACACGGATATGATGGTGTTCTCCTCTATTGACTTCAAGGATTCGAGATTCCACAGGTCGTGCAAGAGGTTCATTCCGGTTCCTGTGGCGCCCATTAGGCTGGGTCGAAGCTGTCTCACTAGATTCGGAGACTAGGGTACTTCTAGCCCTCCATGATCCATGACTACATCGAGTTCTCTAAGAGGGTCCATGCATGCCAAGTCCATGCTATCTTTGTGCATCAGCCACTAGAACCTCTCCATACCACCAAGTACTCTTGGACCTTTGTAGTCTGAGGGTTAGATTTCGTGGGGCCATACCCACCCGCAACGGCTCACCAGTGACAGTTTATCCTGACCGATGCAGACTTCTTTTCCAAGTGGGAAGAATAAATTCCTCTCAAGGAATTCAAGGCCCGTTCTATCGTCGATTTCTTGAGTTCCAATATCATCTATCGATTTGGGGTACCCCACGCCATCCTAAATTATAATAGAAACAACATATGAGAAGTCGGGCTGAAGAAATTGTACGCCGCGTACAACATTCACTCCAACTATACCTCCTTCTATCACCCACAGGAAAATGTCCAGATTGAGGCATTCAACAAAACCCACTATAAAATTTTGAGAAAATGGTTGGTCAGAACAAGAAAAATTGGCTGGATAAACTCACCAACGCCCTTTTGGCTTATCAGACAATGACTGGTAATTCCACCCAGGTGACCCCATATTTCCTGGTTTCGGAACGGAGGTCGTCCTACCCATTGAGATTCAATTTACCTCATTGCGCACAGTAGTCTATGACCATCATGCACTAGATAGGGCGGCTGAGATCTGTATAGAATAATTGGAAGCACTGGATGAGAATATGATTCATACCCTGCACTACCTAGAGAGGCACCAGAGCAGGATGGCTCGAGCATTCGACAAGAAGGTTCGCCTCCGCTCATTCTTTCAAGGTGACTTGTTATTGGCCCTCAGAGCGCCAATGATCTCTGGCAGAAAACCACCCAAGTTGGATCCCAAATGGGAAGGGCCTTTCATTGTTCATAAGGTTTATCCCAATGGAGCGTACTCCCTGGTGACCTTGGATGGTGAGCGTATAACTCCTCCCACAAATTCCAAGTTCCTCATGAAATACTTCACTTGAACCTCACAGTCCTACACGACCCTAAACTGTATGGTTCCGCATGACCCTAAACTACATCCGGTCTCGCATGACCTTAAACCGCACGCTTGTCCCACATGACATTAAACTGCAAGCTGGTCCGGCCTTCCTGACTCAGGCCCAGAATTAGGCCCCTTGGCCTTTCCGGGCCCTAGCCCAAGTTATTAACCAGAGATTACGGTGTGGTGTGGGGTTCTGTCCTCATTCATGTTGGGTTATTCACCACACCGTACACCAGCCTTATCTGAGGTGTCTTACTCCTCTTCCCGTCCCCACTGCAAGATGTTAAACTACAAGCTAGTCAGGCCTTCCTGACTGAGGCCCAGTCGAGGCCCCTTGGCCTTTTCGGGCCTCTATCCCAGGTTCATTCTTAGTGTATTATTCCATGTGGGGTGATATTATGTCCTCGTTCATGTCAGGTTAACCACCGTAATGTGCCCATCCTCGGATGAGATGCCTCTCATCGTCCTACATGACATTAAACGGTGCTGCCAGAACTATTTATGGCTTGATTCTCATCCATATGGGATACGTAGGACTGCCTGAACACGTAGATTTTAGGTCCAACCCTGTCTCTTAAGAGAACCCCCAATCTCCTAGTAACCTCAGCCTCTTGGCCTGTCCCTCTCCACTAGGGGGATATATAGGTATGGAAAAGGGTTTTTGGCGCCATGCCCCCCTTCTCCAGGGAATCCGCCAACTTTTGGCCGCACTCAAATTGATCCCCTTGACCATTTTTTGTGGTCTGCTAATGTGTACAGAGTACTCTAGTCTAGGACCTGGTGTGTCAGATTCAACTTAGGCAACTTCTATTTAGTTGTCAAGAATCATGTTCCCCTTCATTCAGGCCCTCGTTATCCTTCACAACCAGAGGGACCCCCAAAAAACAGCTGGGATACAACACCTAAGGGCTCTCCTACCGTTACGGGCGAATGCCCCCGAGGGTTTCAGACAGAAAATTGATACAAATGTCGTGCTGCGAACATGGTCAATGGTCGATGCTCATTTGTCTATCCCCATTTCAGACTGACACTACAGGATGATGTGTTGCGAACATGGTTAGCAGTAATCCTTCGTCGTCACACCATCCACTTCAGGCCCTGAATATTGGTTGCATGATTCACATTATGTTCCACCCCATCGTGTAAAGGTGGAATCTTGACACTCTTTACATTAACCTTTAGTGCACCTCTACACATCAGGTAGATAAAGTGGCAATACAGTGTCTCTTGGGGTTCCTGTGATCTAAGCGCTAAGACTATAGGATGAGATATTCTCTAAGATCCATGCACAGCTTGACCCTCGTCCCCATGGGATATGTGGGGTCACCCATACATTGAATTTCGGGCCCAGCTTAGCTGCAGGATAGTGTCTCCTACCCATTTATCTTTAGACCTTCTCTAGACCCTCGACTTGAGGCTCCTTTCCCAGAATTGCGCGCGGTGATGGTTTGGGATTATGTCCTCATTTACGTCAGGTATTCTTCATCACATCATCCACATTCCCCTAGGTCCAAGCCATATACCTTAAATTGTGCTGGTTGGTCCTACCACGTGACCGTAAACTGTGATGATATCTTCCTAGTTGCACGAAAAGAAACGGCGCTGCATTGTGATGACCTCTCCATAGAGGACATCACGTTGGGTATCGGTTCTTTACCATAAAATTTGTCAACGCCCATATACACCCTGACTATTGTGGATATGATAAGAATATATACCATAGGTCGGTCTCTACACAAAAGAAAAATCATTCACCTTAAAGGACAAACAAGATACATCAAATGCCACATCTTTTGGTGCGAAGGGCTAGACCTACACGCCCCTTTCATCCTTTGCACATGTACCATACCCTGTTGTGCCACCCTCCAAGAACTACGTATGGATTGATTCCCATCTTTATGGGATATATTGGAGAACTCAAGCACTTCCCCACGGGACCAGCCTAACATTCGTGTTTGGTCCCTTGACCGGAACACTTCCCCAGGGAACACATGGTATGTAGGGACTATGTCCAAATTCACTTCGGGTTTCGTGACCACCTTATCATGTGTCTCATGATCTCCTTACCCCTTGGTCCGAGTTCTAAGACCATAAACTATGAACCTTTCCAGAACTATGTGTGTCTTGATTACCATACTTATGGGATATGTAGGAACGCCCGGACATTTCATCTTGGGTCCAACCCCGGGAATCACAAGTCTATTCCCCCCCTCACTAACGGCCCTTTGGCCTAACCTCTCGGGGAGTTGTGTAACTACAACATTTTCCTCAAATAAGTTTAGGATGCCCTATAATGATGTTGGGAAGCGACTGTTCCCTCACCAGAGAGGTCATGTCTAAAAGTAGGGATAAATCCTGATCATATTAATACGTCTGCCTAATGTGCCTCCACCATGGTGGCGTAATTTTGGGAGTGTTGGATTCCATGCGAACAAACCATCACTCCACTTTCCATGCTTCGTGTTCCCCTTATTCGGATCTTTATCTTCTTTCACGTTTGATGGGACCCCATAACAGTATGGATGCTTAACCAATGGTCTGCCTGCTGTCCTTGGCCAATGTTCCGGAAGACTGATCAACGATATTTGAGTTAGGCCTCGTGTTGCAAACATGGTTAGCGATCAGCCCTCATTTTTCCCCATTTCAGGATAATGCGAAATGGATGCTGTGTTTCCACCACTATTAACAGCTATCCTCCATCATCATGCCCTCCCATAGTGTTCCGAATTTGGGTAACGTGATTCATCTTTTTCATCTCCCCATGTTCAGATTGATTCCAATTCCCTTGGAACCACCCCGCTTGTGTGCTAGGGCACCTCGAGAAGATCATACATCGATTGGTCTATGGTTCTCTTCCTGTGATTGGGCCTCCCTCGTCTCCTCGAGGATCCGGGATCGAATTTCGAATGCCCAAAGCTTGGTTGACGCTCCAACGATCAAACATGATGATAGTACGAACCACCTTTTCTTCTCATGACCCACGTGAGCCTAGTGATGGATTGCTATTTCATTCGGGGTTATGGTTGAGCACGAAAAACCAATGAAACAAGTATGTTAGGAAAATGGACAAGTAATTAAATTTGTCTATACATACAGTTCAGTAGAGAAGAAAGTAGTAAGGTGGGATATGTGTATGGGTATGGCCAAAATAGGGCCCTTTGGGGTCAGCTTCTTGGATGGATCTCTCCAATGCCTCCACCTTTCCGCTATTGGCCTCCAAGACTACCTCCCATCCCCTGAGAACTCTTTCTTCATCACCAGCCACAAAGTACAGCTCGTCGGCCCTTTCCTATGCCTGTGCCTGTTCAACTTGGAGCTCAGTTATCTGACAACTCGCTTCTATGAGTTGATCTTGATCATCCGCCAGTTGGGCCCTCAGCTACTCCACAATCTCAGAACAAGTTGAAATGATCACCTCTTTCTCCTTTGCCTAATCCTCAAGGCGTCGTACCTCCTGTTCCGCCCTCAGAAAGGCCCGGGTACTCTCCGACTCCTAGCACCGAATGACATCGGCGCGCTGTGTGCTCTCCTGCATCCTCTCGGCCATGTAATCATGGAACGTCAGATGAAGACATTGAGCATCCACCCATCTAGTACACAAGTAGTGTAGCTATGTGTTGAGAGACACATCTGCTTTATCCACTCCTCTTGGGGATTATTGAGGAAACTTCGGATGTACTTCCATCCCTTATATCGCGTCATCCGACTCTCCTCGACCGCTTACAAATCCGAATCATCAAATTATTCAGGATCAGCAGGCTGGTAGATAGGAAAGATATCCAATAGGGCAGTAGTAGGGTCATCCTCAGTGATTCCTCCCAGAGGAATTGGTTCTGCAGCATCTGGATGACCTTCCTATCTCCCCTCGGTTTTGGGGGCACCCGCGTCAGCTTCCAGCCCTGCCCCAACGGCAGCACCGCCAACGTCTGCCGCTCCCCGATCACTAATTTCCGGAGCCAAATAAGTTTGAGAGACATGTCCTGGATGGTGTGGCACATGTGTCATCAGCATGCAAACAAATTTCCCGGGCTCAACAGCCCGACGGACCTCTAGTGTCGTGATCACTGTACAGACAAGGAGAAACCTGATCAGTTGAGTCCTTCGACATTGAGTACCGGTATCGAAGAAGGTAACTTACAGGAACCCAAGGCATCAGCCTCTATTGCTTTGGCCGCTATAGGAGCTATCGCGGTGGGGGATCCCTTATAACTTGTCAGCTCAATAACAAGCATCGGTGCCCCGCCTTGCCCTATCGATGCCTTCTCCTCTCTTTCGATCGGAGAGTCTTGGTCAGTGTCGATGTGCCCCGGAGTAAGATGGGGAAGATGGGTTAAGGTTTGAAAAGAAATTTTAATATAGGAGAAGAAGGGTAAGGGTCAAACCCTACATCGAGTAGTTTGGCCGCGTCCATATCCAATCCGGTGATCTCGCCGCTTTCTCAGAGACTCCCTTGGTGGGATGCTCCTTGCGATACATCACCTTCAGGCTCCCCTTCTCCCTCTTTTTCACCTTCCCCTTCCCCTTTGGCCCAATCTCCTATTTTGTCACCCTCCGATTCATCGCTATCATATTCCCTCGACGACATCCTCTCTAGATCATTCTCTTGGCTGAGCAGCGCCTTCACCAAGAGAGGTAGCTCCGCACGCTGACCTCGCTTGTGTGCATATTTGTCTATGGTCATCAGGTATCCATGCCACTAGTGGAAGTCCACTCTATTGGTGACCCGAAGAAGCCCGACTTCCGGCAGCTGGATCCCTTCCTGCATTATCTTCTGCCAGAGAGATTCAGTAATCATTGACTGCTGTAGAGTTATCCAAGCCGACCATAGCGCAGGGAAAACGACATCCTGGGAAGATTGAAGTAAGTATTTTATTTGCTTCCCAGGAATTTCACTGGCAGCTCCATGGACCCCTCCTCCTACAGGCAACGATGGAACGATTGCGCCATGCGACGCCCCCGCCACTGATGTCTCGGCTTACGCATGCCCCGTTTCCTGAGGCTTTGTTGGACCTCTTCTCCTAGTGGCACCCTGCCTATTCTCCCGCTGTCGAGGTTCCTCGTTGACAACCTCGAGCTACCATAAATGCTTCCACAGAATCCCCTCAGGGTATTCTCTGGTCCAATGTTCATTGTACTCAGGTGAGAGGCTCGCATCGGCTCCGGTGGTTGGAAAAGTGATGATGTCACCAGAGCCATAGGTTGTAAACATCAGCCACAGCTGTCGAAGAACACATGAATTCATCTCCTCCCAGAAATCTATGTGTACACTATTCGGCATTCACTTGAGTCATCCAAACTGCCTAGTGATCCAGGATGGAACATAAGGCTCATAGAAAATATTCCCATCAATCTGGGCCACAATTACCCCACCTATGATGTTTTGGAAGTATTCCTTCTGCTCCAGTAATCCTTGACCGTCATCTACCAGCAGACTAGTTGGGGTAGGGAATGGGCTTAAGGAGAAGTTGGTATGGTTACCGATCTAGATCTATATCCCCTCCTCGTTGAGTGTCATTGGCGTGACCCCAGCAATGTTCAGTAGAGAGGGTCGAAGGCCGTTGCCCAGGGGACGAATGGGATTTGGGAAGGTGTAGCTGCCACAATTAGCTGCAACCCAGCCATGGAAGATCTGGAAGGGGCCACATAATCTCTGAGGTGATCCCCTTCTCGAGATACATCCCAAGATGGAATACAGTCGAGCCAGAATGAGGACCCCAAGATTGAACCTCTTGTTGGCAGCCATGATGCCCGACATCACCAAAGTCACGGGGCGGACGACCATCCTTGCATCTCATACCGGCAAGAGGAACCCACTCAAGAATGTGGCAGGGAATCCGGAGTACCGTAAATTCGGGTCTCGGGCCTCATTGATGTTGTATCCTCATTATTGGTAGTGCCCCATCTCCAAGATCCTCCAGTAGGACCTGCTCTTGCACCTCTGAACCGTGGATGGAAACTGCTTTCCCCACCTTGGCATCATGACCTATGGGTCCTTCTCCAAAAACAGGTTGAACCAGTCATTTTAAGAAATGTCTTTCAGGAAGTCCTTAACCTTCAGCCTCTCCTTGGCCAACTCCAGCTGGTGCCAAGTCAGTATGGGGGTTTGAGACCTGTCACCCCAGATGTTCATCGGTGGGAGGAACTCATTGTATTGATGGCCCTCCGGAGGGATGCCTCTGATGCATTGTATGTCCCATAGACTAATGTAGACTTCCCCATGATGGAGATGAAATGTTTTGGTGTCAGGGGACCACCGAGTCAATAGCTCTGGTCTGAGCTGAGGTTTCCAGTAGAAGTGGAACTACGATGACCACACTGCCTCGAATAAACCAATATGCTGCAGCTCAGCCCCGAATTTGTCGCATGTGTGGTGAACCCAGTATGCTCAGGCCCACTCACTGGTGAAGTTTCCCCCAGAACACAAATCCCAGTCATGCAGCTAGCCTTTGGTCTCGTCGGTGATGCTCTGATGGGATGTGCTCGCATAGTGGGCTGGTGAGTTCTCTACAACGTGATCACCCCCAACAATGGTCCTGATCATGGGATTCAGGACATATATATTCATGTGACTGGTTTATCTTGCATGACAACTGTTTTTGGTGATTTTTTATCGAGGTAGGTCATCTGCACCGGTCACCCATGACCGCGGGGTATCATCTTCATAGCCCGACAGGGGAATCTCCTCTAGAATGCCGATGTTCCACAACGGCTGATTATCAGATAAGGCATACTCTTTTTGGTAGTAATATAGAACGTTGAAGAGGGTGTAGTTATTAGAGACCACTCTCTTTGTGCCATAAACCTCCAGGTTCGCCGCCATCTCAGCTCTGCATGTAGAGGCCTCCCCCTCATCAACCTAGTTTGCAGCCATCTTTTTCAAGCTAAGTGTTTGGAAGTGGTGCACGAAATCGGGGGCTTGGGAATGGAATCTAGTAGTCAGGCGCATAAAAGCAGCGAATCGCATGCAATCTCAGAGTGTTGTGTGGAAAATCCTGGGTTTTCACGTAAGAGGCAGCTAAATCTCGGTGGAATTACCTGCAACCACGCTCTTTTCGCATAGAATAGGAAGCAATTTCGCGCATGAGAGCTCAGGGCTTATCGTGTGAGAAAATGTCATAGTGAGCATTGGGCCCCTATTGGATTCTATAGACCAAGTCATGGTTCCACGCCCACGCGTATAGAGGCTTCCACGCCTGGCCGCGATTTTTCACGCCGCTCTATCTTTTTGTGCGCGCATGGCCAATTAGACCCGTATTTCGGCGTTTTCCTCGGAATCTGATCGTTGCGACCCCTCTCCAATCCAATTACGAGGGGGGGAATTTGTAGACACCGAAAAAAGTGTAAGTATCGGGGAATGTTCCATAACGAAAAAGAGAGGTCATATTTGGACCCGGAGGCCCGGTTCGGAGGGTCCGGAGCAGTTGTGCGCAAAAAGGAGGCATGCGTGAAAAATATTATGTCCTGAGCGGAAGGCCCTAGTACTCACGAAAGGTCCCGGCACCGGTGAGAAATTATTTCACACTCGGGACCCTCGCGGTTGATATGACGCTCCACCGCACTGGTTGCGCAATTATTTCATGCAAGACTTTCATTCCGTGCCGCCGGAGGCCTATAAATTGAAGGATACCCCCTTCCTTTTGGGGGATAAATAATTCAAACCGCCTCTCATGCACGTAACTTCCATTCCGCGCACGCGTAATATGGACTTCAGGTAGGTTTTTTTTCACACCATGTCGTTGCGGGATCCTCCTTCGCGCGAGATCCCCCTGGCTTAGACTAAATTCCAACCCCTCGGTGTCTGCCCACCTGTGCGCAATTCCTTCCATTGCGTACATTCCCGTCAGTTGTGCACAATCTATGAGCGTCCCCTGCCCTTATGCTCGGCCCACATCACCAGCGCATAATTATGCCACCTTGCGCGCAATCCCTTCAAGTCGTGCAAATGCTTGGCATCCCTTATTTCATGCACCCCAAAGGCTGCGCATAATCCATCAATGATTTTCACCACGGTGCTCCCTGGGAATTCCCTATGCGTGAGTCTGATGCCCTCCTTCCGGGTGCCGTTCGCGAGTGTCCTGTGCACCCCAGGCGTTCGTATCATGTATGTATTTCCTATACGACCTTCTTCTCTTGTACGAAGCAATTTCAAAGTCCCTTGGACAATCCTTCCCATTGTGTTGCTTCACCTCATGATTCTTCGCATAGGCACACTAAGAGATATTTCTTCTTCTCATAGCCACGCTAATGTGGAACCCTCGATAGTTCACCATGCGACACCCCCTATGAACGGCCTTGCCGAGGACTTCCCTTCCACAAGGGGTAGAGGGCACCAGTTATGTAAGTACTAGGGGTGCAGAGCCAACCCACCTCATCCGAGCTACAGGACGTTAAACTGCTAAGCACCTTGTCCTCAACACATGATGTTAAACTGTTATCTGGCCCCGTGCCTCGCATGCAGGGTCCCCCAGCCTCAGACATTCTCCATGCCTACTCGTCTCCACAAGGATGGGATCACCCCCCCACATGGGAGGATATCCTCCTTCTCGGAGTGGCCTTTGTCCGCGGGGAAGGGAAACTGCCTTGGTGTAAGCCCATAGCCCCTCTTGCAGAAGGTAGCACCCATGCACCTCCGTACATTCCCGGTGCTAAGGCTAGCGGGGAGTATGATGGGATGTGGGACTCCTCCTTTCTTCAGTCCCAAATCCCTCTCCCACTGCTCTTTTTCGCCCTCGGGCCTCCATCCTGGAGTATGTCCCGACACCACAGGCCATTCAATGCATAAGCCCCTCCTCACTTCCCACAGACGCACCCTTTGTGACGTGATCGTCATTTCCCTGCAACCTCTTGTTTCTCACACAGAGTATGACTCATATGAGCATAGAGTGAGCACCAACCCTTATAACCATCAATCCTTCCCGAACTAAGGGGACTTTGATCTGTGCTAAGGCATGGTGCGTAGGAAGCCTCCATGAGGTTCAAGCCCCACCACCGTGGCCCGTCTCAAATCGTAAGCCCCATCCATCCCGAACTACGGGGACTTTGATCCGTGATAAGGCATGGTAAGTAGGAAGCCTCCAAGAGGTTTAACACCCACCACTATGGGCCGTCTCAGAGCATAAGCCACATTCATCACAAACTGTGGTGAATTTGATCTGTGCTAAGGCATGGTACGTAGGAAGCCTTCACAAGGTTCAAGTCCCACCACCATTGGCCGTCTCAGAGCGTAAGTCTTATCCTTCCTGAACTACGGGGACTTGGATCCATGCTAAGGCATGGTACGTATGAAGCCCCCATGAGGTTCTGGTCCCACCACCATGGGTAGTCTTAGAGCGTAAGCCCCATCCATCCCAAACTGTGGGGACTTTGATCTGTGCTTAGGCATAGTACGTAGGTAGCCTCCACGAGGTTCAAGCCCCACCACTATGGGTTGTCTCAGAGCATAAGCCCCATACTCCCTGAACTACGGGGACTTCGATCCGTGCTAAGGCATGGAACGTAGGAAGCCTCCATGAGGTTCAAGCCCCACCACCTTTGGCCGTCTCAAAGCCTAATCCCCATCCATCCCAAACTATGGGGACTTTGATCCGTGCTAAGACATGGTACGTAGGAAGCCTCCACGAGGTTCAAGCCCCCCCACCATGGGTCATCTCAGAGCGTAAGCCCCATCTATCCTAAACTACGGGGCCAATGATCCGTGCTAAGGCATGGAACATATGAAGCCTCCATAAGGTTCAAGCCCCACCACCTTGGGCCGTCTAAGAGCATAATGCCCATCCATCTCGAGCTATGGGGACTTTGATCCGTGCTAAGTCATGGTATGTAGGAAGCCTCCACGAGGTTCAATCCCCACGACCTTGGTCTATCTCAGAACGTAAGCCCCATCCATCCAGAACTACAGGTACTTTGATATGTGCTAAGGCATGGTACGTAGGAAGCCTCCATGAGGTTCAAGCCCCACCACCTTGGGCCGTCTCAGAGCGTAATCCCCATCCATCTGGACCCCAGGTCCCTCTTAACGTTGGTTCACTAACCCCATATCCATGGGACGTATTAGAGTGTAAGCCCCAAATGCCCTATCCCGCATGACACTAAACTGTATTTCATCAAAATACACCGACTTTGATTCCCCACCACGGTGATTCATAGGAATCCTCCATCAGGTTCAAGCCCAACACCCATGTCTCACCCTGAACTCTCCCTCGAGCCCACGCACCTCGGGAAGCTCATTCCTTATCCCAGAGGTTTTACTCCCTCTAGATCCCATCCATGCGTTCATTCTCACGGGTCTCCTTTTCAGGTGTCCCACCATATCATCGAACTACAAGGACTTTGATTCCATGTTGTGGGGATACGTAGGAAGCCTCCACGAGGCCCAAGCCCAAATCCATCATCCATCCTGATTCTTACCTTGGCCGCCACATCCCGGTGGGATCATGCCATTTCATTCCTCTCCACGGTATCCGGGAAGCCACCCACGTGACAGCCCCAACATGGGTGTTCCCTCCAAGGGGTTCTTCAATCTCATCCACTCTTGCTAGTGTTCTAATCAGTCTAATCTATCTCTGATGGATGTTAAACTTGCGTCATACCCTGTGTTAAACATGGGAAGCTATGGAAAACCTCAGATACATGCCTATGGCATTCAATTCCCCACATTCGATGTGGGATGCCTCGGGCTTCCGCGCCCTCAATAAGCCCTATAATAAGGGAAAGAAGACAGACATGCTAGTTCCCCAGCGACAAGTCATGCCAGTGATGACCCAACATGACTACTCTCCTAACCGAAGGTTGCTTCCCTGACTGGTCCCGTTGGAAGGTCCTTGTAGAAGTGGCGTACTTAACAAAGGTCCATGAAGATATGGCACTGGAAAGAGATTCCTGAACCATGACATAATCTATGAGGGAGACCTGGACTAGGTGACGAGCTCTGAGGAGGAATCCACGGAAGGAAGTACCGAAATCCCATCATACCAGTTTCGATCAAGGAGTAGACGTTCCTGAATAAAGAACGGATGTCGCCCGCCTTTGGAAAGTAGGAATGCGGGGCCACAGCAGTGCGTCCTCTACGTGACGGAAGCGCGCACACCTCCGGCGAAAGCCTCATAAACAAGGTATAACCACGAGCATAAATTTCAACTATAAACTGAAAATAGTGGGCCGAAATACCAGCCCCATGAAACCTAAGGAACATAAACAGTGTTCACATCTGTCCTAGAGCTCTACCTGGAGGGTGCTAGCTGTAGGTATGATGACCAATAAGGGGGTCTCAACTTCTCCCATAAAACCTAGATCCACCATCTCCTGAACCTCTAAAGTCTACCTCAGAGCGTCAGTAGTCTGCACCAGACACACACGTGTTGGAAGAGCCTATGCAGGGGGTGAGTATAATAATACCAAGTATGGGACCCCAAGACCCCCGAAGGACTCTCAGTAATCCATAATGGAAAACATCACAAGAAAATACCATAATTATATATCACAAGAATTATCTAAATCATGAAGCACAAAGTAAAAGAGACTTCCCACTCTAACGGTAAAACTTCAAGGTTACTGTGATAGGGATGACAAGTCATAAAGCGATACATCCTATCCGTAGTAACTATACGGTTGACCCGTATAGGTCACTATATTCTGACCTGTATTGGTTGCTAGATGTTGACCCATATTGGTCGTTGTTACTAACCTGTATAGGCCACTAGATGCTGACCTGTATTGGTCGCTGGTGCTAACCTGTATTGGTCGCTGGTGCGAACCCGTACTGCTCGCTGGTGCTGAACCGTATTGGTTGTTGGTGCTGACCTGTCTTGGTTACTAATGTAGAGGTATGGATGATTAGTTGTATGACTAGATCATCCCACTCTGGAGTTTCTGATGTTGACCCGTATTTTTCTCTCTTCCTCCTCATGTCACAACCAACCACTGGATTCCCGCATGATGCATGACTGATCAATGAAAGACTATAACTCTCAATCCATTGGCCCTTTTTCAAATGGAAATAAGTCCCACAAATATCAAAACCAAGGGACCATCACATCATAGGGGTCCCAACGTGTCGATCGGACAACCGGTATGTGAGATATGGACACTTTTGTAAAAAGGACCCAGTATGATTCAACTACGATCCAACCTAGTTCATGCGTACAACTCCATTAAAACTCAAATAGTCTATCTTTGAAGTACCACCTTGTCACAAAGGTACTTATTCCACAGACAGTGCATCTATCAGATGCTCGGTCAATTAGTTACACCGTGTTTTGTGAAATGGGAGTGATCACACCTTGGATGACTAGACTCGGTCGGGCCAGCCAGAATATGCCAAAGGGACCGCTTCCCAAAATGGGTTTCAATGCCACTGATGGAATTTAAAATAGTCACACGGTTTGTCATTTACTTTGATTTTTTTATTCGAGAGCCAGTTAGGTCTAGGCACGGTTCGACTTGGTCAGGCCAGCCCGACATAACAAGTCCTAGGGTCCACCTGACCATGCCTGGGTCCAGCCCATTAAGAGATGGCCCGGTTCACTGGGTATGGCCCATCGGGGTCGGTCCGGCTTGTTCGCCGTCCCATACTACAATAGGCTCTGCCCTCCAGGTGGGGCTTAGCCCACCCGTGCTAGCCTGTTGGGCGGGTCCTATATGTTCGCCCGACCCGCATCCAGCCTAGTCCGCTTGAAGGCAAACCACTTCGCCCAGCTGGCCCCACAGATGCAAGTCCCTTTCTTCCAGCGCAGTAGGGGGTCGTACCGCCCCCACTTCTGCTGCCCATTGGTCATGGATGCTACCGCTATCAGTGCCTATGGGTGTCGACCTTCTCCCACATAGTCGGCTCGGACTAGCCACCACGGTGCACGACAGTGCACCACCTTCCCACAGCCCGTGGCCGGTTGTCATGTGCCTCTCCGACCACTGCTAGCATTGTGCTCTGGCAGTTGTTTTTGTGGGCCACCGAACGTGTCTTGGTCATCATTTACTGGTGTCATATTCACCTAATGGCCTCCTAGATCGCCAGTTTTACAACATGTCCTTCTTTCTCATGATGTCGTTGAATTGGAAAAATCATCCCCAAAGAACGAAACATAAAAAAACAAGTAGTGAAGGGTCCGATATTTTTTTGTTTGGCTCATGCCCTTCATGTTGGCATTAATGTAAGAGGGAGGTAATTATTCATCAAATTTTAATAATGTTGAACCCCATTCAAATCCCCTGCAACAACCTCCCTCAAAAATAAAAGAACAATTAATCGAGGGAATAATATTGAATTTAAAGCCAACCTCTAACTCTATTTGTTGGGGATGTCAATGATGTTGGGGATTCCACATTTTAGGGTATTGCAGATGAAGGATAAGGTTCATGTGTGTTGGTGTTCTTCATTTTTCAACCTTCAAATCGATCATACGACGGGCTTCATCAATCCTTTGTTCTCCGTTGGTGGAAGTCGTGGCATCACGTCGTTAGGGTTTTCAAGATTAATGAAGCCATGCCAAACCCCACCCTGAGATTCATTTAAATAGGAGGGGGAAAGGATAGAAATTCCATGAGGAATTAATGAGGTTCAATAATTAATTTAATTAGCATTCCTATTTAATTGACTATAATAAAGTGCCTCATAAATTATATGAGGTGTGGTTATGCAACCAAAGAGTTACCATGCAATTGACATCCCAAAATTAAAGGTATGACCACCTTCGTGGCCCCATCCCTTACCTCTCTAAATGTGGAATGAAAAAGAAAAAGAAATAAAATAACAATTTATGTTATTTTATTATTTCATTAAAAGTCACAAAAACTATCATTTTCTCTAGACCAACTGCTATCAAAGTGAATCTTATCTTAAGCGAATCCCTATTCTGCAGATTCAATGGTTCCCTCGTATTTTTAATCTGATAACCGGTTCAGAAGATATAAAATACTACCCATGCATTTATAGAACATTCTTTAAAAAATGTTCAGAAATTCATTCCAGGCACACCAGGACTTGGAATCACGCACAATCAAATTTTGTAGACTTGTAATAATCCTGAAAATTTTAAAAATAATTACATGGAATTTCCGGGTCTTTACATTCTCCCAAATGTAGGGCTTTACATCCATGAAATCCAAAAAAGGATACACAAACAATAATGGGTAATGATAATGCATATGATCCTATTTCTCACACGTTCTCTTCTATAGATTCCCATGCTGCCACAGAACATGAACAAGATGTATCGACAGCCCATGATGAATCTGCTCATGTCGATCCTCTATCTCTACTAGGAACTCAACAATGGTCTCCCCATCATCAATCTTCATCTCTTCATGGTCAATGATGTGAGACGAGTCATGCACATATCACCTCAGCTGGGATACGTGGAAGATGATGTGTGCCCTATCCAATTGTGGCAACAGTGCCAAGCAGTATCCAACATTTACAATCCTCTGACGTATCAGGAATGGTTCAATAAACCTCAGTGAGAGTTTGACACCTCATCCAAATCTCTATAGTCCCTGGCGAGGGGAGAATCATAAGAATACATGGTCCCCATCCTGGAACTCTAATTGTATCTATCGCCTAAAAGCATAGGACTTCTGTTTTCTCTCTGAAAGATTCATCCACTCTCGGATGACCTGCATCTTCTCAGTTGTAGCTAGTACCATCTATGGGCCCACGAGTGCTGGCTCTCTTGGATCCGTCCAACATAAGGGAAATCTGCATGGTCATCCATACAACGCATCAAAAGGGGTCATACCAATGGTGGAGTGATAGATGTTGTTGTACGTGAACTTCATCAAGGGTAGGTGGTCCTACCAACTGCGACCAAAATCATGGACACATGCACCAAGCATGTCCTCTATAGTCTGGATGGTCTGCTCAGTCTGAAAATCTTTCTGCGGGTCAAAAGTTGTAATCCACAGAGGCTGAGTCCTAAAATCCTTTGGTAGTTCTTTCCACAATAGGGATGTGAATCGTGAATCACGGTATGAGACTATCGTTGAAGGAAGTTTGTGAATTCTCATGTTCTCCTGAACGTAGAGACGTCTCATGCTCTCTACCAAACCCTTCTCTCGAATAGCAAGGAAGTGGACCGACTTGGTGAGTTGATCAACAATCACGCAGATGGAATTGTTCCCTCTAGACGTGCATGTTAACCCCATCACAAATTCAATAGATATCCCTTCCCACGTCCACTCTAGTATCTTGAGGGGTTGGGTCAAGTCTGTTGGTACCTGGGGCTCATCCTTCACTTGCTGGCACAAGAGGCATCTAGAAACCGACTTTGCCACAACTTTCTTCATCCCCAGCCACCAGTATTGACACTGATGGTCCTAATATAACTTTATCATGCCTGGATGTACAGATAAGGGGGATATATGGAACTACCTCATCCCCTTCTATCACATTGCCACTAGTACAACTGTAAATCCGCTGAAAATAATAGTGTGCTCCCCACCTTTAGAATATCCGTCTCATACCTGGACTGAGGATATCTGAGCACGTGTAGTCTTGCAGCTATTGTCTCTAGGTTCCGCCTATTGGACTCACTAAAGGATTATATGGGAAACTATCATTGACTGGATGTACACTATCTCATCTCTATCAAAGTAGGATATTTGAAGTGAGGTACACTTCTCTGAAGCCTTGTTCAGTAGCAATGAACTTGGTCTCTTGCTAAGTGAGTCTGCCACTACATTTGCCTTCCCAGAAGTATAGACTATCTTGATGTCATAGTCTGGGAGGAACTCCATCCAACATTTCAGTCTTATATTTATGTCATTCTGTGTGAATATATATATGATACTCTTGTGATCTGAGTAAACAATGAACCGCTCGCCCATCAAGTAGTTTCGTCGCATCTTTATTGAAAATACAACTTTTTCTAACTCCATGTTGTGAGTCATATGATTCTGCTCATGAGTATTTAGCTGTCATGATCCATAAGCAATCACTGCATCATCCTACATTATGACACAACCATGTCTAATCCCTGGTACATCACAGTAAACCATGAGGTTAGTGCCCTCCTCCGGAAACCTCATGATGGGAGTGTTTATCAAGATCTACCTCAGCTGTTGAATGCTCTGGTGGAATGAAACTAAAAATATGAAGGGTTTCCCCTTCTTTGTTGAGTAATTCATAGGCTATTATACTCTAGATAAATCGGGTAAGAACCTCCAGTAGTTGCATGTTAATCTAAGGAAGCTCCTCACCTTAGTAACCCACATGTGTGGCTCCCAAGAAAGTATTGCCTCGATATTCACTGGATCCACTACAACAATAGCCTCTGAGATAACGTATCCGAATAAGTGGACCTTCTGTTACAAGAACTCACACATAGAGATATTTTCATATAATTGGGGCTCCTGGAGTGTGTCCAGAACTATCCCCATGTTTACAACTTGCTCTTCCTCAGATACTGGGTACACAAAGATGTCATCAATGAAGAAAAACACAATGTGATTGAGGTATGGATAAAAGATCTTTTTCATAATCCACATGGAGAATTTTGGAGTGGTCGTCACACTGAAAGGAATCACTAAGAACATGTCATGGACATACCGACATCTAAAGGCTATCATCAGTACGTCCTCGTCTCGTAACCTGAGCTGGTGATAGCCTTATCTAATTTCTATCGTTGAAAACCAATGATCTCCCTTCAGTTGATCGATGATAGAATCTATCATTGTTATAATAATATTGTTCTTCACTGTCACCTAGTTTAGTTGTCTCATGTCCACTCATATCCTCAAATTTCCACCTGCCTTATTGGAAAAAAAACACCGGGTATACCTTGGCGAAATGCTGGTCCTTATGAATTAGTTCCCCTGTAATTCCTCCAACTGTACCCCCATCTCTCGAAGCCCTGTAGGGGCCATTCAATATGATGGTTTAGATAACAGTGATATTTTTGGATACAAGTCAATGTGGAAGTCTACCTCTCTACTAGGAGGTAGTTCTGTGACATATTCTAGAAAGAAGTTGTCATACTTGTCCACAACCGCTGGGAACTGTGGACTCACCTCATCCACCATGTCGAAGGTTATGCACGCCAGCTGATATGTAATCAGCTGCAACGTCCTCTGATAAAGTCCATCACGTGCTGATCTATTTTCTTTCTCACCAAAAAAGGAAAACCGGAATCCATCTATGCGCATAAATTACACTGTATGTCTCAAGAAGTCAACTTGTGCGTGAACTGCAGATAGCCAGTCCATGCATAGAATAACATTGTAGGAATTCAACATTTCTACTAGAAGATACCCTTTGAACTCTCTCCTATGAGACTAATATCACACTATCATCACCACTGGGTGATCTTTGAATCTTCTCCCGTAGGAGTATCCAAGAGAAAATGTCATGCTAAAAGATCAGTCAGAATCATAGAGTCCCAAACTAAGTTCGCGGTAAGGAATGAATGACTTGCACTGTCATGACCCAACCCTACACGGGCTTGAGCCACATCTACCCCAAGCCCGCCTCCATAGGCCAGGGGCTGGCGACAAGCGCCGAAAGCTAAACAACTTGGGGAGGCCTTTTCCTGAGTACCTATACACACACACGCATCCCACTCAATGCATAAGTGAAAAGTAAAATGAATGAAAAGTAAATTAAAGTGCCAAATACTATTAAAATACCACAAAAGGTGCATCGACCTCTAAACAGTACAAAGTATGTTGAAGGTAAACTGAAAAGAAAAGGGGAAAAACACGTGCCCAACCAGAAAAGTGCCACAACCCGGCAACAGGTAAACAAAAGTAAATAGCTGGGAGAGTCCCACACCTGGAACAGAAATATGACCACCTTACGTGGTCCAAGCTCCCGAACTCCTAAGCTCCACTGATATCACGACCAACCTGTCTATCTTCTGCAAGGTCACACCATGTTAGGGCAAATCCCAAGCATGGGTGAGTATAAAAATACTCAGTAAGATGCCCCGAAGGCTTGAGGGAGCTACATAGGAGGTACTGAAGAGGTTATCAGTATATCGAATAGGGAAAAGTGAAGGAGTAAAACCGGGAGTGCAGTAAAGAGTACAGTAGAGTAACATCTCAACCCAACAAGATAAAGGAAGTAGACTCATCCAAACACAAGGATCTATAAGCAGTGACAAGATGAAATTCTCATCGAGTCTTTTCAATATATAACAGGAGAGTGGGCTTGTCCAAACATGAGAAGCTGGACATAGAAAGCACGTGGCATACCTCGTGCATCTTTGCCTCTCATGGATAGAGAGTAACCAAAACCCAAGGAGTGGGTACTGGAACAAGGTATATACATATCCATAGCTCAAACAAGAAGCCTGAACAAAATTTTAAGGGGATCTTCATCCCTTATCTCAGCCCTAGAAAGTGAGTAGCCAATTGTCCTAGAAGTAAACACCATCGATGCCCAGCATCCTACCCATCTGCACCGAACTGCAATTCAAGGGGATCAAATCACTACACCTTGACACTATCTACTTTGGGTGGCACTAACTCACCCACATGGTTTTAGGTCATGTCTCAAGGATGCATCTTGGTGGGGAAAGCATCCCTCTTACTTCAGAGTTATGGGGAAATTCAAACCACACCTTGTCACTACCACACAGTCGAGAGGTCTTATCAAAGTCAAATATATCACATCACTGACCCGTAAAAACCAAGGGTCTTGTGCTAGTAGTCATGGATAAAAGACACAGACTAGCCTAGTAGAAAGGACTGAGTCTGAAAGATGTCGTTGGGTAACCCACTACCAGCCCCGATGGAGGGAAATCCCTAAGAGGTCATCGAGTAACCCACTGCCCAGTCTCTACTAGAGGGTAAACCCTAAGAGGTCATTGGGTAACCCACATTCATGTCTCTTCTGAAGGGTAAACCCTAAGAGGTCTTCGGGTAACCCACTGCCCAGTCTCTGTTGGAGGGTAAACCCTAAGATGTCAATGAGAATCCCACAACCCAACCCTACTGGAGGGTAAACCCAATATAGTCAATGAGAAATCCACTACCCATCCCCTCTAGAGGGTAAACTTGGAACTACTCTAGCCACCCCTGTGGGATGGTACAACACTGTCCAATAGAACACAGAGTGGTTATTGAGCAACCACCCAACTCTAGAACAAATCACCTAGAAGAGGTTCAGCATCCATGTAGTATGGTTCACGCCGATACCAGGAGCTCTACCTAGGGAAACATGTCGCGGTAGATCGCGAAAGGAAGGTAGGATATAAATACTTTGCTAGGTATTCAAGGCTAACTGGGGCTCCATACCATACTGGAAACAACATCCTGGGTAGAGGATCGGTGCCTGCGTAATGTATTGGTCACACCAGTTCCACAAAAACCCTACCAGGGTATACAAAGGGATGTGATAATGAAATCTCACATGGCTAAAGGAAAAAAGGGGAACCCAAACAGCTCTTCTGATCACACCTTCGTGAACAGAACCAGGAAAAAATCACTCAACCCTGCTGGTCTAAACCATCATGAACAGAGGGACTTTCTACATCGCGTGAGATCAAGGGTACGTAAAGTATAACACGACATGCATGTGGGGCCCACATGACGTGTGGCCCTATCCCATCTCCAAAACATGAACACGAGCATTATCAGGTAAAACCTATAACATGTACCTCCAAGCATCCCCATATACTCCAAGAGTATACCACATCTTTAGCCCAAAGGTTATCGTGCACATGAAACCCAACTTTAGCACGAAGGGAGAAAACGAAAAACCACCTACTTCCTTAATCCACGACCCTAGAACGTCTAACCACATCTCTTTAAGCATCAACTTTACTCACTCGTGAGTGAACACGATCACACGCTAAGGATTCGCTTCCAAACACAATAAGAAGAACCGCCACTGGACCACCTTTCATGCTTCCCCATTTAATGAGATCTCGAATGAGTCTTCACACATCCAAACGGATCGTACGATTGTAATACTCAAGGAAAAACACACGACATAGACTATTTACTCCCCTCAAATAGATATCTGATGGAAAAGTCATCCAATACCGCTTTACGCCCGAACGACGTCCCGTGGTCCCGAGCCTCGGTTCCGAAAACAATCGAGCGCATCGCACCATTTCGATCCCCTTGGGAAAAAACATCAAATTTAATGTTTAATTACGTGGAACGGATATCCGGAGAAAATGATTCATTACATCATTCTGCGCATGAGCGATGCTTCGTGGGACCCGCATCCTATTCCCGAAGCACAATGAACAGATCGCATCGTTGCGATCCCCTCAGAAAAGTACACATGATTGACTAATCTCTTGTCCGAAACAGACACGTGATGCAGAAGTTGGAATTCACCATCAACGCCCAAAATGGACATTGTGGGGTCTGCACCAACGTGCTGAATTAAAGCGGTCAAATTGCGCCATTGTAATGCCCTCGGAAAAACACCCATAATCGACTGCTCGCACGCCCCGAACGGATATCCGATAAAAAAGTTACAAAAAGCTGCTCGCAGCTCAAAAGACGGGGTCGTGGGGCCCACACCTCAATTCTGGATTAAATGCCCAAAAACCATCTATAAAACATCTTCTCGACTCCAGGGTCACAACGCCACTGACGACACTCAAATCGAACATCGGATGTGCCCTCATCGTCCATAATAAGATCCTAAAAAAACACAGTAAGCCACTTAACGGACGTGTCGCGCCACCGAGCCCCCATCTCGGGAATTAAAAATCACCAAGACCATCTCAAAAAGTTCGTCTCAATCCATGGAATGTGTCACCGCAGACGGCTCGCAAAACTAAACCCTGTTTTGTATTTTAGGGCGTTTTAAAGTTATGGACTGAAACGAGGTGTGCCTGGCTGGTTCGGCTGGCCCACCCTCTGCCTGAACCGGCCCGCGGTTCACCGCGCAGGCCGACCCGCATCACCGGGAGTGGATCAGCCGGTCCGGATGATCCTCCATGGGACCCATGAAGCGCGGGTCCCTATCCGTTGGCCGGGGTCAAGAAGACCTCGGTCTTCCGCGTCGTCGCGCCCCATTGGCGCCTGCGTCGTCACCCCTAGCTCACCTGGCCACCGTGCCCTCCCGGCGGCCTGCTCCGCTCGACCGCGAGCCCCGGCCACCTTGACCTTGGCCTCCTCAACCCCGGCCAGCTCCGCTTAAGACCCACCGCACCGCACGCCCTGGACTGCTGGGCCACCGTGCCGCACACCCTGGACCACCGGGCCGCCGCGCGAAGCCACTGGACCGCTGCTAACTCGGGTCGTAGCCGCCCGGATAGCCGGAACCTCGCCAGAAAACACCCAAAATCCCGCAGATCATTGATGGACGAATGAGGTCACCTCAGAACTCGGATTTCAAATCTGGAAAGTGCAGTAGAAATCTTAGGATATAAACTACGCAAATACGAGATTTTCTCGAAGATCAAATAGAATTTCTATGTTATAATTCAACTTGAAGGAAGGATTCATAAATTAAAACGCAAAACGAAATCTCCTACCTACAGGGACGTAGCCTGACACTTCACGGTCGATCCGCACCTCACCATTGTCACCCCCGTCATGATCGAAAAAAATAAGAGGAGGAGGATGAGAGGGAATGGTTGAGCGAGAAGGTGGGTTTCGTTAGGGGGTGGAATGAGGACGAGGGAGAGGGGGAGGAGAGTTTATGTAATTAACCTCTTTTTAATTAATAACTCGACCCCTGAAAACACCCACGCCCCAAACCCCCCAACGCGTTCAATATAAAACCTTTCCTAGAGTAAACAACACCTCTTGAGCACAAATTTGGTCTCAGAATTTTAATCTGAGGCCCCGTTCAAAAGATATAAAACTCAATGCTCGATGCCGCTAAATTACAAAAACGCCCCTAGGGCCATTTTCCACAGAAGGGCCACACCCGCGAAAATTAAACCCCTCCTAAGGTAAACGGAATGCTCCGTACTCAACGGTTCCATCAGTTTTCCTGTTCAAGCTACCATTTAGGTGTTATTTCATTTACTTTGCATTCCCAGTGTGAACGCACTGAAAATTTAATTTGGGCCACACCGGGGCTCGGAAACGTACGATGTCCGAAGGCACTGCTCTGGAATAAAATCAGGAAAATTCCAAAGCCTTTTATAGAAAAAACTGGGTTCTTACATCATTCCCTCTTTCAAGCTTTTCATCCCCGAAAAGCAAAACCAGGGAACAAATTAGGGTACTAAGCCCACACCTAGATCTCCCACACCGAGAAGAACTCATGCACTGTCCCGCGTCTCCACACACAGAACAAAGAATTTGATCTATTTACGTGAGGTCAACCCTTGCGGTTTACGTGCATAAGTTCATGCACACATCTCTACAGATATGCCATGTAGGAGACGTCGTGCTCCCACTCCCAATCATGCGGTTAGGGTAAGGCGGTAGGGTACATCGCTATCCATTCACACGGTCCCAAACGGCCTGAAGTCCCTCGAGGGTAACTCACCCCCCCGATCGAACCTCTATGTCACACGCTGTGACTGGAATCACCGTTTGGGCCTGGGACAAAACCCGGTGACTCCCTCCTTCAAAATCTCCATATGGTGAGACACCCAAGGATATTTGGACATGCAAGGTTTCATGGTCGATTCCCTGTAACTAAGACTCTCTAACATGATTGGAAAGTGATGGAGTCGACACCATCGACTAATGGAAAAGGTTCCACACCTCCTACATTACCAACACAGGGTTACACCCGACGCCTTGCATCAACCTGGTAACAACTCAAGAAAGGTGCAGGGAGAAAATCATTTCACACATAGAGTCTAACAATTCTACTAAAAGTAGAAGATCTATAGAGAATACCTCTTATCACCTCATACTCTGTAGGATTATATACATCCAAAGCTCGTGGATGTTTTTGGTCCCAACTATCATCTCCCGGAGCTTGACGTGGACTGCCTAGTGGTGATGGGAAGACCTCGTAATGTAGTCCTCCACTTCCAGCTCCTCCATCCCCACTTCTAGCACCACCTCTCTAGGTACTACTCAGATCACAGCGTTTCCTCCATCATGGTGGTGTACCAGCTGCCTGCCTGATATTTTCAGCATGCTAGGTCGGGCAGTCCCATTCCAAGTGACCTCGCTCTTCGCAAGCATATCACCGACTCTCTCTGGGCTACACTGGATCCCTTCAGTGCCACTATGATGTACAAAAACGCCCCTGAGTCCGGTTATCAGAAAGCCACCTGTGTCGAGGTTCTGTCTTCCAACGCCCGCTAGCTACGTCAGACATCTTGGATCTGTCGTGCCTACCGCCACCACCAACTGTAAAATGTGACAAGAAGATCTCTATCACCAGCGCCTACTCTAGCACCTCAGCATAAGTGTGGATGCCCAAGGGTACTATGACAACACGAATCTCTCTATGGAGAACCTGCTCAAACTTCAATGCTCAGAAGCTGTTGTCATGGACCAAGTCCGAGTCAAAACATGCACGGTCCGCAAACCTAGTCGCGTACTCAGTCACCATCATCCCTCCCTACTGAAACTGTAGGGGCTCCTGGATCTGAACAGAGCATAAGAAGGGGGAGCAAAACTCCTCATGAAACAGTATCTGAAATTCACCCTAAGAATGTGATGACTAATTGAGTAAAAGAGTCACCAGACTCCACCAATGCCCAGCTGCTCTGTGGAAAAGGATGGCTGCCAAAGCCATGATCCGATCTGACGGTGTCTGTGCAAGCATGAAGTGGAGAACCACTTTCTCAAGCAAAACCTATACTGCCTGAGGGTCTGGCTCACCACCGAACCTCAGCGGTCTCTGTCCATGGAACTCACGGAGCATTCTCAAGCTCCGTATGCTCTACTGGAGCTGTCTGCTTCTCACCCAGTGGGGGTGCGGCTATCGGCCCACCCGGAGAAAGGGACTTTCATAATGGGTCCTGGACTGAGGCATCATAGCTAAAAGGGTCGTTGTCAAGAACCAAAGCTGGTATCCTGGCTGGCTGTCTTTGTGGAGACATCCTGAATGTTATCAAGGAGTGCCATTTTCAGATGAGCATATATGTATAAAACAGTAACAATAATGAGGAGATGACACAAGAAGGAAAGTCAAAGACTCAATCCTATGTGATGTACAAACCAATTTTTCTACAACAAGTGCCTTAGCATGATGAGTTGACAAGCGAGTTTTCAAGGTCCTGGTGAATGGATATGTCGGTCGCCGCACCATCACTGAACTCCCTGGCCTGAGAGCCGCTCATGAGACACGTTGACATAGTTTCCCTATATCCTAACCAATTCCTTTTTAGGGACGTCCAAACAACGTCCCAAGGAACAACCAACCTCTGATACCACTTTTTCACAACCCGAACCTACCCTGGCTCAAGCCGCAACTACCCAAAGCCCGCCTCCATAGGCCAGGGGCTGGCGACATGCACCGAAGGCTAAACAACTCGGCGAGGCATTTTCTTGAGTAAATGTATACACACACGTATCCCACTCAATGTAGAAGTTCATAGTAAAAAAGAAATGAAAAGTAATGTAAAGTGATAACTTCTATGAACAGACCACACAAGGTGCATCGACCTCGAAATAGTACAATATAAGCTGAAGGTAAACTGAAAAGAAAAGGGAAAAAACACGCGCCCATCCATAAAAGTGACACAACCCAGCAACAGGTAAACAAAAGTAAACATCTAGGAGAGTCCCACACCCAGAACCCAGCTACGACCTCCGTACGTGGTCCAAGCTCCCGAACTCCTAAGCTACGCTGAAGTCACGACCAACGTGTCCGTCATCTATAAGGGGACACCAAATGCGGACAAAGCCCAAGCATGGGTGAGTATAAAAATACTCAGTAGGATGCCCCGAAGGCTCGAGGGATCAACAAAATTTTTACTGAAGAGGTGGTCAGTAGATCGAATAGTGAAAAGTAATTGTGTACAACCGAGAGTGTAGTAAAGAGTAAAGTAGAGAAACAGCTCAACCCAAGACGAGAAAGAAAGTAGACTCATCCAAACACAAGGATCTAGAAGCGGTTAGAAGATGAACTTCTCATTGAGTCATCACTACCTATAACAGGAGAGTAGACTCGTCCAACCACGAGAAGCTAGACACGGAAAGCACGTGGCATACCCCGCATGTTTGGCCTCTCCTGGAAGGAGAGTAACCAAAACCCAAGGAGTGGGTACTGGAACAAGGTATATACATATCCATATGCTCAAACAAGAAGCCCAAACAAGATCGTACAGTGATTTCAATCCTGTAGCTTAGCCCAAGAATGTAAGTAGCCAACAATCCCAGAAGTAAACACCATTAATTCCCAATATCCTAACCGTCTGCCCTGAACTGCAGGTCAAGGGGCTCAAATCACCGCACCTTGACACTCTCCGCTGTGGGCGGCATTGACTCACCCACACGGCTTTAGGTTGTGTCTCAAGGATTCATCTTGGTGGGGAAAGCGCCCTCATAATTGAGATTTATGGGGAAAGTCAAACCACACCTCGTTACTACCACATAGTCGAGAGGTCTTCTCAAATTCAAAGTTGTCACATCAATGAACCATACAACCAAGGGTCCTACTCCGGTAGTCATGGAGAAAAGCCACAGACTAGCCTAGTAGAAAGTATTGAGTCTGAAATAAGTCATTAGGTAACCCACTACCTAGCCCCGCTGGAAGGTAATCCCTAAGAGGTCGTCGGGTAACCCAATGCCCAGTCTCTACTAGAGGGTAAAACCTAAGAGGTCATCGTGTAACCCACTGCCCAGTCTCTGCTTGAGGCTAAACCCTAAGAGGTCGTCGGGTAACCCACTACCCAGTCTTTGCTATAGGGTAAAACCTAAGAGGTCATTGGGTAACCCACTGCCCAGTCTCTATTGGAGGGTAAACCATAAGAAGTCAACGAGAAACCCACTGCCCAGCCCCGCTGGAGGGTAAACCCGAAGAAGTTGGTGAGAAACCCACTGCCCATCCACGCAGGAGGGTAAAACTAGAACTTCTCTGGACACCCCTACTGGATGGTATGACACTAGCCAGCAGAACACGGTGTGGGTATCGATCAACCCCTCAACTCTAGAACAAATCAACTAGCATAGGTTTAGCATCTGTGTAATGTGGGTCACGCCAATACCAGGAGCTCTGCCTAGGGAAACACATCACGGTAGATTGCAGAAGGAAGATATGATCTTGATACTCTGCTAGGGAGTCAGGGCTCACTGGGGCTCCATACCATACTTAAAACAAACTTCCGGATAGAGGATCAGTGGCCGTGTAATGTATTGGTCACATCGGTTCTACAAGAACCCTACCAGGGTACATAGAGGGACGTGATACTGAAAGCCCACATGACTAAAGTAAAAAAAGCAAAACCCAAACAACTTTGCCGATCGCTCCGTCAAGAATAGAACCAGGGGAAACCACTCAACCCTGTTGGTCTAAACGATCGTGAACAAAGGGACCCTCTACATCGTGGGTGATCAGGGGTATGTAAAGAAGAACACGAAATGCACAAGGGGCCCATACAACGTGTGGCCCTATCTCATATCCAAACCATGTACATGAACATTATCGGGTACAACCTACAACATGTACCTCCAAGCATCCCCGTATACTCCCAGAGTATACCACATCTCTAGCCAAAAGGCTATCATGCACACGACACCCAATGTTAGCGCGAAGGAAGAAAATGTAACTTCACCAACATTAATCCTCCATAGCCCAAGCACGACCAGACACATCTATTTAACCATCAACTTCACTCACCCGGGAGTGAACGCGATCACACGCCAAGGATTTGCTTCCAAACACAGCAAGAAGAACCGCCGCTGGAGCACCTTTCATGCTTCTCCATTTAATGAGATCTCGAATGAGTCTCCGCACATCCAAACGGATCATACCATTGTAATCCTCACGAAAAAACACGTGAGATAGACTATTTACTCACGTCAAACAGATATCCGTAGGAAAAGTCATCCAACATGGCTTTATGCCCGAACGACGTCCTGTGGTTCCAAACCTCAGTTCCGAAAACAATTGGGCGCATCTCACCATTTCGATCCCCTCGGGAAAACACATCAAATTGACTATTAACTTATGTGGAACTGATATCCGACGAGAAAGATGAATTTCGTCGTACCACGCATGAGCAGTGCTTCTTGGGAACCACATCCTGGTCCCAAAACGCAAGGAACGGATCGCATCGTTGCGATCCCCTTGGAAAAGTACACAGGATTGACTAATCACTTATCTGAAATGGACACCCGATACAGAAGTTGGGATTCAACGTCAACGCCCAAAAAGGCCCTTGTGGGGCCTGCACCAGCGTTCTGAATTAAAGCGTGTGGATTGTGCCATTGTAATTCCCTCGAAAGAACACCCAAAATCGACTGCCCGCACACCCCGAACAGACATCCGATGAAAAAGTTACAAAACGATGCTCGCAGCTCAAAAGACGGGCCTTGGGGCCCACAGCACAATTCTGGATTCGACACCCAAAAACCCTCTGGAAAACTTATTCTAGACACCAGGGTCGCAACTCCACTGACGACGCTTAAATCAGACATCGTATGTGCTCATGTCGTCCAAAACCAGATTCTTAGAAGAAACGCTAAGCCACTTAATGGACGTGTCACGCCACCGAGCCCCCATCTTGGGAATTAAAAATCCCTGAGACCATCTCAAAACATTCATATCAATCCAAGGAACATTTCGATGTAGACGGATCGCTAAAATGACCCCTAGTTTGTATTATAGGGAGTTTTAAAGTTACGGATCGAAACGAGGTGGGTCGGGCCGGTTCGGTCGGCCCACCCTCTACCTGAATCGGCCCGCGGTTCACGGCGCGGGCTGGCCTGCATCGCCTGGACTAGCTCAGCTGGTCTGGATGATGCTTCACGAGACCTGCAAAGTGTGGGTCCCTGTCTGCTAGCCAGGGAGACAAAGACCCTGGTCTTCTGCGTCATCGCGCCCCGCTACCGCCCGCGTCGTCGGCCCCAGCTTACCCGGTCGCCGTGCTCACCCGACCGCCTGCTCCGCTCGACCGCAAGCCCCGGCCACCTCGACTCCGACCGCCTATGCGGAAGACCTACCGCGCCACATACCATGGACCACTAGACCACCGTGCGAAGCTGCCAGACCGCCGCTACCCTGGGCCGCCGCCGCCTGGATGGCCGTAACCTCGCCGAAAACACCCCAAAACCCACTGATTTTGTCAGACAACTGAGGTCAAAACAGAACACGGATTTCGAATCCGGAAAGTGCAGAAAAAATCTCAAGAAATAAAGTATGAAAATACCGGATTTTCTTGAAGATAAAACTTAATTTCGATTCTATAATTGAACTTTAAAGAAGGGTTTATAAATTAAAACGCAAAATGAAATCTCCTACCGCGGGGGCACAACCCGACGCTTCATGGTCGATCCACACTTCGCCATTGTCACCCTTGTCTTGATTGGAGGAAGATGAGGAGGTGGTTGAGAGGGAATGGTGGAGGGAAAAGGTGGGTTTCGTCAGGGGGTGGATTGAGGAAGGGGGATAGGGAGAGGAGAGTTTAAGTAATTAAACACTTTTTAATTAAAAAATCGACCCCTGAAAACACCCGCACCCAAAACCCTCGATGTGGTAAACATTAAACCTCTCCTAGAGTAAACACCACCTCCTGAGAAAAATGGAGGCCTCATAATATTAATCTGAGGCCCCGTTTAAAAGTTATAAAACTCAACACCTGATGCCCCTAAATTACGAAAACTCCCCTGGGGCCATCTTCCATAGAAGGGTCGCGCCTGCAAAAATTACACCCCTCCTAGGGTAAACTGCACGCTCTGGACTCAACGATGCCCTCAGTTTTCTCGTATGAGCTACCGTTTTGGAGTTATTTTATTTACTTAGAGTTCCCAGTGCAAAAGAACAGAAAATTTAATTTCGGCCACACTAGGGATCAGAATTTTATGTCGTCTGAAGGCGCTACACTGGTATAAAATGAAGATAATTCTAAAGTATTTTATAGCAAAAACCGGGATCTTACATAAACCTAGGTCGATGAGAACATATTCTAAAGTAGAGAAGATATATACCGTACATTTTATCATCTTAGGGACATTAGGATTTTGAGCCTCAACTACCTGTAGCTGGGCATGCCCCTATCCACCAAATCCCTAATCATGTGGTGGACCACCTGGGGGTGGTTGTTGTGGTGCCTGGTGAGTCCGAACACCTCATGTTGTACGTCCTACTCCCCCACCCCATTCGCTGACTAGCTAAAGATCATGATCCTGCCAATGTCTCTTCCTCAGTGGCCCCTCCACCGTCTACCGAACATCCATGCTGGGAGTCATACAATCATGATTTCTGTTACCCTCTCCCCGGCAGTGAAAAAAGTATGGCTCACTGCTGGATCCCACGACCTCTCAAGCCTCACACCTCTGACCCTGCATCCTAGGGTCGCCCTTTGGAAGGTCTAGCATGATTGGGATTTTGTGTCGTCTATCTACTGTCAGGTGAAGATGACTCTGCTACCTATCATCAAGTAGGGGCTCTCACTGTCGGTGCCAGCTTGCCAAGGAAGATCTCCAACAACGAAGCTCACTCAAGCACCCCAGCCTATGCCTGGATGCTGAGAGAAACTGTCGCAACTATGATATCTCATCAGATCCCCTACTTAATGGTCTTGGCCCAGATGTAAGGTTCTCCTACCATGTTGGTGGATTATCAGAAGAGGTCAGTAAATCTCATCGAGTACTGAGCCACAATCTGGCAGGCCTGCTGTAGATGTATAAGCTCATGAATAAACACAGAGCATAGTGTCGCTAGCACAAAATCCACCCTGAAAAGGCTCTCAATGTATGTCCTGGTGAGATTCATCTCCTCATCCACCTAGAGTGTCGATCACCACCATCGTCATACAATGACATGAATAAGGCTAGCAGCTAAGATCCCCTTCTGCTTGTTGGGTGTCTCAACTAAGAGAATGACTTGAGAAACTGCGTCAAGTCCATCCTCTGCTGCCTGGGGGTCTATCTCACCTAGAAACCTTGGAGACCACTTTCTATGGAGCTTTTGAAACACGCCCATCTGGCATGCATGATCCACTAGTAGCATATGCTACTCAATGGGTGGTGGTGCTGCTGGTACACCACCCAAAGGTAACATCACTGTGAGTGGTCCTTATACTGATACCTCTTCACTCGGTGGGCCACTGTCACAATCTATAATCAGAATCCTGAATGGATTTCTTCATGGAGGAATCCTATAAGAAACATGTTCTCCATTTTCAAGCAGTTATTCCATGGCGAGTAGACTCAAGAAAGATCAAGAAAACTTTTCAAAACACTAGAAACTAGTGTTTTCATGTACCAAGTCAAAAAAATAGAATTCAGGGTCCTATTGTATGGATATGTTGTCCACCACATGAACACTGGATTCCAAAAACCAAACACCAAACTATATACACTTTACACCATTGCCTCATTAAAAGTAAACTATTTGTTCTTCAGGTAGAATCGACTGCCCTTTGGTACCACTTTGTCATGACCCATCCCACGGGGCACACACGTGACTACCCTAAGACCACTTTTTTTAGGCCAGGGTTTGGTGACTAGCACATGAAGGATTTTCCAAAACATGGAAGACATTTTCATGGAGATCTGTACACACTATAAAATGGAAACTGAAGTAAACAACTAACCAAATTAAGGTATAACCACGATCGTAAAGTACAATTGTAAACTGAAAAAAGTGGGTCGGAATACAAGCTCTATAAACTAAAGGAAAGTTAATAGTTTTTGCATCTACCTTAAAGCTCTACCTAGATGGTAATAACTGTAGGTCTGAATTCTATGAAGAGGGTCTCTACTGCTCTCATCGCAACAAGCTCCACCATTTCCTGAACCTCCATAGTCTGCCTTATAGAGTCATTAGTCTTCACCAGACACACACGTGTGGGTTGATCCCGTGAATGCAGTTTTTATAATAATACCCAGTAGGGGACCCTGAGACCCCTGAAGGCCTCTCAGTAATCCAAAAAGGAAAACACCACTAAAAGATACCAAAATGGTAATATCACAATCATGATATCAATCATTAAGTAGAAAGAAAAAGAGAAAACTCACTCTAGTTGGATAAAATCAAGGTTACTAGGATATATATGACTAGTCGTAAAGCTAGATCCTCATATCCATAGTAACCCTACTACTGACAAGTTTAGGTCATTGTATTCTAACTCTTATTGGTCACTATATTCTGACCCGTAATTGTTGTTGGTACTGAGCTGTATTGGTCTCTAGATGCTGACCAGTATTGGTCGCTGGTGCTGACCTATTTAGGTCGCTAGTGCTGACTGGTATTGGTCGCTGGTGCTCACCCATATCGGTCGTTGGGGCTGAACCGTATCTGTCAATGGTGCTGACCTTTCATGGTCACTGATTCAGAGGTAATAATTATTAGTCATATATCTAAAAAATCCCACTATGGAGTTTTTGATGTTGATCCACATTGTTCTCTCTTATTACTTATGTCACAGCCAACCACTGGATTCCCATACAAAGAAAACCTGGTCTTCGGAAGACTATGCTCCTCAAGCCATTGACCCTTTTTCAAATGAAACTTTGTCTCTCAAAAATCATACCCAAGTGAACACCCCATCATAAGGGTATAAATGTGATAGACGGTGCGTCGATCGGACGCTCGGTATGTGAGATATGGGCGCTTTTGTGAAAAGGGCCTAGTTGGATATTGATTAATGTAACCCATTCCACATGTCAAAGTCTGAAAAAACTCATGTAAAGTATCTAAAAAGGACCTCCTTGTCACATGGTTCTTTATTTCATAGACAGTGCATCGATCAGATGCCCGGTCTGTTAGTTACACCCCTTTCTGTGAAATGGGAGAGATCGCACCTCGGTCCAACCTGACTGGGTTGGGCCTGCTGGAATATGCCAAAGGGATCTCTTCTAAAAAGGGGACCTAATGAAACTGATGCCATGTTAAATGGAGAAATAGATCATCAGTTATAGTTGTTTCTTTATTCGGGGGCCTATTGGGTTTGGGCCCGGTCCGACTCTGTCAGGACGGCTTGAGACAATAGGTCCTGAGGTCTACCTGACCTCGCCTAGATCCGGCCCATTAAGGGCCATCCCGGATGGTTGCATATAGCTCGTCAGGGTTAGCCCATATGGTTTGCATGCCCAGTCTGAGGTTGGCACAGCCTGCCGGGTGAGGCTGCCCCCCCCCCCCCGTGCCAGCTCGCTTGGTGGGTATGGCTCGTTCAGCCGGCATGCGTCTAGCCCGGTCTGCTTAAGGTGGACTGCTTCGCATAGCTGTCCATGTGGATGTTGGGTCGTTTCATCTATCACGAAGCGGTGTGGTGTGGGGTCATTCCCCCCTCCTCCCATAGCCCACTGGCCGCAGCTGCTACCCTTGGCGGTACCTATTGGCATCACCCTTCTCTCGTGTAGCCTGATCGGGATGACCGCTTCTGGACACCACAGTTCGCGACCATTGGACCGCCTATGGACGGTTTCCACTGGCCTCATCTAGCCACCACCGGCATGGACCGACATCGGTTATTTATGTGGTCCACCGGACGTGCTCCAGTGGTCTGTTCTTAGGGCCATCTATGACTAAGGGCCTCCCAAATCACCACCACCAATGCTTAACCATCATTCTACTATTGCTGTTGAATTGGGAAAACCATCCCCAAAGAACGCAACAAAAAATAAAAAATCAGTGGAGGTTCTAGCCCTTGTTCGTTTGGCCCACACCATCAACGTTAGAGTGTAAGAAAGATGGATGTAATTATTCATCACATTTTAATAATGTTTAACTCTGTTCAAATCTCTTGAAACAACCTCCCACAAAAATACAACAATGAAGAATATAATCGATGGAAAATTCTTGAATTAAAAGAGAACCACTACCTAGATTCAATGTGGATGATGAGGATGGTGGTGATTCTAGGTTTGTGGGTATTGTGGAAGAAGGATAAGGTTCGTGTTTATTGGCGTTCATTATTCATCAACCTTTGGATCGATCCTAAAGTGGGTGCCGCCAATCCTCTGTTCTTCATCGGTTGAAGGCCTAACATCACTTCATCAGCGGTTCCTTGCTTTATTATTCTATGCCAAACCCCACACCGAGTTCCATTTAAATTGAAGGTGGAAAGGCGAGAAACGACTTGAGAAATTAATGAGGATCATTAATTAAGGAAGTTAACGTGCATCATTAATTGACGTAATTAAAGTTCCTCATTAAATATGTGAGGAGTGGTTATGCAACAAAAGTGTAATAATGCAATTAACATACCATAATTAATTGTATGAGCACCTCTGTGGTCCCCGCCATTTCTGCTCAATAGGCGGTAAGAAAAAGAAAAAGAAAAAAAATTTCGATTTATGTTATTTTATTATTTCATTAAAAGTTACAAAAACTATCTTTTTCTCCCGACCAACTGTAGTCAAAGTGAAGCTTCCCTTAAGAAAATCCCAGTGCTGTGAATTCAATTGTTTCCTTGGATTTTTCATTTGGGTACCGATTTAAATGATTGAAAACTCTGCCCATATGTTTACAAAACGTAACTTAAAAAAGTTCATAAATTCATTCTGGGCACACCGGGCCACGAAATCACATGTCGTAAATATTCACAGACTCGTAATAATCCCAAATAATTTAAAACAATTACATAGAATTTTTAGGCCTTTTCACTAAAGGATTAGATAAAAAGACTAACACAAAAAAATATTTTATTATTCAAAAAAATTAATGACTTATTTACTCTATGAGAATAATAAGAGTGGAGTGGTCAATTTATTTGGTTAAATATATTTTAAATTTGAACAAAACAAATAATTAGATTTGAGTGAAGTTAAAAATATTTAGGATAATTATACAAGTTGAACTATGTTTGAGGTTTTAATATAAGATGTATATATTTACAACTAATCAATGAATAATTGTATATTTATTTTAAAAAATATATATTTTTATTTAACATATAAATAAGATCTTAGAGCTCAAATATCTTTAATAAGAGGAAGTATCATTGATCATATTTTCAATAATATTCATATACCTATGTTAATTCATTCAATGCTTTAGTAGAGATGAATCAATTAATTCATAAAATTTTTGTGATAGATATATGATTTATAATATGATAATCCATGCGATTAATGTCCCTTAAAATATATTTATACGAGTTTAATATTTATTTTTTATAGATAATGATCTATTTTAAAATTTGGGGATTTGTGTTTTTGCTTCAGGATCTGGTTCTCTTGGTAGCGGGTCTAGTGAGTAAAAGGTGGAAATAAGAAGAATCATTCCACAGAAGGGTATTCACATGTTTTATTATATGAGGATCTAATTTTCCTCTATCATAGATAATGAATTATTATTAGTTTCAATATGATGGAAAATGTTTTATTTAAATTATATTCTCATAGTAGATCTTGAATATCATTAGTTGTGCGGTAATATGTGATTTGTTTGGTGATTTTAAAATAACTAATCCCAAGGGGGTGGGTGGTTATGGAACCTTTATTACATCAGACTAATTATTTTCCCCATAGAGTAGTAAGAATAATTAAATCATCTAAAGGATATAAAAATTATGGAATATTCATGATTTCCGTGGCTAGAGTCTTCTTGGGAATTTATTTTATAAATCTATTATTCAAATAAAATTGTTATATGATTAGCATAAATTATCCTTTAATGACGGGGTATGAGGAAACAAATCATGAACATAGTTTATTGATAATTTAATATTATATTCTAATGATATCACTTTTTACATAAGAAAATTTATTTTGGGGGTTGCATTGAGTTTCATGATGTTAAATGTTAATATAATGATGATAAATTTAGAGTTAAATGGATAAATGATATCATTAAATGGATTCATATATATAATATGTTGAATTTTAATCAAAATAAAATTTTAATGTTTGAATTAAAAAATTATGGGGATGAAATAATTTAGTTTTGTACTATAGACTACATTTTATGATTAAAAATATACTAAATTTGATTTCATTTTTTTGTTTAAAATAAACAATGTTTAATATTTATTCAATGGTGTGATTATTATAAAATATAAAATATATAATGAATATTAATAATGAGATCCTTATTTATGAAAAGAATTTTTTTTAGATATTAAATTTGACTAATGTTTATGTTTTTATTAAATCAGTGATTTTCTATTGGACTGTATATAGGAGCACAAGTGGATGTTTTTTTGTCTTTGTATGTAAGTCAATTTAAATTAATATTCAACTGACTTGACAAAATAATTGTTTTTATATGAGATATTAATATGGAGATGATTTTTCATTGATTTCTTTGAGAAAAAAATAATGTTTATGGTTATTTTAATACCTAATATTGTGATATTATTCGTAAAAGGTTAGGAAAAATATATAGGTTGTAAATTAGGAATAAATTTTGAAGGTATAAATATTTAATTCTTTGTATAAGGTTAGGGTTTCATTCACATATATTGGTTTCTCATATATTTACAATGGATTTTTTTATCATTAAGAATAAATACTGGGGAATGATTATTTTTTTCTTAATTTTTTTATGGAAATGATTGATAAATTAATGATGTATCCTATTCGGTGGATTATAAAACAATAGAGGACCATTATAGATTTTTTTGTTTCATATTGTTATTAATTATTTTTGTGTCCTGATATTAAATTTTTAGTCCATTATAATTGTATTATGAGAAAATAAATCTTGAATTTTTGTTAGGATAATGATTATACAAGGTTTAATTATTAAATATTAAAAAAATACATTATTTATGGGAATTCTTGTATCAACACAGACATCATTATTCATGAAATATTTATAATTATGATACCAATAAATCATAGATGCCATATTTTTGGTATCCACGAAATATATAACATGAGATATTATAATCGAGGTCATGTTTATATATATAAATTTGAATATTTTATGAGGATACATATATTTCAAGTTGTTTTTAGATACTAATTGTTAGTGTTTAACATCATCAATATAGATTTTATGATTATTGTATTGATTAGGATGTTAATTCATTATGAAGAAGGTGGAGTTGATGAATCACTACTTGAGGAATTTTACAAGTCTTACTATTTTGGATGACTTAAATCATTAATTATTATTTCCCCATTATTTACTGACCTCTAAAAATATATTTACTATATAAAATTTTATAAATAATTAATCAAGAATATTTGTTTCCAAAAATGCTGAAGATGAAGTGATATAATTTTATAGTAGTTTAACATAGTAGTTGATGCGTATTATAAATCATCAAAAAATGGTTTTATAGGAGAAAATAAAACCACTAATTCCCAATTTATGGAACAATGGTTTGTTTTATAGGATAATTTAGTATGAAACTAATAAATAAGATGAAAATTTATATGGTTTTTATATGAATAATAAATTATGTTTTTCTAGTATGTATGATTTGTTATTGGGATATTTTAATAATCGTTGATTTTAAATTTAATACATAATTTGTAAAATTTAAATTTTCTTAACAATAAAGTTAAATATTCGAGGTAATATTATATTGGTGGTTATGAGGAGGGGTATTTTTTGGAATCTCGTAGAAATTAATTTATAGAAAAAAAAAGTACCTCGTAATTTCTAATGGTGTTCAATCTTAATTCTAGTGGATTGGATATTATCTCCATTATTTTCTTCTACCACCATAAGTTATGTGAAACAAACGTGTTTTTGGTAGAGATACTAATATCTTAGTGGAATCTTTAAAAAATTGTTTAATAATGAAATAAATATTTTTAAGGAAAAAATTTAATTTATGTTAATGATTTTCTTTTTTTAATTTAGTCCAATAAAACCCTATATTTTTTTACCTAAAATCCAACTACATTTTATCCCCCATAAAAATCCAATGGTAACTCTTGTTACCTAAAAAACAATGATCCAACAATATCATTGAAATAAATAATATCAATTAATGTTGGTCCCTCAGACATTATTTAATTTTTCATGATCATGGGGTTATGATTATTGAAAATATTTATTTGTTAGATTATTTCATTTAAAAAAAATTATCTTTGATTGTCATAAAACAACCTGGGATGACCCTCAACAGGTCACCCGAGCCAGCCCACGACAATGCCTATGATGCATTCAAAATCCTCTGAGGCAGGAAAAACACACCATGCACATAAACATGGTGTCTATGGAAATGATTTCACCCAATAAAAATATTTAAAATATGTAGAAAAATAAAAGAGGAGTAAAAAAATATCTAATACAAATAAAATGACTAAGAATGAACCCCTAAATAGAACTAATATAACCCATTGACCACTAAATCTCTACTTGAACTTATTGGTCACAATCCATTCACAAGAATCAATATCACCCATGGTGATCAAGATCAAGCTGAAACCTGCACCTGAGACTAAAAAAATTATATGTGTGAGTACTAAAACTCAATAGGAATTCCCAAATAACCTATTCCCAAAATAATTTCCATTAAATAAATAAACATCAATTTCAGTTTTGAACAAAAATATATAAAAGTATGTTTTTCTAACATTTTGGAAAATCATGGTTTATTGACCTTTTTATTTAACCCGTTGCATTTTATATGAAGGAAGCATTAATATTTAAATGAAATAGGAATAGATAATAATATAATGTTAAACATTATTAAAATTATATTCCATAAAACATTAAAAATATTTAACCAATATCATCTTTAAACCACGCTACTAAGAAAGTAAGAGTAATAGTAATATATCAAGGGAAATTGGGTGATATCATATAAGAGTTTCCAACCAAAAAATTCACCACAATCATCTTCCATTGATACGTACATGTAGAAGAACATGTGAAACCCTAGGATCTCGTGAATAATTCGAAGATAATATACATATGACTTCTACTGAATGCGTGTCGTACCTGATAAAATCGTAATGCTCAAACACCCGATCGTCTCCCAACCTAGCCCGCCCGAGGGGCCTAATCTCATGGAAATAATAACAAAATATCACCTAACTATGGGCCAATATCCATTATCTGAATGGCTCCAAGGCCTTAATTTTTATTGATTTTTGATAAGCCCCATTTCATGGGATAATGGGGAACCCTTACAAGGATCGTATGCTCAGAGATTTCATGGACCATAGGCTTAAGAGATTAAATGACTTAAAAGTCTTAGGGAATTCAAACAGACTATAACTACAAGGAATTGTCCCTCCCCAACATCTTCATTGTGACAGTAGCTCTATAACTTTTCATGACTGTCAAGATAGGCTTCCTGTGCAAGAAAAGGCTGGTCTCGATGGCGTATCCATACCATATCATTATTCCAATTCAATTTGGTTTTTCTATTTTGAGTGAACTTTTTTTGAATCCTCCTCTGGGGATGCCCTTTTTTTGTAGATTCTGTCTAGGGAAAACTGCACTGCTCATGTGTCCCTAAGTCCTTAAGGTGGCACAAAGTCCTTAAAGGTGTCCCAAACGTCTTACTGATCCGTAGGCCTGGAAGGCATGAAGGCCTTAAGGACACCAAGCCCAAACCATTGGCCCAAGGTGAATAGTTCTGGCTACTAAAATGCATTCTACAGTGATGTTATAGTGCTGCTATAGAGATTCCACCTTAATGGGGGTGAGACCAGAAATTCCAAATAAGAATCCAATCACATGAAATTTCATCACCCACAATCAACAGACGCAACAAAGCAACCCCCGTGTCACCCCAAAGAACAATTCCCATGACATTACATTATTTGATCTCAAAGGAGTCCTACGTGGTAGACCTCCAACGACATACAAAAAAAATCTATTCATGTTGACCATCGAACGCGGTTTTCAAAAAAAAAACCAGGTTTACCAAAATGCCTACCGAGACACACATGACTTTCACATACTAAATCATTTCCAATGGATCAAATATGCACCTCTTTTAAATCCTGACCGTTTGGAACCCCATTTACAAAAACCAATTTTACAAACCAAAAACACTTTTCTAACCCAATTAATTCTATAAAAACCATAATACAATTAAAAAGGTCAACCGAGAAATTTAAAAAACACTTTGTGTGAAAACCCCAATTAAACCATTTCATACAACATAGTAAAAAGGGTAACCAATTCATTTGAATTCAAATAAGTATTCCAAAAAACAATTAGTCAATAATTATATAGAAACTAGGTGACCAAAATAATGAATCAATAATTATTTGAATTTAATGTCTAATGAATAGGGATACCTACCTCAACAAGAGAGACAATGAAGCTGTACACTTTGGCGCAAGCCAAATTTGGCGACACCAACTCATAACTATCTCACACTCGCTCAAAAACACTCACACACACACACACACACACACATATATATATATATATATATTCATAATATAATGAACATATTCCCCTATCCGTGAGGGAATATATAAATGGGTGAAGTATATATTATATATATAAATACCTTATTTATATGCATAAACACCCCCAATAATTGATCCAAACTCTGTAAAACACATCATATAATTACAAAAACATAGAGGAAAGGTTCAAATCACTTAAAATAAATTACCAGAGACTCATAAACATATTAAGGCCAGAATATAGATGGTGGAAAACAATCAGCAGGTAAAAAAAACATACCTTAGATAATAGCGGCGAATCAAAACAGCCCAAACTACCTCTCCTTCATTGGAGGACATGGAAATGCCGACCAACACACCTCAAGCGGCCTTTTACAAAACCCTATATCCGATGAATCAACTAAAAACAAATTATACCCCACGTGTCGGCCGAGTGAGTAGGAAAATGGGATGACTGAAATTGGCTGATGGAAAGAAGGAGGAATAGAGAGAAATCCTTATAAAATCGAATCAGACATGAAATGTGATGGAAACACCATGACCCGACCTTTAGAGAGGGAGTGGGAAGTGGGGGTAGCGTTGTGTTGTAGGGGGGTCAATGAAGGGAATGGTGGTCTCACGACAGGTGATGGAGATGGATGTGGGGTTCCTCCCTAATGATTTCTAAAAATCCTAAAATAAAATAAAATAAAATAAAGATAATAATAATAATAATATTTATAAAAATAAACCTAATAATATTATTATTATTCATAAAAATAATATTATCATCATTATTTTTTTAGAACTTTTTTTTAATTTTATTTTTATTCATTTTGATTATAATTATTCAATTATAAACTCAACAAAAGATTAAAAAATAAAATAAATCCTTGACCACAATGTTCCAGGTTGGTGTGTGACAATTCTCGACACCATAACGTTTTCCGCATAGTAAATACACAACAAGGATTACACCTACTGAAAAAACGATACCCCTTTCAATGTTTGAGGAGATTATGAAAGAACAAAAAACTAGAAAATTCCAGAACACTATCAACAAAGGAAAAGTCATACACATCAAAATTAAAAGACTCAAAATAGAATTCTCACTATGTCCCACCCCCTAAACTAAAAAAAACTCTAGTTGATTGATTAAAGGAATAGATCTTCTGAAAATGTATAATCCAAGATATCAAAATGAAATATCTAATACATTACTAAAAGTAACCCACACCACATTCCTAAAATTAACAAATGACACCAAATCACATTTGATGAATACCCTCATAATTTTAATTCAGGGAAACCGTTGGGCATTCTCTAATTCCAATGTGAACTCAAGAGTGGAGATTGGGGCTACATAACTCAGAAAATGACTATCTACTTCTATGCCAACACCAGGAAGAGAAACAAATTACTAAGATCAGGAGGAAAAAATGGACTCCCCATCATATAAAAAAACCTAACTCCAAATATTGAACTAGGATACTATCATGAGGAGGCCCGAACAGACTCCCCAACATATGAAATAAGATAACACTGAATTTAGAAAGAAACATGATAGAGTCCCCACCGTTAGAACTAATGGAATTAAACGAACATGAACATTTTTCAGAACTGACCAAACACCCTCACCATAAGGGGAGGGGAGGGAAAGTCCCAACTAACTGGGAATCTAAACCACCGTCAACAAAAAAAAACTAAATTCACAGCCCCATATGACCACAAAAAAAATAGTGACAAATTTCTATATGTAGTCCACGTTAGAGCCACTAAATAGAGGTCTAACCCAATGAGACACAACAACCGGGGTTTCAAGAAAGAGATATGACTAAACCTCTTTATTACCAAGAGAAAACACTTTCACCCAAATAGGCCAAAATGAGGAAACATGGTGCTCCAACCTCTTTATATCGAAAGAAAAAAATAAAACTTGACAATGACTCTGGAGGTTTAAACTATTTCCATCTTCCATGTTCAGGATATGAATTATACCAAATACTTTCATTTCCATGGGATTATATTTAATACACGCAAAATTTTCTATGGGACTTATGGATCGAGCTATAATGAATGAAGAATCTATTTCCTCGTAGCCAGACTTTAGATACCCCTAAATTGAACTTATCCTTTTGGTTCCACAAGGAACCACACCACATTTCAAACCAATCCAACAGAGACCAACACACCCCATGATTCACTTTTACTCAATATGGATATTTATCATGAAAATGACTTAGAATATGCACATCAATATTACCTTTCATGTTAAATAAGTAACCCGATGTAATAGACAGAAGAGAAACATTTTCATCCAAAATTGAAAGGTTCAAAATTCCATAAGGAAGGATACTTTTCTGTCAAAAACGATTTTCTCAAAAGGGATCCACTATAGACACCTTTTCATTTTAATAGGGATATTAAACTTCATAGAATCACTAAACATGACCATTACATCATAAGAGGGCTTACCATGAATAGGACCTTAAACTGAGTCTTGGACAACACACGATCCCTATAAAAAGATAACACTAACAACCATTGTTTGTATTCCACATCTCCAACTATAATTATCTTCACCCATTCTATAGAGAAAATTTAAAATTGAAACATCCAAATTTCACCTTTAATTACTCAAGATACCCACTAAAATATTATTTCCTTCAACTCTTGCATCCACTCTTCTACTGTGAGAGTATTAACCTAATCTTAAAATATGAAAATCAGACATAACACAAAAAATCCATGAGATGAGTCCTTACATTAACCATCTAGATGTTCTTCCAATGGTGAATCACCCATGGCCACTCTTTAATCAGACATTAACTCTTTATCGGGAATGCACTAGCCAATAAAGAAAACCAAGGACCCCAACTAAATTGGTCCATTGGAGAAAACATACCACAAACATATTAAAATCACAAAAAAGGGAATATACATAAGGGATCCTTGAAACACTCCTCGAAATAAACAACTATCCAGTATCCAAAAACTATATCAACAATAGGATAATAATTGTACAAAATAATTCTGAAATTAAAGACGTTCAACCTCAAAAATATGGAAAACAACATCTTCATTGGACGGAAAGATACGCCACACAACCATTGGTTGTTAAAATTCCAAATCATTCCTATAAAATCAATTGTAAACATAATACAGAAATGTTGGGTTGCACATTCACGAATGGAAATCCATGGAGCCTCACACATTCAAATCATTGTGCCATAGTAGGTAACAATTCACTTTCTCACACATACATATGCATGTGGTCACTCATGGAAACACCTAAGGTAAAAAAGGAGACTTTTCCTCTTTTCAAAATAAAGCATTGAACCCACATCTCCTATTTCAAAATTCACCAAGCCTCCTTTAAAAAATTTCTATTCACGAAGATCAAAAACCAATTTATGTTTCACAAAACCATTATATAAGAACACCAACCATTAGAATAAACTAATTTAAAAACCTTAAACATCTCTTACATAAAATTTTACTCATTTCAAAACACTTATAATTTCACAATAAACCTAATTTTATTCTTTTTTTTAATTAAGAAACCATCTCATATAATTTGAAACAACTTTACAGAATAATTTCGATAGTAACTTTACATTATCTAAAAGACATGTTTGGAAAAAACACATTTTTTTTAAAAACCCATTATAATTAAAATCATTATCATATAGTACAAATATCATTTTATAAAAAATCCACCTTTATAAATCCTTGTCCAAAAAAATTTCAAACTACATTTTCCACAATATGATAGCAAAACCACATTAAATTAAACCTTTTGAAAATACATAATAAGAGTTTTTCAAACACTTTTATGATTCGAGGGAGACCCCAAACAACTCACATAGGGAAACAAGAGTCAACATGTGACACGATCACATGGTTGATGGCCATATTCTAGTCATACAACCATCATAGAGAGTATTCTAGATAAATGTACTCATCTCCACATGGATTTCTTGGACTTGTGAGCTCACAAAGGCTACTTCCCAACATTATTTTTATTTACCAACACTAAAAAATCTACAAGTACTAAAGGACACCATCAATCTCGAACATCCCCTGGTAACCAGAGGTTCAAAATGTCCAAAAGTTTGGGATTCTTTTTTAAAAAAAACCCATAGATTCCCAAATATCCCACTCATTCTACCTTGAAATCCCCATGTAACAATGGGAGCTCTAAAAGAAAGAAACCTTAATGAGACAACATTATATGATACACTTTTTTCATGACCCAATCAGGTTAAACCTTATACCGGTCACCCAATCTGGAATGCGACAAATCCCGAGAGGCATTCCCGATCATCCTAGGCTGGTTACATGCACCATGGGTATGAAAAATACGATGATTGGAATAGTTTCTCCTAAAATAAGAGACCAAAAAAATAGAAAAATAGAATCCCAAAAAATAAATAAACACAACGGTATGACTAATAATGAACTGATATATATAACTAACCAAACTAGATGACCATTAAAACTCCACGTCAACCCATGGGTTACACTCCAGTCACAAGACTCAACATCACCCACAAAAATTGAGATCACACAAAAACCAACACCTACGGCTAAAAACAAGAACAAAGTATATCTGTGATTACTAAAACTCATTAGGAATACCTAAAAAAATATTCCCAATTGAAATTATTTTAAATAGAGAAACATAATTTTGAGTTTTGAAAAAAAAATATATAAAAGTATGTTTTTGACACAGTAACGCATTAATGAAAATCATGGTCCCTGGAAGCCATCAGGACCAGGGGCATTTGACACATATGCGTACTTCTGAAAGGCATTTGGGCTGGGGAAATTAACCGCTTCTCTATTAATGAGACAATTATTACCCTCATCCCAAAGATCAAGAAACCCCTTGTGGCCTCGGATTCTAGGCTTATCAGTCTTCATAACCACTCCTACAAAATTTTCTCAAAGGTATTAGTTAATCGTCTGCGCACGTGGCTACCTGCTATTATCTCTGAAAATCAAAGTGCTTTTGTAGCAAAGAGGCTTTTCCTGGATAATGCCATCATGGCCCATGAAGTGTTTTATTCTATGAAAATGTGATCCGTTGAAAAAAGAGGTATCATGGCCAGGAAACTGGATAAGATTAAGGCCTATGATCGAGTGGAATGGAACTTCTTTTAGGACGTCAGGTTAGAAATGGGTTTCTACTCTAAATGGACAGATATGATCATGAAATGTGTCTCGTCCGTCTCTTTTCAGATTAAAATTAATGGTTTAATCACCCAAGGCTTCTCACCAACCCGTGTCCTCTGCCAGGGAGATCCCCTATCCCCTATTCTCTTCATCCTGGTGGCAGAAATTTTCTCAAACCTCATTTTCTCAGCCACTGTCTCAAAAGGGATACATGGGGAAAACGTTTGTCAGGCCACCCCACCTGTATCACACCTTTTCTTTTCCAACGACTTCATTATTTTCTCTACAGATACTCATAATGAATGCCTCGCTATCTACTATGTGATCCGGCTTTATGAGAGGGATTATGGACAATCGATCAATCCAACCAAGTCCAAAATCTCTTTCAGTTCTGGCGTCCCACCGACCAAGAGAGCGGAGATTTTACTTTCTGTAGGCATTCCAATGGTTGATAAACACAATAAATAGATTTGACTTCCCACTATTATTGGTCTCTCAAAAAAATAAATATTCTCATCCATGGTGGATAGAATCGAGAAAAAAAATCCAAGGATGGACTCTAAAAAGAATCTCAAAAGCGGGTAACGAAAAACTCATCAAAGACGCACTACAGTCCATCCCAAGCTATATTATGTCCATGATCAAGATTCCTAGAATGCTTGTTGACCATATCCACTCCCACATTGTTAAATTCTGGTGGGGTCACAATAACATCCAGAAAAAATTCATTGGATTGCTTGGAAGTCACTTTGTACCCCTAAAATAGGCAGCGGAATGGGATTTCTAGACCTCTGACTCTTTAATGATGCCCTTTTGGATAAACAGGGCTGGCGACTGATGATTCAACTATCTTCTCTTTGTGCATGGATTATTTATGAAAAATACTTTCCCCACTCAGATATCGTGAACTCCTCTCTTGGTCCCCGCCCCAACGTTCTTTGGATAAGCCTTTGGGGATCACGTAATTTACTTTTTTGAGGGCTGGGCTGGAGGGTTGGAGATGGAACGAAAATTAATATTTGGACCGACCCCTAGCTAGTTGATAAAGATGGATTTCCAGCTACCTCCCCTGCTATACCTGGCTATGAGAACGCCACAATTTTCTGCTTGTTCAATGACCATAGTTTTGGGTGGTGTTTGGATAAAATCAACTCATGGTTCAACGAAAGGGATAGAAGGATCATACATAGAATCCCATGTGTGATAGAGGCGGGGCCAGACTATCCCTTTTGGAGGAATGATGTCTATAGATCTTATACAGTGAAATCAGGGTACATGCTTGCCCTCGATATTGAAAGCGAGGAAAGGGGAGGGCTCTGGAAAACCCTTTGGCATCTTAAGGTCCTGCCGAAAATCCATTTTTTCTGGTGGCGGGTTTGCATAGGTATTCTTCCTACAATGGACTTCCTCACCCTTCAGCCTATCACGAATGACAAGATATGCCCCATCTAATTGGGTACACTCGAATCTCCTCTACACGTGATCACCCAGTGCCCAGGGGTGGAAGAGATCTGGACCTTTTGGGGCTCTGATTTGGAGCTTATACTGGATACGGTGCCAGACCTTCCAACACTACTGATGTTTTGGTCATCTTCTTTCTCTCCAGACAAAGTTGCTTCACTATGCATCGTGGCATGGATTTTATGGGTGCGACGCAATGACTTCATCTTTAATCAAATTTCAAAGCCCCCCAGGTTCGGGATTGATCAGGCATCATCCTGGATTCAGGGGTGGAAGCGGGACTCTGACCGTCCTCGGATCTCTGGCACTCACACAGCTGAATCAAGATGGAACCCCCTCCCAGAAGAGATCCTTAAGATTAACATTGACGCATCTCTCTCCACGGATGGAATTTTCGGAATTGTACTTGTGGCATGAGATTTTCATTGTTAGATCACTGCAGCCAAACATGAATCATACCATGCTCTCTGGGAGCCCGCTGTTGCTAAAGCCTTCATTGTCCTTGCCGGGCAGAAGTTTGCAAAAGATCGAGGATGAGAAGCTATTAATATTGAATCTGAATGTATCACCATCATCAATGCTATTGGGATAAATGATAGAACCTTTTGTTATTTTGGCCCCGTTATCAGGAACATCCAGTCTTTCAGTCAAAGATTCATAACCTTCTCCTTCTCCTTCATTAAATGGACTGAAATTAAGCATCCCATCTCCTGGCTTCATTCAGCACGTCCGGCATGAATCATCTCTGGATTGAACACTTTACTTACTAGTTGTATGACTATGTAACTTCAGACCTTTGTGATTAATATATCATATTCCTTTGAAAAAAAGAAAATCATTGTCCATTTACCTATTTATTTAACTAGGTTTCTTTTCCCAGAGTGAAGAATTATTCTTTTAATGAAATAGGGATTGAGATGAAGAATGTGTAAATCATTTTTAATTCAATTTCACAAAACCATTTAAAAATATTTAGTCAATTTTGGTGTAAAACCACACTACTCATAAAGTATGAAAAAAATTTATACATAAAGAGAAATGAGAAGACATGACACAAGGGTGTCCAACCAAGCAATGAACCACAATCATCTGTAACATCTAACTATGTGGTTAATTACATGGGTAAAACTAGGAGCTAGTGAATAATCTAGAACATATTATACATGTGAATTATATAGAATTCACATTGTATCTGATGACATCATAATTCCCAAACGCATGGTCGTCGCCATTCCTAGCCTCATAGAGGGGACCAATCCCATAGAAATAATAACAATATATCCACATTCTATGGTCCACTATCTAGTATGAAATATAAACTAGTGAAACAACCATTCAATGAAAATTATCCCATTATTCTAGGTTCTCATTTCACAATTGAAAAGGGGGGTGATCCAAGAAAGTCCAAACAATCATAAAATCACATGCACATTCATCATACAATATCAACACACACAATAAACACACACACACTACAATGTATCCCCTATGTAACCCTAAGGAAAAAGTCCCTTTCCTTCTAACTATATATTCTCAATTTTGTCTTACGCAGTAGACCTCCCACCACATAAAACATAATAATGGAAATTGGAACATCCACGGAATTTATTCAAGACAAATAGTTTTACAATAATTCCAACCAGACCTCACTTGACATTCACATACCAAATCATTTACATTGAATCAATTGTGCACCACTTTAAATAAAAACTATTTTGATCCCCATTTAATAAATCTATTTTTACCAACAAAAAACAAATTTCCAACCCATGTAATTCATTAAAAACAAAAATTCACATATAAATTCTAATCAGAAAATTTGATATAAACATATTGTGAAACCCCCAATTAAACCATTTCATACAACATAGTACAATAGGGAAACCACATTATATCATGTAAAATAATTATTCTTAAAAAATACATAACTACTTAATATAGAAACTAGGTTCGAAAATGAAACTATTATAATTCATTAAATTTTAAGGCAAATTCATTGGGAAACCTACCTCAACAAGAGAGAAGACCATGTACAAACACATTGGTGCTTGAAAAATTATTCGGCGACCACTCGTAACTGGCCCACCCTTTCTTGCACATACCATTATATATATATATATATATATATATATATCCATAATCTAATGCACATATTCTCCATTCCATAAGGGAGTATGTACATGGAAGACACACACACACACACACACATATATATATACCTTAAGTATATGTGTGGGCATCCTTAAATGTTGATCAAACCGAAATAAAACATATCCTATAATTAAAAAAACATAGAAGTAAGGTTCAAAACAACTATAATAAATTATTAGGGACACATAAACAAATTATTTCAATAAAATAGAGAGTGTGTAACAATATTCTTGTAAAAACCCTTACCTCGAATGGTTGTGGAGAAGCGAAACAACCCAAACCACCTTTCCTTGTATGGGGAAAACCAAAACGTAGACCAAATAAAATAATTTAGTCAATATTTAAGATCATTACTTGTTTCTAAATTCTTAAAATCATTCACCTGTTAATTATTCATCATTTTTAGTTCTTCATATAAGTGAAATCCATAACGTGGTTTACTTTAATATTATATATACAAACCCAATTATAGAAGTATCATAATAAAAAAATGTTTATACCCTTATCACAATATATATGTATAGGTTATGATGTTAACCATTTCCTGAAATTAAGGATTCATATTAACATTTTTTATGCATTGGTAATATCACCCTCAGTATATTCAGTGTTCTTATAAGCACTATTATTTATTTTAATTCCATGATAAGATATTAAAAAATTTATCATGAGACTAAGAATAATGTTGATCTTGGATACATTTTTTACAACACTCAAATTCATTATCTCTATAGGTTTCTCATGAAATGTGCATATTTTTAAACTACACGGAACTGAGAATTACTTTTTTACAAAAAAGAAAAAAATATATAGATTTTGAAATATAGATGATGTGCTATTAGTGTTTTTATTACAATAAAAATACTAATTTTCCTCCACATATGATATATCCACCCAAAAAAACATGAAACAAAATATATAATGGAAAAAAAACTTTTTATGGGTGCCTATAATATATCCTCAACTAGTACAATATTAATATGATGTAAATATCATAGATAAATCTCATAGAACCACATGTATCTACTAAAATGATCAAAAAGTCATATATACATATATAAGTTGTTTTCTATTTTTAATTATTATTTATTTGAAATTATAGGAATCAATATAGTGAATTAAAATACCTTCCACATTCTTGGAAAGTAACATCAGATAACCATAAAGTGAATTAATTTTTCTAAGATAAAATTTCTTCTATTAGTACACCAGTTAAACCGTATATTTTCAAATTGATTATCATTTTTGAGATATACAATATGAAATATAATTGTAATAATAATAATAATAAAATAATAATATCTAGCTTCACAATAGTGAATTCATCCTCAATATACTAAGTATAACACAATAATTTTTCATGTTACACATTTGGAAATCATACAATCAAGAAATACAATATCTAATTCATTATTTGTTGATACAAGAGTTAGATTCACCATTTTAAAATTAATAGCATTACAATTACATATATCAAGTTATTCATGATTATTATGTAAATTTAAATCACCTATGAAATTATATGATTCTCAAATAAAAGATGAAAATATCATCAAATGATGATATAAATGAACTAGCACTTGAATGGGGGTAAAAAATTCATACCCATGATTTCTAAAAATTAGATTTCCTTTTACATAAAAATATACGAAATAAGACTACAATCACTCACTTTCATAGTACATGAAAAAAAATTGACTCATTGTCAATGACTTTTCAACTATTCTATTATCAGTGATAAAATTTTTCAGATAAAGACTCTATATAGAAACCAAAACTTTCATAAAATAATATAAAAATAAATGAATGTGACTGAATGGTTTCAAATTGAATAGTAAAAAAAGTAGTATCCTAAAAAATTTTCCATTTATCATTTATAGTCACTAAACACAATCATTCATTTCCTAATTGAGAATATATTCATATCATGAATCTATGTAATAAATCCAACGCTAATCTCTCTAACTACGGAAATAGCATTCTATATGCTTAGGGGGACTATCGAGATATGATATATTAAAGTAATCAAACCATCAAATTGGTATTTGACTACCAATATACTAAAAACCTCTTTATATTATATATATCTCTATATTTGATACAAAATTATTTAAATTTTACTAAATACTTGTCACGTAATAATGATAAATTATCCCTATTTTCACTATGGATGATACTTCATTGGAACACAGACATAAATATATCTAATATGATATAACCATCCCCACTAATTACACTATAATGATGAATTTCTTAGATACATGACTAATAAATAATTATATATGTTACATTTTGAATAGTATCTAACCAAGAGTAATTAAATCGACATATTCTTTCATCTACATCAATGACTTCATAATAAACAACCAACGATTTAAATATCATATAATCTCTAATTTTTTATAATATATATATAAATGGTTATGAATTTTTTCACTACATATATATAATTAAGATGACCTAAAACGATCACTCAATATTTAAGTGGCCATTGTAAGCCATTCAAAAATAATTAGACCTTTATAGGCTTATCTCTTCAAAAAATTGGTTTAAATCTATTAAAAAATGTATAAAAATATAATATATACATCATTTATCCCATATATATGACTAAACGAAAAAAACCCATTTGAATTTATTGGGATAAAAACTCTACAAAAAAATAATTTGAAATAATTCCCTTGAAAACCCATTGATCTTATTTTCACACAGAAATAAATATCATAAAGTCCTCATTGGGTTTTCAACAATTATTGACTAAAACATAACATTCATATAATTTAGATTTTTATTTTACTCTATTATTATAATTTTACTTTAAATCAATTATATCATAAACTGAGATCTATAGTCACACATAAATGATTGATGGTTTTGCACATAGAAATCCTGAGTGATATCATATGGATTAACTTTTTAGTTATGAATACCTCTATCTATACCATCGATTATGCTATACAAAATTAATGTGGGATAAATGTAATCCTGATTTACATGATATTTTACATATATAACATTCTTGTTATCATCATGATTCTATTTAAGATACCTCTAATGTTCCATAAATTTAAAAATAATTCATTTAAGAATATAAAAATAAATAATTAAATCTAAACAATACGAAGAATTATGCGAAATATTGTAACACCCTAAAATTTTTAAAATCAATTTTATATTAAATGTATTTAACACTAACTCTCTATAGAACACTACTCTATTATAATGAAGCTAGTAAAAAAAGTTTATCCACCATTATGATTTGAATTTGGAAAACCTAACACACACTGTTGCATTCAGTATGATAATATAGTTTGATAAGATCAAATTACATTTTATGTGATTAGTATCTTGACCCATATGAATAGTAACATACCATTATGAATATTAATATGCCCCTTATGGATAGTAACCACACCCATGAAATTATAAAAAAATTATTCTTGTTATAAATTAAATAAGGTATTTTAGAGATTAATAATTATGTATTGGTATTTTTGTGAGTAATAAATATTTAATTACAGTTTTAAATTAATATATTAAAATAATTATTTTTTAAAAAAATTATTCCTAAATAAATATCAAGGGGGCCTATGATTTTAGGATAATTTAATGATCCCTTGGTTAATTATTGAATGTATTATAAAATCAGTTTTAAATTTAAAATCTATATTTTTCTTGTAACAAATGATTTTATTTAAAAATTAAATTTCACATATTTATAAACTTATTTTGATAAACTTTTCTTCATTTTTTTATTCTACACATCAAAATATTGTTATACCAATTTTTTTGGATTTTTCTAAAATTCATTAATTTTAGGTGAATAGTAAAATACTATAATTGAAGATAAATACTAAATACATCATTTATTGAGTCACATGTTATGTAAGTTGGATGTAATCCCACTTGGTTCGAACCCACATCCACATATTACTATTATTGGTCTCATGAATCAATACTATTGGATACCTTTTTAAAAATAATTTTGTAATGAGTAAAATAATGGGAAAACCCTCCTCTCTCCACTATAACCCCCTGATCCCTATACTGTTAACTCCTCTCAAGCCCTGTTCCTTAACTAAATTCCAATAAAAGATCCTCCGAAGATCCTCCACCACGTCCAAGAACCCTTGGTCTTATAAAAATACCAAAACTTATCCCCTAAAAATGCTCTCAAAGATGATTACTTCAAGTGGTAAATTCCTCTTTTCATTTCGTTTATATCAAGTTCATTTGATTACTTTTTCATTCCTAATATCATTTAATCCAAATGTTATGATGAATCCAGTACCATATATGTACTAGAATGTTTTTATGATAAAGTAATAAATCTTCACCATCTCTTATTTCCCCTTTTTATACTAGAAATTAAAACACCATCTGAGATGTGTTAATTTATCACATTCAAGGAAGACTGGTTCTCAATTTCTATTACAGTTTTCAATATTTGTCCTGAAACCATTTTTATGGTTTAAATAGACTATTATATATTCATTATAACTAATTTAAGGTTCTGTAATCCTTTTATACACAAGATATTAATTTATAAATCAAAATGATTCTATTGTGATAAAAAAAACTGCCAATTAACACAAGCAATTATCATTAATGTTATATATAATGAATCATCCTCACTCCCAATAACCAAATTATTTTTTAACTATTTAATATTCTTGTTTTTTCAATAAAAAAATCTTCTATTTTGGGAAACCATTCTCAATTTAAATGTTTATCCATACATTAAAATAACTAAACCGATCATGAAAACCATGGAAGAAAATGCTCCAAAACAATGAAATTGAATCTCTTAACCCATCAAAAGGACATGGATAAACCTTGTAAAGTTATAAAAAAATAAATTAAATTTGGGTTAGGTTTAGTAATCATTAATTTATGAACCTAAATTTTATTGTTTAGTTTGATATTATCATGTTAGAAACACATTTAGAATTAAGATAACAGTTTTCCACCTGAACCTTCATTTTCATTCAGGTTACTTTTATTATCTACTTACCTCAATAATATTATTATTAATTAAAATTTAATCCTAATAATTTATTATTTAATTTTATATATATGTGTACCAACCATAATCATCATTCATTTATGGGGATTTATATTTGTTAAAATTATAATTCAAAAAATTTCCCAAAATAAAAGCCTGCTTCAATGGAATTTCCCGATTTCAGACCTATTTTCAAGGGAGCTCTATAATATATTTTAAGAAAAAATTATTTTTATAAAATCAATTATTTTATTACGAAAAAATATATTATTTTACTTCAGGTTTTAGAAAAATATTTTTCCAAAAGAGCACTTCTTTTCCAAGTAACAAAGTATTTATATCAAGAATTACTCAATGTTTTTATAAGAGTATTTTCATCTATTTAAACACTCTTATTGGTTATTCTATATTACTAAGACTAATATTTTATGATATCATATATCATATTTTTTTATAAATTTTATTGTGCAATTTCTATTTTTATACTATTTATTTTAACACATAGAATGGTTAGTGATGATGTAATAGATTGGGAAAGTTATTTACATCTCATGTGTATATGTTGTTTATGTTTTCCCCCTTTATATAAGAAATTAATTTGACTCATTATGAAATAGGTGGGCCTGCTATTTCCCCAAGATTTAACTGTATGTCTCATGAGACAAATATAAATGGACTTCGCCAAGTCCATTTAAATTTTTAGATATGGTTTTGGCCGAGGCCTTAAATTTTTTAGATGTCTTGGCTGGGGCCTTGATAGTATGTTTTAGAATGTCTATCATATGAATTTTCTTTCATTATGTACCTAGAAATTCATAGTTCATGTGGTAATTAGGCTAATATAATAAAAATTATTTTATTTTATTTTGGAAATTTCAACCCAACTCATATAACATCCATAATTTGTTCAAGTGTATTATTTTGAATGTAATTTGTTTTCAATTGTTCACCATGCCTAATGTTTATGTTTATGATATCTTCTACTGTATTTTTACCCTTATATATCATTTAATCTCACCACTTATTATGTTTCATTTTTTCCAAGACAAGAAGAGGTATATTATTATTGACTTGGTGGATTAATCTTAGAGTTGAGGATTTTCCCAATGTAACTTTTATGTTGTATTTAATTTCAATTTTTAATATTGGTCTTATGTTTCTATCTTTTTTACAATGATACAAACCAACTAAGTCCATCGGTATGCATATTACTTATTTATATTACAATATAATAAAATAAGGCATTATATTTGGGCACTAGGGGTCAGGTATTTACAAAAATAAATAAAATTAAACATCTAATATCATATGAGTAAGTTTCCATTAATAGATTATTTAATTTATAAGTAAATAATTTCTTAGTGAAATTTAATGATGTAATATCCAAAACCCCAAAACCCAAATCCATTTCAAAAAACAATAAAAAACACATACTTGTTAGATAAAAAAGATATGTGACCTAATTATAAACATCCATAATAAAAAATAAGTGATTGAGACACATAAATACCCAAAACCATTTTATGATTAATAAATTAGAAAATTAAAAAAACATTACAAAAACCAATATCATTCAATGTTAATGGTAATTTTCCATATTCTAATAATACCATATTATTCAATAATATGTTATCAATTTCACTCATAATATTCTCCACACATGATACCTTTCAATATATATCATATCTTATACTCTTATTCTTGATATGGGGAAATAGAAACATATGAAGGGAAAGATAAAATTATAATTACTTTGTAATTTTCATTAAATTTTAGCATAGAATAATAAAGACATAAATAATGAGTAAAAAAAATTTATAATCAAATATACCCACATAAATATTATCATGTTCTTGATATTATCCATATATAATAATACGAATAGTTACATGGACATTAACAACCGTATTCTTAGATATGTGATGCATAATTCTATAAAATATATTATTACCATCAAATCCCCACCGATGACACTATAAATTTCATTATTTCCTCATTAAATATATCATGAATTATTTAGAAAGAATACAATGAATGCCTAATAATGTTTTACTCAGGGGATCGACTGATGCATCTATGGTTTATCTAATTTTGAACCAAACCCATTTGTAAATCAGTCCAATGCAATAATTATATGATAGTAATAAATAATTAATATAAAAAATCAACAGTAATTAATTAAATCTATTTTTTGGTAAATAATATTATGTAATGTAAATATAATTCCCTTCCAATAAATTAAAAATTATTCTTGATGAACTCTTTACAATCTAATTTATATACAATTGGGTATTTTAACAATATAATTTACTGAGCATGAGATTTTGTAAATACTATAAATTATTAAGAATGGTTTTATGAATATGTATCCAATAAATTTATCAAAAATAAAGGGGGTTTTAGTAAATTTATATACTTTAGAGATAAAGAAGAAAATATGAGAATAACTATTTGAAACAATATTCCTTAGAGGTGTTTAATTGTTTTTCAAAAAATAAATGTAACATTTTAAACTATTTATAATAAATTTATAGAATAATTTTATGTATCTGTTTAAAAAAATAATTTATAAAAATTTAATATTTAAAATAAACTATACTTATGTAAGAAAAATTATCTTGGAAGATAAATATATATATAATATAAATGAAATCCCTTCTAATCAATTTTAGTAATAAAACATCCACTTACATCAAAAAAGGACAAAAAATAATGGAAATAGATAGTATTTTTCAAAAACATAAAAAAATAATATAATAAAAACAACTAATAATGGTCCTTAAAGTGGGAAATGAGTTCATGTGGAAAATTGTTTGATGAAATTATTCTCACACTATTATAGATGAATTTAAAAATATATTTTTAAAATGATAAAATGATTCCATTTAAAAAAATATAAAGAATATAAATTATATAATATTTAATATAATAAAAAATTTATGTATATAAAGGGTCTATATTGAATCAAATTAAATTAAATTGATATGGAAGAGAATGATTCATGAACAAAAAGTATAAATAAGGTCACATATTTTTATAAACAATTTTTTAGTTGTTTCAAATAAAAACAATATGGAAATTAAATTAATACACAAAATCCATAAATAAGTAATGGAAAATAAAATATATGGGGTTTAGTAGATAAATAAAAACGAATCTTATAATGTTAATCTAAACATGCATAATAAAAATAATGATAATTTAAAATAAAACCTTACAACTTTGGTAATATTCAATCATAATAAAAATGAATTTTAGTTGTTGAAAATTTTACATAAATTACAATAATTTCATGAAATAATATTTCAAAATACATTGATTTAGTTTTATGTAAACCTTATAACAGAGAACATGGAGTGAAATATGTAACATGTCTCATGGAATTAATTTTGAGACCAATAACCCATACAGTGTTTGAAACAATTGCAACAGGATTAAAATAATGAAGTGATTTTGTAAAAAAAATGTAATTACACATAAAAAGGTTGAAATGAATAAATATAAAATAATTGTTATTAACACACATAATTAGGGAATAACAATGTTGATGAAAAATTTATATAACTCATTAATTTGAAATTGATAAAATAATCCCTAAAATATGATTCCCATATTCATTCATATGTGTGTCCACCCTCATGTGTTGTAAAATAATGTTAACAAATTTTTTTATTATAACTTATTTTTAGGATCATTAATTAAACATTTTTCAATTAATTTCATGTATTATCATGTTACATTTAATTTCTAATTTTATAAATATTACAAGGATGTTTTTTGTTTATAATGTCCAAAAAATATTTAGTATCATTGTAATAGTAAAAATTATTAGTAAAATCTTTCTATAATTTTTTATCTGTCTTGTTATAAATATAATATTATTCATGAGAAAAATGGTTTTAATAATTCATGTATTAGTTAAATTTCTATTAATATTCAACGATATTATTTTTTGGAATTTTAAAATATCCATAGTTAATTACTCCTCCAAAATAACTTTTTTATTTTCAAAACACTTTTAAGGGGGGAGTGAGAACCCTACAGGAAAATAGATTAAGCATCAAAGGTTATAGTTTACATATTGAACATTTGTCTAAGATGATTAGCATATCTTTCCCTAAATAGTTTCCAGGGTAGGGAATTTACCTGGTAGTCTAGATCTTCCCCTATGTTATTTTCATAGTGCCTTGCAAGATGCTCCCAAGCCTTCATGTATTCTGATTTACTGATCTTCCTCCTATGGATGCCTCTAATCAGTATGCAATCTTTCTTGTCAATACATTCATCTTTCTCTCTAATAACGGCCACTTGGATCAGTCTTACCATCATATCATCAATTTCTTCTCTTTCTACCTTGATCACCCGGACATCCTCCTTCATTTCTTCGCCATAATGCATGAGGAGATCCAAAATAGTATCCAAATCCGCATCCTTTATTCCCTGCAAGCCATCAGGGGTTCCTGCTGCACATTGCTGTCCGGAGGAAAGAGTATCCTCCCTTTCTATCATTTCCTCAGAGTGCATATGTGTCTCCTGATGCTGGACATCTGCCCTTGATTTTCCTTCCACTTGCACTTGGGACACGGTGACAACATTCTGCTGAATCACCTCTCTTCCCTCTTGCCTAATCCCGTGTTCCTTTAGTTTATCCTCTTTTTTGGCCGACCGAGTCTCCATCGGTTTAGGAAGGTAAGAATTGTCTTTACGGCCCTTAGATTTTGGCTTCTTGGAAACAATATAGCTCCCTGGGTCCTTGTTTTTCTTATTCCCTTTCTTCTTCCTTTGGTTGTGCAGACCTCTGTCAACTCCTCCCAAACCACTGTCATATGAGGGATGTTCATCAGATTCAGCCTCATAGGGACAGTTGGAGTTTCCTTCTTCATTACATAGACTATTGAATCTGTTTTTCATCTTGAGACAGGACAACATCCTTCCCGAGTTGGTTCCTTGACTGGTGGTCAGTGGCCTGCCAACCTGAGCAGGCTTCTCCCACACCTGCCCATACTTGGACTTTCTCTTGCCAATGAATGAAACCCCATGTCAGAATTGTTACTAGCACCATCACGTATAGCCATCGCATAAGTGCATGGCCCTAGACTAGCCACACCCTTGTAGGTTGGTGCAGCAGCTCCTCTAGATCCCCCGGAATCCTGAGAATAAACACAGTTCACATCCGGAGATGCCTCAACCACCACACTAGTTTGAGCACCCCCTACAAACGACTTCATGCCAGGAGGACTCTCCAAATATCTCCGCAGCCTGTTGAAGCCCTCTACTACACTGGGCTCTAGGAGAGAGCGCCTTACATATTTTTATACCATTACTCTAGCCGGACACAAGGGCACCTCATCGTTGCCTGTCCTCTGCCTTGCACCCTCACAACCATCTCCTGATCCTGCTCCATCCCTAGCACTATGTTCATCGACATCACCTGGAGGACCACCCTTAACCCGATCCACATGGACCTCCCGATTAATATCTTGTTTCCTCGCCTTTCTCCTGCATATCACCATACTATGCCCAAGAATCTTGCACAAAGAACAGTAATCAAACCACGATTCAAAATTGACGTTTTCCTTATACCTAAATTCCTTTCCCATGACAATCTAGAAGGCTTCAACCGGAGGCTTTGCAACATAAACCTTAAAACACACTCTTGGGGAAATCGGGTGACACAATGCACGAGTCTGATTATCGGTGCAGAGAAACCGTAAGACCAGATTTCCATGCAACCGAAGAATCGAGGGATTTTGAAAAGGAAAAGGAATTTCAGGAAAACTTACCCAAACAGCTAGATTTGCAGGGTCACGTTTCATGTGGATATCCTGTGACCATTTAAAGAGGAGAAATCGAGCACCGTCCCAGGAGCAAGGCGCGCTCGACCATGCGAGAATCATGTCATCTTCAGAGGTGAGCCGAATCATGAAGCTCCTAGAGTCAAGGAGGCCAACAGTAGCACGCTCCTACAAACCCCATTTTTCAAAAATGAAGCGGTCAAAAGCATCCACCGAAGGCCGGCACCGCTTGAGTCGCGCGACCAGGGTCAAGTCCAGCAGGGAAGATGCCTCCCTGAATTCCAGGTTCGTGATTGGTAGAAGTAGAATCTCTTGGAAGCTTTCAGGGACTTTCGGGCTGATGGAAATCTGAGGGAAGGATAAAATACAATCCGAGTTCGAAAAGTGTATGAAAGGAGTGGACCGAACATCAAGGAGATGCGGAAAAGGACCCCCCCGTGCAGGGTTCATCGCCGCCTAGGGCATGGAGGAGACACCCGAGTAAAGAGATCTCCCTTCCAGCATATCCTTGTTCCTCGTAAATTACTTATCATTAAAATAATGTAATGGAAGGTTCACTATTAAATAATTTATGAAACATCTTAAATTTATAATAATAACATATTTTAAATTCTTTTTATGTTTACTTAACCACCCATTACATATTATAAAATAAATCATGTTTCTGGTAAAATAATCCAAAATAACAACATGTTCTAATAGTTGAATGAGATAGAAAATGTAATTTTTTTGTTGAAATTAAACATTAAATAAACATAATGAATTAAAATAATTTATATTAACATGATAAATCAAATTCAACAAGTGTTATATAGAGAATAAAAATGAAAAATAATGGTATCATTTTATTACATACAAATTATATTAGAAGTCTTTTCTTAAGTAGTTAAAGTTTATGATGACAATTAATTCTTAATATTAACAATGCATTTAACATATCATCTTTTTAGAACCATATTTATGTTATAAATATAATACTAGTTACATAAATACATTTCTTCAAGAATTCATGTAAGGCAGTGAAGAAAAATCAATTACACCATTCTTGGAGGCAGCAGTCCATGTGTACACAATATTGATGTTTCTATTTCAAATGGATGAGAACGATGGATATTTTATAACATTTCAATTATTAAAAAATAATAATTATATCATAAATACCTTACAAATTTTTTAAATTCATATATATAACCAACACTATGAGATGTTGATGATGATTAATTAAATATGTCACTCTATGGAAGAGGTTGTTCCCACATACTGAGGAGAAACCTTGACATTTTATATTATATGTAAAGGTAATGGATAATTATTTTTAAATTAACATTAATGACATTTATGTGTAATGATAAAAAAATATTCCTTTTTTGTTGTTATAGATTATTTAGATGTAGTTGAAAAAGAAATGATCTTAAAACTAATTAGTCATTTCTATTTCCTCATCCTTGGGTATCCCCCTTTGGATGACTTATATATCCTTCTTAGGAAGGTATTTAAAAAATAAAATAACATCAAGGTCATGGAAAAATATTTTGGGGTGTAATTTTAGTATATATTGGTTGATATTTGGTTATCAATTTGGTAGATTAGTGAGGAGAGGGTGTGCCCTTTTATAGGGTAGTAGAGTGACACAATTGAAAATAATATAAACATTAAAATAATATAAAGTAATTTTCAAGGGAATTGTTACAAAATGGAAATAATCACAAATGTATGATAATTTAAGGTCCAAATTACCTGATCCAATTTGTCTAATACAATTTTAAATTATTTTTGAATCTTTAAATATTTTTCCCGATTTTCAATCATTTTAACCCTATTCATGGTGAAATTATTTTTATATGGTTTATATTCAATATTATTAAAAATTATATAAGCACTATTAATTTATTTTAATATGGATATTATATATATGGAATCCATTTTATTGGATTTATTATGTTTATGTATTATAAAATATTTAAATATAAGAACACAAAACAAAATGGAAAAAAAATATTTCATAAAAAATGGTTTTTGTTGATAAAAATGGATTTTCTGAATAATATTATATATAATTGATTCAAATGATGAAAAATAGTTTATAATTAAATAAATTATTCTTAAATGACATTGAAATAAAGGGAAAAAATTATGTATACGTGAAAATAATTGATTACTGAAAATTATTAAAGTAGTTATTTTATTAGAAATTTACATCACATTGGATCTAAAATTTCAAACATATATTTCCAATATCATAATAATATTTAGAAAATATTCAGTTAACTAATTAAATATATATATCTATTCTTTCAATCCATTATCCAAATCTATGAATCCATTCTGATATTAGGATTATTTTATAAAAGTGATCATATTTTTAAAAACATTTGTTTTCAATATTCAAATAAAAACAAATCAATTAAAAATATTCAAAATAATTAACTTCAATACAGTTTTTCTATTATTAAAATAAAATTAATTTAATAAAATAAAAAAATGATATTATAATTTTTTTTAAAATGAAAATATTAAATAATATTATGAATATCCTCTATAATAAATGTCCATTTTAAAATCAATTATTCATAATATTATTTTAAATAATATTTTAATTTATTTATTTTTAATCTATTAAAATTTTTAATATAAACTTTTAAATAAGATCAAATTAAAATATTTAGACAAAATACACAACACATTTAAAATTAATATTTTAAAAAATATCTCTTTAAAAAATTGAATAAACTTAATCATATCATATTAAATATTTATCCTCTAGTAATTAAATACCGTTAATAAAAAAATAATAATATTTATTGAAAAATTAATTTTCATAATTATATTTAAATATTGGTTATAAACCTATTTTAATTTAGTAATTATGTTTCACATTTTCTTCTCATATTTTATAGTAACATTTTATATAACATTTATTTTTAATCCAGATTTTCGTGTAATATACAATATTAAATATATTATTATTTAATGGATAATTACATGTTGAAATATTAGGGTGTTACATGATACTAGAAACAATTCGTCCTGAAAAACTTATTTTTCAATACAAAAATGAGTTTCTCATAACATATATCTAAATTAATATATTTATTTTATCAATAATATTATTTTATATGTTATTAGAAGGAAAATTAGAATTTCATAAATAAATATTTTCCAAACCATATTTGTTTTTTTATAATGACCAAATCTTTAAATGTGTTTCCAAAATTATACCTTGATTAATGAGTGATATTATCAATTTTTTACGTAGTAGATTTATTTTACTGTTACTTGAGATGAGAATTATAAAGTCATCTAGATATAGAATATTAGATAATATACTTACATCATTTCATTACATTCAAAATGCATAATTTTTTCCAATGACTATACATTAAAATGATTTCCACCTCTACATCATCCTATAAAATATCAAAAACTTATTTAGGAAAATATTTTTTTTCCACATTGAAAATGCTTTTAAAACATAAAACATTTGGAAATCATATTTATAAAAAACAATTTTTTAAGGAAAATTGTTTTTGGAGGAGGTGGGAATTTTTTTTTTCAAAATCAAATATCAGTTATTATATATAGAAAAGAGTGGAAAAAGGTACCTTTATATTGAAATATAATGAATAAACGTATGAGAATAAATTTCATTCTTTTTATTATATATGTTTTCATAATATTTTATCATCATAAACTTAGTCATAAAAATCACAAGAAATGATGAGATTATAATATAATATATGTACCTCCGTGGTAACATCAAAATCATTGTCCTATGAAGGAATATCATTAAATGAAATATAAAATAAAATTATAATAAATAAATTTATAGTATATAATATCAAATTATATTTATATACACATCCTAAAACGGATAGGTCAATCACATAACATATGTCATAAAGAAAGGAAATTGAGAAAAACATGTCTTACCGCTATGGTAACATCTGATTACTAAATACCATGAATGATAGTACATAAAATAGATATGTAAATAATAATATTTTTTGGGATTATAATTATAAAAATAATTCATGGGTATTATATACACCTCATAAAATAAATAAGTGATGAATATAACATGTGTCTCATAGAAGTAAACATTGAGATGAAAAATGGTCCCCACATTAACAATCATTTGAATAATAATCCCCAGAAAAGAATAAAATCTAATGACAATTTGAATATCAGTAAATTAATATGATTCATTATGTAAAATATATATTAAGAAATATAAAAACAACATTAATGTGATGAGTGGTGATTTTTTTTTACATCTAAAAAAAATAAAATGAGAGAATAGAAATCAATTACTATAAACCTTGACTTCTTTTATAATATATTAAATCCATTGTATAATTAATATAATTTTGTATAAATATATTATAAAAAAAACATACATAAATCAAAAAATATACTATTACTACTGTCCTTTTATTACCTTTTTATTTAAAGATCCATGTTAAAGTCACATTTTGGGTTATAACCACTTTTTTTTCATATATGTTTTAATTTTTTATTTTTTATCCTCTTACATTGATAATGGATCTATACTCTACAAAATAATAGTCAGGAAATAATTAGAATATTTTCACATCAATTATTATTTTAATACCAATCATGAATTATGGTTTTGATTATTGTAATATTTACAATAATTGAGACAGAAAGTCATACGTATGCACGAGTAAAGTTTTCATTTTCTATCAATTATTACAGAAATGTGGTAAGAAATATAGTATCTTTATAGAATGATAATAATATCATAAATACCATATTATTTAATTAAATATAATTATTGATATATTCCATTTGGTTTTGTAATGAAAATAGAGACATATCGCTTCATGAGGGAACTGTTCCACATGTAAAGGAACATCATTTTCTTCTTTCAGTGAGTAAAAATGAATGATATAAAATGATATATTTTATTTTTAGAATGATTAATGTGTCATTAATATAATAATTATTTCATGTATATCATATATATATATATACTCAATTTATCCTTATTATCTTCCATTTAAATCATTATTGAAAATGAATCACATCGCTTTGTGAGGTGTTAGTCTATCATACACTCGACGACATTATCATATCCCATCTAGAAATAAAATCAAAAATTTATATATGATATAAAGAAAAAATCAGTATAATTATGTTATTAATTTAACATATATATATATATATATTATCCATCATTATACCCAACCATAATAGGTGGTAAAGTAAAAAAACAATCGATATATGTTCACAAGGTGGTAGTCCTTTGTACACACAAACGATGATTTCGTAACCCATCTAATGAAATTCCATGTGATTTTTTCTCATTAACCTGACATAAAAACATATTAGTATATAGATTATATTGGTTTTTATTATTTCATCTTGGTATAATAATAATATGATGAGTTGGAGGACGAAAAAAAATAATAACTTTCGTTGAAGAATGTTACCTCTTCTTCGAGGAACCTCCATCAATTTTCAGAACAAAGACCATCTAGTTTGACATTCTACCAAAACTAATGATTATATTATTATCATATGGAAATTTTTATTGTTTTTTCAGGTTCCGAACAAACCAAAATGGGTTGATGGTGTGAATATGATATAACAGGGGTGACCATTTATAAGTGAATTGAGTGGAATACATGTAACTTTTTATAAATAAAATGGTGTAACCACATTTTTCTCATTCCATATAACTCAAAATACATGTTATTTATCCTTGGAAATTATATAATATAAATATTTATATAAAATATATTTTAGACATTTTTTTTTATTTTAACCATTACCTTTTATGTTTAACCCCATATAAAACCATTTTTTCCTAAACAGTGGTAATTTATTTTGACAATTTTCACCATTAATTTTGGTAAAAAATTAAGTTTAATTCATTAAATCATATAAAATATTTTTACTCCAAATATGTAATCTATTTTTCCATTTTAAATTGATATAGTGGTAAAATATTTTTTTAAAATTAACCCTACAGGCTTGACAAAAGCAAGGGTTTTCAAAGAGAAAAATTATAAAAAAATTCGATGATCCTATATCCAATTTCAGTATAAAATTTATTCTTATAACCTAAATTTGATTAATATATAGTTATAATTATTATTATTTTTCATTAAAAAAAATTATAATATAAATAAAATTTACAAATAATATAAACAAAACCTTTATATTCAATAAAAATTCATTGTTTTTAAAAATTCATCATTAAAAAATTCATCCATTAAAAAAATCACAAAAAATCACTCTTAGCCAATTTTGACATTATTAATATTAAAATTAATTTTACATTATAAAATTAATTTTCTAAAAGTGTGAAAATTTAATTTTACTTGTGTTCACTATAAGATATAAGAATATTATTTTTGAAAAATTAATATTTTCTCGAAAGAAATAATGTCATTAATGGGAATTAAATAATTTTTATCAATATTCATCCATTATATAAAAAAATTTAAAAAATATTTTCTACTAATCATATTTAAATTTTTAATGGATATGTTATAACAATAATATTAAATAATACTATTTTAGTATCTTATCATGTTTCAATTAAACTTGTTGTTCTGTGTATCCCATTATGCATCTATTATTTCATGTAACAATCAGACATTTTTTTTGAAAAATATATATTTCACAAAATCTAACATTTTTACATTCAACATTCCATAAATTTATTTTCACCCCCAATATTCATCACTTATATACCAACAACTAAGCATAATTATTTGTCATTGCATCATCATGTTCCCATATAGATTACTCGAGCTTGTGGTTTCACCACAAAACATTAACGAGATGAATATACATTTTTTAGCACATTCCCTTTTAAATTTAGAAGATTAGTTTATTTTTTTATAGAAATATTATTCTATAGTGGAACAATGTATAAGTTCAGGTTATATGTTGGATTAGGTATGTTCTTCCTCGGGTGAGGTACATGAAAGACATTGTGAACCTAAAAGTGTTTTGGAGGAAGTGGAAGGAGATAATCTAATGTCCCAATATGATCACTAATTTCAACGGAACTGATATACCTAGGGATTATTTTTCCAATATATCTTCCATAGATAAATTCAATGAATGACCATCTCACTGAAATTAAATTCCAGACCACATTGTTTATTATCTTCCTAACATTATTGTAAACTTTTTTCATTTCATTTTGTGTTTTCTAATTACTACAACATTCATATAAATATCATAAAAAATCTTAATTCAAAATAAAATCTTTTCTATAACCTCATTATAGTTATTTGGAGTAATACACTTCATAAAAAAAATGGATTCATAAAGAGACATATGAATTTCACAAATTTGAGCTATTGATGTAAGAAAACTCAACTTGGTTAAGGTGTTTATTCAACCAAATATTAAATCCATATAACATGATTCTAGAATAAATTTTAGTGTTTTGAATATTCATGCATAATTATCATCTGTCTGAGGATCATATGCATTGTTGAAAATAAATGTTGTATCAAGATCTTTCGTAACAGTTTACAAAAACCTCAAGGTAGACATAGTTTCTTGAGAATATACAAATTAACATGGTTCCTCATAAGAAGGTTCCACATCGTTAATTTATATTCTGGAATGTTGATCTAGCTAGAAATATTCTCTTGTAGCAATGAAGTGAGATGACATTGAAATGTGATCAACTATATCCCATAATTACCTAGCTATAAAATATTATATATACTCTAAAGGTAACAAATAAATTTAATCATATATCCAAAAAAGTAATTCATCACTAAATTACATCTTCTTTAAAATAAATATGATACCAATCAGATGTATTTCAATAAATGTATATGTAAATATCCTTAATATTGATAAACTATCATGATATAAAACATAAAAAGGGGTTCCAATGACCTTAAACTTAGGATAATATTGTAAACTCATAAACCCATGCCAGTGTCCATAATGTTTATGCAAATGTTAAATGTAGATAAATACCCTTCCAAATATTAATCACCCTTTATTCATTATATAATATATTATATTATGAAAAAAAATATTTGTAAGATTGGGTCCATCATTATACAGATAGAATATAAACTATGATTTAATTATTCCACAATCCATATAGAGGGATATAATGATAGGAAATTGAACATTATGATTTTTATAGGGCTCATATATAAAAAATCATAAAGTAATTTCCATATTTATAGGTGAATATAAGTGTGCAGTAATTATCATGATTCAGTTTACACATTGGCATTTTATAATATTCACCTTTTTCCCATTTCATTGAAAGTTATTATGGCTTTGAATCCACATTATCCCTTCTATTGTGGGACTCATTCACATAATTACCATATTTCATTGTCTTGAATAAATTATTCGTGGGTGGTTAATTATGTTGAGTTCTATCAGAATTCATTTAATTAACTAGGCTCTTCACATCACTTTTATATTATTTTTCACTTTGAGAAAGATTCACATACCTGAAAGCCATTATTTTTTCATTCTGGTCCTCACCTATGTGCTTCGTTCCAGTGTTTTGGAAAGTATGATTTTGAAAAATTTCCTTCCCTTAGTGTGATATATCATTTTATTTTCAATGGAATTCCATTTACTTTTTTATTATCCCCAAATCGTAGAGGTTTTCTTTATTCCATTTACACTTTTAAAGAACATCGTATTATTTCTTCAAACCGTCCAATGTCCATTATGGATAACTTCGTTCAGTGATCTGGTTCCAAGACACAAAATAATATGTAAAATTTACTTTTATACTGAATTATAATACCCAAATTTTAAGTTGAAGATCTATCAAAACTTTCTTTATAGGAACTAACATATTCATCATCCTTCTTCTTATACATAAAGAATTCCATCTCAATTTTTTATGAATAATATGGATATAGAACTTATTGAAATATGGGCTTTTAAACATAAATTAAATCTCATTTATTTGTATCCTTAGTAATATTCCACTATTTACCCATCTCAAATTTCAAATTATAAACATCCAATTTGACTTTTTCATGATTGGGAAAATGAAAAATGGAAATCATATTTTCATTTCTATTGATAATTTTTTTAGAATCCTTTGGATAATCAGAACCAAAAAAGGAGGTTGTTATTGCCTCATGAATGAATCAGTATAATGTGGATTCGTCCATTTCTCATTTTAATTTCCAACATTATTCGTAGCATGATAAAGTTGTGTAAGAATTGTAATAATGTTTTTCCTCTCATCTCTGCTAAAATTAAATTTTTCCAAAAGAAAATACTTGAATATTATGTTTCATTAATATTTAACAAGGTTACATCAGGTTCCATTCATTAACTAAAACCAAATATAATAGGGTGAATAACAATAATCATACAATGGAAATACATTATCATGATGAATCACTATAGGGTGTCCAAATCATGATCACTTTTTTAATCAATTTCACCATAGAATTATCTTAGGTAATTCATTGTCATCATATATTTTAATATTTCATAATGGTTGGTAAATATTTTTTGAAATTATAGATAATATATTCCAGTGGATTTAAACCTAGGGTGTTGTTAGGATCATTTTCGTGCACTATGTGGTGATTGAATCTATCTCAATTATCTATTAATTGGATTTCCTACCCAAATGTACCTCTATGCCAAATCCACTTCTCATATCCAATTAGGGATGTAATTTCACTACTAGAAAATGAAGCTATCACCACAGTTTTAAATTATGGCTATAAGTTATATCCAAGGTTTACCCAACCATGGCTGGTATTGTCCTGGCTATAGGGTAAACCCTATAGCCATGGTTTTGAACCGTGGAAAAAGTCATATAGCCATGGTTCTAACGGTGGAAATTAGGCTATATCCATGGTTCCAACCATGGATAAAACCCTATAGCCACTGTCTAAGAATAGTATTATATTCAAAAATCACGCACCATTTATAGCCACGGTTCCAAACTGTGGCTATAGGTCTTCACAATTTATAAAAAACAGCACTATTCAGCTATTGTTGGCCCCTTTCACACCCCCATGTTCCCTTACACACCCCTTGAACCACCCCTGCTGGACACCCCCACTGCACCTCCCCTAGACAGACCCCCATCCCCCTCTAGATAGACACCCACTGGACTACAGCCCCCATGACCCCATGCACACCCCTTGAACCACCCCTTCTAGACACCCCCAATACACTCCACCCCCATCATGGAAAGACCCCTTCCCCTCCCCCCTCTAGATAGACACCCCCTAGACATCACCCCCCCCCATTTCCCCATTCACACCACTTGAACCGCCTCTATTGGAAACCCCCACTTCACCCCCCCTCCTGGACACCCCCACCTAGACAGACACCCACTATACAACAACCCCCATTGTCGCCTAGCACACCCCTTGAACCACCCTTACTGGACACCCCTACTGCACCCCCTCCTAGAAACCCCCCTAGGAATACCCCCACCCCCTGAACACACCACTTACACCATCAGTCCCCATTCACACACCCCCCCTTTCACACCTACACACCCCCAATGCACACCCCTTCCCCCTGCTGGACCCCCATGCACCACACCTACTGGACCCCCCCCCCCACACCCACCCCCTGTACATCACCCCCACCCTCCTGGAAAGACACCCCCCTAGACAACAGCACCCCCGCCCACCCTGAATAGACCCACATGGACAACATCCCCCCACCCCTGGGACTACAACCCCCTATCCCCATGAACACCCCTTGATCCACCCCTACGAGACACACCAAATGAACCCCACCCCCTCTTAGATAGACCACCTCTCCACTCTAAACAGACACACCCCTAGACATCACCCCCCCTTTTCCCTTGGACACTACTTAAACCTCCCTTGCTGGACACCCCCACTCCACCCCCCTCCTGCACACCCCCACCGAGACAGACACCACCCCTGGAGAATATCCCTCGTCCCCTGTAACACCCCTTGAAACACCCCTGTTGGACACCCCCACTTCACCCCACTCCTGGACAACCCCCTAGACAAACCCCCACCCCTTGAACACCCCCTTGCACCCTGGATCCCCTTACATACACCCCCTTCCACACCTACACACCCCAATGCACACCCTTCCCCCTGATGGCCCCCTTTGCACCACCTCTACTGGACACCCCCACCCCCTGTACAACACACCCACCCCTAAACAAACACCCCCTAGACAGCAGCACCCCTGCCCTCCCTGGACAGACCCCCTGGACAGCAGCCCCCACCCCTTAGACAGTACCCCCACCCCCTAGACATCACCCACCAAACATCACCCCCATCCCATTAGACAGACCCCATGGATAGCATCCCCCCTGCATAGCCCCACTCCCCCGCACATCCATTGCACCCCTGATCCCCTGGCACAACTGCACACCCCTTTACCCCTATTGGACCCCTCTTGAACCACCCCTGTTGAACACCACCCCCTTGCACCACCTTCCTGCACAGCCCCCCCACCAATGCACAACACCCCCACCCCCTATACAGACACCCCCCTAGACAGCAGCGTCCCCACCCCAGCACAGACCCCCCACCCCTGGACAAACACCCCACTTGAGAGACACCTCCACTAGACCCCCCCCCCGGTGCACCCCCTATCCCCTTGCACACCCCCCTGCACACCTGCACACCCCTGATGGACATCCCTTGCACCCCCTGCACCCCCCTGGACAAACACCCCTTGTCCCCTTGATCACACCCCCTTCACCCCTTACTGGACCGCCCCTACATGACACCCCTTACACCACCCATGCTAGACACCCCCCATGCACCCTCATGTCCCCTCTCACACACACCCTGTACAACAGCTCACCCTACTGGTCACCCCTTGCACCACCCCGGCTGGACCCCCTTGCACCACCCAGGGTGGACACCCCTTGCACCACCATTGCTGGACACCCCCTCTACACCCACCCTGCACATCCCCCTTGTACCCCCCCAACATACCTTGCACCCACCTACACACCCATGTCCCCTTGCACACCCCCTGCACCACCCCTCCTAGACACCCCCAATGCACACCATTGTCCCCTTGCATAGACCCCCACTGAACACCACCCATACTGGACACCACTTACACCACCGCTGCTAGACACCCCCTTGCACACTCCCCCCACCTCCTGGACACCTCCCCACTTGCACCACCCCTGATGGACCACCCATTTCCCCACCCATGCTGGACACCCCCACTACACACCCATGTCCCTTTGCACACACCCTTTTTCACACCCCTAAAGGACGCCACCCCTGCTGGACACCCTTGGCACCCCCACACAAACAGCCCCAATTGCACCCCCTATCCCCTTGAATCCCCCTTGCACCACCCCTGATAGACCCCCTTGCACCACCCCTACTACACAACCCCCTTGTACCACCACTACCGGACCCGCCTTGATCCAACCCTACTGGACCCCCCTTGCAACAACCCTGCTAGACACCCCCACTACACCCCCCTCCTGGACAGATCCCCCTCCTCCATAGTAGATTCCAGCTCTCATCCATATATTGTAGGGGGATAATTAACAGTGGAATAATGGGCACAACAATTAGAGTAGTTATCTACTCACACAACAGATGAAATCAACAAAAAACCAATCCATTCAAAAATGGTGCTTGGTGGTTGGTTACACTTGATTGGAAGAACATAGGAAAATTTCTCAAACCAAAAAAACAAAATAAATGATGAATTTATTGATGGAATAATTAATTATTCATGGAACTATTTGGGTCTGTTATTTCTTTTGGGAACTAAAAAAAAATGTGCAAAACTGGATTCACTTCAAAGTAGCATAGATTAAGATATTTGGAGGTGTGGTGGTAGAATAATTAGATTCTATAAATACTCAAACAAAATAAGAACTTAAAACTACGGAGGAAACATAAATTTTGGGTGACATGGGGAATTTAGAGCATGTACAGATACAGTGAAAGGAGTAGAAAGAGGGTTTTGAACTAGAACATGATCATGATGAATAGACTAGTCACCAATATCATTCATTTTATTTTCTGAGATGATGAATAGGCAGAATGGGTAGATGAATATAGCTACACCAATTCAGGTTACTACTATTTTTTCTTTTAATCATGCACATATTGGATTATTTCTATGTTTTGTGGGGTGAAAAATTATTTCACTTCAATTATTACATTGCAATAGGATCTTGTGGAGTATCTGTTCTAATGACCAACATCAGAATTTGTGAAACATATTTGGTTGATGTAAAAACCAATGAAAAATATATATGTATATAAATATCTCAATGTGGTGAAAGGATGCGGGGAGGGACGTGAATCTAAAAAGGATATGTTAAAGTTCTTTAAATGGTTGTGTGTTGAGAACAAGAGGTCTTGGGACCAATGGTAATGTATAGAGGATCAAAACCAATGCACTGAAAAGAGTTTCATCATATTTATAAATTATTTTATATGGAATAAGAGTATTTTCATTGTACTATAGTTTGTTACTAGGTTCCTAAATCATATAAATCCCCTAGGCACCACCTACACCTAGAGAACCCCTCCCCCTAGACACCCCCCATAGACCCACCCTAGACATCCCCATGGAAACCCCCCTGACACCCCCACTGGACCCCCAGAACACCCCCCACCCCAGACACCGCCCCCTGGACACCCCTCCCCCTAGACACCCCCCATTGACACCCCCCCTTAGGACACCCCCATAAATACATATAAGTGAGAAATTTCATATAAAGAAAAGGAAATAAGAAAAAGGAAACAGAGAAATCAAAACTGAGAGAATTTATAAAATAGTTTTTCTAAAAAAAATACAAAGTTACAGGATTCAAAAGTGTAATAACCTGTGAATCATCAATCCATCCATGATACAGAGCAATATCCAAAAGAACAAATATTTCACACTACGGATTAAACTCAAAATCATTAATTCTGAAATAATGGTTTATGCCAAGTCAATTTGATTCAAAACACAAAAAATGGTTACTAATGTCTTGCAAAAAATGGTATAAAATAACCATTACCTTCTTAATTTTATGTTCACATCAATCCCAGTTGCATGTCGTAGAAGTAAATCAATTGAGTCACCTATGTTTTGTTTTCAGTTCTCTATATAGCATAGGTCCTTATCCGGCATACCAATAAAATTCATCAAAATAAATAAATGATCGAAATGGAAAAGCCATCCGGAAGCCAAAAACATAGAAATTACTTTGACTACACTATTTGTAAAGATTAAGCATTATCCATCCAGGGAGAGAAATTTTTCCTATGACACCTCCATCATGTCAGAGTTCAAATTCATGTTTTCTCTCAGTATTAGAACATTTCCTATCACAAATTGCAAGAATGTAATTGAAATGAAGAAATAGTAACATTTTCACCGGACGCAAGACCATGCCATCTCGATAGCGATATATTCATTTGCATATTATTCGAGATTAATATAATATGATTGATGAGAGGCCAATTCAAGAATTAAATCATGCTTTATTAGGTGGAAAAATACTGTATCTTATGGGAGGAAAACATGATAATTTCAAAAATAATGTAATCATGCAATTAAGAAGACATTGAAATTAGAAGAGAAATCAATATTTTTAGAAATGGAAAAAGTGGGAGAGAAGGGGTTTATAGATGGCGAGGAGACACCCCCCGGACACCCACTGGACTCCCCCTCCCCCCTATACACCCCCTTAACACCCCTCCAATCTAGAAACCCCCCTGGACACCCTCAACTGGACCACCCTGGACCCCCACTCGACACCACCTTGAACCCCCCTAGACACCCCTCCACCCCATAAACATCCCCTCGAAACCCATTGGACACCACAATGAATGAATATACATGAAAAAAATGCATATTAATAAAAGGAATGAAGAAAATAAAAAACTGAAAATTCTAAACTGAGAGAATGTAAAAAAAATTCTAAAAACTATAAAGGTATAGGATTCTAAATTGCAAAAACATGGGGTTCAACTGTCTAACCATGATACATAGTAGTATCTAGAAGATCGAATATTGTACACTCAATAGTAAACTCCAAATCATCAATTCTACATGAATTGTATATGCAATGTCAATTTGATTAAAAACACAACAAATGGTTACTAATGACTTGAAAAAAATGGTATGAAATAACCATTACCTCCTGAATTTTATATTTACTTCCATCCTGGTTGTAATTCTTGGAAGAAAATCAATTGCATCGGCTTTGTTTTGTTGTTTGTTATCTACATAACATGCATCCATATCCTACATACCAATACAATTCATCAATATAAACAAATGATCGAAAAAGAAAATTCCACCAGGAAGCCAAAAATAGGAAGACAAAATCTATTTTGAGCTCTTTCACCGGCATATATTCACAGCCCCCTGAACCCCTCCTAGAAAGACCCCCTCCCCATTCACCCCCTGCCAATACCCTGCACACTACCCCCATACCCCTTCCCAACCCCATTCCCCTACACCCCCACACCCCCTTCTCTCTGCACACTACCCCATCCCACTTCCCTACCCCCTACGCCCCCTCCAAGCCCCCTCAGACACACCCTCCTAGACACCCCCTGGACACCCCACCCACCTAAACACCCCCTAGTCACCCCCTTAGACACCCCCATTGGATTCCCGGACCCCCTGGACATCCCCTGGACCCCCTAGACACCCCTCCCCCAGACAACCCCTAGAACCTCCTTGAAACACCCTGGACACCCGAATGCATGCATATACGTGAAAACATGCATATTTAAAAATTTCATGAAGAAAAATGAAAAATGGAAAACTCAAAACTGAGAGAATGTATAAAATATTTTTTCTAAAAAAATATAAAGGTATATGATTTAAAAGTGAAAAAACTTGGGGATCAACTATCCCACCATTATACAGAGAAATATCCAGAAGATTGAATATTTCACACCCATGAGTAAACTTGAAATCACTAATTCTGCAAGCATGGTGTATGCCAAGTCAATTTGATTAATAACACAACAAATGGTTACCAGTGTCATGCAAAAAATGGTATAAAATAACCATTACACATTTAATTTTATGTTCATGTCAATCTCAATTGCAGGTCATAGAAGAAAATCAAGTGCATCGGCTATGTTTTAGTGTCAGTTCTCTTTATAGCATACAACCCTATACTTCATACCAAATAAAGTGATCAAAATAAAAAAATTATTGAAAAGGAAAATACATAAGGAGGCTAAAAACTAGAATCCAAACACTCTTTTGAGCTCTTTCACCTACATATATTCACATCCCTCCTGACCGCCTCATGGAAAGCCCTCCTGTCCCTACACCCCCTGCCTGCCCCCTGCACATTTCCCCCGGCTCTTTTCCCATCCCCCCATCCCCTGCACACCACACCTCCTTCCCCAACCCCAGAACCCTTCACCCCCACCCTCTGAACCCCCCACATGCCCCCACTACCCCCAACCCACCTGCAAATATTCACAGTCCCCCCCGACCCCCTCATGCACAACCCCCTTCCCCTGCTACCCCACACCCCCGGCACACCGCCCCCCAGTCCCCTTCACCACCCATACCCCCTGCACACATCCCCCTCCATCTTCACTAGCACACCCCCTTCCCCTTACACACTGCCCCCAGCTCCCTTCCATTCCCCCTTCACCCCCTCCCCCCTTCACCCCTCACTTCCCCCTACACACTAACCCCACCTGCATATATTCACAACCCCCCAAAACACCCCCTACCCCCTGCACAGTACCCCTCCCCTTGAACCCTAACCCCATTCCCCCTCCCTACCCCTGCACACTGCCCCATCGCCCTTCCCTGCCCCCTGCAACCCCCTCCCTTCCCCTACACATGACCCCAAACCCCCTTCACCCCCCGTCTTTCCCCCTCCCCCTGCACCGATTCCCCTTCCCCCAGGCCCCTTCCCTTCCCCCCAGCACCCCCCGCCCTCTGCACACCAACCCCTCCCCCTAAAACCCTCCATGCCCCCTACACACTGCCCCCCCAAGCACCCTTCACCCCCCGGAACCCCCACTAAAATCTTTTTGAAGTACCCATTATTGGAGTTAAATTTATATGGAAGAGATTCACTATCAATGGAATGTAGGAAAGAAAAAACAAAAATTTGATTATATCAAGTTAATGAAAACAATTATCCTACTAAAATATATAGATTTACTATTCCAAATTTTTACTCATATCATAACATTACAATTGTTGGAATCTAGGGGTGGAAAATGGAGATGGATCATTTACCTTTAATGTTTAATAATTCTTGGCTAATAATTCCTAACATTTCTTGGTTGTAGATAAGTGGTTATGAATAGATGGAATAATGTTTAGAATGTAATCACTTTTCATATTATGGAAAAAAATAACATAAAAATCATATCCAAATTGATGGGGTCGAGAAAAACATCCTTTTACATGTTGAATTTGGATAATAAGGATAATTAAAATAATCTTGTTTATTTTTATGATATAAAATAATAATTGAATATTCATACCTTAGTGTAACCCCAACATAACTATAAATTGGATGATAGTTTTTATCTCAAAGAAATAATGATATGAAAACAACATAATGTAAAGATAATTTAATATGGAGACATGGACTCTAATATATCTCATCTACTACACATAGAGAAAAAAGTAAGATGATGAGAAAAATAAATTTTGATTAATGATTCCCTCTTCAAATATAACAATGAAATCTCAAATGATTTGTTGGAATCCCATAAACAATTTCAATAACATAGACATTCCTATAAGGATGTATTTCAAGAATTATAATTATATAATTAAATTACCATCTCAAGAATATTGTATGATTTTTTCTTAAAAATCCCCAACTGTAAAACAAAAAAGTTTTGAATACGAATACTTAATTGTAAAGAAACCAAAAATTATCTACAACAAGGACAAGACCTTTATCCCAATTAATATCCAAACCATATATCATCTTCCAACGACTTGGGACCTACAAAAAAAGGCATCTATAAATAACAATTGAAAATTTATATGACCATAACTCATGATGGTATGTTAATAGGTTGTCCCAAACCATATAATGAATTGGAATTTTCTAATAAGTCATACAATGGAACAACATTTGTGACCCATTAGAAAAAACTACCTCTCTTTTGGACACCCCCTCCCCCTACACCCCACACCCCCTACACAATACACCCCTTCCCCTACCACCTCCCCCCTAACCTGCACCCCCACTGCCCCCCCCCCCCCGCACCTTTACCCCACGAAACACCCCCTGCACCCCTCACCCCCTGAACACTTCCCCCTTCACCACTACTACCCCTCTCACACTGCCAACCCATCACAAGTCCCACCACCCCTTTCACCAAAACTTCCCCCCACCTGCACCCCCCCCACTTCCCCCACCATCACCACCACCTGCACCGCCACTATATATTAATCATTATAAGAAAAATCCTACAGAAATTACATCAATGATTATAACTCTGGACCCAATTAAAAAATTAATAGATAATCAACTCTTTATGCGATAAAATAATGTGAAGAAATTATTTCATAAAAATATAACACAATATAAGAATTTATAATCGTAGTCCCTTTAATAGTCACTGGCCTGGTTCCCGACGATGTACGTGCATTCTTTAATGCATATTAGAACACAAATTATTGTCCACCCTAATATTTCATTCCATAATGATATTTAAACATAATCAAGATTCATTTTTAATAAATTTATGATATATTTCATTCTACCATAGATGCAAAAAACTATATTTTAATGCCTTTAGTGAAGGACGAAGGATAATTTCTTCACTGATATGTAAGATACTTAAAAAAAATTATTTCAGGTGGCCTAATTTCCAACATAGATAAAAAGTCTTCATATCTACTTTAAATATTTGTTTTAAAATGTTTGACCCTCTCAAATTCAAAATAAATATCATCGGTCTACACCTATATTTAATTATGGGAATGAGTTTTAGTATATATTGAACTATCCCACTACTTCCCGTTCAAAATGTCCCATGCTTCCTCTTTTGACACTATAAATAACTATGGATCATACCTATATTATCCAATGTACTTCTAATATAATCCATTTTAGAAATATCGGTTTTCATTATCATTTATATTTTGACAACTTTAGTATATATTGGTTTGAATAAGAGAATAAAAGTGGATCATATTTTTGGACCTAAGACTATTTCAAACTAAAAAAATTAAGACATAATTTGAAATAATATAAGTAAAAAATTATATCAACAAGAAAAATATTGGCATTATCCATCACACAATGATATCCCATATCAAGAGTCATGAAATTTCATAATATTTACACCTTTTTAATTTTAGGATAAATTTATTGGTGGAATATCTATTTAAAACCTTTATATGGGAGATCTTATTGTAAATTTTATTGACTAAATGACACTCATTATTTCTAGCCAGGTCTACCCAATGTAGAGGTGGAAAATTAATTTTATAGGTCTTATGTTTCTGATGAAAATATAAAATAAAATCAATCTTATATATTTTTACCACATGTTACTAAGACACTTGATGTCCATAAAAAGGATGTTGATTCCTTTAAATAAATTCCTATGAAAAATCAACTATACAATATAAATCACACTCACCTTATCTATATAAATTTTAGATAGTCTGAATAACTGACTCAATAATATCTAGATCCTCTATGGATTTCATTATAGACTTTTTTCAGCAAAACCATATTTATAATCCATCAGTTTTATTTATTTATGAATTACCTATAGAACATAAATTATGAAACCAAATCCACACATAATTGAAAATTTATGGTCGATGAATATAATTACTACCCAATTAAACAATATCAACATTTCAAAAAACTTATCTGTAATTAATTTTAATAAATACAAAAAAATAGAAGAAATTTTAATAATAAGGAATCAAAATTTCAAAAATTGGATGGTTTTCAACCAATTAAAAATTTGTTTGCATGGATTCATAAAACATGAACCAACAGTTTGAACCCACTTTGAAAACATCTAGTGGTAAATTCATGGACAATAAATTATTTAGAACATATATAGTAATCATAAATCCTTTAAAATCTTCTCATTTTCAGTAAATTTAATATATTTTTCAAAAAACAATTCATAAATATTTTATAGAACCCATAATAGTAGTGTATTTGTTCAAAATATCCTGAAATGGGATTTCAAAAAACAAAAAATTTCAAAGTATAAATCTTGAATTTCCATGCTAACTCAATGTTTGGTAAGAGAAATATTTAATCAGGAAATCTCACATACCAATATCTAGAGTTCGAATCATACTATATTAGGTATACCATTACTCCCTATGTTACAAGAGGGCTCTAATAAAATTTTATAAAAAATCACCTTGGATAACCTACCATATCACCAAATATAGAATTCCACAAGGCCTAAAGGGATTTATGGATCACCCTGTCATACTGACAAGAACCATGGTTATCAAGGATATTACTAAAGAATTATTTTAACCCTTAAATCTAATAAACAATATAAAAACCTTTATCAATAGCCCAACATTATGTACACATACATTGGGAATCCATTCTAATTTAATAATCTGTTAAAAGATAATAAACCATCCAAGAAATGTAATAAGTAACAAACAGTACAATAAAAACCCAATCATAATATTATAAGGAAAATAAAAATGGGTTATACATGGAATGCCAAACTATAAAAGAAACTAAAAAATGGAGAATAAAAAAGAATATGATATATAGTACATCTTAAGAATAATGAAAACATCCAAAAAATTCCACATGATTCATCTCTTTATGACCAATGTCACTATCAAATATCATCATTGCCAAAATAAAGAACTAGTGATAATGATAACCAATGAAGGTAAGATGGAACTTTATGTTAAACTGTATAAAAAATTTAGTTCAAAAAACACATGAGAATACTTGTAGGAGAAAGTTCACAATACTTTAATATGAAATCCATGACCTATAATAATTTAGAACATGGGATGAGAACCATGAGTCCCATGGGGTAACCTAATACCTTGATAAATGTGGATTCAATTTCAAACCTATGTTACAAAACTAATACAAATTAACCATCAATTACCATCATTGGATTCACTAGGTTATGACCCCCTAGAAATTTATAGAACTATACTTGATAATACTTGTAAGAGAATTATCATAGTAAGAATAACACACATCAGGATTTCACATATAACTATAAAATGATCTAATGAGAATATTTTCAACTATAAATCATATAAAATAATTATAAAATATTATGGAGGGAGGTGTTGATTGGAAGTGTTGGGGAGGAGGGAACTGTGGTGACAGATGATGTCGGGGAGGAGGGCGCTGCAGTGACAATGGTCATCGGGGAAGAGGGCGCCACTGTGAGATAGGTCGTCGAGGAGGAAGGTGCCGCTGTGAGTGAGGATGAGAGGTCGTCATGGAGGAGGGATGAATAGTGAAAGACCAATGGATTGGGGTAAGAGGAGCATCCTGATAATAGATTGGGAAGAAAAAAATAGCGACGATATAAAATATATACCCACAGTGGTCTGATTATATAGTGGCAATAAAAAATCTATAGCCACTGACCTATAAAACTGTGGCTATAGGTCTATTGTTGTAGCCTTAATTTCTAGTATTGTTTATTAGAAACCAGATTCTATATCATTTAAAAAAAATTCAACTACATTTTTTGATAATTTTACTCATATATAAACTTATCCATAGACATATCCATCAAAATATGATAATAATTTTTTCTAAGGAACACAGTAATGTTTTTTCATCCTAGTTTCCAAATGTTATCTATGTCTCTCATTGGATACCATCTATGGAAACCCAAGATTATTTTATATGGATATTATATATTTTTAGTTCAATTTTCAATACATTAATAGAACACATGTTCTAGGACTGTAACAATTTAGTCCCATTATAAACATGGAACACAATCATATTAATTCATGAAAAATATTCAATGTCTCCCATAAACATCTTCAAATGTAGTACTAAAATATAAAACCCATTATTTATTACCTAGGGAAACATAACATAAGAAATGGTGATATCAAATTATTATTATTGGTGTATAAGGGAGACAGGTAAGAATAATATGATCATAATGGTATGATAATATGATATTGAAATTTGAAGACCATACCCTGTATATCATAGATTATAATCTTGAGTAATGGAATAAACATTTCCATTTTATAAAATGTGAATCATAATGGACTCAAATTTGATATTCCACGAGAACATAAAATTGAAATAATACACATATTTTTGGCACACACATACTCTTATAACATTGACCTTTTATATATCGATATAGGTTCACTCATTATGTTAAAGACATGAAAATCGAACCTTACATAAACTTTTGGACTTGAAAACATGTCTTCACATAAAATAACTGAAATTAAATATATTTCCACACATAATTGAACATGTGATATAGTTCTTACATATTATTGGGAATATGTACTCAATTCCGTGCATAACATTATGAACATGTAATTAGGTTCATGAATAACATTCTGATCATGTAACCATGACCATGCATAAAATTGTAAAAAAAAATTATCAGGTTTGCACATAACATATTTTCTCCTAATTTATACATATTTACCCACTCTATTTTAGGGATATATAGTTCCCACATATCACATTATTATAATCATTGGTTTGTGTTTCATAAGATCATAAAGCATTTATCATATCATAACCCATGAAATGAAATGGATTTATAAAAATTTCATAATTTCATAACATATGGAAAATAGGTAGGTTCCATATTCATTTCATCATTTCATCATAGTATAAGGAATTTTAAAAAATCCGGTTTCATAAGAATTTTATCTCTGTTTAACAAGTGAAAGATAAATGGATTTCATAAAAATATTTTAATCAGAAACATATACCATTAATTTAAATAATAATTATGTTATAAATAGATTCAAATCCTATTAGATCATAAATAAAATCAAGGTTTGCAATAATATATGGAAAATTATTTGTAAATAACACTTCAAACATGTATTTATGTTAAAATAACTTTTCATTCAATATTGCAATTTAAAAATTATAACATTTGGGAAAACATTTTTTATAAACATGAAAACTAATAAAAAATGATTTAGAAATAAATATAAAACATTTTATGAATAAAATATGATTTCCACTTTGAAAAATCTTTTTAGAACACAAAACATTTGGGAACGATTTTATAAAATATCATTTTGGATGAATAATGGTTTTTGAAGGTGGTGGTAAATAAAGTCATATTTTCATAAAAATATTCTATAACTAATTTTAAGTAAAAAAGAGACTAAAAAGTTAATATTAAATTAACATATCATTAATAACAATAATTATTTAAAATTTATGATTCTCTTGGGACATGTATAATAATATTTGATCAGTAAGAACATAGTAATAAACAATCCCGAAAAATGATTAGATTGTAACATAAAATATTTAACACCATGGTGACATTGTATTGTAGTTACCCTAAAGGGATGTCAATAAAATAATAAATTTTTTAATTATTATAAATAAATTTAAAATATTACATGTTAATGGGTTTTTATATACATCTCATCTAATAATATATGTGTGTAAAATAACATATGTCTCAATGAAGGTAAATTGAGAAAAATATAATCTTCCGCCTTGGTAACTTTTGACAAGTAAATCCCATGAAAGAGATATAAAAATGGATATTTAATTCCAAATAATATTAATTATAATAATAATAAAATATATTCCTGGGATGTGTATACACAACATGAATTAAATTGGTGTTGAATTTGGCATCTTTCTCATAGATGTAATAAGAGAGTCAAAAATCCCTTACCACATTAGAAATCATTTGAATGAAAATAAAAAAATATAACAAAAAATTAATAGTAAATAACCTTAAAATAATATTATTACATATATAAAATGTAAAATGGAAGTTATATAAACCACACAAAATAATAAAGTGGTTAATTTTCATATGTAACCTGGAAATAAATGTTAGACTGGAAATCCTATACCGAAAGTCTCAATTTACACTATACTGATTTTAATATCCTTTAAAATAAATATAAGTTTATTATAAATATATTAAATATTTAATATACATATATCATAAAACATATTGTTTAATTATTTATTATTTTTACCCATTTGTTAATAATTCTCTGCCAAAGTCATAGTGTATGTAATAACAACTTTGTTTTTAGTATATGATTTCAATTGATATTCTTGGTCCAATATCATTTATAATGGTCATATAATATGTGAAATAAATATAATTAGATAATTATTATTCTTATACATCATATTTATATTTTAAACTAACTATTATATAAGGTTTTGAGGAATTATATATGTTATAATCATTGATACGGTAGATCCTATATACGCATGTGTTACATTTCCATTATTCAACAGTCATTATGTAAAGGAGGTGTGTAATATCTTATCATTACAAAATGATCATAATTTCATAAATAACATATTATTTCAGTATATATAATTATACATATTATCCATGTGTAATGATGATTAAAAGAGAGTCGCATCCCTTCTCAAAGGCGGTAGTCAACATATTCACGAATGAATTTATCATCATTCAGTGAGTGAAAATTTAAGAAATAAAATTATATTTTTTCTATTCAGAATGATAAATATGAAGTAGATATAATAATAATTTAAATTATAACATATATATATATATATAATTTTTCTTTATTATCATCTATGTTAAGATTTAATAAAAACAAATCAAATCGCTTTGTGAGGCTGTAGTAATCCATACTCACGAGTGACGTTATCGTATGCCATAGGTAATGGAAACTACGAAACAATTTGTACTGTAAAATGGTTCAAAATTTATAATTATATTTTTAATAACATATATTAATACATTATATACATCATAATACACAACTATTATTGGTGGTAATGAAAAAATGACATCTGTTTATGAGGAGGTAGTTCACTATATAAACGAATGAAGATTCTGTAACAGATTTAATAAAAGTGTACTAAGTTTTAGGTTATTAAATTACCATAATTAAATATAAATATATTTAATATTTTTATTTTATTATATATTATTTTTATAATAATAATTAATGTAGGTTTAGTAGGAAATAAACTAAAAATGATCGTCGAATAATGTTAACTCTTCTTCGGGTAACATACTTTGGATTGAAAAAATATCCTTCATATGTAAGATTTATGACCAAGCTAAGGACTATAGCATGAGAGTATTGAATTTGGGAATGTATTTTCAAAGGTTTTTAATCCAAATTATATTGATGGTGTGAAGAGGATAAGAGAGGGGTGGCCTTTTATATGTGCGGTGAGTGGCACGATAGTAATTTATTTAAATGAAAATGGTGTACCATCATTTTTTGGTGAAAAAAGGATCCAAAATAGATAATTACAGAGTCTTAGATAATATATTGTCATTATATTTCCATAAAATCTATTTTATACTAGTTTTTAGTTTATTTTAACCTTTATTGTTTTAGTTTAACTTCCAGAAAATCCATTTTTACTTTAACCACGATAATTAAATTTTATTATTATCAATAGAAATTTTGGTATCAAATTAATATTACCTTATTATATAATATGAATTTTTATTATTACAATTATTGAGTACATTGTTTTAATTTAAATTCCTATAAATTTGAAAAAAAATTTATATTAATCCCATATGTGTGACAAGAAAGTGGGTTTTCAAAGCATTAATTTTCAAAAGGATGCAAAGTTTTCAGATCCAATTTCAATATGGAATTTAATAAAATGTCTAAAATTGGACTAATATATGTATAATTGAACCAATTTTACGTTTGAAACAAATAAATAATTAATTTAAATTTTTAAATAATTATGTGAAACAATAGTTTTCAATTAAAATTCAGTATCCTTCACTATTCAATAAAAAAATATTTTTTAAAAACTTCCAAAAAACAGCCTAAGATAATTTCCACATGATTATTTCATGAGAGAACTTTATTTTTTCATATTTATTTTCTAAAATTTAGAAAAAAATATATTTTATTAATGTTCAAAAGAAGAAATAAAAATCATTTTTTAGAAAATAGTCTTTTCGAAACATAATATGACATTACTGATTTTTTTTACTAATTTTATTAGTATGATTTCATTATATAAAATATTCTAATTTAACATGTAAATTGTTTTTATAACTATACATTTCAATAATCTTAATGGTTATGTTATAACTATCATATTAAAAAACTATTTTTTAGTAACATGTTTCATTTCCTTAAAACTTATTGTTGCATGTTACACATGCTCAACCATGTTTTGTGTGTTATTTAAGAAAAAATTAGTTATTTCTGTAATAAAAAATATTAAATTAATTTAAAATAATTTAAAATTCATTGGGTTTTAAAAATATCATTATGAAATTACACCACATATCTTCTCTTTCTCACACATCATGAGAAAAGTAGTTCTAGAACTCACAATCATTACCTTTTCCTAAAATACTACCCCATATACTATAGATCATGGTTTAGTCATAATATTTAATTTTAATTTTTATGGTGAATGCAAAAGGAGGATTCTGAATAGGGAGATATAACTCATAATCAAGCACATTCAATATTAATTATTTTTCCTCCTTCTCTAAACCTTATATATCCTTAATAACATGTTAACGTTAGTATCATTTTTATATTGATATGTTATTATATTTTTTTTCAAAATTTAGTCTTCTAATTTCCAGGAATTGTGAGATGAAAGCATATTTTTTATGTACATGTGGATGAGGGCCTCATGAACTGATGAAGTTCATTTTTTATCAACATTTTTTATGAATGGTAATTAAAATGGATTTATTCCTTATATGTAATATTTATGACACAATTAAGTTTATATAATTATAATATATTATCTATATTATTACATTTTATAGATGTTAAAAAATGATAATTTCATTCTTATGTACATGTAGACTACAATCTTCAGGAACTGATTCCATTCCAATTTTCATTTCAATAGTATATAGATTTGAATAAATATATTTAATGAATATAATTTTTTTATTAATTATTCAGTAAATATTAATTATAATTTATCTTTATTTTTACATTCATTGAAATATATAAATACCAGTCACTCTTACATACGAACCACAATCCTCATGATGTGATGTAATTCATTTATGTTTAATTATTTTTTTGAATGGTTATAAAATTATATATAATGAATCAAAATGATAATTATTATGTGACTAATATTTATTATAAAATGATTCCCTGTCCAAGAAAGAATCACTAAAACTATTGAATAAAAACAACAATATAAAATGTAATTTTTTACATTAATTCCCATTTTAAGGATAATTAGATTTTATAGTTCAATCGTATAAACTATTTTATGTTTTAATATAAGTCTATAATAGATGATTAAAAATATATATTTGTTATATAGGAGTTTTAAATGTTTTCAAATCATTTTTTGACATCAGGTATATGATTTTTGTTACCATCTCATTTCGTTACAAGATTATTTATATTAAACATCCATAGAATGAAATTATATTATCCTTATTCATAAAACCATATCTATATTATTCACCTATTTTTATACATGTAATTTTCAATATATATTACTTATTTATTCTATTTCATACTTAAAAGACACATGAAAACGTTTTGAATAAAAAATGATGACATTTCTACTTTGTTGATGAATATTTTTCTTTCATGTCAATATTTTCCCTAAAATTGTTTCAATAGTGGTTTAAATATTTTAAATTTATTTATTAATATATCATTTACCCTTAATTTTCATTCCCTATAATGTTTAAAAGGTATTTTTTTCATTTTGTTAATGAGTAAATTTTTACCAAAACTGTGAATATTATCATTTTTGAGAAATACCACACAAATGGAATTTCACGTCATCCGAAATAATATTTTCATCAATGATTTATTTACAAGATTACATTTTTATTTTTAAATAATATTTTTTCTCAATATTGTTGGAGTTTTTATATTTTTAATAAGTCATTTCAAAATTAAAAGGGCATTTTCATCAAGAAATGTTATAGAAATACTTTAAAAATAATTTTCTTCTATGGAAAAATTATGTAATGTTATTTATATTTTTTACATGGGAAATGATTGATTGATACCATACTTGATTTTTTATGGTTATATATAATTATGATGAAGTCTTGATGAAATTTTCTTTTTTTCATGGGGTATTCTATAATTAAATGATATATTATTTCATGACCGTGGGCCTAACATATGTACATATTACGATTATGATTTTATTTTTTCTATTATAGAACTAAAATGTATTTCGTAACGTGATCAAGATAACTCATGTTATAATTATTATATTAATAAACATTATAGGGTATAGTTATGTTAAAATTTTAATGTATGAGTATCACATAATATTGTTATGCTAAAAATATTATTTGTGTACATGATTGTTAACGAATATGATAAAAATTTTATGAATGAGTATACTTGATTTTTTTATTCTCATAATATTCTTCATGGAAACGATTTAAAATATATCTGTTCAAAATAGAATTATTTTCTTTGATGATAATTCAAAATTCCTTTGTTATGAATCATACATGATTATTATATATTCAAATTTCTTATTAAACATTCTATTTTATATGAATTTATTTTAATATTGATGTTCCATTTTTTTCTAGGTATGAATGTTTCATTATTAGAAAACGAGATTGACTATGTTTAAATAAAATTATAACCATTATATGATCATAAAAAAATTCTCCCAAACTAACCCTTAGTGACAATCTGAGATCTCCCTTTGATATGTTTTCTGTAACAATGTTTTGATAAAAAGTTTTATGTTTTATATTTTAACATGGATAGTAAAGGGAATATAATTATGGGATATGTTAAATATGTTTTAATAAATTCATTTATTTTTTATCATGTCTCTAAATACATTAAAAATTTATATTCCTTGAAGACGTATAATTTTTATCTCTATTGAATTCTAATCTAGAATAATTTAATATTTTTTGTATGTTTTTCTTGGATCACCTTTATTTTTATTATTTTGTGTTATAGATTTATTTAATCATAAGATTATTTTAAAATATGATAATATTAACTACAAAAAAAGGTTAACCATAAGTTATATTAGATTATCCAAATGTATCTTGGTTATATAAGAATGTTTCTTAAATATAGGCATATCAAAATTATATTATTTTGATTTCATAATATTGGTATTGTTTTTAAATAATTAATTTATACATTTTTGACAAATCAATGGCAAGAAGAAAAAGTATTCATACTTACAATGTATTTGATGGGAAATGAAATTACAATCTTCTTGAAAAATATTTTTTTTGGATTTGGGATGACATATTATATGGATATTCTCACTCCACACAGTCCATATATGAGAAATTCAAAAAACCATTATTAGAATATTAATTCTTGTTGGAGGGAAAACGTTTCCACATGGAATTTTATATGAAAAAATACACCCTCATTTATGGTTCTTCTAATATGTTAGATTTTTATCAATGGATAGATTTTAAAAAATTGATATTTTCATATTATCAGTGAATGAACTGTGAAAATATTTTCTTATAAAACTATCAATTAAAAATATAACTTTGTCAATGGTGGAATCTTATCATGAAAATTTGTAATAAAGAATATATAAAAAACATTTAATGGAAAATGTTTAAGTGGATATTTTTTAAAAAACAATTTATATAAAATCTTCATGATTTTATATATGGGGACTTACTTGAGCTAAAATAGATTTATAAGAAATAAAATTTATAATACATTAAATTTGATCATATGGATTTATTATTGACATGATGAGATTAATTAATCAATTTTTTAGTGACCTAAAACTATGTCGTTGAAAAATGTTTGACAAAAGTCACATTGGTATCTAGGAAGAAATATTTAAATTATATACAGAGGTAGATATCCAATTTTAAATCCATAAATTTCTCTAGTTATAGTAAAAATATTATAAAAATGGAGATTCATGAAATATTTTATGGTACATACAATTGACAAAAAAAATTGGCCACTCAGATTAAAAAAATATAGGGTAATATCTAAAAAATGATTCCAAAAGGAACACTAAAATGCATTAATTTTATTAACGTTATTCATTTTCTATTAATAGATGATGTAGGAAGAAAATTTTGTTATATAAAATAGTGGCAATGAATTACTCATCCTGTAAATTTAAATACTTTAAATGTTTGGTGATTAAGATCTTTACAATTTAATTCCTTAATCCAAGATCTAATGAGGATGGTAGGCCTCAAAGCCCCCTAATAATAAGGAGAATGGGATGGTATTTTCAATCACAACATATGTGGTTCTGTATAACAAAGTGGTGAAATATACAGTTACCATCCACTCGAGAAATATAAATATACTATTTTTTTTGGATCCAACCCCACATTTCCATCTGAATTATTTTCTATGGTGATCATGTCACCACCACCAGGAAAAAATTATGAGTTAGTAGTAAAAAGTACCAATGGTAAGATAATAACATATAATGTTTATAGCTCCTCTTTAATAGAAATTTTTGGGAATGTATATCCTACATAAATTACTTTTCCTTATATAATTAAATTTAATGTGATTTTGTTTGGGTGTATGACCTCTCCATATAGAGCTAATATCAATTTCTAAGAATGTGAATTAATTTTTAATATTATTATTCAATATAATATCATTTTTTAGTTCAATGATGAATATGAACATCCAATGGAAGTTACATTCGTTATATTTTTATTAATTCCAATTCAAAAAGGATATTTATCTCAAATGGTTTTGGATAGAATCAATATTGATTATATTCATATTATTTAAGATTTTTTAGATTTATTTCTTATATATTATCTAAACCATCCATTGAATTTTGATATTTAGTTTTTAATAATAATCATTACTATTGATACACTTATTTCAAAGACTCCTTGTAAAATTATGCTAATTGAGTTGAAGGAATTCAAGAAGTAACTCCATGAGGGTATTCATTACAGATTCCTACACCTAACATCATCATCCCATTGTTTAAAACATACTTATGATATATATACAGATGGATTAATGCATCATATCATTGGTTATTGAAAATATAACATGATAAAAATCAAGAACTAGTATCCTTCTTCCTGTATTCATAGAGTGGATTATTACCTGTGCAAAACAGAATAGTTTTTTGAATACTTAATTTTAATTAGAATATCATCAATAAATTGTATAGAGATATTTTATACTAATGATAACCTTACTTATAAGATATAGGTATTCTGAATTTATAGTAATACCATTTAGACTTTCCCATGTACCCACTATATTCATATATTTAGTCAATAATTTCTTTTGAGATATTGTAGATTAGTTTTTCAAATTATTAACATGGTAGATTCTAGGGTATTACTGGAGAAATAATGATCATGAGTTTCATTTTATGTTCATTTTAAAGGAAATATGGTAGGATAATTAGGATATAAAATTTATTGATTTTGAATTTTTAGTACAGATGGTTTCATTATTGGGTCATATAATTTCATGTGATTTTATAACAATAGATCCTACAAGGAAAATCTGTAATTATCAAGGTTAGACTACCCATGGAATTTACAATGCATATTTTTTTGGGAGGCATGGATATAATTAATTCATTATGGATAATTTATCATGAATTTTTAATTCACTAATCAAGTAAACATGAAAGGTAAATAAGTTATAATGGATAGATTAATGTGACTATGTTTTCATGGTGTTTAAAATTTAGTTGGATAGAGCACCTATTATCAGACATCCCTATAGTGGATTATGAGTTTTTATCTATATTGATGCATTAATAATGGGACAATGATGTGTCCTCATGAATAATGAAATGGTGATATTTTCCTCTTTAGGTGAACTAAAAATTCCTGAGAAAATTTACTGAAATAATAATTAAGAAATAAAAGTAGAAAAAGGCTTCCTTGAATTAATGGAATAAATAAAATTATTCTGAAATACATGATCAATTTAATTCCTGATCATATTATAATATATTTATCTGTAATTAAATTTTATTTATTCGTTTACTTGTGGTATAAAAAACCTTGAACATAAATGTACCATAATATAGTATGTGGTTAATAACTATTTTTCCTATTGAAATAATTAATTAGAAAAAACATTCATAAAATTAGGTATAAAATTTTTTATAAGGAAAATATCTTTCCAAAAAATAACCCAATTTTAATTCAAGTAATTATATGCTTCAAAAATATATTTTTCTATTAAAAGGGTTTTTATTGCATATTTTGGGAAAATAATATAACTAATTTTAACCAATATTAAAAATATAATTTTATAAAAATAAAATAATTTTTTAAATCATCATTTCCAAATTAACAGAGTGATATTTTGATATTTTTCACAAAAGATAGATTTTTCAATGAATAGGTAAAATGTTATTTTTATTGAGAAATAATTTTTGGTTTAATGAATATAAAATAATTAGTTTTTATTAATTATTTAAAAGTGAAATTATATAATTAATATTTCAAATAATAAAACAATTTTAATTTTAATTTATTTTATACTGTATTTACATTTTGAAACGTTTTATACGTTAGAAAGATTATTTTAAAAAATTGATTTTGTAGAGTTTTATGGGATGAATATTAAACTATATTCTACAAGACCTATCTATTGAATTTGAAAAAAATTATTAAATATATATAAAAATAATTAATTTACTATATTCAATATAGACAAAAAATTTTCTTCATATTGAATAGTAAAAATACTGAAAATATTAATATTTTGTAACCATGGTTAAGGTTAAAACAAGTTTATCATGATGGGGGTTGAACAAATATATAAAGGTATTTATTTTATTAATCATGAATTATTCAAATTTCAAGGATAAATTTTGACCTAAAAATATCAAATGTTTTATTTTATTTTTATTAGGAATCATTTTTCTTGTGTATAACATTATTAAATTTTAATACTTTATTAAATTTTGAGTTCATCTTCTCCCCCACTTATAAAAGGACATCCATAATTTATATTTTTTACACCACATTGATCCATATATCTCAACCAAACCATACTCAATTATTTTCTGAACCTTCATACCCATAAATTGGAGGTGATGTTATTATATATCATCCATTAAAATGGGATGAAAGCATCTAAAGGAGGCCTACTAATGAATAGGTAATTATTTTACCAAACAAATTTAAATTAATTAATTTACCAAGATTATCTAAATATATGGTATAAATCATAATATAATACATTACGTAGCAATAATATTGATAAATTTTATTATGATTATGTTACCACCAATTTCTACCCATTATTCCATCAAATGTGAAGTGAAAGTATCACTTTTGTGTACGTGTGTACTACGAACTCCATGTAGTAAACCAATTCATTTTTAAAAACCATATTTATCATATGGTTATTTGGATGGGATTATTTTTAATATATAATATTTAGGAAATTATTAATTTTTTTTAATTTTAATTTCAAATATACCAACTCACTTTTAAATCTATTGGAGCATGATAACTTCACCACTCGGTACATGTGCACTACCACCTCATGGAAGTTATGTGATTAGTTCATTTATTTTTCATTAAATTTATTGAAATAAGTTTATATTTAAGGAATAAATATGATATATAGGATATAATAATAATTATATAGAGATTATTTATTATTGACTTTTATTTTGTTCAATCCATAAAATAATAATAAAATGTGTTCATGCGTACGTATGGGATACCATTTCTATGAATAGTGTATTTCATTTTTATATCTGTAATATTTATAGATGACTAAATATATAGAAATATATATAATGAATATATATGATATTTATTTCATTATTATAATTCTATAGATGACATGAAAATTATTAATGCACAAATATCCAAACGACTATATCAAAATTCAATTAAAAATTGAAGTACTAAACAACAGTAAAAGAAGATTTTAATAAATAATCCTTAATAAATGGGTTTTAAAATAAAATAATTAGATATTATATGATATTATAACTATGTTATTAATTATATACTGAAATTTTATTAAATTTTAGTTTATTATACAAGAGTTTATATATCCTTTATATAAAGTCGATCTTATGGTAAGCGATTTTCATCTCACATTAATTTCCATCATATAGATGGAATATTCTCTAGATATATATGTCATTCAGATTAAACACTAATTATGGATGAAATTTATGTTTATTATTATGAAAATAATGGTGGTATACATATCAATATATGGTTTTTATTTTATGGGTATTATAATGCAAATGTTACCCAAGTGGTAAGGGATTTATGTTTCAATTTCATTGTCTATTATGATTATTTAATATTTAAATTATAATGCTGAATTTTTTTGAACTATATCTCAAGGATCCCATGAATTTCAAAACTCAATTGTTAATTTTGGATATTACATGTTTCATTTATCTTTCCATGATTTAATATATTAAGTGACAAAATTAGTGTTTTTAAAGAAAAAATACATTATTTATCTATTCAGTAAAAAATGATATTCTTCTAAATCAATTATTTCTATGAAAATGGAAGAGTTTTTAATATTATCTAATGATTTTTTAAAATCATTTTACCAATTGTTGAATTTTTAAAATATTTTTTAAAATTAATCAACTTTTCATGTTCCTAATGAGTTACTTTTAATTTTTTCTAGAAAAAGTGAAAGGAATTTTTTTTCAAACCTACGCAACATCAATAAAATTTTTCACTATAATGAGAATGAAATATTTTAAAACATAATAATATTCATCAATTCTTATTTTCATAGAAAGTATTTTCAATAATATTTATCAATTTTTAAATTTGAATTAATTGATTTCTTGGTGAAAAGGAATTTTCTTTAAGAATTGTTATAGTGACCTTCAAAAGTACTATCATTAGTAACAAAATAATTTATGTTACTTATTATTGAAAAGTGATATGATCAATTGATACCATCCACTTTCTTTCTTTCAATTTCTTAAAAAGATGAAAACATAATGATGATTCTATATAAACCATTTCTTCTCGAAATCTTAATTTTTTTGATGAGACATTTATGAAACTCATTTCTTTCAGAAGAGACCTTGGGTGGTAAGGACCATGTAAGATTGAAGGATAAATTTACTTCTTTTTATACATATAGAAAGGGACACCAAGTTAAACATCAAAAAATAATAATAGTTTTTTCTGAATTCAAGGTAATAGATAAACTAATTATAATTGATAAATAATTATTACAATGGAAGGAAATAAATTTCATTCTAGGGCTTTATTTATAGTATGTTTCATTTAATAAGGGGAATCTAGTTATTATAATAGTCAATTACCTCTTCTATAAGATAAATCTTATACCATGGAAATGAATTTTTCATTTTTAGTCTTTTATTTATGTTCCTTGTGAAACATCTATAATTATTTAATTTTATGTTATTTTGGAAAAAAGATTCATTTATTTATATAAATACAATAATAATTGTGGATAATGAAAAATCAAATTTGAAATTATGGACCAACCTATGATTTTTATCATTGTAATAATAAATATTTAATTCTAATGGAAATTAAATTTATTATATGTGTCTTGATATTTCTAATAGTAATTATTATAAAAGATGGTTGGGGAGATACTCAACACCCAATATATTACCATAGCACAGGAGTTAATTAATGTCTTTTCAGATGAATTTCCTAATATCCCCCCAAATTGTGAAGTTATGTTTTTAATAGAACTCATACATAGGGTTAAACCTATTTCAAAGACTCTCTATATAATATCACCAATTGAGAAATTTGAATTAAATAGAAACACTAGGAGAATATAGAAAAAAAATCATTAGATTAAGGGTGTCACAATGGTGTGCACATTTTGTTGTTGTTAAGAATAGTTATGGATAAATATGAATATTTAATTATTATTTATATCAAAAAAAAGATAACAATAAACAAAAAGTATACTTTTCCATTTTTTGATAATTTTTTTATCAATTAAGAGGAGGTCAGTATTTTTATACGATCTATATTTAATATGGATAATATCTGGTGAGGTTAGAAAGTAAATATATAACTAATACAACATTTTGTATGAGGTATATAATCTATGAATTTATATTGATTCCATTAGGCCTTACTAATACCCCTTATGTATTTATATATTTATTAGTGATGTATTTAGAGAGTATTATGTACAATTTTTAAGAATATTTAATGATGTGGTTATTATATATTCCAAAAAAGGATCACCATCAAGAGCACTTACGGATTGTACTGAATACCCTATGTATGGAGAATTATTATGAAAAATTGAATTGTTTTTATGTTTTTATGTAAAAATATTAATTGTGTCTTATATAATCTCAAGAGAAGGTATCTTAGTAGATATATAAAAAAAAGTTATTGATCATTGGACCATTCCACCATACAGAATGAGGATTGTAGTTTTATGGGGTTTCCTCATTATTCTCAATTCATTTTAAAAAATGCATTATGAGTTTATAATACACTCAATATGTTAACTCATATTTAGGGAACATAATTAAAGGTTATTCAGTGCTTCTGTTTTTATCCATCCTTATATTAGAGATGTTATTCCAATATATAGTGATACATCAAAGTGGGGAATGAGACTCATCCCTTAGTATAATTATATGTTCAGAACTTTTGCCTTGGGATTAATAAATTTTCATGTTAAATATTTCCTAACACACAATTTAGTGTTAGATATGGTATGTTTTAAATTATAGATATAAAGGCCCCATTATTTTGTAGAATGGTGTGATATGTATTTTGTTTATAAATATTTATTGTATACCTAAATAAATAAAGAGATACATATGTTCTAGAGAAGATGGTTGTAGTTGATTAAATAATATTATTACTCAATACATTACCACCCTAGGAATGTGAACATGGTCGATAATGAATTGAGTTGAATGGATCATTCCATACTATCTATGATGAGGGTCACAAAAGATCTAACATTTCAAGATTTTAAATGGTTTTAAATAGAAATATTGATGGAATGGGATAAATATTACCTTTTTCAAGGGCATATTGAACCGTATATCTATGTGATGAATGAAAAGGTATGTATGGAAGATGTAGAGTTGTAAAAGTAAGTGATTATTGTTCCTTATTTCATACATTATTGTTATTGAATGATACAGTTTAGTAACCATAGATGATTCATGTCTATATCAGAATTTAAGATGGATTTTTTGGATCACTCTCATAGTTCATTGGTTTCTATTCATCTTATAATTATTACGATGTATTGAGATCTAAAAGAGTATATCTTGTGGGAAAACAAGAATATTTATATCATAGAGTATATTTATTGGTTCTTAGAATGATAAAATTCTAGGGACGATAAATATAAGCCTAAGGGATATTATAAAAATTACCCACAATAGAGTGTAAAGAGAAACATATCAACATGGATTTTTTAATTTGACTCCCAAAATGTAAACATGAAATAATTATATTTTGGTATAAGTTGAACAACAAATAAAGCTATCAATATTCCTCACTATCAATGAATATTTATCTCTTTACCATTCTTCTAGAATATACACTATATTTGTTCTATGATTTCATGGATTACCCCATTTAATTATATTTGATTAAGATATGAGGTTTACCTTGAAATTATATTGAAGTATTTAGTAAGACCACGATTCACATTTTTTCAGTAATTATTATAATACTCATAATGATAGTCATATTTATGGAACAATTCAAGTACCGTTGGATATGTTGAGGTCCTGTTCTATGGATTTTAAATGATATGGGAATTTCCCCTTCTTCGAGTTGATGTTTCTTAATAAAATTTCATTCAATTGAGTATTTATATGTATACATATGAATCCCTATATTAGAAAAAATTAATAACTTGTGATTACTAGGATGAATTTATATAATGATATATATTGGGACTTCAGATTGCTAAGGAAATGGAAGAGAATGTTATAGCCATTTAGCAGTACATTATGGAAGTGCACAGTCAGAAAATGTAATCTAGAAAATTGTAGGTGAAGTGTATATATATATATATATATATTATATATATTAAAAATGAATAGAAGATATTTCTATGAATATATTTATTGAATAAGGTGATGTGATTCAGAAAAAAATGAAGGTTGATATGAATATATATTTTTACCTTCAAGATTCATGATTGAGTATGGACTGTAGCTTATCCCATGGCACATCCACCAAAACTATTTCAATTTCATGATGTGTTACATTTATCTCTCATTATAATTTAAATAAATGATCTATTGCATATATTATACTCAAAATAATGTATTACTATAGCATGATCATTTCTATAGTGAACAACTGGTTGAAATATTGGGTCCTAGAGATAATGTTCTTCAAAAAAATAATACACATATTGTTAGTGTTCTCTAATGAAATTAGAAATTAGAAGAAGCAACATGGGATCTTGAGGGAATGAATAGATAGATATATACTTTCATATTTGTACCCATTTAATGAAATTTCATTAGATAAATTAATTTCAATGTGGGATGAATAAAACACAATGAGAATATATTATATTTTCCTCTTTGTATAATTTTAATTATTTTGATATATTATGAAAAAAAACCTTGAGAATAAATTAATATTTAGATAGTATACCATTTTAATAATTAATTAGAATAAAAATATTTTGAATATTATGTACACAAATTTTAGATATATAAAATATATTCATAAATAGGTCCCCAATTTTTAGTAGAGTCATTATTTTCTCTATAAATTTATTTTCATAAAAAAATGATATTATTTACCTTTATTAGAGAATTGTATTATTAATCCTTGAAAAATTTGTAAAATGTATTTGAAAAAATTAACATCCTTTTAAAATTACAATGTTAGTATTATATTATAGTGAATTTTTTTATAAATTTCATTAAATGATTAATTTTTTAATTAATATAGAAAATACTAATTTTTGTTGAAAATTACATTTACTTTTCAATGAATTATAAATATTCATTATATTTTGACGATATTTCAATTTAAATATAGTTGATTCTTATTATGAGTAATCCAATTTATACCATTGGAATATTTTTTTTATATTTTTGTATAATAATTGTTTGTAATATTTGAAACATTTTTTATAGAATAATATTGTCATTTTTAATGAGTTTAAATTTAAATAATAGTAATCCACTTATACAAAATAATTTCTATAAAATATTAAATATTTGGTATCATAATAAATTATATTATTTACTGTGTTCAATATATGTTTTGGTTATAATATATAGTAAAAACAATTAAAAACATTATAACTCTTAATGTAAAAGCTTGATTTCTGGCCGGTTAAACCCAAATATATGGTAATGTTTCAAAATTAAACGTGTATGTATAATATTTTATGAAAAAATATCAAACTAACAATATCCTGTATTTGAATTTTTGACCATTTAGAATTATCATTATATAGTATTCTATTATTATGTTTTATTATTTAATTAAATTCCATGTGTATCCCCTCCCCAAAACATAAAAGACTCCCTTCATTTCTCTTAGTTACACCAATTTCAACCATCTAGCCCAACCAAACCCAACCTCATTCTCTTAAAAGAATAAAAATAAAATAATATAGGTTATGATCATATTAAAATACTATTACAAAAGTCCTTAAGAATGGATATAATGATTACTACCGAATAAGATGTAATTGCATTAATCAAACTATTTCTATTTATGTATTCTCTACCTATTATAAGTATTTCATAATGTTCATAAATTAACAAATTATTCATCCTAAATATATTGAAATTAAATTGTGATAAATGAATCACTTTTATCCATACATTATTTTATGAAATAGAAAGTTAAAGTATTTCTCTGGCGTATGTGTGGACTAACCTCTCCAAGTAGCAATACAATTTCTCTAGAGACCCGAAGCCTGACGTACATAGAAATTACATTACTTTTGCGGAATACTTAGTACAAAACAAAAACACACACACAAGGACCATAATAGTTTAGTGTCTTTGGAAACTCGGAATATAATCTTCTAATCGTGGTGAAAGATCTTCAACATCTCCCATAAAGATCTTCTTTTTTAAACCTAAATCCTTTCTTTATATTCTGGGGAAAAGAAAACATAAAAGGGTGAGCTCAAATGCTCAGTAATGGTAAACAAAAGAAATATCAATCACGTCATATTCATAAGAACTTATCTTTTGGAAATATTAACCTGCAAAAGAGATCATAATTTCATAACATGGTATAAATCTTAGTAGTGAAATGAAATCCCAATAATCATAACTTAAAACATGAAACTTTGTGGCATACACACATAATCATAGAGAATCATTTCTTGTTAGTCAAGACTCATTTCCAAGACTATCTTAGTGGACAAAGTCCATTTCTGAACTGAGTCACCCTCGTTTCAGTCCTGTTTCACTGAACCGGTATAACCTACCGTTCTAGACATGTCTATCTCATGAGATATAAAATCTTTATCCAATGCATTGGAGGGAGATATAGGTCCCACCCATCTCATAATGATACCATTCTTATGTGTGCCACAAAATTAGAAACCATACATCATAGCATAACCCATGTAATAAAAATGGGAATCTTAAACATCATGACATCATAAAATAATTCATATAAGATAAAGGATTTCATAAAAATATTTCAATCACAACATAATAAAATCCATGTAATAATAGGGATAGAAACATAACCCTATATTATCTTAGATGGAAAATAATTTTGATAAAACACTTGAACTCCATTCTTGAGGAAAATATCCTTTCTACTTCAAAAACATTTTTTTCCTTTCTTAACATGTCATACAATTTTAAACTAAAATAAGTTGATTAAAAATAAACGTGAAAACTTGTAAAGGAAGATTCTTGGAAATATTGTTTTAAAAATCCATTCATGTCGTATAAGTTAAAAAAATATTCTTCTTGTACTTTTGTCGGAAAAGTCAAAAAGTACCTCATACGAAAAACGACAAAAGATTCCTTTCATATCATTTACTAAAAACTCGCCGAAGGGTAAAATTGTATTTAAACAATTGTAGAAGGATATAAATATTACATATTGGGGAAACATGGATGTGGATGATAAAATACACCCCAATAAATGACAAAGTATAAACAATCTCGGATAAAAATGAGATTGTGATATTTCCCTTACCTTAGGTCCGATTTGCATCATATGTGTCCGAACCTCCTATATAATGATTTAAATAATGTCATTGACTTATTCCAGAATCATACTCATTTTTATGATATCATATACGGTTCACTTATGGCTTTATATTACCTGTTCTTTTGTAAATTCCATGTTAAAGAGCGTTTTGGGTAAAATTGTTTCATTTGTCGTCCGTGTTTTGACTTGTAATTATTCATATGATTACATAGATCATGGTTACTTAATTCCAGAATATAAAACATGATTTATATATAATATATATTCAGAATATACATATATATAATAATTTAGTAAATGGAATGAAATGCACCGTTCATGGAGACGGTAGGCCGTACGCACGCATGAATGCTGTTTTTGTTTCCTTATTGAGTTGAATGGAATTAAGTAGATGACTCACATATATATACACATAAATCCAGTATCATTATTATGTCATATATTTCATGATGACTTATTATATATACTTTATAATCATTCATGAATGGTTAAAGTGGAGAATGAATCTCATCGCGCCGTGGAGACGGTAGTCCGTACGTACGCACGAGCGATGATATCGTTCTCATGATCGTGGGACTGTATTGGAGTGTATGTATACTATTTCAGAATAAATATCACTTTAAATTAATCATATATAGTTATTATTTACACCATTATACCCATCCAAATAAGGTGGTGGTGGAAAATAGATTACACCATGGCGTGGAGACGATATTCCGTACGTACGCACACACGGTGATTTCCTTTTTCCGTAGGATGGATAGAAGGTTAATTAGAGTTGTTTCATATTTATAATAACATATCAGTATATAATAAATACTGATGTTATTACTTTATCATGAAACAACTAATGAAGAAGCAGTTGAAGAAGAAAGAAATTGAAAAAGATCAGTAATGGATATTACCTCTTTTTGACGCGCCTTCACTTAACCTCCACTTAAAGAACTAAGGATGGTCTTTGAAGAATACCAGGACCTATAGGATGATACTAGGGAAGTGGAGAAGAGATTTTGTCAGGGGTTGGACGAGCTTGAATTCTCAAATTGGTGTGAGGAGGAGAGGGAGGAGGTGCCCTTTTATAAGGAAGGAGAGGGGCACCTTTGGGAAAACTAAAAATATTATTTTATTATAAAGTCAAGTTCGGTTTTAAATAGCTAAAAATTGATATATTTTGAAGCTAAGGTGGGGATGGGTCGAAATCCTCTCATCCAATAGAATTTAGACAAGTTTAGGTATCAATTTTAACCTTATCATTTAGATTTAACTTTAAGTTAGATAATTTAACGTTTACCGTGTCTTCTTGTTTTCTTACACTATAAGGTTAATAAACTTACTATATCAAGCCAAACGAACCCCAAGTTGTTTATTATTAATATATCTATCCTTATATAAGTCATTTGGCCTAACGTTAGATTTTTAGGAATTAAATAACAATTAATAATATAATATTTGTTTTAAAAACTAATTTATTTCAATTTTGGCACTATTTGGTACATGATTTTTATGAAATTCATAACATAATGATAAGTTCATAACAAGTTACTTATATCGAAATTAACATGTCTTATTAACCTATAAAATTAATTTATGTCATAAAAGGTCTGAAATTTCATTTTTTGGGCATTTATAACATCAATTATGTCAATATTTCATTAATAAGACAATTACTGCATCATCTTTGTGTCATAATAAATGATAATTATTTAATCCCTAAAACTTCTAAATAAATTTCTATGATTTATATAATTGTATTAGCTTTCTGGAGACTATTAATGTTCGAAGTTTCATGAAGTTTATCAATAAATTAAAATTATTATACTTATAAGATTTAAGAAAGTGACATGTTATCACATTCTTTGGTTTTAATAATAATTAAATTATTTTCATAGAAAAAAGTCCATTAAATGAATATAATCCGACCCTTGGGTGATATGGGTCGACTTTTAGTCATCAAATAGGATTTTGACATGTGTTAGGGTAATTTTATAAGATTATATTTATCCTTAATTACCCGATTTACCTTTAACTATGGTAAATAAAATTTACCGTAGTTACTATTCATAATTCCAAAAAATAAAAAGTGGCTTATTAACATAATTTGGATCCACTGATTCCAAATATGGAATCGCTTTTTCCAAATTCAATACACAAAAGTTGCAGAAATTAAATTAAAATTAATCCCGTTGTCGAAAGAAAACGGGTTGTTCATTAAAACATTGCAAAAGATTGAATTGATTTATCCTACGAATTCAAGGTAGAATCAATGCTAATGACATACATTATATTAAATGGTAAAAATGTTTTCTATTTATACTTTAAAACCATTCAATATTATAATTTAACCATATAAATTATTGCGATGAAAAAAGTTGTTTTTAATTAAAATATAGCGTGTTTTTACTATTCATCAAAATATGAAAGTTACCAAAATAATATGAAAAATTTATCCAAAGTAAATTTTTATTTCATGATTCCAAAGAAGAATTTTATTTTGTCAAATTGAACTTATAAACATGTCAAAAACTAGATTTAAAGTGGGTGCGCCATCAAAAGGCGACAAAACTGCATTTTTTGAAAAATACTTATTTTACCCGAAAAATTTATTTTGTTCTTATACCATGTTCTAGAAAATGTGTAAGATGAATAATAATGTTATAAAATTCAAAATTTAGTTAATAATATTCATAACGGCTAGTTCATGACAATATTATAATAATATATCGTTGTTTATTAAAACCCGATATTGCGTACAACACACGCTTTCGAGGAAGGTCGTGATTGCGTGTAATGCAAGCCAAGTCAGGGTTCCGTGTTGTGAAATAATCCTTCGTTGTTTCGTATAACAGAATCAAACCATATTTCATTTATACATTGAATATATATATATATATATATATACTCAATGTTGCGTAGAATAACTATTATCAAAATTGTGTGTAACAGGATCCAAGAATAGTGTTGCGTATACTGCAAGCTAATACGATGTTGCGTATAGCGCAAGGTAATCTTGGTGTAGAATACAACACAAGACATTAATGAAATTAAAAGAATATTTTTCATAAAATCTCGGGGTGTTACATTCTACCCCCCTTAAAATGAATTTTTCCCTCAAAATTCGTCAGGGTTATAAATGGTTTACTACTTGAAAGTTTGTTTACTACAAACCCACATCGTAAAAAGGAATACCAAAATATGGCTTTAACAAATAAAGTATGAAATGTAACGGTTACCCAAATTAACTCATCACTGGGTTTCCACGTAGGAGAACATAGGTGAAAATATGGATATGGAAGAAAAATCTAACCATCAAGTTCTGATGGAGAGTGGTAGAGAACATGGCTATGAAAAATCCAACAATCGCAAAGCCATAAATTTGTGATGATCTAGGGTACCATCTGATTCATCATATATAAGATCACTAGGACAACATTTTTTGTTTTCAAAATCATTTCCCTAAAGTTGAAGAATTTTAATTAGAATAAATACTTACTTTATTTTGGTACAATCTCACTGTTGTTCATACTTTGTACAATTTCCACTTCATCTCTTAAAGAAATGAAGTTGAATTTGTTATTCATGAAGTGTTAATTGATCATATGATAGAATGATGGGTCATTCCATCTGTTTCAAACAAAATGTTAGCAAAAGTTATCAAATATACATAAGTCCATCTATCTTGAGGTTAATCGTATACGATTCCAAGAATGAACCTATTCTTCATATATCATACCGCATAATAAAATTAAACTAGTTTCTACTAAACAGGGACTTCCTGTAGGCCAGTGGTAGGCGATAAAGGCCAGCCGCACTTCGGTTGTGGGTTCGATTCCCACAGCCTTGTCTGACGCGATGGGCTGTCACCCGTCCTGCAGGTTGTCCTTTTTCTAAATCTATATTACTATAACATCCCATCAATAATATCGAAAAAATTTCTATCCTAACTTATGTCCAACATAATCCATTCCAATCTTTAGGCTTATCTAAAATAATTCATTCCAAGCTCATAGTATAAAGAAAATTATTACATTAAATGTCATCAACCAAGCATGTGAATACCATCATTTATCCCCCATATATCTTATTGGTCACATTCCAATCATGTGAATACCTTAATGATGTATTCTCTTGAAAAATGAATACCCATTAAAACTTAGTGAAAACATGAATGCTGTCAAAAGTTAACTCTTTCCACATACCAAAATACAAAAATTCTATATACTCAAACCATGATATAACCTTCTCCTTATATCAGTCATGAGCTCATGAATACTATCAAACATTTAATTTTCTCCTTATCACTTCATTATGCGCATATCATCTACATTCCAAAAATATCTGAATAACCTTTCATGGATACTGGTACCATTAATCAAACACTTTGAAAACTCAAAGAAAGACAACAGTGTAACAATCCTTAGATGTCTCTTTATTCCATAGTACCGTGAGATTACTTATACAACATTACACATGATAAACATGTAATCATTCCACTACATTCTTAAACCATTGACCGAGCTTCAACAATTCTTTCATCTCACATATCATTTGTAGTCTCTTCATCATCATCAACATAAATACTACCCATACGACCATACTTATTCTCTTCATGAGACTTTCCCTTACGTCAATGGTTTGCATAATTCCCGTACATTCCACATTTAAAACATTTAACCATTGTTGATGTCGTAGCAATACCATTATCCTCATCCCTGGTGTTAACTGAACCTTTTCCTTTGCACTTAATGGATTTGTGTCCTTCTTTTCCACACCCAAAGAATATTCCAGTTCCTTTGAAACATTCTCCTTGATGCCTCTTCCCACATGATTTACATAGGGAAAACTGAACCTTCTTTCCTCTATGATCATTATGAAACTCCATCTTTCTCTTATTAGCCGAGTCAGGAAACATACCAAATTTTACATTATTGATCATATTGTGCTGATTCGGTATAATAATGATGTTTGGACCTCAAAATCCCATTTCATTTGGTTTCTCATGAAGAATATCATTCCATTTTCCATCATATCCTCCATTATTGTGAATCATCTTGTTTCCATCCATTTTCTAAAACCCAAAAAGAATAGTGTGAGAGGAAAAAATAATAATAAAGGGGGAGTAACTTCAATATCTAACATCTTTGGTTTAATCTAATATCGTTACCATAGTTCTAGGACTATATACTATACGTATACTTATCCTTAGGGACATCCCTAGACATACCTTAGAAATATCTCTGGGGATCTCACTAACGTTTTCACATCCTAGTTTCCAAAGGTTGACTAAAACATTCCTCTGATACCAACTATAGCAATCTGGAATTACTTCCAGTGGAATACAATTAATACCTATCAGGGCACTCCATGGGCGGCTACACCCCCTGGGCGGGACACACCACCATCCCCAGTGGCAGCCATTTCCTCATGAAGCCCTTGGGCGGAGAGCCATGCTTCGTCCAACGCTCACTTGTGAGAGTTCCCAAGGATCGGATACATTCCTACCTCCTTTTCCTCTGATACTAACTGTAGAGACCCGATGCCTAACGTACATAGACATTACATTACTTTTGCAGAATACTTAGTACATAATAAAAACACACACACAAGGACTGTAATAGTTTAGTGTCTTTGGAAACTCAGAATATAATCTTCTAATTGTGGTGAAAGATCTTCAACATCTCCCATAAAGATCTTCTTTTTTTTAAAACCTAAATCCTTTATTTATATCCTGGGGAAAAGAAAACATAAAAGGGTGAGCTCAAATGCTCAGTAAGGGTAAACAAAAGAAATATCAATCACGTCATATTCATAAGAACATATCTTTTGGAAATCTTAACCTGAAAAAGAGATCATAATTTCATAACATGGGATAAATCTTAGTAGTGAAATGTAATCCCAATAATCATAAATTAAATCATGAAACTTTGGGTCATACACACATAGTCATAGAGAATAATTTCTTGTTAGTCAAGACTCATTTCCTAGACTATCTTAGTGGACAAAGTCCATTTCTGAACCGAGTCACCCTCGTTTCAGTCCTGTTTCACTGAACCGGTATAACCTACCATTCCAGCCATGTCTATCTCATGAGATATAAAATATTTACCCAATGCATTGGAGGGAGATATAGGTCCCACCCATCTCATAATGATACCATTCTTATGTGTGCCACAAAATCAGAAACCATACATCATAGCATAACCCATGTAATAAAAATGGGAATCTTAAACATCATGACATCATAAAAAAATTCATATAAGATAAAGTATTTTATAAAAATATGTCAATCACAACATAATCAAATCCATGTAATAATAGGGATAGAAACAGAACCCTATATTATCTTAGATGGAAAATAATTTTGATAAAACACTTGAACTCCATTCTTGAGGAAAATATCCTTTCTACTTCAAATTTTTTTTTCCTTTCTTAACATGTCATAAAATTTTAAACTGAAAGAAGTTGATTAAAAATAAACATGAAAAATTGTAAAGGAAGATTCTTGGAAATATTTTTTTAAAAATCCATTCTTGCCGTATAAGTTAAAAAAAACATTCTTCTCGTACTTTTGTCGGAAAAGTCAAAAAGTACCTCATACGAAAAACGATAAATGATTCCTTTCATATATTTTCCTAAAAACTCACTAAAGGGTAAAATTGGATTTAAACAATTGTGGAAGGATATAAATATTACATATTTTGGAAACATGGATGTGGATGATAAAATACACCCCTGTAAATGCCAAAGTATAAACAATCTCGGATAAAAATGAGATTGTGATATTTCCCTTACCTTAGGTACGATTTGCTTCATATGTTTCTAAACCTCCTGTATAATGATTTAAATGATGTCATTTACTTATTCTAGAATCATAATCATTGTTATGATATCATATACGGTTCACTTATGGCTTTATATTACCCGTTCTTTTGTAAATTCCATGTTAAAGAGCGTTTTGGGTAAAATTGTTTCATTTGTCGTCCGTGTTTTGACTTGTAATTATTCATATGATTACTTAGATCATGATTACTTAATTCCAGATTATAAAACATTATTTATATATAATATATATTCAGAATATACATATATATAATAATTCAGTAGATGGAAAGAAATACACCGTTCATGGAGACGGTAGGCCGTACGTACGCATGAACGCTGTTTTCGTTTCTTTATTGAGTTGAATGGAATTAAGTAGATGACATAAATATATATACACATAAATCCAGTATCATTATTATGTCATATATTTCATTATTAATTATTATATATACTTTATAATCATTCATGAATGGTTAAAGTGGAGAATGAATCTCATCGCGCCGTGGAGACGGTAGTCCGTACGTACGCACGAGCGATGATATCATTCTCATGATCGTGGGACTGTATTGGAGTGTATGTATACTATTTTAGAATAAATATCACTTTAAATTAATCATATATAGTTATTATTTACACCATTATACCCATAAAAGTAAGGTGGTGGTGGAAAATAGATTACACCACGGCGTGGAGACAGTATTCTGTACCTACGCACGCACGGTGATTTCCTTTTTCCGTAGGATGGATAGAAGGTTAATTAGAGTTGTTTCATATTTATAATAACATATAAGTATATATTAAATACTGATGTTATTACTTTATCATGAAACAACAAAATAAGAAGAAGTTGAAGAAGAAAGAAATTGAAAAAGATCGGTAATGGATATTTCCTCTTTTTGACGCGCCTTCACATAAACTCCACTTAAAGAACTGAGGATGGTCTTTGAAGAAGACCAGGACCTCTAGGATAATACTAGGGAAGTGGAGAAGATATTTTGGTAGGGGTTGGCCGAGTTTGAATTCTCAAATTGGTGTGAGGAGGAGAGGGAGGAGGTGCCCTTTTATAAGGGAGGAGAGGGGCACCTTTGGGAAAACTAAAAATATTATTTTATTATAAAGTCAAGTTCGGTTTTAAATAGCTCCAAATTGATATATTTAAAAGCTAAGGTGGGGATGGGTCGAAATAATCTCATAAAATATAATTTATACATGTTTATGTATCAATTTTAACCTTATCATTTAGATTTAACTTTAAGTTGGATAATTTAACTTTTACCGTGTATTCTTGTTTTCTTACACTATAAGGTTAATAAACATACAATATCAATCCAAACGAACCCCAAGTTGTTTATTATTAATTTATATATCCTTATCTAAGTCATTTGGCCGAACCATAGATTTTTAGGAATTAAATAACTATTAATAATATAATATTTGTTTTAAAAACTAATTTATGTCAATTTTGACACTATTTGGTACATGATTTTTATGAAATTTATAAAAAATGATAAGTTGGAACCAAGTTACTTATATCAACAATAACATGTCATATTAACCTAGAAAATTAATTTAAGTCATAAAAAGTCTCAAATTACATTTATTTGGGCATTTATAACATCAATTATGTCAATATTGCATTAATAAGACAATTACTGCATCATCTTTGTGTCATAATAAATGATACTTATTTAATCCCTAAAAATTCTAAATAAATTTCTATGATGTAGATAATTGTATTAGATTTCTGGAGACTATTCATGTTCGATGTTTCATGAAGTTTATCACTAAATTAAAATTATTATACTTATAAGATTTAAGAAAGTGACATGTTGTCACATTCTTTGGTTTTAATAATAATTTAAGTATTTTCATGGAAAAAAGTCCATTAAATGAATCTAATCCGACCCTTAGGTGATATGGGTCTACATTTAGTCATAAAATAGGATTTTGACATGTGTTAGGGTAATTTTATAATATTATATTTACCCTTAATTACCCGATTTACCTTTAACTATGGTAAATAAAATTTACCGTAGTTACTATTCATAATTCCCAAAAATAAAAAGTGGCTTATTAACATAATTTGGATCCACTTATTCCAAATATGGAATCCATTTTTCCAAATTCAATACACAAAAGTTGCAGAAATTAAATTAAAATTAATCCTGTTGTTGAAAGAAAACGGGTTTTTCTTTAAAACATTGCAAAATATTGAATTGATTTATCCTACGAATTCAAGGTAGAATCAATGATAATGACATACATTACATTAAATGGTAAAAATATTTTCTATTTATACTTTAAAACCATTCAATATTATAATTTAACCATATAAATTATTGCGATGAAAAAAGTTGTTTTTAATTAAAATAGAGCGTGTTTTTACTATTCATCAAAATATGAAAGTTACCAGAATAATATGAAAATTTTATCCAAAGTAAATTATTATTTCATGATTCCAAAGAAGAATTTTATTTTGTCAAATTTAACTTATAAACATGTCAAAAACTAGATTTAAAGTGGGTGCGCCATCAAAAGGCGGCAAAACTACATTTTTTGAAAAATACTTATTTTACCTGAAAAATTTATTTTGTTCTTATACCATGTTCTAAAAAATGTGTAAGATGAATAATAATGTTATAAAATTCAAAATTTAGTTAATACTACTCATAACGGCTAGTTCATGACAATATTATAATAATATATCATTGTTTATTAAAACCTGGTATTGCATACAACACACGCTATCGAGGAAGGTCGCGATTGCGTGTAATGCAAGCCAAGTCAGGGTTGCATGTTGTGAAAGAATCCTGCGTTGTTTCGTATAACTGAATCCAACCGTACTTCATTTATACATTGAATATATATATATATATATATACTCAATGTTGCGTCAAATTACTATTATCAAAATTGTGTGTAACACGATCTAAGAATAGTGTTGTGTATACTGCAAGCTAATACGGTGTTGCGTATAGCGCAAGGTAATCTTGGTGTAGAATACAACACAAGACATTAATGAAATTAAAAGAATATTTTTCATAAAATCTCAGGGTGTTACAATTTATTTTCCATCATGATAATCTTTTAATGATTATTATGATTAGTATAATTCTTTTAAATGATATTTATGAAATAATTATTCATATATAATTATAATATATTTTCTAACCTCTTTCCTTGGAGTATTTTCGAAAATTATATTGTCTATCATGAATAAGTGCAAACTACATCCTCCATAGAGAGATGTGATTCACTTTTTTTGATATCTCTTTCCATGGATGGTAAAAATGATATATTAAATATATATATATATTATATATATATATGATATATATATATGAGATATATATATAGTATATATATGATATATATATTTCATATATATATGGTATATATATTTCATATATATATGGTATATATATGATATATATATATACATGTGATATAATAATGATTTTATAAAGTTGAATTATTATTTACCATTCTTTCATTCAATCCATAAAAAATCAAACACAGTGTTTGTAACGACCCAAAAAAGTAAATAATGAAAATTCCTCTTGGTTTAATTAAATGTATACTTATGGTTTTGTAAAATGTATGCACTTATTTAGTTTTTTGTTTTAGATTCTAAAGTACAATTAATAATTGTAACAGTTTCTAATATAGTCGTTGAACATTGATCTCATGATTAATATACATATAAGGCTTTAACAAATCCAATTTACTCAGAAAAAGGAAGCGATAGCCTCATCCAGTAGACTTTCCCCATACGAAGCCCATTTTTAGAGCTCAGAATGGAGGTGGAGTCCTTAGAATTCACTCTTGAATAAGCCCAAGTCGAGCTTCAGTACGTCATTCATAAATGGAACTACCTATGAAAATAGTGGAATTTGATAAAGATTATCACTCGACCAATGTTATCCGAGCAAACCCAAAAGTCTATCACGATCATGCACCTTACCCTAATGTCTTATGCATGTGTTATAAGGGGTTATATAACATGACCCTAGCATTATGATTATGTACATTATTTTTTTATATAATAATGAACATACTTTCATTTTATTATTGTTACATTGTAAATAGTTTTTAAATCACAAATAGTATTTTATTAGTTAATATCCAAATAAGGAATCTATTTTGATTAATTAATTTATTTTTGAATTAAATAATATTTTAATATAATATTATTATTAGTAAATTAATTTTTATTATATATAAATACTCGTATAATTTTTATGAATAAAATTGTAATTTTTATTGTGGTTTGAAATCTATTTTTTTCAAAACCCATAAATTTTCAATAATTGTCGGTTTTTATTTTAAAAGTAAAAATTCATATATTTAGAAAATTATTTGGATAATATTAATATTATTTTTTGAATCACGATGTTGAAATTATCCAATGGTGATTTTTTCCTAATTTTTTGAGACTAGAGAATTTTTTAGGTGAAAATTAAATATCATTTAAATATATGATGTGTTTTATGACATCATAATGACCCAATAGTGATGTAATAAAATACTATAAATATTATTTTCGGCCAATATATTTTTTACCATTAATGTAAGGTGATTTTTTGTTATTATGATTTATTTTACAAAGATTTTGTTGACCCTTGAAGACTTATAAAACATTATTGTTTAATAAATTGATTTCCTTGAGAGTGAGACTCACCTCCACATAAGCAACCCTATTATTTTAATATGTTTGGACATTGGCCTTATAAAATATTTTTTTCCAATCCCCTTTAAAAAAACCATTTTAAATAACCTTGGTCTGGTTTGTGGTTTTGATTAGTTTAATATGTGGTGTCCCAAACATTAATAATAAAGAATTCCCTCTCTTTTCCTATATAAACCCACACAAGATCCCACTACCTATTCACTAAAAGCCTTTATAGTTCGTCCAATCTATGAACTCCTCTCTCTAGAACCCAACCAAGGCACCCCAAGCTCTCATGAAACCTCTCTCCAGCCCCTCCCAAGACTTTGGGATCACACTTCCAAGTAAGGGATTTCTTCCATTAACAATTTTTTTTCAAATTTCATTATGATGTTATGCCCATATATTTTCAATTAAATATGTTGGGGTATGTTTTCTCACCTCAACCATAATTCCCTCTTAATGTTTGAATGATGATAGATCCATTTTCTATCTCATTAATGCCTTCAATGTACACCTATTACAATGCCAAAATTCCGTAAGGAAGTACTCTCTCTTCATTTACATTTAAGTTATTATTTTGTATCATGAATAAAAATTATATTACAATTTTAGGGTCATGTATCTATATGACTCCATTACTTTCCATTTCATGTAAATATAATTAAACACCCCCTTATCTCTCATTAACTGTTTTTATGAGTTCTTATGTCACGTCGTTAAGCTGCTGAAATTGTACCGTGATTTTCCATGGCAAAGACATTATGTAGTGAATACGATGAAAATTTCTCTATCAAGGGTATTAAAGTATATGAAAATTTTCAAATTGTTTATAGAGTTTCATGTATGATTTCCACACATCTATATCGTGGAAGAAATTATGACGTTTAATGAATCTATATTTTATGATCCATGTTGCACACTTATGTATGAAATTTAATTATTAAGAAGGGTGAAACCTAATAATACTCAAATGCATTTGGTAATGTGTAGTATCATGATACGTCATGTGAAATGAGTGTTGACTCATGAAAATTCATGTTAAACAAAGTTCTACACATACTTCATATGCAATGAGGGTTTACTTAGGCTCCATGTGCAATGAGCCATGGCTCAAGCTAATATCATGTCAAATGTTATTACAAAATCTCCATGTTATTTTTATCATGATTTACCATTCCTTTATGTTTATGTTTCTCTTGCTCTACATTTATAAGCCTATTAACTAACATGTATTGTAATCTTCTTATTATGTTTTGTTTACTCCCTTACTAGGTATTATAGCTCACCCTTTTTTATGCATGTCCACTTGTTATACCATACAATACTATGTATGAGGTAATGTAGTGGTCATGTAAAGGTATTTTTTAATAAGATGTTGATTTTTTTGTTTTATATTATTCGGTAATTTCACAAAGCCCTAAAGACACTAGACCTATCGATCTTCTATGTTGTATCAAGTGAATGTTTTATGTAATAAATTATGTTAAGTGTATAATAAAATTAGGTTTGTCATTTTTGGTATCATAGGATAGGCTTAATATTTTTTGGATTATGATTAGAAAACCCTAGTGAAGCCTTAGATAATAGACTATGTATAAGAAAATATCCCTTCTTTTTGGTTAGTAATAAGTAAGTGGTTTATCATGAAAATAAATCCCTATCTGGATATGAGTAGGTAGAGGTGACTCTGGCAATATAGGTACCTAGGAGTAAAAACTCCATAAAATTTTTTGATCTTGACTCGGGCTATCTTGTTACATAAAAATGGGACTTTATGCACTCTTTTTTACAACACTACTGGGTGATATGCTTTGGTAAATTCACAAGCATAGTCTGAACCATTATTAGAAGAATTAAAAAATTCCCCTATGAATAGTTGTTACAAAGTATATCAAGGATAACATTGATTGAAGACTATAGATTCATAAGTTAAGGAAATAAACGTTATTTATAAGTCATCTATTTTTGTCTTTGGATTACCCTTTATGTGTAACCCACAACATTCATTTTATTCCAGCTAATGGATTGAAATAAAAGGACTTAGGCTAACAACCGATATAAAGATCAATGCAATGACTGTTTTAATAAGATCCCTAATATAATGGGAGAGAGAATTACAAACTTTATCACCATACTCTCTTAGTTAAATCAACCATTGAATAAAAAAATGGGTCAAGAGGAACATTCAACCCCCACCCCTATGAATGAAGAAGTCGCTATCAAGAGCATAATGAGACAAAGGCTTCCAACAATTAATGGATCATCTAATCCCTGATTGTGATGGGATAATAATGTTCAGGAATCAGGTTTGTGTTCCTCCCATCACCGAATTAAAGAAGGAGCTGCTGGATGAGGCTCATAGTTCTTCATTCTCTATTCATCCTGGAAGCACGAAGATGTATAGGGACCTGAAAGAGTACTTCTGGTGGGATGGCATGAAAAGAGATGTTGCTGAATATGTCTCTCGATGCTTGGTTTGTCAGCAAGTTAATGCTGAGAGACAGAAGTCTAAAAAGATGTTACAACCATTACCCATACCTGAATAGAAATGGGAAAACATCACTATGGACTTTGTCACATGACTTCCTAAAACATCCAAAGGCAATAATGCTATGTGGATCATAGTTGATCGTCTTACAAAGTCTGTACACTTCATTGCTATTAGAGACGATTTCTATCTGGATCAGCTTTCCAGGATATATGTAAAGGAAGTGGTAAGATTGAATGGAGTACCACTTTCTATTATATCTGATTTGGATCCGAGATTTACCTCAAATTTCTGGCAAAGTCTTCAACATAATCTTGATACAGAGTTAAGTTTCAGCACTGCTTATCATCCTCAGATAGACTGTCAATCTAAGAGAACAATTCAAACTCTAGAAGATATGTTGAGAGCTTGCTCTATGGATTTCAAAGGTGGTTGGGATCAACACCTACCTTTGGTGGAATTTTCTTATAATAATAGCTTTCAATCCAGTATTCAGATGGCTCCTTATGAAGATCTCTATGGAAAGAAATGTAGGACTCCAACTTGATGGGATAAAGTTAGGGAAAGAAAGCTATTAGGACTTGACCATGTTGATGAGAAGGAAGAAAAGGTCCGATCTATTCAACAACACATAACAGCAGCTCAGAGTCGACAGAAAAGTTATTCCGACAACCGAAGAAAAGATCTAGAGTTTGAAGTGGGTGATAAAGTGTTCTTACGAATATCTCCCTGGAAGAGGGTCATGAGATTTGGAAAGAAGGGTAAGTTGAGCCCTAGATATATCGGTCCTTTCGAAATACAAGATCATGTTGGAAAGGTAGATTACCGATTGGCGCTTCCACCAAATCTCTCTTAAGTTCACGATGTGTTCCATGTATCTCTCTTGAGAAAGTACATATCTGATCCTTCACATGTACTTAGCTCAGAAGTTGTACCGCTGGAGCAAGATCTTTCTTATGAAGAATAGTCGATAGAGATTCTGGATCATAGTGAAAAAGTCTTACGAAACATGACCACTCGATTGGTGAAAGTTTTATGGAGGAACCACCAATTAGAAGAAGCTACATGGGAGCTTGAGGATATGATGAGGAGAGGAATCCACATCTTTTTGTTACAAAGTGACGAATTTCAAGGGTAAAATTCATTTTAAGGGGGGTAGAATGTAACGCCTGAGACATTAATGAGAAATATTTTTTTTATCAAAGGAATATTTCATTACACACAACACTAGCTTGTCTTGCTTTACACGCAACCACGGCCTTCCTCAATAGCTTGCGTGATACGCAATACCGAGTTTCACTAAATAACGATATGCTATTAAAATATTATTAAAACTAGCCGTTATAAATAGTAATAACCACTTTTTGAAATTTTATAATTTTTATTTTTCAAAATGGACTTCATTTTTGGATTCGGAATATCGAAGTTATCCTAGGGTGAAATTTTGGTATTTTTCTGAAAACTTTCAATTTTTTATGAATAGTTAAACCACTAAGTGGTAGTTAAAAAAACTGAATTTTTCATAAAACATAATTTTACTGCTTTTGTGAGTGGAATTTCGAAAATCTGAGAGACACGGTTAATATCAAGGACTAAAATGTGGTCTAATGAGATGAAAATAATTTTTGGTGAATAGTAACTTTTTACTTTTTTTTACCACGGTTAAATGTAAATAGGGTAATTAAGGGTAAAAGTGTTATTATTATTACCCTAACACATGTCCTAATTCTATTGGATAAGTGTAATTCGACCAAAAACAACCTTAGGAATAAAATATGACCATTTAGGCTGACTTGGATTAGATTAGGCCATTTATTATTAATTTATTTAAAGAAGGGTTAAAATAGTTAAAATCAATGTTTAATAAGTAAATAATTTTTAATATGGGGTTATACATAAGATAAATTCGACTATAAAAATTAATTAGAAAGCTAAAAAAATTTCCTACATAATGGTATTTTATTTGTAATTTTTAGACATTAAATAATTTAATTTATTTATGACACAACGATGATGCAGTAATTATCTTATTAATGAAATATTGACATAATTGATGTTATAAATAACAAAATAAATGTAATTTGAGACTTTTTATGAATTAAAATAATTTTATAGGTTAATATGACATGTTAGTATAGATTTAATTAACTTGGTTAGAACTAATAATTCTGTTATGATTTTCACAAAAATCAATTACTAAATAGTGTAAAAATTGTCATAAAATAGTTTTTTAAAAAATTTATTTTATTAGTTGTTATTTTATTTCTAAAAATATAAGGTTCGGCCAAATGACATAGATAAATATATATATATTAATAATAAACAACATGGGGTTCGTTTGTCTTGATATAGTAATTTTATTAACCTTATAGTGTAAGAAAACAAGAAGACACGGTAAAAGTTAAATTATCTAACTTAAAGTTAAATCTAAATGATAAGGTTACAATTGATACCTAAACTTGTCTAAATTCTATTGGATGAGAGGATTTCGACCCATACCCACCTTATCTTCGAAATATATCAATTTTGAGCTATTAAAAACCGAATTTGACCTTATAATAAAATAATATTTTTTGTTATTCCAAAGGTGCCCCTCTCCTCCCTTATAAAAGGGCACCTCCTCCCTCTCTTCCTCACACCACATTGAGACTTCAAGATCGGCCAAACCCTGCCAGTTTCTTCTCTCCACTTCCCTAGAGACATCATAGAGGTCCTGTTCTTCTTCAAAGTCCAATTTTAGTGCCCTAAAAGGAGGTCTCAAAGAAGCGCTTCAAAGAAGAGGTAATGTCCGTTACCGATTCTTTCATCTTTATTTCTTCTTCCACTTATTCTTATTTATTTGTTTCATTATGAAGTAATAACATCAGTATCACTAATATACTGATATGTTATTATAAGTATGAAACAACCCTATTTCACAATCTATCCATCCTATGGAAAACGAAATCACCGCGCGTGCGTACGTACGGAATACCGTCTCCACGCCGTGGTGTAATCTATTTTCCACCACCACCTTACTTGGATGGGTATAATGGTGTAAATAATGACTATATATGATTATTTTAAAGTGATATTGATTCTTAAATAGTATATATAAACTCCAATACAATTCCACAATCATGGGAACGATATCATCGCTCGTGCGTACGTACGGAATACCGTCTCCACGATGTGATGCGACTCGTTCTACATGATCTTCATTGTATAATGATTATATAAATGAATTGAATGAATGAATATGATATATATTACACTAATAACATTCTTGAAATGAGGTATCTATAACCTAAAAAGAAAAATAAGAATTTCTTCGACAAAACACGCATAAGAACAAAATGTAATAAACACTCGAATAACAAGTAGTAATGAAATATTACTAATAAGAAGCTAATAATATAACCATATATGATATCATAAAAATAATTATGATTCTATAATAATTCAATAACATTATTTAAATCATTATACAGGAGGATCAGACACTTACGAAGAAAATTGGACCTAAGGTAAGGGAAAATCTCGCAATCTCAATTTTTATCCGAGATTGTTTATACTTCAGAATTTACTGGGGAATATTTATCATCCACATCCATGTTTCCTCAATATGTAATATTTATATCCTTATAAAATAGTTTATATCCAATTTTACCCTTGGTGAGTTTTTAGTAAAATATATGAAAGGAATCTTTTGTCGTTTTTCGTACGAGGTATTTTTTGACTTTTCCGACAAAAGTACGAGAAGAATGTTTTTTTAACTTATACGGCATGAATGGATTTTTAAAACATTATTTCCAAGAATATTCTTTTACATATTTTCATGTTTATTTTTAATAAACATCTTTTTGTTTAAAAATGTATGACATGTTGAGAAAGGAAAAAAATGTTTTTGAAGTGGAAAGGATATTTTCCTCAAGAATGGAGTTCAATTGTTTTATCAAAATTATTTTCCATCTAAGATAATATAGGGTTATGTTTATATATCTATTATTAAATTGATTTGATTATGTTGTGATGAAATTATTTTTATGAATTCCTTTATCTTATATTAATTGTTCTATGATGTCATGTTGTTTAAGAATCCCATTTTTATTATATGGGTTATGCAATGATGTATGATTTATGATTTTGTGGCACACATATGAATGGTATCATTATGAGATGGGTGGGACCTATATCTCCCTCCAATGAATTGGGTAAAGATTTTATATCTCATGAGATAGACATGGCTGGAACGGCAGGTTAAACCGGTTTAGTGAAACAGGACTGGAACGAGGAATGAACTCGGTTCAGAAATGGACTTTGTCCACTAAGATAGTCTTGGCCATGAGTCTTGACTAATAAGAAATGATTCTCTATGATTATGTGTGTATTACACAAAGTTTCATGTTTTATGTTATGATTATTGGGATTTCATTTCACTACTATGATTTATCCCATGTTATGAAATTATGATCTCTTTTGCAGGTTAAGATTTCCAAAATGTTATGTTCTTATGAATATGATGTGATTGATATTTCTTTTGTTTACCCTTACTGAGCATTTGAGCTCACCCTTTTGTATGTTTTTTTCCCCAGGTAAGGAAGAAGGTTATTAAGTAAGATATTCCAAAAGGGACTATAGATATGATGAAATAAATGGGAGACAATGTAGACGCTTTATGAACCAGTTGTTTATGTTTCCCAATTTCTAAAGAAACTATACCTATACGGTCCTTTCTTGGTTTTGTTATATGTTGTGATAAGTGTTCTTCAATTATGATGTAATAACAATGTATGTAAAGTATGGGTCGTTATATGTTTCATGTGGTTATAAATAAAATATGTGATGTGAGTTTTATGCAATAGATGAATTTTCAAAAATAGTTTCCCAACCTATAAATTGGAAAATAATTTATCATTAATGTTGGAAAGAAGATTAAAGGAAATGATAAGTGATATACATTAAAATAAGACTCATATAAATTTATTTAATATAGTAATAGATTTAATTATACCATCATTTCTATACTGAAAGAATGATGTGTTCCCAATTAGATATTGTGTTAACACGAGTTCTGTGAGCATATTTTTTCTATAAGAAGGGAGTTATGCGTATGTTAAAATAATTACAAAAAATTTATATAGTTACTTGGGGTTCATTATTTGGAAGAGATAGTATACTCATTGTACTCAAATTATGGTGTTATCATTAATTATTGGCCATTTAAATGAAATATTCTGAATGAATAGTGACTGAACCTCTTTTGAGGGACTAGTGAGTTCTCAAATATTGAAAAATTAATGAGTTCTCAAAGTGAGTGGGAATAAACAAAAAAGGACGGATAGTTTTCTCCAATCATTATAAGAATGGGTTTTTTGGATTCTGTAACATTAGAAAATTACTTTTGTGTTGTCATGTGACTCTCCTAGTATACTTACACAAAGTAATAACTTATCTTGTTCCAATATAATTTATTTATTACCTCAAATCAATTTAAAGTGGGAGAGGTGTTTCGACTAACAATGGAATACGATCAATAGTGAGGGTCACATAAAAGAAATCAATAAAGACTCACCCAACCTCTCTTTCATAGTATTTACCTGGACTGGGGAAAACTAGTGGTATCAAATATAAATAATAAAGGTAGTTTGACTCTATATATTGTTAAAAAATTAATTTAGTAAATCACATGGATATTCTAATCATATCTATAATCACCATTAATATCAATATTATAAAAATATAGAACTATTTTTTATCATTATGTTTGGATGTTTACAGATCACTAATCCTTATGATCCTAATCACTATAGACTGTAGGGCCCTATTAGAAAGCGAAAACAATGATTTGGATGATGAAACCAAGGTAATATATATGTTAGGTTAATATTTGGAGGAAATGATATAATGTAAGGTTAATTCATGATAAAACTCACATGTTTTCGTATAGAAACTCTATAATATCTATGAAGGTTACGTGAAAAGAATAAATGTTATTTTTATGTTTCATGGAATGAATACAAGAACATAAAGAGACACATTAATGATTTTGATGATCCACTCATTCCTTAGGTAAATCTTATTTTTCAGTATATTCATGGTATTGGTTAAAAACACTTATAACACCCTGACATTTTAAATTATATTTTCCATTAAAGAATGATTCACTTTATAACTTGATTTACAAGTAACCCTGATCCTCAATGTATCAAGGAACAATATATAAACATAAAATTAATCTATTTAATTTGTTTTTAAAAATAAAGGTAAGAAATATTATTAAATCAATATTGATATAAAATAATTGTCATTGTTAAAATTATGGAATTTATAAAATTCAATTAGTGTAGCTATATAACTAATAATAATGATTAATGCATCAGAATTTAACTATTAAAAATTGCATTTTTTTATATTTTTTTGAGATGATATATTTATTATGAACAAAATAAATTAATGATGTGAATATAATATTATAACTAATTCGATTATTAATTGAATTGAATGTACAATATTAATAGTAAAAATTGGAAGAATACATTTTCTAATGAATGCTTTTCATTGTATATATATATATATATTTGTGTGTGTCTGTGTTTATTAAAAAGATAAATTATCCAATTTTTTATTTTTAATTTGATCAATATATCTTCAATTTTCTATTTTAAACGATAATATTATATTTGGAATAATTTTTTGGATTTTTATGAAATATTTCATTTTTCCATAAATAGTGAAAAATAATATTTTGATTAAAGTTTCAGAAATTAGGGATATATAAAGACATGTGTATAAATTAAATAATTATAAAATATTTCCCATGATCAATGATTTGTTTATGGATTAAAAATAAAAAATTTCAAATACATTTATGATTTAAAAACCTGGGATTATCATTTTATTATCTTATGTAATATTTCTCTATAAACAAAACACATTTTGGTAATTTTTCTTTATTAATTAATATAATTTTAAAAAAATATATTCCCTATTATAAATCCAAGTAATATTTATATATTTAATAATAAACATATTCATAATATATAAATAAATACATTTATAATATTATCGTACAAATTAATTTTAACTTAGAAGTAAACTTTTTCTAAAAAAACTTATTTACTCATAAAATAGGATAATGCTAAAAATAATTTTTTGTTCCTATAAAAATTTAATTTCATAAAATTTATCAAACATTAATAATTATTATGTCTTAATTATTTAATATGTCTCTTTTTATTTTGAGTTATTGAAATTTAATTACAAATATATAATTTAATTACCTCTAGACAAGAAAAAATGGTAGAATTAGAAAATCTAAGATTATATAGATTGTTAAATGTTAAAAACATTTTTGGAAATTGTTAGTAGAATGATTCAAGATATTTTAGCATCCTAAACTTCATTATTTTAAGCATTTTTATCCTTTTGACCTTTAATATTGTCATACCATTAATGAAATGTAATCAGTACTTCTAAAATTAGTTATCTATTTTCTTATAAAAGAGATCAATTGCATAACTTTATTATACTCCAATACTATTTAATTTAATACTAATAATATTACATTGTTATCCTATAACAATATATATTCATTTTCATAATCTAGTAGTCTCATTTAGTTATGTTATGGCCTCTATTTCTGGGAATATTTTAATGAAATATACCATGTTTTATATGTGAATATTTCATAAAACGTAACATTTTCTTCCTTATAATCCTATTACAATTGTCTTTTCCACCATAATATAAAAAATTATATTTTTTAAAATAAAAATTATTTTAACATAATATTAATATTCAACATTTACTATTTTCCCTTAAGAAGACAGAAACACCATTCAAGTGTTTTGGAGAACTTCCAACTCAATTAGGTAAAATATCTCATCATTCATATAGATTCATTATTATCTATTAATATCTTTTAATGTAACATCCAAAGACTTAAAATATCTAAATAATATCATTATTGTTATGTAATAATGATTTAATTACAATAGAATCCACTTTAAAAATAATACACATCCATTAACTGTGGTATGTTTTTATTTTGGTTAGTCTTACTAAAAACATGAACAATTCTATAATATAATGTAATGGATTGAAATTTTGCCTTATTTTCTGATATTATATGATATAAATATTTAAATAATTATTTTATTTTCATTTTAATGTGGTGAAATTTATAGTTAACACATTACTTATGTTACAAATATCCATTAAATAAAAATAACTGAAATAAACTCAAGTATGATTTTATATTTAGTTATTATTAAAAAAACATATTTACAGTTAGATTATAACATTACAAAAAATTATATATAATCTATTCAAGTAACTTTTATGATGTGTGAATGAAAAAATATTGGATATTAATAGAGAATTACACAGTAATTAGAGACTAGTTTAAAATTATCATGATTACAAACACACGATATTAAAAATTGATAACAACTAACTAATAAAAATATAGTCAATAACAATAAATAATAATTATAATAGGATAAATAAATGAATAACCATACCAAACAGAATATTACGACAGTTATTTTTTATACAATTCATTGAAGAGCTCCAGTGGATGTCATGAATTTACAAAAGGGGTTCTTTATCTCAAATTTAATTTATTGAAATATAATTTTTATTGTGTTCCATTATATACATATTATAGTGTGATTTCTTATTAATATACTTATTTTACCTTATTCAGGTTGTAAATGGTGTTTTATGATCCACGTTATGTGATTTCTTAAAATATTTTTTGATTCACAATATATAAATTTTTAATTGTTATATGTCTATATTTTAAATTCCATGTGACATGCTTGATATTTCACACCATCGTTTCATTTATATAGTGTTTTTGTTACTTAATTGACTTTTTATATAATAAATTTCATCATTTCATGTTATATTAATATCTATTTAATGGTAACCCTCTTATTTTGTTTTTATTCTTATATTACGATTACAATATGTTTTCTTTATCACATTTTTTATTTTCATTGCGACATATTTTAAAATGTGAACCCTATTTACTTTTATAGTGAAATGACTTCATAATTTATTTATTAATTAATTAATATTTTTATACCCATGATATAAAATGTTTCATCTCATTTTATCACTTTCAGGGGGGTTTGATTAGGATTTCACGCAATTCATAATGGTTTACTATCCAATATAAATTTCAAAATAGGGATTCCTTTTGAATGATAAATATTTCTAAAATATTCCTTAAATTTATTCCGATTTGATATTTTTTGGGGTTTAAAAGACTTCTCATAATTTTATTTTCCCTCTTTACTAATAACATACCTGTTTTAAGGAAATTCAACCCTTAAACTTCTTTTAATTTGATAATTCTTTATTTTCATGACCATGTTCTATAGATAAATAGATTAATATCCTTATCCTTGGATCAATAATTTATTATACAAATTTCTTAGTTATTTTTCTTCATTTAAAAATATTTCAATCAAATTTAAATTAGAAAATTAATCAATTACATTATTTTTCTTTAAAAATCTTCCTCACTTCTATGAAATATTTTCATTCCAATTCCCTTATTATATGAACCAATGAAAAGTGTTGTTATTGTAAAATTGTTTTTTAGATTATATAAAAAAAATATAAAAAACTTATACTAAAAATTGGATCTGTGATTAATAAATATCCACCTTCATTAACAAGATGGTGTGTAATTATTTATTTTCTGTTCAATGTTTTATCATCTTCTATATTATTATTCCAACACATATAATTATGGATTATAAAGGAAATGTACTTATAAATTTTTTGAAAATCCTCCTTTCTATGCATTGGTTATGTACATGTTGTACCGTTAATTGAATATGAATGTACTAGAGTTTTATATTTTTGTATCTCAATATAGATTAATATTTATTCCTATGGATTGTTGAGAATCAATTTTTTTGATCATAAAATCACCTATATAGTGAATTAAGTAGCCATATAAAATTAATATGTGTTGAAGATTTTTATATATACCCTAAATTAATTTGTTGGGATTGAGATACATAAGGTTTTTTAATTACTGTTTGCCTAGACGATACAAGAATGATGTCATATTTTTCACCATAATAGTAAGAATGATTTTTTCGATGGGGATTTAATGAAAAGAATAATGTTTTTGATTAGGTATCTATGGTAAAAAAAAGATTTATTACATTATATGTCCCATCACCATGAATTTTTTAATTGTTATACAAGTTATTATTTAGTCTCTTCTTCCCAACATGAATATATATTAAGCTCATGTGTTTAGTTTTATGGGAATTTATTTAATTGTTCTATATTATTCACACCATCCAAGATTATCATATATATTTTCCCCAATAGTGAATTCATGATCCCCATTATTATGTTTTCATTTCTAGATGTCATAGTGATAATTATTACAAGTGATATTTCTAGTGATTAGCTAGTCTTGATAATTTAGTGGGGTATATAGAAGAATTATTATAAATTAATTAGTATTATATATATTTTAATATGATAAAATTTTATTAGAAAGTTGCTAGAATTTTTAGTTAAAATTTCACTCTAACTCTAAACAACTCAAAACCTAAAACGTAATTTTAATTTATTTGGCTCGGTATGTGTTAGATATATTGTAATTGGTGTTGGTAATGTTGGGTTACTTTGATCATTTCACTGTCTGTATGTAAATAATGAGTTTACTAACCCTAGAATCTATAGTGTGGGATAAGGGCATCACATATAAAATCACTTGATTATTTAGATAACATTAGTTGTATTTTTGTTAGTTTAGGGTTACCTAAGGATTGATAAGAAAAAATTTATCTTAATTTCAAAGGTTTTTATAAAAATTTATGGATTTGAGGTAATATTTTATACATTATGTGATTTATATATTTTTAAAAGATAAATTACATGTACAATTTATGAATAAGTCTATTGGATAAGTATAATTATAGGATAACATCCTAATGTTTTGGTAAAGTATAGAATTTGAGGTTATATTGAAATTGAATCATTATTTAGTTATACGAATTTGGATTAGATTATGACACCAAATCACCTAACGGTAATGGCCCTAGAATGGCATGTTGGGTATTAAAAAAATCATTACTCTCATGTACGATTAGTGGGCGTAATAATACACACATGGCTAGACACTCCCCTAGAATATTCTTTGGTAAATAATATTATATTTAAAAGAAATTATAATCAATATATTATTTAAGGAATTATGTTATGTTACACGAGGAAACTCAACCTATTGAAATGTATATCGATCCAAAGTGATCTAGTGTAAGAAAAAGATAATTTAATAATTTAAAATAGTATTTAATTTTTAGGCTGAATTTACAATATAATAATTATATTAGGGTTTTAATTTTCTATTACTCGTGATTAAATACCTTTTGTTTTAGATATCCCTTATTCTCATAGGATCCAAATTAATTATGGACTTTTTGAAAAACGTAAAAATTATACTAATAAGAACCCTAATGGTATAGAATACTGAGAGATAAATATTTTTCTTATTCATAATAATTTATCTTGAATTATGTTTAATAATGTGAACATAGATTGATTTCTAACATAGCTACCAAAAGATGCATGGATTCTCATGGATGTTCAAGTGATAAAGATGACGAATAAACGAATAATAAATTATTTCATGTTAAAATTTTATTAAGACATACCAAGGGTAATATATAAAAGGATTTATAATATGAATTATGTGTAGAATGTGGGAGAACAAAGAATCAAATTTCAATGAAAACCAGACGTAATTATTTAACATGAAGAGAATAAAATATGTTTCCTGAGACATTACTAACATATTAAAGTATAAAACTCATATGAAATTATATTTTATGTTATACCTATCTTATAGATAACGTAAATAAGTTATAATTATGTGAGAAATAAAAATTTTAATGCGTATTATATTTAATGAAGAGGATAGTGAAAACCCCTTGGATTTTAAAATATATTCTCATTTGAAACATAATGTGTTCAATAGAATACATAATAAGAAAAAAAACCACATAAAACCATAGAATAGATTATTAGATGTAAAAAATATCATATAATTATCTGGTAAAAATTTAGGAGACCATAATATGAAATACATTTATAAAAAATTATTTCTTTATTAGTAATAAGGTAGTGATAAAATTAAGTTAGTGTAGAAAAGTAACTAGAATAAATAATTTATGATTTAAATTACAACATTTATGAATGATTATTTTATAGAAAAATATATATTATGTATTATTTTAATTATTTATATAGAAAATGTATTAACAAATTTTAAATATTAATTGATTAGAAATAAGTAAACAAATAATTACTATTTTGAAATTTTATTTATTTAAGAAAATTTATTTCATTTTAAATTCTTCTGTTAGTTTAAATGGTTAATTATATTTCCATGGGCCCTTCTCTCCTCGATCCAATACAAAAAGTACATAACATACCAAACTTGAGTTTATACACATCTAGGATTAAAATTTATTTCTCATAATTAAAATCTATGAACATTTATGTTGTATTTTTAGAGAATTAAATAAATTTTCTTACTAATATATATCATTCCTTCTCATAAAATGGGGAATTTTATCCCAAAATATAATAATTTAATGAATCCTTAAATAGTATTCAGTGTCACAGATAAATTCTCACGAAAATATATTCTACAATGTTTAGAAAACATAATAAATTTATTGATAACCTAAAGAATGGGAAACATAAGAATAATTGAGTTCAAAATCTCAATATGTGTAAATATTTTAATAATAAATAACATAAGAGACGTGATTTATAAAAGTATTTCATCATTTGGATGCATATATGCATAGTTTCATAAAATAAAGTGACAATATCACATGTACATGAATTAAAAAATGATCATATAATTAGTTTCAGGAATTATATCACATAAATTAGATATCATTAGTAGGATCCCAATCTTAATAACAAGGCATAATTCTCTAGGATATCTAGCCATTCTCCATAGTTGTATTGGATTATTGCACTTGCATCATGACATCTCATGAGAAAAAATATCTCCCAACACATTGGAGAGATGACTAATTATGGTTATTCCCATCACATAATGAAAAACATTCTTATTTATACCAAGTAGTTTGAATAAAAAAATAATAAAAATATAAATAATAAAAATGGGATTTATATCCTTTTAAATCCATTTCCTATGAATTAATTCATGATTTAACCATTAAATATGATATGATAAACCCATGGAAACTAAATAGGATTCTAATGACATTAATAATAATTTTTATTAAATACCATCCAAAAAATATGATCATGTATGTATTATATACATTATTTAGGAAATTGTTTTTTTTAAAAAAATTTCTTAATCAATCAATGTGTTCAGAATTTAGTTGAAACCTATTCAATAAATAATATAACATAATAATGTTATTGAGGAAAATAATTAGATGAAAATAAAACCCCAACAAATGTATAGTTTGGAAACACAAAATAAGTGATCAAACATTCCATTTATAAAAAAGATAATTTAATAATTAATATAAAAAAATTAGTTGGTGTCATTTGAAGAATATCATTGTCAAAAATAAAAAAAAATATGATTTACAATATAAAAATCATTAGGAAAATTATATTTAAAAGGAGAATTACCTTTTTCTTATTAATACATTTGATGGGAATATTTTTTTAAACCTTGAGAAAAATAATATAATTTTTGGAAAATTTGATACCATTTGGGGAAAGTCTTTTAGAGATTAAAAAATTCATTAAAAATATGTGTTCAAATTCCAATGTTTAAAAGAGATTCCTTCAGGTTGAAAATGACTGACACCAAAACATTTAAATTATTTAGATTTTAGAAAAAAAATTATAGAGATATATTTATTTAAAAATGGAATGTCTAAATGAATTATTAAAAAATTCATGTTTCTATATTATAAAATAAAAAATTATAAAAAAATTAATTTTGAAAACAAATCAATGGAAAAATAAATAAATCATAATTAAACAATATATTGATACCAATATCATAAGAATATTTGTAAAAATTATTTATTGATAAGTGTTAAATAGTGGTATTATGGTCACATGAAATATTACAAACAATAATTTTTATATATAAATCATGGATATCAAATAAAAATATTGTTTTCATATGTATAGAATCATTTCTTTTAGTGATTCATTTTTAATGAGAACATTGTAATGACTTGTATCTTATAAATAATTCATTTGTTAGAGTTATTGTGTTATATTATATTATATAGTAATATATATAAAACACATAAAAAATAACTATTTTATTTCATTAATTAATATCATTAAATTAGTCAAAAATTAAACCTATGAAAATTTAAAATATTATAATAATATAAAAAATAGAAGTTAGTAAAATCTTAATGGAAAACTGGATCATTCTGACCTAGTAGTATCATCTATCCAACAAACAACACTATGAAAAAAATATATATATTAGTAATGAAAAATTTATTTTATAAATCTAAAATATATATCTTCTATATGAATTTTACTATTTGATGTATGAAGTAAAAAAAATTATAGCCAGAAATATGACTATTAGAATAGAAATGTGAACATTGGGATTGTAAGATGGCCTTGAGTAATAGTATCTTAAATTTTAGAAATAGTAAAAAAACTATTGGAATTGTAATTTATCCTACAAATAATAAAATGTAATAATACTAATATTTATAATGAGTAATTTGAAAAAAATTAAATTTTTTATTTTCATACAATGATTAATAACTTGAAGAAATTATATGAAATTCTTAATAAATTCCATTTCATTATATTTTCTACGAATTAGAATTTTAATGTTTATTGTTAAAATTAAATATGATAAGAAATTATGTAGATAAATTTAATAAAATTCGTATAATCATATTGTAGAGATTTTACTATGGTGATATTTTGATAAATTATTGCGAAACATTAGTTTGTAAATGAATAGTAAAAATAATGTTTCTATAACACAACATGTTTTATGATATAATAATGACGTAATAATGAGTTAAATATTTCAAAATTGGTTATATCTTCCAAAAAAATTGTATATGCTTAACGAGTCATTTAAAAACAATATACATTTTTTCCAAATGTACAAAATAATTTTCAAATTCTAAAAAACTAAATTGTCCCATTACAAAATTATTTTGTTGTTTATTTCCATTCCTATTGTGAAAAATAATTAATTTGAGCTTTTAATTGATAAAAAGTTCTCATGTTTTTTTTTATTTTATAAAAATATAATTCCTAAAGAAATTTTTTTTATTATTGATAAGATTACCTTGGATATTATAATTTATTCAACATTGTATCTTAATAATACCCCTCTCATCAAGAATAAATAACCACACACCCCTCCCTTAAAAAACCACTTATCATCCGCCTAAAACGGCAAATATATACCCATACCCTCACTTTCAAGACCCTTAGTATCTATTTTAATGTTATAGTGTAATCTTACTCATAGATTTTAAGGATTTGTGTGTTATTATAGTGAATCAACACCTTGATGAGTGTACCCTTTCACTAATGTTTCTTCTAATTTTCCTCTTCTCTTCATCATTCTATCAATTAAATTAAAATCCTAGAATTATATATTAATTATTCAGTATGTTGTAATTTTATATATTACTTTATCTTACTCTAATGACTACATTTATGACATATTTATATGTTAATAATTTATTTCCTTCTCTTTTAACAGTGTGTAGTCAATTTTCTATTAATTTCCTACAAGGATAAGTCCGTATTTATAGTTATATTCATAGTAATGGATGGATTGAATGAATTATATATAACATATGAATATATAATTAGACTTATTTAATTTTTATGTATTTAAAATTTCTTATTTATAAGTGACCTTTAACAAAAAATTAAAAAACAAAAGAGGACTGGATATTTTATGGAAATATGATATTGAAACATGACAAAATTATGAATAGACACTAAAAAATATAATAAAATGAAAATAATAGATTAATATAGAAAAAAATTGATAAAAACACTTTTAATTACATTTTATAAGAAATATACTTTTATTTTACATTAGTAGGAAATGTGAAAAAATAAATAATGATATAAGGTATGTGTATTCTCGAATAGAACTATTTATTTTTAAATGTATTTTATTTCACATTGAATTATATTTATAAATTCATATAAAATACTTGAATTACAATTTATATATTATTACCTTTTATATTTTATTAAATGTGTAATTATTCCTTGTTAAAATAATATCTCATTAAATTAATATAATTCCACAATAAGTATATAATATTCTGAAAAAATCTCTTGTCCACTATAACCATTATAATATAGTTATATATTTATTATAAAATATTGTAAACCACCAAATATGGAAATAATACACAACTTGCTTTGAATTATTAAATTAATAGTGCCCGATCTAATCCCCTCTAATCATGTTAACACCTTAAAGTTTCAAGAGATGAGTTCTTGACAAACATGTAACGCTGGAACCCTGATCTTTAACATCCTTGAATGAAAGATTATTTTACACACTATTGCCTTCCCACCAAGTATGAACCACATGAATTCTTCTATTGAGGAGGATGGGTCTATATTTTCCGATGATATGTGATATCAGTCAAGGGATGAAGCATTTTTCATGCATTGAATCGTGTATGATCATGGAGTCAGTTTATAATTGATTAAGAGAAATATTATTTTGGCCACATGGGCTCATCTCTGTGTACATTGCCTTGGCCTCTTCCTAGAGATAGATCCCCTACCCAGAGTTGTTAGTAAAAGGAATAAGGAAACTACCCTTGTAGTCAGAAACCACCCCTCCACCCCACTTGAATCCAAAGATGCATAAACCATCAATTTTTTTTTGAATCCCATGATAGTAGTATCCACAGAATCCAATGACCCCTTAGACAAAAAATATAGGACTGTTCTAGAGACACTCTATCATGTAGGGATCTCAAAGAGGGTGTGTTGCACCGGTTTTTTATACCGCTCACCAAATCGTCGAGGATGAATCTTATTATCATGATAATTGATCAACCATTGGACATAATCCCCTAAAACATGGACTTATTCATGGCCTTACAAATACACCGACAACCCTCACTCAAAATAATAGATCATTCCATTTTTCTAGGCCAAAAGAAATCGAGTTGTGAAACTATCTCTCCATAAATGAGGCACCAAGAAGATCTAGATAGAGGAAGGAAGCGAACTCGGCAAAGAAAATCCAAGAAGTCAAAGCCCATTCACCCTTAATGATGAGGTGATTCGAGTTATCCTCCATGTGTGTATTATAGCAGTGACATCTAGAGACTAAGTTGACACCCATCTTTTTCACATAATCATATGTGGGAACAATGTGGTTCATTATCCACTATACTAGAAAATTAAATTGTTTTGGGTCTCTATTTCAATAGACTGTTCTATTACAACTATCCCATTACCCCTGAGGTATCAATATAAATTATAAGTACTTTGATTAGAAGGTCCTAGAAATATCGATAGTGGAAACACATTTTCCTGATTCAGAATGTAAATAAATAATGTCAAACACCACATTTTGTTCTTCATCCAAATAATGATTTGATAAATAGAGGATGCATGTTGGACCCTATAAAATAAATTAGAGGAGTGGGACACCCCGAGAATCCAATCGTAGAGCCAAACTAGTCATCATTCAAGAGGAAGATATGTCCCTTTTCTTAAAATCCATCCGGAGTTTTGATGGACTTTATGGAAAATTGGGTAATTCAATTACCATAAAGGGGATTCATGGGCACTAACAGCATCCGCATACCCACCGCAATTACCAGAAAATATTTTTCCCCATAACTTTTTCTCTTCCATGTCCTGCCATGGATGATTTACAAGAATTCAGTGAATAATATCTTTTATGCTCTTGAAATTGATCTATCCATCATGTATTGGCCTTTCTAACCTACCCCATGAAGTCTAGTTATGTTTTTTATTAAGGAGATAATTACATATGAAGGTAGATTTTTTTTGCCAATTGAGGTAATGAACCCCTTGGGAACATTGATTTATAAGAGTGGATGGATTGGAATAGATTAAAGGACATAGTTGAGTAAGGTTATCTATTCCCTAAAGGATATGTAGTGGGTTTTTAATTCATCACATGACTCATTATCTTTTTCACTATACTATCTAACACCTAAATTGAATTTGGCCTAGGGAGAGAGGGGTTCCAAGGTAATCCAATAGAAATATACCTCTATCCTTTTCAAACTCATTGCATAGGGAGGTGAACTATCGATTATGATATCTTCTGGAAATATTGGGTCTAATCATAGATAATTTGATAAAATTTGAACTCTAATAGAAATATTCCTATAAGATTATGTTGATACCACCTAATGATCTTCTACTACTTTAATGAAGATAAAAGAATCATCAGAAAAAATTACTCTAGAATTCAATGGTTGATTCATTTTTCTATTGTAATGAAGTAAGTACCATATGGATAGTATTCTATTAAAAATCTTCTTAAGGTGGTTTTACATAAGAATAATGTTTGTCGATGATATGGGATATCATTATGTAATCCCATGAGACAACTTGAAAATGACAACTGTATTTCCCATGAAGGATTCATCCATCCAAAATGAGCTAAAGCATCTAAAAATATGATTTGTAGCCCCTGAAAAAAGTCTCATACCCATAATCACACTATTGATGAAACCCCATTCCATTATATCATTATCCATATTCATATCTACATTTAAATCCCTGTTTTATATGTTTCTTTTTTATTTGATATAAGCCATAATTTCTTGAGATAGAGTAATATTTCCCAATATTGATCGACTATTCACCACGCCATGTGACTGTAAGGAAATCAACCAAGGAATGTGCTTGAAAAAAATGTGAGTTTATGATACTTGACAAAATATTTTTTGGGAAATTACCCATACTTTTCAGTATGTAATCAAGAATCGATGACCGATCATTGATCTTTGGTAAAAGGAAAATATTCTTAGCACCATCCACCCATATGAGTTTTTTACCCTGAAAAAAATGCTGGATGGTCAAAATAATATCATCTTTACTCACATCCCATGACCACCTATATACTTTTTTATTATGATAATTTTAGTATGTCATTTGTGGTCCAGGAATTACATATCACTCAATTTCATTTGTTAATGTGATTTATTTACAAATATTAATTATATTATTTATGGTGATGATGATAGATTTTTTCATATTTATAATGTTATGATTTATGTAGTAATGTTTCGCATCAACGTGATAAATAATTTCGTATAAACTATGTGTTGCATTTACCACAATGTTATGATTTTTTGTTATTGTAAAATTTTTACATTCTATTATTTTTAAAATTATTCCCCCATTCTTTTTATGATGATCTCATGCTTATGAAAAGACATTATTGTTTTTCTCACCCATGTAATAATGATTCATGTCTCTCATTCCTTTGATACTATGTCTCCTTTTTTGTGGATGTTTACTATCCTATTTAATTGATGTATATCATGAAGTAATGAAAAATAATAAGGGGATAAAGAGGGGATTTTTAGGTAATATAATGATGAATTTGAATAATTATTTTTTGAAAAAAATTGATGTATAAACCAATTTTTTTATAAAAAAACTAAACAATTTGATTCTTGATTGTATTAATATTATGTTATTTAACATAAATAATTATGAAATTGTCTTATAATAAAAAATTTCCCCATATTCAATATCATTGATATAGTGTATTTAATTTTGGAATTATGACTAAAATACATTAATGAAACCCTTCTGATATGTATTTGTTTTTAGGGAAAAAACATGATTTCTGGTAATCTATAATACCTTTTGGCTTTCAAGAAATCAATATTAATTTTATAATACAAGTGGACGTGTCTTTGGAATAAATGTACCTAGTGGAAATTACTCCAAATGAGAATATTTGGTATTAAATTTATCGTCACATAGTGGATGAAAAAAATGGTTGTGTTTTATACCAAGATTAAAACTCTCAAGGTATATTATCAATGTACTCACAAGTTCAATAATAAATATTATTAACTATACATAACATATTTAATTAATCATAATAAAATATTGAAAAGTACTATTGTACATGCACGTAGAAGCATCATTTGGGAAAAATTTAAAACTTAAGGATATCATATATATATGAAAGTAGAATTTATTTGGACATGAGGATAAATTCTGTATTAAATATTTATTTACATATGCGTGATTAAAAAAATTCCATTTTAAAAAACAATGGGGGAAATTGGAAACAAGAAAAATAAACTCTGTGGGTGATAATGTGACGATTCATAATAGAATTACCAATAAAATGGGGGTGTAGTTATAAAATCATGGTGCTTTACACTTAGTTATATCAAGATATGAACAATTAACTGAACCATATGGAATTTCCCCATCCACATAAGAAATACAAAGATTCCATAAAGTATATGTAAAAAAACCAATAATGTCATGTGGGTATTATGATCTACATGTCCTGGAATTATGTTTGAACACAATATAAATGAATTTTTTTGTGATGAACTATTGTGATATAGAGAATGCTACTCTGCTGATATGTCATTTAAATGGAGAGGCTAATAAATGGTAGAAGTTGATAAATAATATATAGTTTAAGGATATAATGGGTCTAATGGATGGGGAATAAAGTAATAATTTGTTTATTAATAAGTATTCATTAAAAAAATTCAAATAAATATAGTTATGAAATTCATAGTGATTAAGAAAATAGGATGGTGAATCCATCAGGAATTATGTGGAAAATTTCAAAGCATTTTAAGACACTCTTCATGGTTTTGTATTCTAAATTGATATAAAAATAGTTATTTTATTTAGGGGTTTAAATCCACACCTCTTAGAGGCTCTAGATATAAGATACTTTAGGAGTTACAATGATATTGTTCTATGTGTGTTCAAATTTGAGATGCAGTTTGAAGAATGGTACCATAAACCAAAAGAGTGGAAAAGAATTTCCTGATAAGAGATGAAATTATGTTATATGAAAGTATATGAATCCACCCTCATGAGAAATATTTGTAGATAAGAAAAATAGTAATTTTTTGAAAATAACATGCAATTTCTTTAATTATGAGAGATAAGGCCACAAAACTCATGATTATTGAAGAGACTTGAAAAATCTGACCAATGTTATGGAGAAATGTAAGGCACCACCCAATTCACCAATCAGAGGTCACTTCATCAATTATGAGGAGAAATGGATCTATATGAGAAAGTGAACAAAAACAAATTTATTTCTGTGTAATTAGTGAGTATAATAACCAAAAGAATATCAAAGGAAATATTATTCCATGACTACCACTAAGGTTGAACCAAAAAATTAAATAATACAAGTTAAAAATCATATTCACATAGCAATATAAATTTCATTATTTGATTATAGTTATACGCATAAATTTATATCCTACAATTTTTTTAGAAATATTAAATCACAACACTGATACCCTGATGTAGAGAAAACCCTAGAAAATTTACTTTTTTTTTCATTGATTACCAAGTGTTGAAATAGTCTTGTATTAGAATCTTTGTTCATATTATTCAATAAAATATCATAATTCCTAATTTGGTGATATTTGATTCAATGCGGGTCATGGATTATATCTCATTACATTGATATTATATCATATTTCTAGAACATGTTATCTCTTTATATATTCCAAAACATACTATAATCCTTTAGAAATGTCAAGAATATCATGAATATTCACTGGAGAGTCATTCAATAGAGTGAATGATGATATAACATAAAGATTTATATGTCTCTAAAATTTATTTGTTATTTGAAACAAACATCCTTTAGGAAATTTCAATTTTGAGGGAACATAATGATATATTTGTTGAGGAGTTTCTCAAAATTATTCAATTATATGACGCAGAGTTATCAATTGATCTTATAACCGAAACCACACTTATCTCCAAAAAACCAAATAGGGTACCCTATTTTATTCTGGAGGATAATAATAAGTAATTTTGTGTTCATTGTGATAAAGGGTTTAGATACCCTATAACATCACCTTAGAGTGAGTTTGTGCTCTTTTTCAAGAAAAATGATGAAACAATGCTGTTGTGTATCGATTTATGGGAGCTCAATATCATTACCATTAAGAATAGTATACCCTTATAAGGATTTCTGACATGTGTCCTTAATCATTTTTTTAATTAAAAATTCACTTTTTTGGGTATCTGGGAACCATAAAAGGAGATCCATCAGTCCGCACATATCCCAAATCAAATTAAACCGCTACACAATAAATTCAAAATTTAAAAATTTCATATTCAAATTTCAAAATCCAAAAGTCAAAAGTACCACCAAATCCACATTAATCTATGATTTAACTGATGTGAACCCACCATCCATCATACACCATGAGTTTCAACCAATAGAACTGGTCACATTGCTTCCATCCACCATCAGTGACATCATTATCGTCGATCACACCATTAGAGAAGAAACCCATCGACGTCGTCCAGACCACTGTCAACGTCCCCATCACAACATTTCACCAGTGGCTGAAAAACACCTGAGACCTTCGTAACCACCATAAAATGACACCACCATGCTGATGCAAACCATAGACATTGAAGAAAGAAGGACATTTCAAGATCACTTCATGAAAATGAGAAAGGAATGAAAGATTAACCAAAAGAAACACTATCATGAACCACTGATGGCTTCCTTCATATCGAAGACATGGAAAATCAATCACAAAAAATATGAACAGAACCTTCACTAGGATGGTCTCAAGTAGATCGACTACCAAATAAACGGATTCAAAAAATAATCACTAAAAACCGAAACATACCATGAGAGAGGCACCATCGTCCGTCGAACCCAACCTCACAAAACCTTTTGGGAACAACTGATTCAGATCTGACATAGTATGAAGCAGACGGTCTTGAGGTCAGGGCAGAGATAAGGGTTTCCAAAGACTCTAAATGAATGCAACACGACAAGACTAAAATTAGAATCCCAAACCAATGTCGAGCCGAAATAGAACCACCTAATGAAATGATAACTATTTAACCCCTTAAACCAATACTATTGTGTTAACATGACTCCAAATCTGACCTGGAGAGGAGTGATAGAACGTGAGATCAAGGTAGGGTTATAGTATCCAAATTTTTCAATGGCGGCTGACTTCAGAATGACCAAATAATTCACCCTGAAATATGAACACCATGTAAGACACACCATAAAAAAGTCCAACATCGACTTAAATAATGGACCAAAGAGGAGGAAGGAGGCTGAAGGTGTCCAACGTGGAGAATAATACAAGAAAAGGATGTGGCACTCAGATTCGTCACCGACCCCAAGACTAGGATTTCATGGGAAAACCCTAGATAGGCTGGGCAGGATAGGGGGTACGTTGGGAGAGAAAGGTTCCATTTACACCACTTTCCAGTTGACATGTTTAATTATCATTGAAGATATTAGTACTTCAAAAAGGTGTGTATTCATTTTTATTGCATCATCCAAATGTGAAGTGGGACAATATTTGAAACAAACCCATTATTTCAAGGAATGTAATCTATGAGTTTATAATTATACCCATTGTATAAACAAATTCTTCTTTAATCATCATGGATTTGATGAGTATATTCTTCAGAGATAACCCTCAATATTTTTTTGAAGTATTCATTGGGGATATTATCATTTAATCCAAGTCCATGATGGAACATAAAATGACTATTTAGATAATGATAAATATATTAATATATGAGAAAATATATTTTGTACTTAGAATATCTGACTTTGGGATAAAAAAATCACATTCTTGGGGAACATGATCGAAAGAGATGGAATTAAGGTGGTCCCATTAAAGAAAAAATAAATTAAAGAGTCGAACATACAAAAAAATATATCAAATAATTCCATAATTTTTTTATTAATTGGGTACTCCCAATAATTTGGTATAAATTCATCATTTTTTTATCTCCCGCTAACTATGGTAACACTGAAATGGGTAAATTATATTTGGATAGAAGAATTTTAGGAATGTTTTATAGAGCATAATAATAGGATAATCATTACTCTTTTTATCACACTAAAATCAATTATATAATGAATTGTGATATATTGTGGATATTCAATGAATATAATGGGGGTGTACTCATGTAAAATGAAAAATTGATATCTAATGTCTCATGAATGTTAAAGATAAATGAGAAAAAATAATTGAATCATGATCCAGATTTAACATCTATGATCATGACATTGATAATTTAGTGGAAATAATTATACAGGGAGAAGTGTGATATATATATAAATTATATATTCCTATATTATGCATTCACATAGATGGCGTTTGTCCTGCATTGGGGAAGATGGTTAGTAAAAAAATCAAGTAATATGATTTCTCTAATCTATAATATCTTGAATAATTAAACAAGGTTAATTATGAAGTTATTAAAAAATAACAAGTTATGGTCATTGGGAAAATACCAAACATCATGGATATGCAAGGATAGTTCTATATGTAAATATTATAAGGAATAAATAACACCTTTATGTAATGATTTTAACACACATTTATCAATGACACGATCATGGAGTCTTAAATATATAATATGGATCTTTAAAATAAGCTGTAATCATTAAAGAAGGGAATATTTTTTAATTCCATATCCATGATGACGGTTTCATTAAATTTAGAACTAGAATTTGGATTTCCTCATCACTTGAGATAAGTAAATCGCTATTTTATAATGTGAATATCACATATTGGGCCATATATTCTATTACATCCATTTTTTATTATGATATTTGAGAGGAATTATAGTTATAAAACATGAACAATGACTTTTTTTACTACATATCAAATTTCATTGTTTGTCAACTTGTTAAATCATAGTGGCAGAAGATCATGGGGGTTACATATCCATTTTCCATGTCTTCCAAGAATGGGATAACATCACCATTGTCATTATCAATAGTCTCTAGAAGACATTTGGAATAATGAATGTTATATGGATTGTGTTGGATCTACTCACATTGATTTTCCACATCATAATTATTCTTGATTATTTATTTTTTAAAACAAATTTATTGGATATACATAATGGATGTTGTGAGTCTATGTGGGCAACTTCTTTTAATCATATTTGATTCTGATCCATGGTTCCCCTCTAAATTATAGAGAAATATTCAACATTATCTAAATGCTGAAATGAAATTTAGTATGGATTATCTCCCATAAACCATTAGCTACTCTAAAAAGAGAAATATGATACATAAGAACATACTGAGATCTTATTTATTGGAATTCAATCAAGTATTGGATCAACATGTCTCAGTAGTTGATTTATCTTACAACAAAATTTTCCACTCTAGTAATTGAATGGCTCTATATAAATTTCATATGGGAAGTGATTTAGAACTTCAATATAATGGGGTGAAGATAATTAATGGATCCTTCTTATACATGATATTTTGAATGAAATTATATTGAATTTTTAATCATTCAGAAATTATATAAATTGTACATAATGGAAGAAGAAGATCTGTGATGAAAATTGGTATAGGGAAAACCGTGTTTTATGTTTCAAGAAAAGTTTTTTATTAAATATCACTCTGGAAGGGATTCATGTATTTTTAATGGTATTTAATGATTTTACCTAGGTATATTTTCCTTTTTTGATCATTGAATGCATTTGATCAATGGATTATGAGCCATAAATTTTACCAAACACAGATAATGATCATTATTTGTTCCCCACATCTCTCTAGAGAATGTAAATGCCGAATCCTTCACGTATAAGGAATGGAATGGTGGTATAAATATGATATGACTACTCTTTGATGAGTAGCCAGTGTAGATATTAGAACACGGAGATACATTGCTACATAATATTTAAAATGATTTAATTGAAGTTTTATAATGGAACTATAAATATGAATAGGACACATGGGAGTATAAGAAACCAACGAAAAAAATTACCCTCATCTATTCTTAGTAGATAATGAGAATTGAAATTTCATACATGAAATTTATTAAGAGGGTGAATAATATAATGACACAAAATTTTAAAATAGAATTTTTTATGAATGAATATCTATTATATAATATTTTGTAGTACTATACACATACCTCACATAAAAAACAGTCATGTTTTTTTGTTAATGAAAATCATTACATTGGATAACATCTAAACTGGTGAAAATTATTTATAAAATAATATGATAAAAAATAAAAAATAAAAAATATAGAATATGGAATTTTGGATCATCGTAATTAGATAAAATCATTTCTCTCATAAAAAAACAATAGAAAAGAAACATGATATTGTAACCCCATTATATATTTTATAAAATGAAAATATATAACTGTGGGAGGAATATAATTTCAGAATAGTAATATGACAATTGGAATTTTAATATTATTGTTGTGAGTAGTAACTAGACGGTTAAAAACAGTAATGAGTCTGTTGTAATAGTAAATTTACCTTGATATAGTAAAAATCAATGAAATTGATATTTATCATGAGTAATTTCGGAATAAATAAATACATTAAACGAATGATAGATTAAAAACTCAACTAATTTGTAAAATGATTTTTAACAAACTGTATTTTACTACATATTGTAGAAATAATAATTTTTTCTTGTTAATATTTAAAATTACTTATTATAGAAATTCATTTTGATCAAATTAATACCAACTTTATAATCATAATATTTAAATTTTAAAAGGGTTAATTTTAAATAAATTACTGAAAAACAAAATTTTTTACATGTATAGTAAAAATACTACTTTTTAAATACCGAATGATTGATAAGATAGTAATGATGTGATAATTAAATTCTTATTGATAAAATTTTTATATACACCAAATTTTTATGATAATATTAGTATAATGATTAAAAAATAAACATAATTACCAACCCTACTATGTAATTTCTAATGTCTTAAAAATATAATGTGTCCCTTCAAATAACAATTGTTAATGATTCTACTTTCCCTTTGATTGAACTAATACATTCGTATTATGATGTGATTAACTATAACCAAAAAATGTTATTTTATTCAAATATATTACATTATTACATAAATGATTCTATTTAATGGTTCACCTTAGGTATTATAATTTATTCAATATTTTATCCAAAAAATACTTTTCTTCTTAAGTATAAAAAACTGCACAATCCCCCTAGGAATAATACCTACCTTAAAGATAGAAAAATAAAATATCGATAAAAATCATATCTCTAAATTAACTAATAACTATTAGGTATGATATATAGAAATAAATCTCCATGAGATCAATGTGTTATTTCCATATAAAAATGTAATATCATGAGTAAGGTATGTTTAATCAACATTTATTCTCATTTTTCCCATCTTGTTCAAATTTTATCTATTACATTCAAAAAAATCATTTGATTAATTTTGATGTATTTTAACAATATATTGTTGATGTTAACCTGCTATGATGACTTTATTTTTGACATATTTATATGAAAATATTCTCTTTCTTCCACATTTAATGTCCCATAAATTATAGATTTATCACTTATGATAAAAATTACATATCATTCCTTACCACCAGAATCATGTATGGAAGAAAAAACTTATATAATATAAATAAATAATTAATAAAATTTATTTTTGATACTATAATTATTTTAACTTATGTATAAATTTCCATGGACAAAATGGAAAAATCCAAAAAAGAAATGATATTTTAAAGAAAATGTGATACAAAAAAAATACACTATTTAAATTGAAAATTAATAAATATAATCTAATTATTATAATTCATAAATAGTAAAATATAGTCATAATTTATTTAATTTTATTTATTTAAATAAGATTGTGTTTATTATATTGGAGTTATAAATGTGATGAAATAAATCGGCATTTACAGTAAGGATACTGTCAAACCTAAATCTTTATTTCACTACTGGAAATATGACTTTTACCAATGGTTTTGGCCAAACTTTTAGTATAGTTTATTAATTTGGGCCTATACCAACGGTTTGGCCAAAACCGTTGGTATAGGTCACTTATATGGACATATACCAACGGTTTTGGAAAAATCATTGGTATAGGTCCATTATACAGGACCTATACCAACTGTTTTTTCCAAAACCGTTGGTATAGGTCCATTATGGAGACCCTATACCAACGGTTCTCAAAACCGTTGGTATAGGTCTATACCCACGGTTTTGACAACCGTCGGTATTGGTCCTTCGATTTTCTATAGACTCTTCTTACCGAGAACATTATATAAATCAAAATTTATAATAATTATGACAATACATATATATATTGATGAAATTATGTTCGCAAAAGTCATGTTAGGTTAGTGGTTAAGTCATTCAATTATAAACTAGAGGTCCTCGGATCAAATCCCACCGAATGTTTTTTTTGAAATACATATACCAACGGTTTTGAAAACCGTTGGTATCGATTTTCATATTACTTATACCAACGGTTTCAAAACTGTTGGTATAGACCTATTGTCACGGATTACATGGAAACGGTCCTCCAAACCGTTGGTATAGCCTATACCAACAGTTTGGAGGCCTATACCAACAGTTCCAAACCATTGGTATAGGGTATTTTTCAGTAGTGTTTTGGGTAATCTATTTTTTCACATCTATTTTATTATGGAAATATATATAACTTCATAACAATTTTTTTCAATATTATATCCCTTATAATTCATGTTTTTTATATATTATTAGCTTGTAAAATTTATTTTTAATCCATATACATTTATATTTTTAAAAAGAAATTATTTTTCCTAACCGTATCTTTCAGAATATTGAATTGATTCTTTTTAAAAAAAAGGCCTTTTATTCCAAAATATGACATCCCTACTCCATTATAAAGCACAATGGTTATTATTGTATGTAATCATTTTTTAATCTATTAAGAACCAACTTTCAAAAATACATTATCTTGAGTTTCGAGTAAATAGTTATTTTTATTATAATATTAGGTATCTATATAGTTAATAATTTTTTATAATTATTTCATAACTGATATACAATAAATATATACAATTAATTCTGTAACTTATAGTCACTATATATTTTTAAATAAATATTAATGTTTTAAAATGACTCACATTTTTCTTTCACGAATAATATTAATGATATTCAATTTGACATCCTTATTTTTCCTACCCATTTTAATCCCTAATAAATGATAATTTTAACATTCATGTTAACAAAAAAATCGTAGTATGGAACCTAAAAGTAAAAAATATTTCAGTTATGTAAAAATTTACAAAAACTGTAAAATAATTACCTTTATAAAATTATTCTTTGAGCATATGAAATGAATCATTTCTAGATTAAAACACACACTATTGTTTATCAAATAATGAATTAAGACTCAAAGAAAACAAGTATAAATCATTAATTTGGTGGAATAGAGTATCATATTCATATCCAATTTTAATCCCAAGTAAAAGTCAACTAGAACCATGTTATATACATAGGAGAAACCAAAATGGTTAACTTACTCTTTTTATCCTCTTAAGATAAGTAACAATACCATTTGTATTAGAGATATATAAAGGGCCTCACCATTCATGTAAGTTATATTAGGCTCATTCATCTTTATGAAATGTAATGGGGATCAACCCATCGTCTAAGATAAAATAGGCTTACTTATTTATCATATATAATTGTCATGTGACATATCATTAATAAAAAAATATACTTCCACCCTTTCATAATAATACTCTCGAAAAACTCTTTTGAATCTATAGGAAAAACACTTCAAAATATTTAGTTACCCACTCATTTTAAAACATAAATTAAATACTAAAATATATAAAATGAGGGTAAATGTGGTTTATTATTGAATAAAACAATTAATATTAAAATGTATTCCAACTATAAAATAACATTTATATTGGTGGGAAATTTAATTATCTTTTTATACATTAAAATAAAAAATTCCATTTATCTTTTGTAAAGAAACAAATAATATTCAATAAAATGATTTATTTTGAAACAGTTGAATGACATTAAAAAGAGACAAAACATTTACTTTGAAATTATTGTATTTCCATATAAATTAATTAATTTTTTATTTTTAAAAATATTGACATGGAAGTAAAGGTTATTTGGTAAGCATTAAAAGGGATTTTTTTATAAAACATAATACATCTTCTTGAACCTGAATCATCACGTATGTTATGTATCTAACTAAATAATTCAAATAAGACAATCATTGTTATGATGAATAAAAATTTCAGGTCTATTATTCTTTTTTATTTAATTTACTATGATTTTATATTCAATTACTTATTCATAAATGTTTATATCAGATTTTTGGATGATATTCGGCTCATATGTTCAAACTAGCTTCATTTGGTTGAATATGGCCAATGAGTTCCTTATTAAATCATATACATAATAATAATCATGGAATATTTATCTTTTTTATAAATTATTTATAATTTTAAAACCAATATTGAAAATTTTTTAAGAAAAATTAATCGTGTTTTAATCGTGGAGATGGTTGGTCGTATATATACATGAGTAATGATTCAATTTTTTCCATGATAATTATTAATAGAATGTATGTATTATTTTACCATTCTATTTTGATAATAATATTATATACCAAATTATATATCTTTAAATATACTTATATATATATCATTAATGTGAGATTGTGATAAAAAACCAATCATAATCCTTCATTGGGGTTGTAGTCCACACATATGCACTACAGACGTTACCATTTATAGTGAATGGAAATGTAAGAAATTGGATGAAGAATTATATTTTCAAATTGATAAATATGATCATTATATAATATATATATATATATATATATATATATATATTTAATCTATCATTATTGTAACAACCCATGTATTTATAGAAATGTTTTTTTGTGATTATTAGTATTTTTTATTTTAATAGTTATTCTATAAATAAATAATGTATTATATGGTTATATAAGAGAATAATTTTAAAATTATTTAATTTAAATTTAATGAAAATAATTTCATTATTTAATTCAATATATTTAAATTATCACTCTGTGAATTTTTTAGAATTTTTAGAAAACGTTTAATTTTTAATGAATAGTAAAAACACAACATTTTATTTTAAAAAAATTTATATTTTAGTTACAAAGATATATAATCAATTTAATTGGTTTTTGATATAGTTTAATTCTTTTTTAAATTATTCTAAGGCATTTTATTAGAGTAAAATTCACTAAGAAATTGGATATAAAAGCATTATAATCTTTTGAACATTTTTACTTTAAAAATGCATTTTCTAGTTATGTAAAAAAGATAAAATTTAATTTAAATTCAACTAATTATTTAAATTTAATTTCCAAAAGTTTACATACATGGTTGTAATTGATATTATTTTTTATGTCTAATAGAGACTACATAATTATTTGTGAATAGTAATTTTATTTTATTTTACCATGATTAAGGGTATGTCGGCTAATTAATGGATGAAATTATATTATATGTATTATAATGTTATCCTAATACTTTTCTTAATTTCATTGGATGATTTTGTTTCGAAAATATGCATCCATTGGACTATTATAGGAAAACATTGAGCCACATGGATGATTTTAAAACATTTATAGTGTTTTATTCAAAGAAAAACCATTTAAACAAGTTAATGAATTTTCTTAGCATGGGTGTATGTAAATATACATATTAAATGACTCTATGTGATTAATTTTTAAACCAATTTTTTTTTTATTTTTTTTATTTTTATTTATTTATAGTTTTTATATATGAAATAATAAACATTAATTCATGTACAACATTGTTCTAGTGCTAATGAAAGCATAAGAAAAGTAAATACAATGTTTTTAATTAATTATAGGAATTATTAAATGATATTTTTTTCCAATACGACATTTTATATAACAAAATAACAACTGTTATAATTTTTTATTCAAATTAGCGACATTTTGTACCCACAAGGATCACATTAGTCCCATTATTTTATTTAATATAAAATAATGAAAAAATCATCAAAAAATAATTTTTTATTTGTATAATATTATTATAATATGTTTTCCAGAAGTGATTTTTGAAAAAGAGTAGTCATTGGAAATAAAATAAAAATATATGTTTTATGAAATTTTATTTTTAATTTTTCGGCAATAAATAATTACATTAATGTCTTGAACAATTATGATGCAGTATTTCATGAATAAATCAATTAAATGAATTGAAAAATAAGAATATATATATATATCATATATTTTAAGAAAATTCATTAATTAAATATATGAATATGATAATAAAAAGATATAATAAAAAATTTATATTCTAATTTGAAAAAATGTTTTGATTTTTTTTTTCAAAAGTTATGAATCATTTTTAATTTGACAAAATATTCTTTCATAGATAAAGTATTTAGTTAAAGTATTAAAAAATAATAAAAATATTTAATTCGAACAAAAATAAAAGGATTATGTCCAAAAAATTATATAATATTCTTTTACCTTTTTAATTTTCTTAATCGTTACACTAAATTTATTATATTTTAATAATTTATGTAAATCATATGTTACCCCTCAACTCTATTTTAAAAGGAGGCTCCCTCCTTCACAAAATTTCATCACCATAATCCTTATATCGAGGATAACCTCAAAATATTTAGAATACCTCATCCCTTTTCAATTTATTAAGCTTATTTTCATAAAAATTTCCACATTCAAGAGACTCAAGGAGGTTCTCATGTAGTGATTTTCAAGAAGTAAGGTTTATTTTTCATTGTTATTTAATTATTTTTCACTTATACTTTATCCCCACCCCTCATAAAATGACTCATGAAAACTCCATTATCACATATATATTGGAGTTTTTTTCAATTTATGTTATATTCATTATAAAATCTTTCATCTTCTCCTATATTACATGAGTAATGAGATCATCATCTTTGGTTCTCTAATTAACCACCTTTATAGATGGTGTTTTTTTATTTCTTTTTTTTTTCAAAATTATGGGAATGATAAATTTCCATGTAAATGTTTATAATGTCTTAAATATATATATTTTATCACATATGGTTTAGTTTTTAATTTTTATAGGGAATTCAAATAATTAACCAACCTTTAATACCATGAAAAGAATGCACATGAAACAACAAAAATAACAACATATTGTAAATTAATTGGAAGAAAATGTTTTATGAAGATAATGTAATGTATTATAACATGGGTTTAGATTGATAATATAATAATAGTTATATTAAATGCATTATACAATATTTTTGAACTCATTTTAAGAATTTCCAACCTGATAAAAGAGACTTTACTTTTAAAATACTTTTAAATGTATCTTTTAATGAATTAAAAATGATTGTTCTCCTTTATAAATGGCATGAGTGGGTTTTACTACTTTCATGATGATTAAATAATGTGATTTTTCTATTATATGTTTTCATATTTATTTTTTTAAGAATAAGATTTCATTATTATGTGCATGATTTTTATATTTTAAAAGTGATTTGTTTTACAAAAATAAGTTATTTTTAAAATATGAATTTCTTTTTTTCAACTGTTAAAAGAGTTATAATGTTTTTTAGTCATGATATGTTCCATGTACATAGTTTATGTTTTTTATCTCATTATAGTTTAATATTTTATGTTTTTATAAACATTGTAGCTCAATATATGTTGGGTTGAGCCCATTATAGCTCAAGATATGACATGTGATCCCCATTACAGCTCTCCAATACATTGGGTACTACGTAAATGGAGGATGATTAGATGGTTAATATGTGTGTAAGGTTTAATGTATGATTTTTATGGTAAATATGTCCCAAGTCAATTTCATTATGAATATATTCAAGTTAATGTGTTTTTATGTAATGAATTTTATTGGTTTTTATGTTATCATTTGTCTAATGAATTCATTATCTATATATCATACTAAGATTTCTATGTTCATAACATGTATATAAATTTTTTTAAAATGGTTATATGGTTGGATATGATAAATTATGAATTCAAGAGGGATGTTATGAATATTTTTATCAATATAAATAATTCATGTTTTAATTAAAAGAGTATTATTTTCTGAAAAAATGGATTGTGAGTAGAAGTGTCTACTTTTTAATTTTTGAGTTGTTTGGTAATAGTTAGGTACTAATTCTATAAAACTAAAAACATGAAAAGATCCTAAATTTTAAATGATGTAAGTTATTAATAAAAATTAATGATTATAATTTTTTTTAAGACCATGTCATTATAGTTGGTATCAAAGGATGGTTTATATACCGTTAGGGGTTATAATGATATCATTTGAATGTTATAAATTATTTTTACTTCATGGTTGATTTTTAATGATATAACATTTAAATATTACCATGTTGTTTAATATAAGATATTTATATTAATTATGGTTTTCTTTAGAAGAAAAAAAGGAAAGCTGGAGTAGAGAGGCACCAAAATAATGATAACCTTATGAATATTCTACCTAGATTAATGGTAACGAAACCAAGAAGTTTCTGATAGTAATGGCTTATCTGACTCAGGAAATAAATGGTGGTGTAATCCATGAGATATAGGAACTGAATATACCAATGAAACTTGTAATTTCCGGAGAAATTTATGAGGCAACAACCTCTATCATTTAGTGGAATCACATAACTAGTGATAACCCAAAGATAGAGCAGTTCTCTACAAAAGATATTTTATGTCATGGAATATCTATGAATCTTAAGAGGTAATACTATCCATTTGTCGTTTTCAAGGCCAATCTAATCAACTTTTTTCTCTTGTTATGAATATGAGGGAAATATATGATCGGGAAAATATATAATGCGATGAATTTAAGAGTAATTTTTTGGAAAAAATTTTCATAATACTACTCGACTTTGAGTGGACACAAATTTTTTGGAAGCATATGAATCCAATTTCACAATATTTTGTAGGTAGATTCCAAATATTAATCGGAAATTAAATTGTAAAATTAATAGGTTTTACTACGATTCCAAACCATTTTTATGAAGAGCACTAGATTCAAGAGAATAAACAATCCTTGAGAAACTATTTTTTTTGATGTAAAAGTTGATAGGGAGTTTTTTGAAATGTTTTTTACATAGGATGTAAATAATAAAAACTATTCGGGATAATAGGATTTGGGGAATAATTCCTCAAAGACATCTAGAGGAAAGAAAATAATTTTCCCTTCTTGTGTGAAGTATGGTAAAAAGAATCTTGGAAAATGTCTTGTATTGTCACGAACTGTCCTCGGGACCTGTGCCGTGACTACCCCAAGCTCGCCTTCCATAGGCCAGGGGATGGCGACTAGCACCAAGGTGTAAATCCTGACCAAAAAGGGAAGGCATTGCCTTTATAAAGTAAACAAAAACCACAGAGTAAGCAAGCTGAAGTAAACACTAAGTAAACATGGTACAATAGTAAGTGAGGAAAGTAAATGAGCCAGAATACAAACCCAAACTGAAATTAAAGTACATCTAGAAAGAAAGTACAACAACTGAAAGTAAAGCAGAAACGTCGAGTCATCCACTAGAGTCCCACCTGATGGGTGGGTACAAATAGCCTGCTTAGCTCCTCAGGTCCAGCCGTTCGCTCCCTGTACGTCCCGCCCAGTGGTCCACCTCCAGGTACTGTCTTGCTCCACAAGCCTCAACCACGATCATCACTGATTGTCGTCTACATCCAACACAACGTAGTGCGGGCATAGCCCGTGCATGGGTGAGTATACTCTACTCAATAGGGACCCCAAGACCCCCGAAGGTCTCCCAGAATCCACAAATGATAATCCACGAGGGAGAGATACAAACACGAAGTAACATCTAACACTACTTAGGTATATTCCCATACATATACCTATGTCAACAATTCCAGTTTGGCTCCAACATTCGAGCCCAAGTTCGATCACGTCCACACAGGATAGTAAAACCCAATCCACATAGGAAAGCACAACCCAATCCACACAGGAAATAAAGTCTATCATATCGAAGATAATGATTGAAAGTCAAGACTCAGCTCACACATGTATACTACTTCGTAAGGAGATAGAGATGATCAGATGTATCCACTGATTCATCTAAGCTGGGACCCACGTAGGATACTAGACCAGCTAATCTGTCAGAACCACATAAGATACAAGACCAGCTACTCTGTCAGACCCACGTAGGATGCTACAATAGAGGTAAAATACTACCGGACCCATGTAGGATACAAGAATACTAGTACTGCCAGACCCACGTAGGATACAAGAATAGTAGTCATCGACGTCGAACCCACAGAGGATTTCAGTACGGTCTTCATCTCTAGCGAACCCACGGAGGATTTCAGTGCCATCGTCGTCGTTGCCGAACCCACGGAGGATTTCAGTGTGGTCGTCATCGTCATCGCAGTCACAACCAACTCTAGGGTTTCCGCACACATCATGCTCGATTCCGAAAGGTTCCGCTCCATGATCCAAGGGGGTCGATATATCAACTGACATGTAGTCCGGAGTTGATGTATCCCAAATTTCCGTCTCGACAATAGGAACTCAACGTGACAGACGGCGCGTCAATCGGACGCCCGGTCTGAGAGTTATTGGCTTTTTCGTTCTAGAGGCCCGGTTGATTTTTAAGTCAAAACCAACCCGACCTCACTCCAACTGCATCCAAACCTCGAGCGGAGTAAGGCAAAAGGTCCATCTCACTAAGGGGAATCCAAAAAAGTTGACGACACGTCAATCGGACGTCCAGAGCTCAAGTTATAAGCATTTCCGCTCCGAGGGACCGGTTGGTTTCATGTTCGAACCAACTTGGCCATACCCAAAGTTCTCCGAAACCTTGAGTGAAAAATATCGAAACCTCCATCTTGATCCAAGTATCGCATCGCACCTGACGGTGCGTCGATCAGAGGTCTGTAGCCCATGTTACGAGCATTTAAACGAACCTATCCGTTTTTAGGGGGTTTTAGGCCCGGACCGACCCGGCCCAAGCCCCCTGGGTCGGCCCGACCCGTGTCCGGGTCCGGCCCTTCGGACCGTGGCCCGGCCCGGCCCGGGCGGCCCGGCCCAGTGCGGCCGGTTGGCCTAGCGCGAGCGTGGATCGCATGGCCAGACAGCTCGGCGCTGGCCGAGCTGTCGCAGAAAAGGGGGGGGGGGCACACTGCCCCCATGTTTTGAAATGGCAACCCCCATGTGGCGGCCGCTCCTTTGCCAGTTAGGGGTTACTAACCCCAGACTCTTCTGAACGGTCGGACCGGCTTGCCACCGGTGCCGCTGCCGCGGGACCCCGAGGTCTCGCCCCTCCGAGGCGCGATGGCGTCACTCCCCTCCACCGCAACCCCGCTCCGGCCGTGGCCTCTTCTTGGTTCTTCGGCGTGGCGCGATGGCGTCATGCCCCTTCGCCATGGCTCGACTCCATTCGCGGTTTCGTTCGGCCTTAATGGCGCGGCGCAACAGCACCGCGCTTCTTCGCCACGTTTCTATTTGTTCCCGCGCGATGCAGTTGCACCGCGCTACCTTTGTTCGTGCCACAACAGGAACAACAACAAAGAGGGAGGAGGGTCGGCCGTGTTCGTGCGGTCCGACCTCCTCCCATTATATCAATAACAGGCTGCCCAAAAAATAAAATATCTTCGTCAAAGCAAGTGAAAATTTAATCCATTAAATTTTAACTCAAACCCCTACCTTGATGAAGTTGTCGAACGAGAATTGTTGCGGAAAAAGGAAGTCGCAGATGATGGCGTCGCGGAAGATGGCGTTGCGGATCGAGGCTCCATAAGCGTCGTCGGTGTTCGCCCGAAGAAGGATGCAGCACATCGTCGTTCTTCGAAGAAGGCATCTCTCACCGATTGCGGAGAGGGAAGATGACGATATGGCGATCTCCCCTTGCGGTGAGAGAGTTTTTCGTCATAGACTCGGCGTTCTTCGCGTTCTTCGACGAAGAAGATGAAGATCTCCAAGATGAGCTCTCCTCTCCTCAAATATCTCATCACAACGATTCAACAAATAATAAAATATGGCCTTGCCTTATTTTATTACTCATGCCAACCCTTTTCGAAATTTAAAAGATCACAATCAATTAATTGACTTAATTAATGAGCATTTAATAATCCAAAATTAATTTCGAGAGTTGAAATGTAATTTAAAAGAGGGTACGGGTGTGTTGCACAATTAAATGCATGTGGGAGGTTTTAAGGGATTTTAATGGGTGGGGCTCGTGTCGGCCCCACTTCACTAATATCCCACCTAGTAGAGTTAGGATGTAGTGGGTCCTACTCAAACCACCATGCCTAGGTTATCACTACTTAGAATAGAAAGTAAAAATTGTTACACAAATTTTTATTTCATTCGTTAGTTAACCCATTTTTTTAATAACCACACCCGAGAAAACTCAACTCCAAAAAAGTTGTTCCTAAGAAATTTCCAGCGATGCGGTTTCATCGGTGCCCTTGGATTTCGATTCAGAGCACTGGTTCAAAAGTTAGGAAAACTCACTCATTCGTTCACTGAATGTACCCGAGCTAAACTTCAGAATTTGATTCTGGGCAAACCGAGCCTCGGAATCAGGTGCCGTCAGAAACTGCGTACTCGTAAAATACCAAAGAAAATTAATAAAAAATATCCTTTGAAATTTAACTGTCTTTACATTACTCCCACCTCATGGATTTATGTCCCCGTAAAGATACATCACAAACTAGGGAAACAAATGAGGGTACTGAGCACGCATCTGAACCTCCCCCTACCAATTGCTCTCCTGGAGGTTCCCATGCTTCCATCTGATGCGCACTAGAGGAATCGAACGCCCACATAGGACCCGATCCTGTTGATCCTTGATCTCCATCGGGACCACTACAATAGTCGCCCCATCGTCAATGTCCAACTCCCCATGGTCGATGATATGCGTCGGGTCGTGCACGGACCTCCTCAGTTGAGATACCTGAAAGATGTCGTGCACCCGGTGCAACTGAGGTGGTAGATCCATGCGATAAGCCACCTCTCCTATCCCGATGAGAACCTGGAATGGTCCGATGAAGCATGGAGATAACTTGTCGTCTCAGCCAAATATCTGTAATCCACGTCGAGGTGAGACCCGCAAGTAGACGTGGTTTCCATCCTCGAACTCTAGTGGTCTCCGCCTCCTATCAGCATAAGACTTCTGGGGGCACTGAGCTGTCCTCATCCACTCCTGGATGAACTGGACCATCTCTGTCGTGGCCTGGACCATCTCTGGTCCCACAAGTGCTGACTCCCCAGGGTCTGTCCAGCCCAGAGGTGATCTGCAAGGTCGGTCGTACAATGCCTTGTATGGTTCCATCCCGATGGTGGAGTGGTAGCTTTTGTTGTACGTGAACTCCACCAAGGATAGGTGGTCCTCCTAGCTGCGACCAAAGTCGGGGACACAATCACGGAGCATGTCCTCGAGAGTCTGAATGGTCCTCTCCGTCTGACCATCCATATGTGGGTGAAAGGAGGTGCACAGACGTATCTGTGTCCCGAATGCCACCTGCAACCCCTTCCAAAGCCGGGAAGTAAAGCGAGCATCTCGATCAGAGACGATAGATGATGTCACACCATGAATCCGCACGATCTCCTGAAAATAGAGGCATCCCAAGATCTCCATTAAGCCCTGCTCTCTGATGGGTAAGAAGTGGGTCGACTTGGTGAGTCGGTCGACAATCACCCAAATGGAGTTATGACATTTGGAAGTACATGGAAGTCTAGTCACGAAATCCATAGATATCCCATCCCACTTCCACTCCGGGACCTCCAAGGGCTGCACAAAGCTTGCTGGTACCTGGTGCTCCACCTACTGGCAGGTGAGGCATCGTGAAACGATCTATGCTACATCCTTCTTAATACCCGACCACCACTGTTTTCATCTGAGATCCTGGTACATCTTCGCCACTCCTGGATGTACTGCTAAAGGGGAAGTGTGAAAATCTCTCAGCACCTCCTCCTGCAAAGCAGCTGGTACCATGGTACGTCCTCTAAAAAGGATGACGTGCTCTCCTCCCACGGAGATTCCATCTGGTGCCTGTCCTGAGGATATTTGTGCATGCCGCGTCTCACAATAAACATCCCCACGCTATGCCTCTCTGACCTACATAAGAAGTGGAGGAGTGACTGTGACTGACTGAAGAAAGGTTGTTCCATCTCTATCCATGAAGGATATATGCAAAGTGGCTAGCTGCTCTGTTGCCTCCCCAATTAGCTGAATGCTCGTCCTCCTGCTGAGAGCATCGGCTACTACGTTCGCCTTTCCAGGAGTATATACTATCTCAAAGTCATAGTCTTGGAGGAACTCGAGCCATCGCCACTATCTCAAATTCAGTTCCTTCTGCGAGAAGATGTACCTGAGACTCTTGTGGTCAGAGTAGACTGTAAAGCGCTCGCCCATCAGATAGTGTCGCCGAATCATCAGAGCGAAGACCACTGCTGCTAACTCCAGGTCATGGGTAGCGTAGTTTTGCTCATGCTGCCTCAACTGACATGATCCCAAGGTGATCACTACCCACTCCTACATCATGACACATTCGAGTCTGGTCCCTGATGCATCATAGTAGACTACGTATCCTACTCCCTCCTCCGGTAGCCTCAAGATAGGAGTGCTGGTCAACCTCTGTCTTAGCTTCTAGAAGCTCTGCTGACATCTTTCTGACCACACGAAGGGTTTCCACTTCTTTTTCAAAGCTGAGAGAAGTGCTGAAACTCTGGATAAGTCTGACGCGAATCACCGGTAGTACCCAGATAGACCCAAGAAACTCCGCACCTCTGTCATGCACCTGGGTGGCTCCCAAGATAGCACTACCTCGATCTTCATAGGGTCCACTGCCACTCCCACCTCAGAGATGAAGTGTCCCAAGAAGTGGACCTCACGTAACTAGAACTGACACTTCGAGAGCTTACCATAAATCAGGTGCTCTCGGAGTGTGTCCATTACAACCTGCAAGTGGTAGGCGTACTCCTCCTCAGTGGTCGAGTATATCAATATGTCGTCAATGAAGACCACTAAAAATCGATCGAGGTATGGCTGAAAGATCATGTTCATGAGACTCATGAACACCTCTGGAGAATTGGTTACGCTGAATGGAATAACCAAGATCTCATTGTGGCCATACCGAAATCTGAAGTCCGTCTTCTGCATGTCCTCATCTCGAACTCTGAGCTGATGATAGACTGACATGAGGTCTATCTTCGAGAACCACCGTGCACCCTTGATCTGATCGAAGAGGTCATATATCCTTGGTAGCGGATACTTGTTCCTCATGGTCACCTAGTTTAGGAGAAAATAGCCGACACACAGTCGCAAGATCCCGTCCGCCTTCTTGGCGAACCGAATCGGGGAAGCCACGGGTGAAACACTAGGTCGGATGAATCCCTCTCCCTGCAAGTCCTCCAGATATACCTGTAGCACTCGAAGCTCAGCGGGATCCATCCGATATGCTGGAGTGGATATTGGGGTTGTCCCAGGGTATAGGTCAACATAGAAGTCTTCCTCTCTGCGAGGAGGTAGTCCTGGAACGTCTTCAGGAAAAATGTCCGCATACTGATCCAACACTATAAGAAAACTCGGACTCCGTACGTCAAATGCTCCTAGGATGAGGCTAGCCAACTGATGAGTTATGGGCTGTCCTCTCCTCTGCGCGAGTCCATCCTGTGCTGTAAAAGCTCCCTTCTCACCGGTGAAGGTGAACCTGCTCCCATTGGTGCGAACACACCGCACCTTGCGCCTAATATAGTCAATCTGAGTATGGACTATAGATAACCAATCCATGCCCAAGATGACATCGTAAGGCCTCGACGCCGCTACAAGAAGATCCCAGCCGAATCTCTCGCCTCCTAGAGTAAGCTCACACTGCCGGCACCTGTGCGTAATCGTCATGTCTTCTCCATTAGAAGTCTCTAGATGTAAGGATCGAGCCAACGGCTCCGTCGGAATCTCCGAGCTCCGAACAAGGGTAGAAGCAATAAAATATTGACTCTCTCTTGTGTCTATAAGAACTGCAGAGAGTTTTGAGCAGACATAGATAGTACCTTGAGTCATCTCTGGTACGTCGTGGTCGTAGGCCACCACTGCCTGAAGCTGAGCCTACCTCTGCCCGCCAGCTCCCTGTGGTCGGGGTGGACCTCCTGGTGGTGGTGGTGGTAAAGCCTCAAAGTGTCTCCCACCACTTACTGCTCGGCCAGCTCCCCTGCCTCATCAGCCTGCTCTCTGCGGACCACCACGGTCGACCCTCTGCCTCTGCCTAGGTGGACCCTCAACCGTCTGTTTCTCCTCTACACGGCGGGTCGGACAGTCACGAGCCATGTGGCCCAGCCCACCGCACGCGTAGCACTGTCTGCTCCTCAGAAGGATGGCTCTGCGCCGTGTGCCCCGCACCTCTGAGCCAGTGTCTTATGGTCGTCTGCCTGATTGTATGGTCTTCTTGGACCCGTTTGACGTCTGTCGACTAACAGCCGCATATGACTCTGCTACGTGACGCCCTGCGGTAGGTCTCGCTACTGGTGTAGGCTCAATAAGAAATCTCTCTATGAGAATGGCTCGCTCCAGTACTCCTGGTTGTGTCGAAATGCTGAGGGAGATCATCGATGCCCTGATCTCATGCCTCAGTCCCTACTCGAAGGTCCTGTCCAGGAAGAATGGGTCTCGTACCATGTCTGTCGTATAGGGCGAGAGATCGGTAAATCTTGCCGAGTACTGGGCGACCGTCAAGCTGGCCTACCGCAGTTGTAGTAGCTCCTGGATGCGCACCACACTGAGGGTGGATGGGACGAACTCCGAGCAGAAGAGACTCTCAAAGTCCGTCCAGAGGAGAGATGCATCATCGTGCACTTGGAGCATCAAGCTCCACCATCAGCCTACTTCCGCGTGCAGCAGGCTCGATGCAAGGATCACCATGAGGTCAGTTGGTGTCCCCACTAACCGGAAATCTCGAACTACATCCACCAGCCAATCCTTGGCTGCCTGAGGGTCCATCTCCCCATAGAACCTGGGTGGTCTCTGACGCTGAAACACGTGCAGTGCACTAAGGCGACGTGCACTCTCAGCGGCTGGGGCTGGTGGCATCAGTGGCTCGGCGGGTAGAGGTACCGCCGGTGCCTTCGATGTAAAAGGGCACTGCCTCGAGGCCTCGTCGCTCGGTGGGCTGTCGTCTCGCACAAAGCTCTGAACCCTAAATGGATGCCGTCGTGGGGCCATCCAGAAAAGAAATAGGTGTGCCACGACAAAACAATATACTTGGTGAGCTGACACAATGTAATCACAAAGAAATTTTTTGAAACACAAATACAATCAATGTTTTCATGCACTGAATCAGAAATCAGAAGTCAGGGTCCTGGTGTACGGATACGTCGGCCGCCGCACCAACACTGGACTCCCTGGACTGATAAACACACTCAATACCCTTAACACTATTGCTTCACATAGAAGGAAGATAAGAGTCCTGATTTCTGCGGTAGAACCGAACTCCTCTGATACCAATTTGTCACGACCCGTCCTCAGGACCCGTGCCGTGACTACCCCAAGCCCGCCTTCCATAGGCCAGGGTGTGGCGACTAGCACCAAGGAGTAAATACCGACAAAAGGGGAAGGAATTGCCTTTATTAAATAAACAAACACCACATAGTAAGCAAGCTGAAGTAAACACTAAGTAAACAGGGTACAATAGTAAGTGCGGAAAGTAAATGGGCTAGAATACAAACCCAAACTGAAAGTAAAGTACAACTGGAAAGAAAGTACAACAACTGAAAGTAAAGAAGCAACGTCGAGCCATCCACTAGAGTCCCACCTGAAGGGTGGGTATAGATATCCTCCTTAGCTCCTCAGGTCCAGCCGTCTGCTCCGTGTACGTCCCGCCCAGTGGTCCACCTTCAGGTACCGTCTTGATCCACAAGCCTCAACCACGATCAGCGCTGTCTGTCGTCTGCATCCAACACAACGTAGTGTGGGCATAGCCCGTGTAGGGGTGAGTATACGCAACTCAGTAGGGACCCCGATACCCCTGAAGGTCTCCCAGAATCCACAAAGGATAGATACAAACATGAAGTAACATCCAACACTACTTAGGTATATTCCCATACATATACCTAAGTCATCAATTCCATTTTGGCTCCAACATCTGACCCCGAGTTCGATCACGTCCACACAGGATAGTACAACCCAATCCACACAGGAAAGCACAACCCAATCCACACAGGAAAGCAAGTCAGTCATATCGAAGATAATGATTGAAAGTCAAGACTCATATAACACAGGTATACTTCTTCGTAAGGAGATAGAGATGATCAGATGTAGCCACTGATTCATCTAAGATGGGACCCATATAGGATACTAGACCAGCTAAGCTGTCGGTCCCACGTAGGATACAAGACCAGCTACTCTGTCAGACCCACGTAGGATGCTACAACAGAGGTCAAATACTACCAGACCCACGTAGGATACAAGAATAGTAGTCATCACCGTCGAACCCACAGATAATTTTAGTACGATCTTCTTCACTGCAGAACCCATGGAAGATTTCAGTGTAGTCATCATCACTGCCGAACCCATGGAGGATTTCAGTGCAGTCTTCATCATCGTCGTAGTCACAGCCAGCACTAGGGTTTCCGCACACAGCATGCTCGATTCCGGGAGGGTCCGCTCCACGAACCAAGGGGGTCGATACATCAACGGACACGTAGTCCAGAGTTTATGTATCCAAAAGTTCCGCCTCGACATAATGAACTCAACGTGACAGACGACGTGTCAATCAGACGCTCGGTCTGAGAGTTATTGGCTTTTTCGTTCCAGGGGCCCGGTTGGTTTTTAAGTCAAAACTAACCCAACTGCACTCTAACTACGTCCAAACCTTGAACGGAGTAATCCAAAAGTTCTGTCTCACTAATAGAAATCCAAAAAAGTCGTCATCACGTCAATCAGACGTCCGAAGCTCAAGTTATAAGCATTTCCGCTCCGAGGTCCCGGTTGGTTTTGTGTTCGAACCAACCTGGTCGTAACCAAAGTTCTCCGAAACCTTGAGTGCAATATACCAAAATGACTGTATCGATCTGAGGATTGCATCGAAACTAATGGTGTGTCAATCGGAGGTGCATACCCCAAGTTACGGGAATTTAAACGAACCTGTCCGTTTTTAGGGGGTTTTGGGCCTGGACCGACACGGCCCAAGACCCCCTGGGTCGGCCCGAACGGGGTCGACCCACCCCGAGTCCAGGTCCGGCCCCTCAGGGTGTGGCCCGACCCGGTGGGTGTAACACGGCCCGACCGGCGTGGCCCCGCCCGGCCGGCGAGGCCCGGCCTGGTGCGGCCGGTCCGGCCTGGGCGGCCGATTGGCCTGGCGCGGGCACGACCCGCGTGGCCAGACAGCTCGGCGCTGGCCGAGATGTCACGGAAAAAGGGGGGGGGGGAATGATGCCCCCCTGTTTTGAAACGGAGACCCCCACATGGGGGCTGCTCCTTTTCCAGTCGGGGGTTATGACCCCAGGCCTACTCCGAACGGTCGGTGCCGCCGCCGCGGGACCACGCAGTCCCTCCGCTCCGAGGCGCCGACGGCCGGCAGTTCCACCCGCCGCGGCCTTGGTCTGACCGGCGCGACCTGATGGTGTCGCGCCCCTCTACCGCAGGCCCGCTCCGACTACGGCCTCTTCGTGGTTCTCCGGCACGGCGCGACGGCGCTGTGGCCCTTCGCCGCGGACCGACTCCTACTGCGGTTTCATTTGGACTCAATGGCACGGCGAGACGACGTCATGCTTCTTTGACGTGTTTATCCTTGTTCCCGCCCAGTGCCATTGCACCGCGCTGCCTTTGTTCGTGCCGCAACAAGATCAATAACAAAGAGGGAGGAGGGTCGGCCGTGTTCGTGTGGTCCGACCCCCTCCCGTTATAATGATAATAGGCGGCCCAAAAAATAAAATATATTCGTCAAAGCAAGCGCAAATTTAATCCATTAAAATTGAACTCAAACTCCTACCTTGATGAAGTTGTCGAACTAGAATCTTTGCGGAAAAAGGACACCGTGGAAGACAGCATTGCGGAAGATGGCGTCGCAGATCACGGCTCCGTAAGCGTTGTCGGCGTTCGCCCGAAGAAGGATGCGGCGCATCGTCATTCTTCAATGAAGCCGTCTATCACGGGCTGCGGAGAGGGAAGATGACGGTACGATGATCTCCCATTGCGGTGATGGATTTATTCATCGTAGACTCGGCGTTCTTCGCGTTCTTTGACGAGGAAGAAGAAGATCTCCAATATGAGCTCTCTTCTCCCCAAATATCTCATCACAACGATTCAACAAATAATAAAATAAGGCCTCGCCTTATTTTATTACTCATGCCAACCCTTTTCGAAATTCAAAAGATCACAATCAATTAATTGACTTAATTGATGAGTGTTTAATAATCCAAATATAATTTCGAGAGTTGACATGTCATTAAAAAGATGGTGCGGGTGTGTTACACAATTAAATGCACGTGGAAGGTTTTAAGGGATTTGAAGGGGTGGGGCTCGTGTGGGCCCCACTTCACTAATATCCTACCTTGTGGAGTTAGGATGTAGTGGGTCCCACTCCAACCACCATTCCTGGGTTTTCACTACTCAGAATAGAAAATAAAAAATGTTACACAAATTTTTATTTCATTCCTTAGTTAATCCATTTTTTTAATAACCACACCCGAGCAAACACAACTCCAGAAAAGTTGTTCCTACACAATTACCGGCGTTTCAGTTTCATCGGTGCCCTCAGATTTTGTTTCTGAGCACCAGTTCAAAAGTTAGGAAAACCCGCTCGTTCGTTCACTGAACGTACCCGAGCTAAACTTTGGAATTTGATTCCGGGCACACCAGGCCTCAAAATCAGGTGCCGTCAGAAACTGTGAACTCGTAAAATAACAAAGAAAATTAAGAAAAAATTTCCTTTGAAACATACGGGTCTTTACATGTAAATTTTGGGAAATGCTACCAGTGTGGAAATATTGAGAAAATTCCTCATGAATGCATGTAAAATCCTCTGAGATTCAATGAGAAGACGATGGTGAGATGCATTAACTATAAGGAATTGGGTTGTTTGGATAATGTGTGTTTAAATTTAATCACTAAGGAAGAGAATAAACATGATTATAAGTAAAAGGGATTGGAATAATCCTCTAAAATGACTTCATTAGATTTTGAGATATCAAATGATGTTATTAAAAGAGGTTTGTTGACAAATTTTCATGATTATCTAGCTGGCATACAATGTTTACTCAAAAAGGGGTAAAATTAAGCTGGGTAATGGAATATGATGATTGTTTTCATGAATTAAAAAGAAGATTGGAGAATTCTTTTGTTATGAACCTACCTTACAGAATAGGTGAAATTTTCACTATAGTGATGCTTCATTAAAGGTACTTGGTTGTGTTATAATGTAGAATGATGAGGTAATTTATTATTATTAACATAAGTTAAAACCTCATGGGTTAAATTACCATACACATGATTTGTAATTAGGAACTCCTTTTTTCATTAAATGTTTGTTGTATGATTTTATAGGTTAAAATGTTAAATGTATACTAACTATAAAATTATTAAGTATATATTTACATAGAAGCAATTGAACATGAGATAGGGAATATTGATGAAACAAATTATGGATTATGATATCCTGATCCATTTCCTTCTTAAAAAAGAAACCTGATTTGTCGATGTTGTCAGATAGAAAAATAATGTTACATTAACCATGAAAAATTTGGAACATGACCCCTTGTTGAATTATTTTAAAAACTTTGCCTTGGAAGTTGTTTATATATGAAATAAATCTATTTGTATCATGTGTTAATGCAATCATCTCTAGAATATAGAATAATGAAAGCTCAAAAAGAAGACCGTGAGTTGTAGAAAATGGTAGAATTGGTTAAAAATGGTATGTTGATTAATTTAATATTGATAAATATAATTTTTTCTAGGTTTGGGAAGAGATTATGGGTTCATTTAGACTCCAATCAAAAGAAATAATTGTTATGTGAAGCTTATAGTTCTCTAATTTCTATTCAACATGGCAGCACTATGATTACGGTGGTATTGTAATGTATTACATGTGGGATGAAATGAAAAGGGATGTTTCATATTTTACAATGAAAATTCATACATGTGAATAGGTTAAAGGAGAGCTATAGTTACCAAATATGTTGCTTTAGCCTTTGTGAGTACTTTAGTGGAAATGGGAAAATATATCCATGGACTTCTTGGTGGGAAAATAAAAAGACATCTATTGGTAAACAAAAATCTGGGGTTTTATAGGATTGTTTGAATAAATTGGATTATTTTATTCCTATCCGATATACATTGTCTTTAGAGCACCTTTCTTGACTATACGTCAAATATATTTTCAGGTTTCAAGAAGTTCCCCTCTCTCCATTATATTAGATCATGATCCCAGGATCACATATAACTTTTAGAAAGGCCTTAAAAGTATTTAGGAAAAGAATTAAATTTCATCCCAACTTTTTATAAACATTCGGATAGGTGGTTAGAAAAAAAATTAGACATTTGAGGACATAATAATATCTTGTTGAAATGATTACTATGGACTTTGGGATCAACATCTTTCATTAATTTAGATTAATTATAATAAAAGTTTACATTATTGTATATAAATGAATCTTTTGAGGAATTATAAAGAAAGGGGATTTAGACTATATAATTTTTGGTTAATTTTGTAGAATGAAAGTTTATGGGAAATGAATTTGTAAATGAAATCGATAAAAAGTTCATATGATTTAGCAACAAATGTGGATAGAACAGAACAGGAAAAAAAATCATGCAGATAACTGAAAAAATAAACTATTATTAGATGTAGGTGCCCATGTTTTCCATAAAATACCTCCTTGAAAATTCATTATGATTTTTGTTAAAAAACTCAATTCATGTTCATGATCCATTAGTCTTTTTGAAATCATATAGAAGTTGGACCCATTACCGACCAAATAGTTTTTAATTCGATTTTATCTATGGTACACAATGTTTTTCCTGTTTAAATAACAAGAATGTATGTACCTCTCTTATTTTGTGCCCAGAAATAGTTCATCTATAAGAGAACCTTTCTTATGATGTGAAACCAATTCATATCCCTGATCAAAGGGAGAATGTTTTTCGGAACAAGTCAATTCTCTATGTTACGGTTTTGTGGAGAAAGCACATGGTAGAAGATTCAATGTGGGAATCTGAAAATTATATGGGAGAAAAGTGGTATCTTTTGTATTTAAGAAAATAATTATTGTGAGGACAGAATTTTAAAAGGGTGGGGGGAGAATTTGACAACCCATTTCTTTATAATAGTTTTTTTTAATTATTAGCATTTTTGATTTAAATTGTAACTCTTTAAATAAATAAATTATTTTATCGTTATTTTTTCAAAATAATAATTTTAAAATTATAGAATTTTAATTTGACAAAACTAATTTCATTTTTTAGTTATACATATTGAAATTATATTTTTATGATTTTTTGTGAATTTTGTGAAATAATTAAAATTTTATCATATAGTAAAAAACACTGGATTTTATTTCAAAAAAAAATTTTCGTTTTAATTTATAAAGAAATATTATCATCATAAGTTGTTTTCATGTATAATTAAATCATGTTTTCATCATTTAATCCTATGTAGGTAACTAGAATCAATTTCACATTGAAATTGGATATAAAAACATTATGAAATTTTGACTATTTTTGCATTAAATACTCTTCTTCTCAATCTATATCTGAGACAAATTTTGTATTAAATTTAACTAATTATGTTAATAAAATTTTGAAAAAATTACATAAATGGTTTTAATTGATATTAAATTTTTTTTCTAATATTATGACCATAATTTTGGGTGAATAGTAACTATAGTGTCTTTTTTCACAATTAAGGGTAAAATGAGTAATTTAGCGTTAAAATAATATTATAAGTATTATAAAATTAACCTACCAGTTTTAATAATTTAATTGGATGATTATTTTTCTATAAAAAAAATCCATTGAAATTTTTTGGACAATAATGACCAACATTGATGATTTTCATGCATTTATAGTATTTTATTCAAAGAAAATCTAATTTTAAAAATTAATGAATTTTCTTTATCATGCATTTAAGTAAATATATATATTGATTATTGCAATTGATTATTTAGGAACCAATGTGATTTATTTTCAGGACATTAATTTATTTTTAATTTTTATATATGAAATAAGTAACATTAATGCATGTGAAACTTGGATCCAGTTCTTGTGCATGTATAAGATAAATAAATAAAATTTTTTATTATAAAATTATGAATTATTAGATTAGAAAAATTTTAGATAAAACTTATTATATAATAAAATAATGACATTTATCATATTTTTCTTCTAAATAGAGAAATTGTGGACCCAAAAGTATCACATTAATCACTTTATATTATTTTATTGAAAATAAAGAAAAAATATTCCGTTTATAATATTCAATTAGTATAATATTATTATATGAGGTTTCAAGAAGAATTCTTCTAACTAGATAAGTATTCGATAATAGAATGAAATTATATTTTTCATGAATTTTTTGTATTTTTAAGGATTAAACAATTACCTTAACGACTTGAATAATTATGATTCAATAATTATTTGATTAATGAATAAATAAATTTAACTCTACAAAAAGAAATAAATTAAATAATAAATTGATATTTTTAGCTAATTTAATAATTAACTGGATTAACTAATTAATTATAATATATAATATAAATTATATATTCTAATTTTATGCCTTTTTTATATTTTTATCTCAAAATTTAAGAATTTTGTTTACTTTAAAAAAATCAATTTTCTTGATTATAATATTTAATAATCAATTTTTTTTAAAAAAACATAAAAAATTTAATTATTTGGTTGAAAATGTGATATAATGTGATTCTAATCTATTTTTAACTCTTAATCTTTATAATAAATGTTTTAAATTTTTTTATAATTTCTGTAATTCCTATTTTACTCTTCCCCACAATTATAAAAGGAGGCTCATTCCATTACAAATGTTCATCATATTAAGACTATTTTTTTCTGTTAAACTCTTCCTAATTCCCACATAATAATCCCTTTCCACATTCTAGGGCTCCTAGTTTCGCTAAAATATCACTTCTAAGAGCCTTAAAGATATTCTCAAGTAATAATTTTATAGAAGAATGATTCCCTTTTCTTTTATTATAAATTCATTGGTTAATTATACATTATCCCCGCCTCTCCTCCAATGTTTCATGAAAAATATAGTAGAAAATATATACTAGAAATATTTTTTTGATAATGGTATATGAATCATAAAATATCTCATACTCTCGTTTATTTCATAAATAACGAAATTGATGTCCACGGTGCGTTAATTCATCACCTAAGTGGATGATGGTTTTTCGTTTCTTTTTCTTGAAATAATGGAAATGTTAAATTAACATTTAAATGGTTAAAATGAACTATATATATAGATTTTATCTCCTCTACTTTATAATTTCAATTTTTCAAGGAATGCCATTAAAAAACTGACTGTGGAAACCATGAAAAGATCAAACCTGAAACTAAAAAGATAATAACATATTATTAATAAATTCTGGGAAAATTTCATAAGAAGATAATGTAAATTACTAAAACAAATTTCAGTTTTTAATTTAATAATAACTCTATTGAAACCATTATATATTAGTTTTTAAAAAAATTTATGGAATTTAAACCCAAGTAAATTGTCATTCCTTATAAAATCATTTAAAACGTATCTTATACAATATTCAAAAAAATTATTCTCTACTTTTTATTTATTAAGTGGTTTATTTTAATTTCAGAATTATATATTAATATGTTGTTTCTGTTGTATATTTTAGAGTTATTTTTTAAGAATATTATTACATTAATATGTGAATGTTTTTTATATTTTTAAAGTGATTTGTTTTATGAAAAAAGGTATTTTAAAAAATCTGAATGTGTTTTCAAGGTTAAAATGAGTTCACAAGTGTTTTATTCATGATATATTCCTTTTAAATAGTTTATGTTAGTTTTAACCCATTATATCTTAGGATATTTTATTATGATCTCCATTATAACTGAATATGGAATGATTTGTGCCCATTATCGCTCAAAATATGACCGGTGGGCCCTATTATTGCTCACCATTACATTGGGTACACCATATACAGAAATTTACTAAATGTTTATTCCATTTATAAGGGTAAATGTAAGGGAGATTTGTAAAATATGTCCCCCGTAATCTTCATGATGATTTTATGTATGTTAATGTGTTTTTATGTAATGGGTTTTATTGGTTTTTATGTTATCACTTGAATAATGATTTCTTTTTTATAATTCTTAATGGGATTTTGGTGGTCATCCCAAGATTTATAAGTTTTTTTCAAGGGATAAGGATGCGTTAGTGAAATTAGGTTATCGTGATGAATTTTATGATGAGTTTTATCAATAAAAGTGAATCATGTTTTATTATAATGAGTTTTAATTTTGGAAAAAATGGATAGTGAGTAGAAGTGTCTACTTTGTAATTATTAAGTGGTTATGTTATAGTTATAGCCTAATTATCTAAAACAATATACCAGAAAATATCTTCAATTTTTAATAATTTATATTCTTAACGAAAAATCATGATTATTAATTGTTTTTATTCTAGGTCCTTATAATTATAACCATTAATTAGGGGAGTTGGTGAAAAATTAATTACAACAATTCATGAGGCGGTAGCCCATTGTAAAAACAAATGATTTTTTTTTTCACATTTCATGGAAGAGGATACTAATATAGGTTATTAAATTTACATAATAACATCTTAGTATATAGAATGTAAGGTTTTTTTATTTGATTATGTCTAAATAATGTTTGAAGGAGGTAAAAGAAGAAATAAAATGAAAAACCATGACTAAGAACTATAACCCTTATATTAACAACCACAATACGTTCCCAATATAGGAATTACTTATATTGTTTCCAAATCATACAAAGACCTCTATTATATCGATAATGATCTATATAAGATATTTTTGATCATTTTTTGTGAATTAAAAAGGATTGGAGGTGTATATTCAGACATGGGACATGGTGGCCAATCATTTGGATGACCTAATCAAGGATGATCCTGATATGAATGTAACTACACTATAATGGGGATTATATAGGGTAATATATTATAATTATATTATTATTATATTTCTAAATTTTTTCCGTTATGTTTTAATCCAATAATTTTTCACTTCTATAGGTTTACCACATTTTTCAATAAAAGTGAATTTGAAATAAAAATTTAATTTTTAGTTGGAGGGGAACTCTTGGAATTCAATAATGTATGAAAATAATAAAGATAAACATTCTTATTCATATGCATTAAAATTTATATATTTAAAAATAAATTTATTTTGAGTCTAAAAAATCATAACCAATATAAGTTGGGCTACTTTAGGTGATGCTTTCACCGTTATATTTTTTTTCTTCATTTTAAACCCATTTTACAGTTATTGATGTAATAGTGTTTTTACTATCTTGAGTTCAACAATGTTACTATAAAAGAAAACTACCCATATATATACCATACTTGATATTATGAATCCAATCCTTTTTATGTGGCTGGTGATAATATTTTTAGGAGTTTTAAACCATTTAATACATCATTATTTATCTTAAAATATCATTATACTCAATTTCTACACTATTAAATAAATTTGACATAAAAACCCATTAAAATAATGTAATTAAAATATAATTCTTTCGAAAAATAAAAAATATTTCATGCATAGATAATTTTTTTTTAATAGACTAATTAATTGAAATTATATTACTCTTAATATTTTAAAAATATTTTATTTTATGTTCAGTTTTACTAAAACATAATGTGTCATAGATAAATAAGCATTTACAGTTATAATATAATTACTAAAAATTGGAAGTAAATTTCTATGAGGAAAATAATATCATTATTCTAAAAATATCCAGTAATATGTTTTCTTGACATGTTTATATACATTATTCAATATATAAGATATATTTAAATCTAGGAAAGTGAAAATTTATTTTTTCAAATACATTAAATAATATATAGGTCACTTTTATGGAAAAATTTCCTATAAAAATTAAATATCAAGAATATGGTTATAAAGTTGAAATAAAATCGACTAATAATATTTAAAGTTAAATAATATAGATATATCACATAGTTTGAACCTTATATAGCCATTTATCATGGTGATTAAAATTTAGTATTTTATTTATTAATTATGATAAAAAATTAAGGTGAATTTACTAAATAATATTAATTATGTTATTTAAAAATACAGAATAGCATACAATAGTTTCATGGAATTAATATTGGAATTTTATAAGATAATAATCTTGTTGGAATACAAGAACATGATCCATGAGAACATATCATTGACATAATTCATATATTTTTGGCATACACATCAACTTATAACATTATAAAGATGAATAAATACAGAAAATATCACCCATTAAGTTAAGGACAAGAATTCAGTCGTCGGAATAAACATATGTATATATAGCAAGTTGAAGACATAATATTATGGATATAAAATATGGGGCCGCACATAAAACTATGAACATGTATTCAGGTTCCTGCCCGACATTGTAAACATTCCATCAAGATCATGTATAACATTATGATATTGTAATCAGGTTCATACATAACATTGTGAACATGTAATCAGGTTCATGCATAATATATTTACTCTAGAGATATGCATATTTAATGAATTCATTGGATTTAGATATAGGTCCCAACCATCATATAATTAAAATCATACTTGTGTGTGCCACAATAACATTAAACATTCATGATATCATAACTCATGAAATAAAATGGGGTTCATAATAATTAATCATATCATAACCTATAGAAAATAAAATTGTTTCAAAATTTGTCCATAATTTAATCATAGCATAACCCATGGAAAGAGAAGTGGGTTTCATAAAAATTTCCTCATGGAATAACCCAAGGTGGAGAAATTTGTTTCAGAATCATCTTTTCATAATAAAAATAAATTATTCATTAAAAGAAAAATATTATTATCTATGGATCATAACATTATTAAACTATAAGAAACCTAAAAAGAAGTTATCTTATATTTGATATGTCTTTTAAATATTTCATGGATTATTTATTAGGGGAAATATAATGTTTCTTTGATCAGTAATTTATAAAACATAATAAAATATGGAAATCCTTTTCTATGAAAATAAACATCAAAATATATAAATTTTGTTTCAAAACAATTTAAAATTTTAATGAGGAAAATATCCTTTAATCTATGAAAAAAAATTCAATCATAAAACACATTGAAATATTTTTTGGAGAACATTGTTTTGGATGAAAAATTATTTTCGACCGAGGTGAGAAATAAATATGAATTTTCTTAAAAATGTAATCTCACTAATTTTAAATACCAAAGAATGTAAGATTTTTAATATTACATTGAAATATTATGAATAACCATAGGAGAAAAAATTAATGGTTATATTTTGAGATGGATTATAATATTTAATCATCAGAAAAATAGTTATAATCAATATTGATAAATGATTAGACTGTAAAATAAAGTCCTTACCACCTTGGAAACATCAAAAAATAAGTCCCATGAATGATTTTAATTAAAATAACCATAAAATATTATGACAAAAAATTAATCAAGATATTTCATGTCAAATAGGCTGTATATTGGCCTTGTAAAAGAAGATTGGTTCATGACATAACATATATATCTCGAAGATAGAAAATTGAGACAACAATACCCTACCTCTGTGGAAACTTTTCAAATATAAACCTTGTGAAAGAGAGAGGCTAATATTTAAATTTAAATCCCAATACTTTTCATTATAGTCATTGTTAAATAAATTCATGGGTAGTATATACACCACATCAAATATATATGTGGTGAATATGGAATGTGTCACATTGAACTAAAATGTGAGATGGAAATTTCATACCATTTTAGTAATAAATTGAATCATAATCCATAATAACTAATATAATCATGCATAAAATTTAAAATCCTTCCATAAATATGTTTCAAAATATAAAATTTCAAAGGTTTATTTTAAATACTCCACAAAATAAATATGATTTTATTTTTTATATTTTCCTTCTAAATAAAAGAGAGACTATAAATCCCATGTTATATGTCTTGAATTTATTCATACTAATTTTAATATCCTAAGTAATAAATATATGTTTATTAAAAAATATTAAATTTATGGACATGCATATATATTAACATATATGATTTACTTATTTCTTTATATTACCATTTTATTAAAAAAATTATGTCAATGTCACATTTCGAATAATAACCGCATGGTTATTCATATATGTTTTGATTTATTATTTTTTCTCTTATATGGAAAATAGTTATATACATGTCCAGAATAATAGTAATGAAGTAACTATCATATTTATAAATCTATTATAGTTTTAATACCAATCGTGAAATATGTTTTTCAGAAATGATGTTAAAATCATTTAGACAATAGGTCATACATGCACATGAGTAACATTTCCATTTCTAAAAGATCATTATGAAAAGAGTTAAGTGATATTAAATATATAAATAGAAATAATTATATAAAAAATAACAGATTCATTCATTAAATAAACTTATACATATCATCCATGTTTTTTGGGGATGAAAATAGAGTCACATCGCTTTGTGAATGTGGATGTCCACACATACACGAATGACGTTATCATAATTCAGCGACTGGAAAGGTTAGAAAAAAATTATATATTATCATTTTATAATGTAATATATTTATGAAGTATAACAAACATTTAATTTACAATATATATATATATATATATTAATATTATCATAATTATCCTCTATGTAATTCATTGGTGAACACAAATTGAATCTATTTATGAGATAGTAATCCACCATTCACATGAATGATGATGTCTTATCCCCAGATGAATGGAATGAAAAAAAGGTTTATATTATATAATTAATCCATAGTTATAATTATTTCATAATTATCATATATAAAAAATCATCCATTATTATAACCAATCACGAGAGGTGTTAATGGAACAATTAATTATATTTTTTCATGTGGTTGTAATCTATCATACACATGAAAGATGATTTCGTAATACATTTCAAGCACGTGGAGTTGGTTTAAGGTAATCCCATAAACATAATAACATCTATCAATATATAATTTAATGAAGTTATTATTTCATCATTTAATAATAAGAATTAATTGATGTGGATGAAAAAATAAAATAAAAAAGCACATTGAATAATGTCACCTCTTTTTTGGTTATCCTGATTATGGATACTCAAAAATCCTTTATTAGTTGAATTTATACCCAAAATAAGGATTATGAAATGATAAGAGTGAGTTTTTTATGGGATTTTTTATGTATTTCATAAACAAAAAGGTATTTTAGGTGTGAAAAAGATATAAAAAATTGTATACTTTTTAAAGTGACGTGCGTGGAACAATTGTAATTATTTGAAATGAAAAAAATGTAACCATAGTTTTATCATGAAACAATGATTCAAAATGGAGTATTAAAAATACTTATAAATTATTAGATCATAATAATTCCTAGAATTATATTTTATTTGAGTGATTAGGTCATTTTTACCCATATCTATTTAGATTAACCCAATGGTAAAACCATTTTGAACTTTATAATGTTAAGTGATTTTTACTACCTTCACTATTCATATTGTTCAAATTTATTTTTAACATAATAAATAATATAAATTAGGTTAATTCCAAATACTGAATACATATTTAAAAAATAAATTCTTATAAATTGAAAAATTTTATTTCAATTTAATGTCGTGGATGTAGTGACAAAGTAGGTTTCCAGAAAGAAAAATATTCAAAAGATTGTAATGTTTTAGATCTATTTTCATTTTTAAATTGATTCCAATGACCATAATTGGATTAATAAATATATAGTTGATATAATTTACATAAAACGTATTTTAAAACATTATTTAAATTTATAAATAATATGATCAAAAATAATCAATTAAAATTAAGTATTTTCAATATCCAATAAAAAAATTATACTTTTCTAAAAAATATCTAAAGTTAAACCAAAGATAATTTTCAAATACCAATTTAAGAATATAATATTTTTTTATCAAATTATGTTACTAAATGTGTGGAAAATTAATTTGATATTAAAAAAACCTTTTTGAGAATATAATATTTTCAAAACACAAATATACTCTACTGAAAATTAATTTTTATAATCAATATGATTCCTTCATAAAAAATCTATAATTAATATTTAAAAATTAGTTAATACTATTCATATCATAATATTTAATGGTAATATGTAAATATAATATTAAATAATGATATTTTAGTTGCCTAATGTGTTTCTATTAAACTCATTATTTATTATTAATTATGATGTACCCATTGTTACATGTAACTCATGATAAACATAGTGTTGTGGGTAATAAAATATATCTAAAAAATTAAATTTATGTGAAAAACTTATTTAACAATGTCTCTCTTTTTTAAATTCTATTCCCCTTAAAATTAATATCTCCCTTGAAATTTATCACATTGGTACTAAGAACTGAGTTTACTTCGACCTCATTATATCATTAGGTTCCCATGTAGCTTTTCCATGCTAGTGGATTCACCAAAAAATATTATCCATGTGAATTTTATTGTTTTATAGAGTATTCTCTATTCAATAAAAAATATCAATCGATTGTTTTGTTATAAGAAACATAATTCTCTAGTTTTACAAAAATTATGTTGTTTATAATTTATGTATTATGTGTGTACTTATTTAATAGAGACACATATAACACACATTGAACTACAGAATGTTTTGGTGGATGCTAAAAAAGATAATCTAAGGTCCCAATATGATAAATATTTTCAAAAAAGTTGGTATAGAAAGGACTTATTTTTATATTTTGTTTCCTCATAAATATTCACAGAATGAACTTATAACCAACATTAAATTTCCGATCAGTCATTTTATTGTCATCATAAAATTTATAGCAACTTTTTGATGTCCATAAATATTGTTTAATGAACCTAACCTTCACTTCCATCACATCAACATCTTATCACCTTTGTATATTTCTTTCTGTAAAATCATCCCAATATGTTACAGTTATACACTTCTTTTATTAACGGGGTTCATATGTATCTATAAGAATTCTTGAGTTGAATCTATAACTATAAGAAAACAAAATATTAGGAAGGTGTTGATCCAAAACCACAATTAAATACATATAATATGATCTTACCATATCCTCTATGGTTTTAATTGTTCTCACAGACTGGTCACCTTTCTAAGGATTACACACAATTCTAAAACTCTATGTTGTATCAAGAGACTACTAAAGTGTAACCCAAAAAAGTGAAGTAATCTTCACTTCGTAATATGATGAAATTAAATTTGGTACCCCATAAAACCTTACCGCTAACTCAATTTATATTAATGAAATAGAATCCCAATAAAAATCATTTCTATTAGTAATAAATTATGTTGACTTCTTAAGCTTCTCAACTACAATAAATCATTACCTCAACATTAATGATAAGATAAAACATAAATGTAAAAAATACCTTTAATAAAATGTTAATAAAAAGACATTACCCAATAAATAACACTATCGATGAAACATATAATTATCCAATGGTATGTGTTGCAATAAATGTCTCTTAAAATATTCTTAATCTTGATAAAATACTATCATATAATGTGGTTTTAGTGACTTTTAATATCTGATCAACATAAAAATAATAATTCCATGATGGTATATATAAATTTCATGTAAATATTTCATCGATGAAAGTACATATATAAACATTAATTCACCCTTTGTTCCTTATAGAATCTTTTATCTTATACAAAAACACATTCATTTGATGTATGGATTGAACCTTGTACATGTATAATATCAAATATTCATTAATTATCCATAATCCATTTAGAAGGAGATAATCAAATGAAATTTCAATAAATGATGAACTATAAAATTTTCATAGGTATCATTCATTAAAAATCAAACATGGAATTACCATCTATAGAGTGGAGGATAATTATGCCCAAATTATCACTATTTTCTTCATCCATTGTCATGGAATAAGATTTAAATTTTCCATGTTTATTATTGGTTCTGGTGTATTAGCATCCAATTTATCGCTAGGATAGGATAATTTATTCACATAATTCCCAAACTATTTACATTTAAGGAAATTAAATATTGATGGTTCATTCTATTGATATCTCTATCCATTCATTTTAATGATCAGTGACTTCACATCACTTTAATATTAGTTTTCTTAATTGTTAGGCTTCCCACAGTTCAAATACCTTCTAATTAAACTTATGTACCCACCTCCATTATCCTTCCAATAGTTTTTTCTAGTAGGATTTTGAAATTTTTTCTTCCCTCTATGTGTAATATCATTGAATTTTCCATAGAACCCCATTTTTATATTCATATCACCAGAAAAAATTAAGGATTACTTCAAATATTTCATCTTATTTTGATCATTGAACGATTTATTGTATCATATAATAAAATTTATGGATTATTCCAGTCATATATTTTGTTTCAAGTCAATGAATATTATGTTAACCGTACATTGTGGTAGGATTATAATAATTATATAGAACCTAAAAAATATTCTAAAATTTTCTTCTTATATAAAAATATATTTACCATTCATCATCTAAGGATTTATGAATTCCTCACTATTTTTTATAAATAATAGGTGGAATTTAATTATTGAAAAATAGGATTTTAAAATCACCCCACTTCAGGGATTAAAACTTGACATGTTGCATTGTATTCTTAGTAAGAGTGTACCCTTAATATTTCTCTTACTCCGAACTATAGATAACCGAACTAAATATTTTAGGCTCTAAACACTGTAGAATAAAAATTATCTTTTTAGTTATACCCATCAATTACTAAACAAAAATTGGATTAGTATATCCATATAATTAAATTTTTTATTTCCTTATAAAGATCTTCACAAAAAAAATTCTTATTTTCCTCATTTTTATTTCCATCATGAGTTAAAGATTAATAAAGTAATTATTTCATACCAATGAGGTTGTTCATTTCATCTCCCATAAAATTTGGTAGTTCAGGAGGAAAATTATTTAACTTTTCATTTCATTCATCATTAATAGATTCCTTCATGTTCTATTCATCAACTACAATAAAAATATATAGTTTAAGAAGAAAATCATAGCAGGAAACCATATAATCATGATGAATCACATATATGGTGTCTGTATCATGACACAATATTTTTAATATATAAAAAATCAAATATATCCAAAGTCATTAATATTAATCATCTATTTAAATCATTTATTATGGTTTTTAATGAGTTTGTAAATTTCCAAATCATATCCCCTTGGAGTGTCAAGTGAGGTGGTCAACATTTTCCATTGTTGTGCCATTGTTGAGAATCGAGTCTTGGTCAATGAACCCATTTTTTGTTATTAACCCTATATATCTTTTTGATAGATCAACATCAAATTTTAATATCAATATAGGTATATAGTTCCATGTAAACTACTCACCCTATCCATTACAAAAAAGTCGAGGAAATTTTTATTTACATTAACTCATCCATTGCCTAATTCTTAGAAATATCATAATTTATATCCTTAGAAATATCTATAGGGATATCGCAAATGTTTTACTATACATGTTTTGAAAGGATAATTAAAAATTTCCTATAATTAAAAATATAGTAACCTGGGTTTATAATATATTGATATTAAATCACAAAAGATGAATATTTATTACATTGCATGAACCCATTCCTGTGGACCATAATATTTTTTTTATTTGGAAACAATCAACACAATCTTCTAAATTCATGGAAGATCATCAATGTCTCCCATGAAGACATTCCCCTATATTATTCAAACCTAAAAACATTTCTTCATAACCTAGATAATGGAAAATGGTAAAGGGTCCGCTCAAATTCTTAGTAATGGAAAACAATGAATATGCATTGGAATATCATGACGATAAGTATATAAGAACATTTACATTACATTCAAAAACAATACACTAAATATAAAATATTATAATCATGAGTCATGGTATAAAAAAATTTAGTTTATTATGTTTGAATCATAGGGGTTTCAATGCGCATGATCAATTGGAAGATAAAGTTTTCATAACACATAGATTTGTGGTTTACACATTCTATTATTACATTTTCAACATGTATAAATAGATATAGGTTCACTCATTAGTATAAGGATATGAAATCATGCCCTTGATTAATGTTATGGAAATAAATATAGGATCACACATAACGTTAGGTATACTAATTTTAGGTACACACGTAACAATGTAAACATATAATCAGGTTCTGGCATAACATTGTGAACATGTTATTTGGTTTATTCATAATAATGAAAACATGCAATCTGGTTTAACAAAAAAATTGTGATCATGTAATCAAGTTCACCAATAGCGTTGTCATCATGTAATCATGTTAACATATAACAGATTTACTCAAGATTTATCTATATTTACCAAATGCATTAGAGGGAGATATAGGTCCCAACAATCAGTTAATAAAAATCATACGTATATATTTCAAAAGACTAGAAAACATTAATCAAATCATAACCCATGAAATTATATGGGTTTTCTACAAAATTAATCGTATAGTAACATGTCAAATATATACAAGTTTAAAAATAATTTAATAATATTATTTTAGAAAAACCTATTCAAAATGAAGCTAGTTTCAAATTAATTTTATCATGGTTTAACCCATAGAATAAAAACAATTTTCCTTAACATCCTTTCATCATAAAAATAAACTATTCAAAGAAATAATTTGAATCATATAGATGGATCCCAAACCCAGTAAGGAATAATTATCATAAAAGGCTTTCATATTATATGGAAAATGATTTTCAATGATCATTTCGAACATTTATTTGAGGAAAATAAGCTTTCTTTAAAAATCACTTTATAACACATAATTTTTTTTTAAAAATAATTTTATTTACAGATAAAAATCAAACATTGTAAAGGAATATTTATAAAATAGTTAAAACATTTTAAGAAGAAAATATCCATTCAACATTAAAAATAATTTGTAAAGCATAATTTTTTTTAGAAAACATTATTTTGGATGAAAATGTTTTTTTGACTGAGGTAAGAAAGAAAGTTATGGTTTATTAAAAACATCATACTTATTTATAGTATTAGTGAGTAGAAAAAAGGTAATATTATAGGAAAATATGATGAATAAAATATGGATAAGAAAATTCTTGGGTTTCATTAGAGATGGATCATAATATTAGATCATAAGAAACATAATCATAAAAAATCCAAATAAATGATGTGATTATAACATAAAATTTTTACCCCCAAGGTAACATTGAACTATAAGCCCCATTAAATAATATCACCAATAAAAAAATAAGATATAATAAGGATTTATAAATTCATGATATTAAATTTAAATGGCGATATATATACACCTCAGAAATATATATATATATATATATATATCCATAACATAACAAGTGGATAAATGAAAAAAAAACTAAGACAAAAATCCCCTACATTATTGATAAATTTATAACTAGAATCTCCATCCAAGAGGGATGCTAATATTTAAAGTTATATCAAAATAATTTTCATGATAATGATAATAAAATACAATCATAGGAATTATACACACTACATAAAATATGTATATGATGGATATGCCATGTGTCTCACTAAAGTAAGATGTGGAAATGAAATCCCATACCACATTAGTAATCATTTGTATCGTAATCCCCATTATCATATAATATAATTTGAATCATTAAATATAATTTAAAAATATGATAAATTATATAAAATTTAAAAGGGTTAGTATATACACCACAAAATATAAATGAGTAGTGAATTGGAAAATGAATCCGAAAATAAAAAACTAGAAATCTATTACCATAAATATATACTTCCATCAATCCTGTACGAATATATAGTATAAATATATATTTTTATTATACATATATTATAGTACAAAAAATCATATATCACACCATATATAATGTGGAGGAATAAATAAAATAAAAATTCGTGTTGAAGGACATTACATATTCTCTATACAACCTACTTAGGTTTTCACCAAAATCTTTCCTATGTATAATTTATTACAAAACCCAGGATTCTAGTAGGATATTTAGGAACATATAAAATTATTGGAATAACAGAAATGGTTTGATAGTTTTAAGAGGATATGAGTGGGGGTGTCCTTTTATAAGTGTGTGGAGTGGCACACTTATAATAGATTGAAAATGAAAATGTGTAACCTTCTTTCCCTCTAGACAAGAAACCAAAAAATGGATTATTATAGAGACATAGACATGATAGTGTCTAAATATGTAATTAAAATATATTTTAGATAGGTTTTTAGTTCATTTTTCCCTATAATTTTAGATTAAATCTATTGTAAAACCATTTATACTATAACAATGGTAATTAATTTTTATCATTTTCACAATTAATTTTTATCAAAAAACAATTTTACTTTATTAGATAATATAATTTATTCTAATTCAAAATATGAAGTAGATTTTTTCAATTTCAATTCATAGAATTCGAAGATGACTTCTTTAAAATAAATCTTGTAGACATGATGAGAATATATGTCTTGAGAGAGAAAATGTTCGAATGGTTGTAATGTTTTTATATCGAATTGGAATATTAAAATTATTTAAATTACCTAAAATGGATAAAAATGTATATATAACTGAACTAATTTTAATTTAAATCCAATTTAAAATATATTTTATCTTTATTAATAATTTAAACAAAAATTTAGTTTTTAATTAAAAATCATTATTTTTAAATATAATTAAAAAAATCATTTTTCCCATAAAATTAAAAAAGATTGAAATATGATTATTTGGATATGATCAATTAAAAAATTGTATTTCTTTTATAATGTTGTTTTTATGTATGTTTGAAAAAATTAATCTACTAATTTTCATCAAAATAAATAATTTTTTTGAGAAAATATTATTTTAGTAACAACTAATGTATTCACTGAAAATTAAGTTCCTTTTTATCAATATGTTTCTATTTTATAAATCCATAATAATTTATATTTAAAAATTATGTATTACTATTTATAAATAAATATTCAATGGTTAGGTTATAAATATCATATTATATAATTACATTTTAATAGCATGTTAGGTTGTGTTTAACCTTGTTGAATTCAAAGAAATATACATCAAGTGTTTCATGTAAAAGAAGTTATACTCAGTGTTCTATGTAACTAAAAATTATAAAATGATTAAATTTATTTAAAAACATATATATTTCATAAGAAAATGATATGTTATGTAACCCATAAAAGTTTTAATTATGAATCATGAAGATGAAGATGTTGATAAAATCCTTTCACCTTGATTTCTTTGATAACATATATGATATAAAATAAAATTTCAACCCTTCTCAATCAATCAATATAATCTTGAGGATTGTTTGAGGCTTTTAATTGTATTGGATTCTGTAAAAGGAACTCATCCGTATGATTCCAGAAAACATACCACTAATATTTCAAAGCTGGAACGTGAACAGGAAAGGGTGTGGGTGGTTCTACAAGAGCATATACAACATGAAAAATAACCTCAACAAAATTATAGTCCATATGATGATTTTAAAACTATGATTTATCTATACCTTCCTCCTAGACCCTATTCATATGTATTCTCAGAGGCATTTTTCTACACAATATCATCAGGAAACATTGAAGAAATTATAAAATTACTCAGATCAACACTAAAACAAAATAAACAGGGGAAATTAATCACATTTGATAGGTAAAAAAGATTTTGATTTCAACCTATCCAAATCAAAAGCAAACAAATTACTAGAACAAATCCTCAAGACGTATTTCAAAAAAAATCTAGTGACGTCAGAATAATTATTGCGAGATATGTCCATGATCTCACTCATAGAAACCTTCCACGGACTAAAAAGATAAAAAAATGCATGCTAGTATAAAATAAATAAGCACAACCTGGTGCTATGATACCTCATTTTCACAATCTAGACCAAATATGATGATACTCTGATACCCAATTTGGAATTTTCGTATCTTTAAGGGAATTCTTGTTCCCTATGGGTTGATAACTAGCACCAATAGTCATGTATTATAACGAGTGAATTAATATTCCATACAAAAAACCATAATAAAAGGATACATGTGAAAATGATAAAATAGTACCCCTAAAGGAGACCGTACTGTACATAAAATATGCATCACGTAAACCTAACCAATAAATAGTAAAATTAATAGAATCTAAAAATAAACAGTCAAGTCTCAAAAGGCACATCCCATAAAACCCCAAAATTTCAACAAGAAGATTACATAAATAATAAACCATTAAATTCTCTAAATTTAAAAAAAATGGTATTGGATTTAAAATTTCATATTAAAAAAAATACTATTTGTTATGATTAGAGGAAAAATATAAAAAATCGATTAATTTTTTTTTATATTAAAAATATTATATATTTCACAAAGAATTTTTATATTAGTTTTATAAGCAATAAAATGTATATGTATCAATGTAAATCAAAAACTAGAAACATGGCCATCCACCAAGTGGTATGATAAGTCCTAGTTATGGGATCCTCACACATCTCATATTTATGATCACTATTTTATTTATACACACATCACTCAGACACTAGTCAAAGAGGACTCGTTAAAATACCATGAATGACAGGACCCACCAGATTATGTTTTTTTATAGTTGTTAACTATTCAATACTTTTCAAGGGAATTACCATCCAAGTGTGTTCATCCCATAGAACCCACTAACTACCCATGATTACATGTGCTCAATCAACATATAATAAATGTTAAATTATATTAAAAATATTTAAAATGAAATCACCCCATTTCTCATTTGAATATGAAAAATCCTCTTTAAAACCCAATGCATGGGGTTTTAATCAAATAATCCATTTTTTAGGATAAAACCTAGTTTTTTCTAATCAGAAAACAGATATTCTATATTTTCAAAATCAATTTCACAAATTAATTTCACCAATAAAATTCCACAATTTCCATCAATCCAAGTTATAAAACAATTCATTAAAATTGGCGGGTTTCCCAAAATTCCATACCATTTCAATTTGAAAACATATCCACATAAAATTTGGTTTTCACAATAAAAATAAAATAAATTTAATGAATCAAGAAATTCAATGTTGGATTAATTATCCAAGTGAATAAGAAAACAACATACCTCAATATACATATCACATAAAAAACACCCATAAAATGATTTTCCAATGAAGAACATCAGAAATATGGACCTCCAAATCAAACATACATACAAGAGACAAAAAATCAATTTATATCCTAAAAAAATGGATATTTAACTAACCTTGTGGAAGAAATAAGAACACAGTGGAAGATAAATAAGTAGAGATGATCTCTTATTGGATAAGAATTAGACTATATTATCTAACATATGATCCACTATGATAAGAGTCTAGAGGATCCAAAATGGGTCCTTGAGAGACACCTCAACCAAGGAAAACATGATATTATAATTTAGGGTCGATCAGGGTATTAAATTGGAGTTTTGATAATTATAAATAATTTTTTAAAATTAAAAATTAACTAGTGCACAATTTTCAATAAGAGGTTGCATATTTTTTCAAATATACACCCTAACTATATGCCCCCTATAATGGGTTGTATAGTTTCTACAAAAGAGGGTTATGATTTTTCAAATCATTTTCCATCCATTTAAACACCCTATATTTGTGTTTCTTTGGTTTACCATGGGTGGTTACATAGTTTTGGTAAACCACGCGCCAACTTTTCATCCCCAAAAACATAAAAAGTTCCTTTAATTTTCACATGAAGAACCCAAAAATGAGGCCCAACCAAAGAATGGTTGAGAAGATAGTCTAGGATTACCTTAATAAGGTAATATAATGTAACATAAAATGTGTGATATGAGGTGATACAATTTCAATAGAGTGATGAGTTAGTAATGGAGTCTCAGTGGTGGTTATAAAATGAAAAATTTATCCTTATGAAAGTGGATACATTGATAATAAATTGAGTGAAATTATGTGGATGAACTATAGGTGTACATTGATACTTATTATCAAGGGATGTGGTTTCAAAGTATTATTAAGGAATGTATATCATAGTTTTAAGTGAGTACGGATCACGATGAGAAATACACACCCATCGATTGAATCAAAGTGTACTCCTAATTTGGAGAAAATAATGGACAATATCTTAGTATCATCTTGAGTAACTAGAGAGAGTGAAATCATTTCCCAAATATATTAAAGATCCATTTTTATTAGAAATAGGTACACCATGGATGTTGTGAATGATGATGAATTTAAGATAAACCATATAGAGGGAAGACCACCGCTATTTGTTTTTTGTACTGAACCTCACTGGAAGTTACAAATGAATGAACCCCATTGGATCCTTTTTGAGGAAGTTGGACCAGGTGATTGGTGAAGTATGTGTTATTTTCTTGGATTGGAAATGTTCTTATTCATGAGAGTTATTTTTCTATAATTGATAAGGAATGGTTTCTAGTAATTGAAAACTATTTTCATTGGTGAGAAAACATGGATTCTCTTAAGGTGGGGAACAATACATTGGTCACTAGTGCCAAATCTTTATATAAGAAGAGTCTCCAGGATATGAGAGCTATTGTGTATTAATTTTCTGGACTACATAATGACTTTTCACAAATTTAACAATGTATGGCTATATTTCTTTGAAAATTAATAGTACATGTTCAAATATGGACTTAGTTCAAGTCCATGTGCTAGTGGCAGGCCCAGGATAACATGTGAACATCCAATGATACTGGACTGTGATAGCCCATGGGTTAGTTTCATCCACTTTAATGGATAATGATAATTATACATCATCAAAAGTCAGATATGGGATACCATGAGTGTGTTCAAAGAGATCAAAAGGTTTATTTGATAAAAGGTTTCATGATTTATCTATGGATGCATCAGATGTAGAATTCATGCCCTTTAAAATCAATAGAGTCAACCAAAGATGGTTCTTATTCTATTAAGTCAACCATATGTATTTAATGTGAGGGGAAACACATATATCAATTATTGAGTGAGGGTATTTAATTTTAGTTGTTGGATGATTATTTTAAGTGAAAATCTACAGTGGCCTGGAAAAGTGGTTTCAAAATGAATTTGAGAGTTTTGATAAAATTAAAAGTTATTATGTGAGAATCATTAAGATTATAATGACATGTATTTTTTAATAAATTTTTAATGTGGTATTACTGTTACTAATAATTTTATGAATAAATATAAGTGCTATAAGGAGAGAAACAATGCCTGACTTAAGAAATTGATAACAATTTGATCATGTATTGAGTTACATGGTCTAAAGAAATCACCATATCATTTTTTTATATTTGGATTCATTTTTTTGGAATTATTTTTATCAATTTTTGACTTATAAATTTATATTTATGATTAGAGGTGTGTTGGTTTTTTGAAATGTAATGTTGTAATTTGAATGGGAATCTCATATTTTGGATTGGTTGAAATTCCCACTGGGTTTTGAAATTTTATCAAGTGGATTGGACACATTGGAAAATAATGTTTAGATTGACGTTACCTGAGTTATAACTCCTTATTATTTTATTAATTACGAATATTTGTTGAGATGTATTATTTAATTTGGAATGAGATCCGATTTCATTGGATATCATAAACATAGTTTTCTAAGAAAGTGATAGGGGTACACAATTGATGCACTGTTAGCTCTAACCATGTGACCCAAAATGTTTATCCCATTTACACATGCACACATTTTTTTTAAAATTTTTTTTGAGGGAATCCATATAACTATGATACCAAGATTATAATGAAAAAAGGGACTCACTTGGATGAAACCTAGTTTTTTCTAACCCTTTATTTCAACTATGGGTGGTGAGGGTGTGTAGACTCTGAGGTCAGCATGGTCGGTGCATGGATTGACTAACAATGATTCAAAACCATGAAACTAATTAAAAGGAATGTAAAATGATTATTTTAAACTTTATCTTTTATAACTCATACCCCATTCCTCTTTATCTTTTTCACATTAGTTGACCACCATGTGAGTTTAACCTCCCATCCCTCCTAGGAATTGAATGATCTATTTCTTCTGAGAATGATTCAGCCACCATTAAATTAATAGGGACCATATCACTATGTATAATAATACACTACATTATTTTCAGAATTTTTCTTACCATCTTAGATACTATTTAATTGAGTTCTCATATCACTATTATCCTAGATTTTTTTTTTCAATTTATCTCTTTTCAAATCAACCAAAAGGCTGACATTGGATGAGTAATGATACCTAGTCATGAGGTAGGTGGAATATTCCATTTTACTTAATCTATAATTGATTTTGACATGCACTATTTTCCCACGTGTAATAATTTCCATTAATCACCTCTTAAATGTGAAATTAATTAAATCTATTGCTAATACATTGATTTAGATAGTCCTTGGGATCCTAATTTTATCATGGTAGGTAGAGTTCCTTGATTCTAACTATCCCATTTGAAGAGTGTTATTTGTGTTCCCGTGACTTTGAGGTTTCATAAACCCTTTTTTACCTAGTTGTAGGTTGATGAAATCAACCCAAACACATTCCACATTAGGTTCGATTAATTTTTTATGGTTTTTTAACATATAAAAAAACCACAACATTGGTGTTTTTGGAATAATTATTTCTACTGTATTTCATTATAAGAAATACACAACTAGTGAGTTTTACCGATAACCTCTTGGCCTAGTGTCCTTGACAAATTGGGTGATTAATGAGAAGAATTTTATGAATTTTTAAATGATGAAAAACCTTTTTATGACCCCTCTTATCCCATGTGAGTGATTTAATGATACAAATGAGACATAAATTCAAATATAGTGGAATTTATATTCATATATATTATATTATAATTAGTGATAGAATTATTAAATTCAATGATCATGGTGGTTTCTTCTTTTTACATGGAAAATTACCATAGAAAAATACTCCCACAAAAAATAATATAGTGGTGGATTTTATCCAGTACTATGTTTTGTATTTCATGTAATAATTGGTTATTACTATTGGACATGGGATAGGGATGTCAGACATGACACTACATGTCTACTCAATTTAGGATTTTCTAAATTATTCTCCTCATAATTCAATATAATGTTTGACCCAAAGCCCCTTGTTATTTATTTATCATTAAGTGAAATCATTCTCTCAATGGTTTAATTATTATTTATAGACAATAATAACATTATGGATTATTTATAATTAATAAACATGAAAGTCAATATTTTTAATGTGGATTTAAGGTTCATTATGATTCTTATGGTATATCATGAATCATGTGTTGAATCCATTATTTTAAAAAGCGTTTCCCTTAAAAAAATTTCTAATATATTATTTGAGTTTACCTAGAACATGTATTCAAACTACAATGATATTACAAAAATGGAATGGAAAGTTTTTATACATTGGATTTCACTAGGACCCTTTGTACCATAATGTGTGATTATTATGATTTGGCTTGACCTCCCATATTCATGAATGCATTTGTTTCTCCTCAGGTCATCTATTAACATTATACTTGATGACATTGACTATGTTCCTTTGTCCCTTGAACAAATTATCTAGTCTTACATTAAAATAATTTTGGATTATGTCAAAGCACACATAATTAACATTATATCCATGAGAAACCCATTCAAAACATGGTTTAAATTTTCCTATATCAATACACTACATTATAATTATATTTTAAAACTATTACATTTTCTCATAGTATATTTATAAATATAATCTTTTTATGGTGGCCTAATGAAATTTTCTCACACTATGTTAGGGCTTTCGTTTGGTACCCAAATAGATTCCTTGATTGTAGGTTATGCCTTTCCTCATGCTTATTTTTAATATATCATCTGGTCAAGGGAATGTCATGGGAGTAGTGGATGAGCATGTACTTGGAATTTTTTTAAGAGTAGGATTATTTATTTATTCATTCATTTTTCAATATTTACACATTTTTTGTATTACCAAATATATATTGGATGTATTTATTTATGGAATAGCAGGTCCAATCATGGTTGGATTAAATGTACTTGGTATATTTATTATTAATTCTCAATAATTATTATCTTCTCCAACCTTTATTTTATTAATGCTTCTAACATATTTAATATCGATCCTAAGTGTATAGTCTCTATTTTATCGCATGTAGAACATCACTGCCATTCAAAAGCCTATGGCATATAGGTATGTGTGTTTGAGTAATTTTCATAAACTAGTTCGGTTACTATATATATAGTGACCCAGGTTGGTGTGTGACCTATATAAACAATGCTATAAGAAGAATTTTGAAAATTTCATTCAAAACAAGAAATTACCTTATCCTTTATTGAAATTTTAATGAAATATTTTATTAAATCATGAGAATAATAATTTACATTGTTTAAAAAATCAAAAGGGGGGGTCTCAAAAAAACAAAAAAAATTAATTAAATATTCTGAATAATGAAAATTTTAAAATAGGATACATTTGTTTAAAAATGATCCTATCGGAAAAAAATTAAAATATTTAATTTTAAAAATTAATTTAAAGGTACATTAAGATCCCATTTTTTAAAAAATAAAATAAGTATTTTTAAATATTTAAATATATATCATTGGTAGAAAAAAAATAAAACAAACATGTGGAAAACATTTACTATCGATTACAACCATTCATTGAAATCCCACTACTGAAAAAATACCCTATACCAACGGTTTGGAACCATTGGTATAGGCCCTCAAACCGTTGGTATAGGCTATACCAACAGTTTGGAGGACCGTTGGCAAGTAAGCCGTGACAATAGGTCTATACCAATGGTTTTGGGAAAACCGTTGGTATAAGTAATATGAAAACCTATACCAACGGTTCTCAAAACCGTTGGTATATGTATTTCAAAAAAACATTCAGTGGGATTTGATCCCAGGACCTCTAGTTTATAATTGAATGACTTAACCACTAACCTAACATGACTTTTGTGAACATAATTTCATAAATATATATATGTATTGTTATAATAATTTTAAATTTTGATTTATATAATGTTCTCGGTAAGAAGATTCGATTAAAAATCGAAGGACCTATACCAACAGTTATCAAAACCGTTGGTATAGACCTATACCAATAGTTTTTAGAACCGTTGGTATAGGTCCTTTGATTTTAGGACCTATACCAATGGTTTTGGACAAACCGTTGGTATAGGGGGGACCTATACCAACGGTTTGGCCAAACCGTTGGTATAGGGTCTCTATAATGGACCTATACCAACGGTTTGGCCAAAACCGTTGGTATAGGACCTATAGCCCCCCCCCCCCCTATACCAACGGTTTGTCCAAAACCATTGGTATAGGTCCATATAAGTGACCTATACCAACGATTTTGGCCAAACCATTGGTATAGGTCCAAATTAATGAACTATACCAACGGTTTGGCCAAAACTGTTGGTAAAAGTCATATTTCCAGTAGTGTCCACATCATAAAATGAATTCAAAAACTATTCAATAAAAATTTGTAATGAGAGTGATAACGGTCATATTAAATGTTATAAAAAGTAATTTTGATAACTAAAACATGGATGTGGAATAAAAATAGTTTTCTTCTTAGAATGGGAATCAATCCTTATAGTGATGAATTTTATATGAGAACGTGGTCCTATAATGTGAAACAATTTAATAAAAGGGGTTAACATCCTAAATGGGAAAAAAATTTAAACATATTTTAAATTAAATGTTTGGATAAAGGAGACTTGTAAGATCAATAAGTAGAGGACAATTTGCGACTCATGGAATAAAAACATGGTTCAGGATAAGATTAAATTTTTAACAAAATAAATTGAAGTTAAGTTTAGTTGAAAATAAACTTAATATACCATGAATAAAATATATTTTAACATAAAATTCCAATTTGGATTCATATAAACCATAATTATGTAAATTGTTTTGGAAATTAAAACTTTTCTAAAAAAACAGTATTTGTGAAAAAAATCTAATACATTATTTCCATGTATAGTTTATTAGCCAGTAAATTATTTTCAAAAACACATAAATGTATTAACAATCTATTTTAGAAGAATATTTAACTCTATAACACTTTTATATAATTTATTTTTAATTATTTTCTATAGATATCGGGGTTCATTATAGCTTATTTATAACATTAGGTGTGAACAATGAAAATTGTATTCAACTTTCTTTGTAATGTGAATGTTGATCCACGATCCAAGGAACATTATTCCATTTTAATCATTAATTGTTTACCTATGGTTTTTAAATATAAATCACATTATTAATTTCAATTTTACAATTTCATCCCATCAGTATTTTAATTATGACTCTTTATGGTGGAGCTATGAAACATCAGTTGTCGATTTTTAATGAATGAAGATGATATATTATTAATGTGTATAGATATTAATGTTATAAACACCAAAATTATTATTATATTTCATTTGTAATATATAAAAATACTTTATCATTCACTAATAAATATTATAATATCACTTAATTTGGTAGTAAACCAACCAAAAAAAATTCAGGTTGTTGTTATTGAATGAGTATTAATGTTATTTTACATAATGATAATATAAAAATTATAAAATATTATAAATACAGTAAATATAATATATATTCATTAAATTTATTATAATAGAAATTAAATTTTGTGGTTTTGGAAAATGAAAATTTTCATTCGTGGAGATGTCAGTCTGTATATATGCACAATTAATGATTCCATTTTCCAATGGTTGATTTGAGGGATTTTTTTTTGAAATTAACATTTTAAAATAAAAATAATTTTATAACAATTAAATTATTTAATTAATTACACTTTAAGGTCAATTCATGTTATGTGGATAAGTGAAATACGACACATCATTCATGGCGTTGGTATTCTGCATATACACGTGATTAACGATCACATTCCTTAACAAATTAATGAAATTACGGTCAATGAACGTTATGAGAATTAACAAGTTTTATAATTTACATAAACCAAAATAACATTTCTCAAACCCAACCACGATACCATCCATACTAGAAAATGATGAAAAAAATTTCTTCATTTCATGAGGGTGATAGTTTGCAATTATGAACGATCAATGTGTTTGTTTACTATTAGTGCATGCTAAAAATGAATGAATAATAAATATAACATTAAAAATGAATCTTTTTTTATTTATATGATACTACATTAATTATATAAAAAATTTTAGGGAAAATAATAAGATGAAAATGAAAAGTAAATACTTATAAGAGAGTAATACTCACATTGAGAACATCAATTTTCCTTGGAATTATCCTTGGAGTTGAAGATATATGAATAATTAAGGATTGAAAAAATGTTATGGTTATAGGGAGAGTGATAATTAATAATAAAATGGGGCTTTTTAACATACAATTAAAATGAATTGATGTGTATATAGTGGTGTATGTGTGTCGTTTTATTAGTTAATGGAAGGGTTGTTCATGAATTACCCTCACTGATTTATGTATTTTTATAAACTATTAATGGTCAAAGACCCTAATAATTCAAAATTATGGAGCATAGGAAATGAAATTTTTTAACATACTACAAAATAAAAAAATTTCAGTCACTTCTGAGTAATTACGAGGTTTATATATTTTTTTTTAACTTTACCCATGTGTACATTTTCCCAAGGTATCTTTTACATTCAACGATATTAATTATATAAAATTTTCATTATTAAAATTTATATTACTAAATAATTTCAGTGTTATAATACAATATATGATTTAAATTTTATCAATCTAACATTAAAATACATAATTATATTTACTATAAAAATCTATACTCTAAACACTTAAAAAAATTTATGAAGATTTTATTTTTATACTTAAAATTTAATTGTAATTTAAAATTATTAATGTCAATATTTTTATCTCAAAAATTTATTTTCTAAAAAAATAATTTAATTTAATTTAACATAATAAAAAAATACATAACCATATAATAAAAAATATTATTTAACATAAAGAAATGATATAAACCAATTTTCATTATAAAAGAAACCATTTACATTAGTTCTAAAATTTATTTCCTTTGGATTTCTATGAAAAAATAACATTTAAAATTGAATATTTTATTCCATAATTTTATATTATGTCACGCAATTTTTTTTATAACCTTATAGATTATCCTTATATAATGATAATTTTACGAAAATTATAATTTTCATAAAAACTGCATTTTCAAATAAAATATGATATTTTTTTAAACAATTAAAAAATTATTACAAAGAAAATTATTATAATTTATATTAAAAAATAAAATTTATTTTATCTTATTTTTTTTCAAAAATATTATTTTTATAACTTTTAATCGAAAATATGAAGAATAAATATAATCTATCATTTTTTAAAAACACATTATTAATCATTATCTATTCCAAATATTATTTCTTACCAATATTATAATTTAAAATATTTTAATATTTTTTATCACACATTTAAAATATATGTTATAATAAAATTATTGTAAATATTTTTATTTTTATTTCGTAATGAATCACGATCTTAATTTTAGTTTGTGTGAAGAATGATACCTCACCAAAAATTATTTAAAGGAAAATAAATATAATTTAATCTTGTTAGGTTACATTAGCTATAATATATTTGAATATAAATTTTACCATATATAATTCATTTGATGGATTTATAAATACAATATCATATTATGGAGATTTTTTTTTATTTATGAAATAATTTCACTTTTGGTGAATAGTAAAAATGCAGGTTTTTCTAGAGTCATTGTGTTGAGGGAAATATGAAGATGTATACAATAAATACTTATAAAGCATTAACCATGTTAAATTATGTATCAAAGGAGTATAAAAATATATTTCAAAATACTATTATGATTTATAAAACCCCTATTTGATAATTTATAAACACAAGTGTTATTTCTATATAAAAGATCCAATTTTTTGTTATTATATATATATATATTATCATAGTAAAATTATGATTTGGATATAATTTAATGAATAATAAAATTTATATTTATAATAAATTATTTTATTTTATTAAATTATAACCATTGATAATTGTATCCTATACATAAATATATAACATAAAAATAATTTTTCTGAACACCATTTTTTATGATTGAAATTACCTCTTATAAAAAATAATTTTCCACAATCATTTAAATATTATTTGACAAAATAGATCTCATATTTTGAATAATTTGGTATAAATTATTTAATAATATAATTATATTATTCGTTATCATAATTAAATTACAAAGGTAAAATTTAATTACCAAGGTAAAAAACTAAAAATGGTCAATGTTATGAATAAAAGAGTAACAGGATTGATAAATGTTTAAAACATGTTAGAAAATAATAGTTTGATGATTTTTCAAACATATCTCACCATCCACTCCATTATTTTACACTTTTGGATCCTTTTCCCCTGAATAGTTACATCTCTTTTTTGAAATGTAATGGCTAGTTAACAAATTAAACAACTCTTCACATATGAAAAGTGATCACTTCCACCACTCCATGAAAAAACTATCCCTTCAAATTTCTTCCTAAACGCCTTCTATTTTCTATTATTATTATAAAATCCTAGTTTCACATTCCTTTATTCTCAATTATTTATCACATGGTTTCCATTTTAATAAAGGTTTCTATGAGAAATATAATGTTCTCTATGTCTGTTTTTCTTAATCCATAAACATTTCTTCACAATATTCATCTTCATAAAATTTTCTAGCAACCCAAATATAATGTAATAATATTTTCTTGTATAATTAATTTTGTTATTATAATTAATAATCATTAACCCAATTTACTCTTTTCCATTATTAAAAAAATTCCATTCATGTGTTTTGGTAGACGGCCACCTCTGTGTAGAGATGTTTCTCTTTTTTTTATATAGTTTCATTGTAATTTATTAAACCCTCATAAAATTATTTTAAAAACTTTTATAATATATAAATTATATAATTAATCTTTTATTAAATTATATTATCCCATAAAAAACTAATTTTCTTATTGTACTCATCCATTAATTATGGTATATTCGAGTTTGGGTCAACTCAACCACCATCTAGAAAAATGATTTAAAATAAAATCATTGATCAACATGAGAACATAATTAATGATAGTATATGGCATTAGTAATTAACTATTTTTTTTATTTTGGTTCTAGATTAGTAATATTAATTTCATAGATAGTTTTTAAGACACAATTAAATTTTATATAAAAATAACTGAAACCTGATCATCGATAATTTAATCTTTTAGATTCATATATAAAATTATCATTGAATGAATATAAATTTTTTGAAATAATTATAAATAATTATAAATAATATATTACATTAACATGAGAAATAAATGAAGGATAATCTTTGGGTGATGAATTATTAAATAAACTTAAATTAATATCCCCAAGTTTTACTTTCTTCAAATGTCTTTTGATTCAAAAGATACCAATTTTGTAAGTATTATGTGTATCAATTTTCATTTCAATAATAGTTAATTAAAATTTTTCAATATCATATTTTATATAGTGTATTATCTAACCAATTTAATTCATTTATAATAAATTTATTTCATTTAATGATATTTTAATGTTTTTCCCTAGTATCCGTCTAATGTTCTTTTTTCTTGTGATGTTACCATTACCATATGGGTTGTTGGTCTTATTTTTCTGGTTCCCCTGAGACTTGTTTAATAATTTCCACCATGTTTCCTTTTATATAATTTTTAATTACTCATTTATTTATTACTATATTATTATTATTTTTTCCAAAATATATATAAATTCTTTCTTTAGGTTTCATATTTTATGTATTTTTCATTATGATTCACCGAATCCGTTACAATTTCATCCCTAATATCAATTTCAAAATTAAAATTTCATTAGAAATATAATCCTTAGTGATAATTTAAATGATCTTTATTTATAATACCTTCACAAATTTCTTCTCATATAGTAAATTTTTTGTCTTTTAAATTTGTTATCACTATTTTTGGTTCCCCCTTGACTCATTATTAACATGTTGTAAGGAAGACAATCATGCCTTCTCTTTTGCGATGGCAATCCCCCTATGTTATTACCCTTTTCATTTTATTGTTTTAAAAAATTTATTATATATGAATCAATAGTTAATTAACTCCATTTACTACTAATTTTCCCCTCTTTAATAATTTTTTAATCCAATTATTATAAGATAAATTATTAATCACTACATTTTCCTTACCAAATTATATTCTCTTATATGCATGATTTATCAACCAATTTCTCAACAATGTTACACAATTGAAAATTTTATTCTGATGAAGGTGTTTTTTATCTATGTCATCATTTTTTAAAATTTCTTGCATAAAACATTATATCATTATTTTTTAATCAACTACCTCCATTTTCAAGATGGCATATAATTATTTTTTATATGGGGAATTTATTTAAATACACTTTGTTATTATTCCAGAATACAAAGTTTTGGATTATAATGGAATGTAATTTTTTATAATTTAATATCCACCTTTTTTATGGGATTAATTATGTTCATGTTATCCTATATAATAACTTGTTTGGAATTTATAATTTATATGGTTTAATCTCTAAATATATGCTTATTGACTCTTAAGGAAAACTGATTATACATTTTATTGATATTAATATCTTTCACATAGTGAATGAATTTTATGTAATGTATTGGATTACGGAGCCTAATATTGTAGTACACCGTAACAAATCAATTGGTTTCAATGGTCAATTTTTTTATTTGGTTCATTCCTAACCAATGCAAGAATGATGTTTTTTTCTATGATAATGATAAGAATGTTGTATTGGATATGGGATTGATGAAATGAATAATGCATGATTTGAGGCCCTAAAATTAAAGACCATGGGTTCTACTATTATGAATTCTATCACCTTGAATTTTGTTATTGTTATCCATGTTATTTTTTATTCTTTGATTTCGTTAATGGATTTGTTACAAATGGATTTTATATGTTATGTAATAATATATTTTTTATTTATTCCACAGTTACTGTTAAATCTTTATTATATTTTGATATATATATTTTCCTTACTCATAATTTTATAACAACCATATTTTGTTTCAATTTTCTTAGGATATAAAAAGATGTATTACACAAGATATGTATTGAATAGTTTTGTGTTTAATGAAAATTTTAGGGTTTTGTTAGGAACTAATAATTATTTTTTAGTTAAATATATCGTGGATAAATTTCCATTAGATTATAAGTTCATAGACTTGGGTTATTTAAATTTATTCTTACTACTATAAAACCATAAACCTATATGTTCCTATTAATGTAATTGACTCATTGTTCTTTAGTTATATTATATCTATTTTTAGTTAAAATTGGGTCACATCATTTCGTTTTGAAAAAATTATTTATTGAATGTTTTTATCAACACCATATTCTAATAGCATGAGTCTAGGTGATCTCAATATTAATGATAAAAATATTTTCCAGAATATTATTAGAATATTTCAACTAGAGTTTAATAAAAAGCCTATATAATCATGGAAAAAGATCTACATAGGAAAACAATTTACATTATTCAATGTTATTTTATTTTATATGAGATGGGGAATAATGATAATAGTGACATAGGAAATGGGATGTCTAATGAGGTGGATTTCAAGGCATTTAATAATCTCATGGTGGATTATAATTAAAAATGATAATGATTTTGTTGATGTGGCATCATTATATACATAAATATAGAAAAGTTAAATTGATGGTTTAAAGGGAAACATTCACATTAATTGTTTAATTGTAGAATGGTTGGGATGTTTATTGTATTGAATCTATATATGTTTCTAGATAATGATGAGAATAAAAAAGTATAGATTATGAAATAATATAACAATGTGAATTTTATGCGGTGTATGAAGAATAATTTTGTCAAAATGAAGAACATTTTTTCATATGAGGATAATATATAAGAAGACATATACAAGGAAGAAATTTATAGCTGTAAATATATCAAATAAGTTATAATCATTGATGTGATAGAACAATTAAAGATAAAATAAGGTAGATATGGAGAAGAAGATGATGAAAATGTGTGACTAGAAATTAATGTGGAGTTAGAGATTTCATATAATGAAAGATATTTTTTGGGATTCATAATGGAAAAAACAAGTAGTTTAGTTTATAATAAAACAATACATGATGTTTTAGAAATAATGGAAGTCTATGTTTAAGGTAAAAAATGAAACCCTCGTAAATGATATTCCAAAAATAAAATTATTGAATATAAACTTAATATCAATAAACATGACTTGGTTATCAATGGTTTGAAAAATAAAATTAATGATTGAGTCAAATTAATACATGAGATATAGTGGTAAATTATTTATCTAAAATAATAAATGAAAGCCTATGAGAGACTCTTGAATTCAAATATAACTTTATATTGTGTAATACAATATGTTTCAAAGAAGATAATTACTGATAATAGAGATTCAACAAGGTAATTACTGAAATTCCCATATAAGAAAATGAAACATTAGGAAAAAATAGATTTTAATGGTATTGTTAAAATGAAAAAGGAATTTGTTGTTTATTATAGGCCATAAGAGAAGTGTAAAATGTTTAATGTTTATTTGAGTGTGACTAAAAATAAAAAAAATAAAAAAAATCATTATAGGGTCATGACAATGACACATTTTGGTACAAAAAAATTCAAGTCTTATTGTAGAAAAAATATGGTTCGCTCATAGAATATTTGTTTCATATCTAATTTCTACTATAGGTTACAAGATAAATGATTTAATTAATTGATTGAAGATGATTTTGATTTTATTGATCGGAGAATATGAATTGGTATTTCTCATCAATATTGTAACTCCCTATCCTATGAAGTAGAAAACTCACCTTTAATGGGATTCCACACAACATTTTCCACTCCAACCCATAAACTAGTGTATGTTGAATAGTGTAGAGGGCCTAAGATAGTTTTGGGAATACTATTTTATAACATGATTCAAGGATGGTCATTATTTAATCTACTGAAAATTTTATCATAACCCATCCATACAACGGACTTCTCAAAATAACTATTGACATAAATAGGGATCCCTCTGAGCTACCAGCATCAAGAATAAAAGTAGTAAAGATATATGATTTTATAAGAAAATAATAAATATGTTAAAAAATAAATAAATTAAATACATATAAATCATATACAATAAAAATTTTACTATCCAGAACATACCTATCATAAACAGAAATTAAACTGAAAATTAAACATTCCTATGGAGGAACATTATAAAAAACCTACCAAGAACATATCCTACCCAAATCACTAGACCTATAGACATACAATTACATATAATACATTTTTATTAATATGAAATTGGAAGATATAACCACATACCTTAAAACCCATTCAATGTACATGAGAAATATTATGGTCCATTTATCTTGTAAGAATCCCCAACATCTCAACAATACTAAGTACTAATTTTAACAAGTGGACATGTATAAATACATATATAAAGACTGTGTTTATTATAATTAAACACATCCACTGTGATTTATAACACACAATAACATCAAATACAAACATTGAGTTCTTAGGTATAAGATAGACCACCCTGAATCCCGACCATACCAACTTCATCCAGTTCAAGATTTTACCATATACACGTTACCGCATATGGGGACCAAGTAAGTTATGAATAATATTTCCCAATATTATTATTTATTTAGATATTTCTAGAGGGTCTCTTGGAATGAAATAGAACTATTCTAACCATTTTAATCATCCATGGTCGACTCACACAAGTATAATGTGATAAAAAATGAATGGTGAACTCACTTGGTATATAGAAGATAAATTAATGGGTGTTAACTGACCTAGTATGTAGATGATAAACAATTTTTGGATAACACATTATATATACAAAAGATAAACAACCAATGGTTTTCCTGCATGATATATAGTATAAAAATGCAAATGGAATGACCAACCCAATAGATAGAATATACTCACCCAATTTATACCACAAACCAGTTTATATAGGATAAATACACGGGGTATAAATCACCTAGATTTATAGGCTCAACGATTGGATACTAATTTGGATATTTTATGGTATCCTAATCTATATGAGGGGATAAATCCAATACCAGTGCATCCAATGATAATTTATATGGTTTCTTGTACACAAAAATAAACTTTACTAGTAGTGTTTCCTTTTTAGACATCTCATATAATGTGTCTCATATGGTTCATCCTTCAGTCAAAACCCATATCACTAGTTGGAGGTTTTAGTCCCATGTTCACAACACATTATCTTTAATATGGTTATATAATGGTCACAAGATCGATTCAACTTCTTTGGAGAATACCTCACACACAACCTCTCTATGGTCAAAATATTACTGGGGAACTCACTTTCAGTCCCCAAGATTAGACCACATCCAAGACACCCTACATGGGTTCATTGGTCACAATTCCCCCACTCTACCTTAGTCCATCACTATGGTCCCCAGATTTTTCAATTCATAAAATAATATTATTGATACATATGAACACACTGAGGGTTATTTTAGATATTCTGTGATAAAATCATCACCGTTATAACATAATAAATTTATAAAAGTTCTTTATAGAAAAGAAGAATAAATATGTGATCCATAATCCATAAGCAACTATAAATTGTAAAAAATAACCTAAACATTGAAATCATGGATTTTATTCCAATATATCAAATAGAACAAACCATATCATGTTAAAAAGCTCTCACAATCCCCTTGAAATGAACGTAAAAATCATTTTTCCAAACAATTTAGATTTAAAATGAATTACGTAAAATTTAACTAATACATTCCCCTAGGACAAATCACATTCATGAATTCATTATAAAATGGATAAATTATTCTAAAATCATATATTGAACCCAATTTATCATATTGAAAATTTAAAATAAATTCCATTTCAATAAAATTTTTATTTTTAAATAATATTTTAAAAATGAAGTAATTTTTTCTCAGAAACCACTCAGACCACTAAGATAATCCATAATGTATGCACTCAACAGTCGTTCAACCTGGGTGCCACCATCATACCATTTAGAAGGATATATGATCTATATTAACTATTTGGATTTAACAATACCACAAAAACCTTTTAGAAGATTTATATATATTATGGAAGTACATAGGAAAGTATAATAGTGAGGCACATAAATATAAAATCCCAAAACAATAAGAGACTATATAATGTAAAGGCCATAAAACTCAACATTGAGTTACCATCATTCAGAATGAATGCAGACCATCCTTTCACTATATCATCTGAACTCTAATGTTAACTTGATATCCAATTCCTTTCCCTAATATCTTAAATAGAAAATTATATTACTTAAAAATTAATTATTAAATCAATTTACTTTTTATAACATTTAATAATTAATTAAAAATTAAAATTATTCAGTCATTAATGCTGAATTTCTCACCCAAAAACCTCATTACATTTAAAGAATGAACAACAAATTGTGTATTGTCTAAAAAAATACAAACATACACCAAGAAAAATCCCTAGGAAGAAATATCAATTAAATATCAATTTTAATTAATTTATTCAAAACATAAATTTATCTAGAGCACAATATACCTCAAGTAATATGGTGAATTAAGACTAGATTATATCCCCTTGGTAAATCCTCTATGAGAATTATGAATAACTCAAAAGAAGTAAGTTGTGTTCCACCCTGAAATGGTGAAAATGACTATAAAACCTAACATAAATAAGCCCAAAAATTGAAAAAAAACAAGGGGATAACCAAAAAATTAATATAACAGGATATGTTAATTTAAAATGAAAAAATAATTTCACCAAAGTTACACAAATACATGAGGAATTAAAGGGAGAAATGTGAGTAGGTTTGACCAACCATCAAGCATTAGAGGGAGGAGAAAATGGAGTGTTAGTGTTAATTTTTAAGTGGATAGAATTGTAATTTTCACTTTTAAATGAGATGCATTGTTCAAATTCCCAATTTACCAAACCTTTAGAAAACAATATGGTAGGATTTTCATGGTTTGCCTCTATAATTTTCTAACCAGTCAAAATATTTGTATCCTTCACTATCCATGTGAATACGCCATGTATGGTCAGTCTACATAGTTCTCTAAACTATTTTCGATTGGCGTAGAACACCTATTCTACTAAAATTGGAAATCTCTACTTGTTTTCCTACAAATAAACAGTGACCATGAACCATCACATAAAACAAATTCACCCTATGTGGTTTACTTATAGTTCCACAATTTTTCAACTTTAATATGAAGTACTTATAATTATTTTTTGTGTTCTATAGTACATGAATTATAATCCTCATCTTGGTAATGTTTTTTCATAGGTTCCCTTACACTATATAAATCAAACCATACACCTAAGGAAGAAATATCCAAAACCCCAAAAATTCAACCCAAATAATCGAAGACTGGCTTGAGTTCCCAAGACACAACTTAGATTGTAAACAATATATAGAAATATACCTTTATGATACTCCAACTCTAATATTTCATATATAAGTCTTTTCTTGGAAAAAATGGCTGCAACATTAATTCCTAAAAAACTAAAAATTCCCAATAAAATTTTCAACTAATCATGGTCTGAGGTATTAGAACCTACCCAACATAATACTCCACATACTAAATAAGCCACATAATATTTAATAAAATTGAACCTACCATTCCTATTCATCAATTATATATCAATGTTTCATTTTTTATAATCAAACACCCATCACACTTCCACTGTGTGACCCCAATCACAATGCTTATGCGCCCTTAATCACCCTAAAAAGCATATTTATCCCTTCAAACCACCCAAAACGCATTCTAAAGAACTCTCATAATTTGGTTTCCAAATAACCACATTTAATTTCACTTGAAACACAAGTATTTCATCCTTTGGGGGAATTTAATTAAAATGATTAATTGACCCATTGTCGCACCATATAGTCTTCAAAAATATTCTATAAAACTAAAAGTTGTCACCAATCTGTTAAAAAACTGGTATTAATGTTTGAAAAGAAATGATAGAGTGATTTATCAGTTTTTATCCTCAAATACTCTATCTATCATTCATGATCAATACATAATTATCAATGTTCCACCGACCCAACACATGCTCAGATCTTATCAAACCCATTTCAAGTCTATCTATTTCATAAATGTGTTCAATATCACACTCAAGTCCACAAATAGGACCAAAAAATAACAATAATCCCAATTATATCTACACCATCACTCATATACGTGGATCATCCTCTCTATTTTACTATCCACATCACTACTCTATAAAACTAAAACATCCAAAATCCAAAACCATAATTAATTCATTACTAAAAGTTAATATGGGTGTTATTCACACTATCCAACCAAAAACCATAACACAACTCTAATAACCATGATATACAACGGCTCCCAATCATACATTTCAATCCTAACATACCAAACTATAGTGATATATATATATTAAACATTATAGTGCACCATGAAATATGAATCCATTATTTATAATCCAAACCAATTGGTCAGAACTATGGTATCATTATAATTTATAAAACCACTACCTGATCCCAACATCAAATTTTCATCTCACAAGGTAACAATACACAAATATCTCAAATAAAAAATTTCATTTCTACTAAACAAACAGAACAATAACTCAGTAACTCCTAGATAACCATTGGAAAAATAAAAAAATAGTTTAGACATGAATAATTTTCTCTTTACAAACCACATAAATCAATAATAGAGCACATGTCAAGTTCTCTCATAGATATATAATTAGAATCACATGAATAACCTTTTACCAACTAGGGAATCAGTACTCTTTAAGAATTTTTCCATGACACTTCCACCTTGATGATTGTTTCCTCCTCTTATTCTAATATACACAAGCACATAATTTCCTAATTATATATATAAATAAGACCTATATCCATAGATATTGTTAAGTAAAAATGTACCAAGAAGATATCTGTGAAAACACCCTAAAGAGTCCATATAACAATTTAAATAACCCCACTTATTCTCTATTCGAAAACCCATATGACAATCACTTAATATTTCAAAAAAATGCCTCTAAATAAACATGATTTTTCCTTAAAACCAAAATCACTCAAAATCACTGTCAACATTGGCATGTTTCAAAGACCCAATTAAATTTTCTAAAACCACATTGAAAAAAACATTTAAAATCTATATTCCTTAAATTTTACAAAACCAAAATATTGATGTTTTTTCAAAATCACCACACTACGAGCCATTTCATGTGAAACATGCTTACGAAGGAATAAATTAAAATCATGAACCACCTCATATGTTATTTATTTCAAAACAATATTTTATTCAGAAAATATTTTTTATCAAAACCCAATCAATCAGTGTATTCCCACCTTATGATGACCATTTTTGTATATATCAGTCATAATAAATTAATCACATAGTAAAAAAAACCCCACCTTTACATTATTAATATATTCACCCCTTATAATATATTCTTGGAAACACCTACTATTTTATATATTTCATCAATTAAAATAAATTCTGATGAGTCGTTATGTCAAACAAAACCTATGAGGGGTTTCTGTATTATTCCATAAACAAGAATCTATCATGATGCATTTAATACTCACTAGCTACTAACCTACACCTATGAATAATAATGGGTGTCCTATATTCCATATTTTAAATTACATTCTAAACCCAAACCAAACTAATTTTATATTCTCTAGTCCAAAAACTAGAAATTCCTTAGTGACATGAGTTTCAACAGATATCATTTTGTTGATACATTCCATTTATGTAGATCCCAAGTCCCAAATAGTAAATATCCATTTTTAACTAATAATTTTCAATTCCAAAACACACTTTGATATAATTTTTTTAATTCCATAGACCTTTTTACTGAAATGGAGCACATAAAGAGACTCTAGGTGAACTAAAAGACATCATACACACTAGAGTCTTCTAAATGGTGATATATATACATACGATAGTTGTGGGGATAATTTTGTGTCTAATAAGATCCTTGTAGGTGACATTCTCAATTATAACATGAATTATGCCTGGACCATTAAAAAATACTTCTAAAAAAACAATTATTAATAAAAGGAGAGAATATTTGTCCCCCACACTATAGAATAGAAATCAGTAAAATATAGGATTTATAAAGAAAAATGATGAATTTTTTTTGGAAATATATAAATAAAACAATATTACACTATTATAAAATATTCACTATCATATATATATTGAACAATAATTGTCTAAAATAAAAAAAATTATATTGTCCACTGGACCCACTCACTATAAATGACTCTTTTAGGAATGTAGCCTCTACAAATCTCATGAAATATTCCAAACAACAATATCCAACCACCACCTATGTCCTAAGAGAAAATTTGATGATATACCAATTTAAATTGAACCACATTCCATATATACAGGTTAGGGTGAGTCCAATAACCCATTAAGAATCCACACTTCATTGATATTACTAAGAGTTACCTTGATCAAGTGGATGTGAAAAAATATATATATAAAAGAGTTTGTGTAGAGACCCAAGCTTGATGTACATGGACGTTACATTACTTTTGTGGAATACTTAATACATAACAAAAACAAATACCCAAGGACTGTAATTGTTTATTTTCTTTTGAAACATGGAACATAATCTTCTAATCATGGTGAAAGATCATCAATATCTCCCATAAATATCTTCCAATTTTGTTTTCTTACCTAAAACCTTTCATTATATCTTGGGAAAAATAAAACATAAAAATGGTGAGCTCAAATGCTCAGTAACAGTAAACAGCGAGAATATAAAACAATCCATTAACATTTTAACGTAAAAACATGAACATAAAACATCAAAATCATGAGTAATGACATAAATCATGGCAGTACATAAGACATAGATCACAACGGAACATCAATTATGATAAAATAACATGGTAATAAAACATGTAATTGTGGAAAACCATTAAGCACATGATATGATTTCAATTGTATCCAAGGCATTGCGGCCAAGACCATCATAATGGACAAAGTCCATTACTAAACCGAGTTTACATTCCGTTCCAGCCATGTATTACTGAACCAGATTTACTTTCCATTCCAGCCATGTCTATCTAATGAGATATAAATATTTACCCAATTTATTGGAGGTAGATATATGTCTCACCCATCTCATAATGAAATGATTCTAATGTGTTCCACAAAATAAACATAAATCATTCATCATAACCCAAAGACTGAAATGGGTTTCATAAACATCATCCCAATATAACATAATCCATAAATAACAAATGGATATCGTTTCATCTTAAGAAAAATAAAACCATGTAAATAATAGATACATTATACATGAAACAAAAAACATATTAAATAATGTCATCTTAGATGGAATGTAGTTTTGATAAAACACATGAAAATAAGGCGTTATGAAACAGTAAAAATCTATTCAGGCCATATAGGTTAAAAAGAAATTCCTATCATACTTTTCCGGAAAACTAAAAATGTACCTCGTTTGGTAAAAAAAGATTCCTTCCATACCATGTGGAAAATGTCAAAAAAGGGAAAAAATGAATTTAAACATACATGGAAGAATAATAAATATTTTATGAAAACATTTTTAGAAAACGTTGACAAGGATGATAAACATAACCATATTAAATATTTAAGAATAAACAATCCCGGATAGAAACGAGATTGGAGTAGTTAGCCCTTACCATTTATGATTGGTGGAATCATACGTGTCATAAAATAATGAAAATTACATGAATATGTAAATATCATATCATTCATAATAAATATCATAAAAAATTCAGGGGAATCATAAACACCATACAAAATAAATAGATGGTGATTAAGGCATATGCCTTACAAAAATAAAAGGGAGACGAAATAATCCCTTACCTTATGTCCAATTTCATCCATATGTGTCCGAGACACCTGTATAGTGGGTTTAAACATATTATTAACTTGTATCATAACCATAATAATATTTATGATATGTTGTATGATTCCCATACGAGTTTATATTACCCGTTCATTTGTCATTTCCATGTTAAGTCAGTTTTTTTGGTAAAAGTGTTTCATTCATCATAAGTGTTTTGACTTTTAAATATTCATATGATTACTTAAATAATGATTACTTACTTACATAATGTAAAACATGATTTATATATAATATATATTCATAATATATATATATATAATTGATCAATAAATATAATTAAATACACCATTCATGGAGAAGGTAGGTCGTACGTACACATGAACAATGTTTTCGTTACCTTATTAAATTGAATGGAAGTAAGTAAATAAAATATAATGAAATCTAGTATCATTATTATGTCATATATTTCATGTTTTTTTTATTATATATACTTTATAATCATTGTGTAATGTTTAACATGGAGAATGAATCTCATCGCGTCGTGGAGACGGAAATCCATACGTACGTACGAGCGATGATATCATTCCCATAATTATTGGATGGAATTGGAGTGGGTGATATAACATCTCAGAATAAGTATGATGTTATATTAATCATATATATTCATTATTTCCACCATTATACCAATTCATGCATGGTGGTGGTGGAAAAACATATTACACCACGGTGTGGAGACGGTAAGTCGTACGTACACGCGCGCGGTGATTTAGTTTTTCATAGGATGGATATAAGGTGAAATAGGATTGTTACATATTTATAAAAACATATCAGTATATTATTTATACTGATTTTATTACTTTATAATGAAAAAACTAAAGAATAGGAAGTAGAAGAAGATAGAAACTTAAAATAATCATTAGAAGAGATTGCCTCGTCCTCAACATGCCTCTTTTAAACTTACACTTAGGGAACTAGAGTTGGTCTTTTGAGAAGACCAGAACCTATATAATATAAATATAGAGGTTGGTAAGAGGAATTTTCAGGGGTTGGGCGAACTTTAAGGCTTAAAATGGAGAGAAGAGAGGAGGGAGGAGGTGCCCTTTTATAAGAGAGGAGAGGGGCACTTTTGGAAACCTCCAAAATATTAATTTATAATAAACTCAAACCCCACCTAAAAACACCAAAAATGACTCAAATTAGAATTTGAGATGAGATAGGGTTGTAATCTCCTCATAAAATAAATTCATACATATTGGGAAATTATTTTAAACCTTATCAATTTGATTTATCCTTATTTAATCAATTTAATCTTATTTGTGGTAATAATATTCTAAATTTAAAATTGTTATAAATACTTACTTATGCGTTGTGAATTTTCCATAATTGGATACTTTCTGAAATTTTAGACCATATAAATTTTAATTTTTAATTTTTAAATATTTAAGTGATTTTTAAACAATTTAATACTATGTTATTTTTATAAAATACCAATAGTGTCAATTTGGACACTATTCATTTATTTGAATTTAAATAAAATCCAAAAATATGTTATATTCGAACTAAAAAATTTAATAGATTACTAACAAGTCATATTCATTTATAAATTTTTTGGATGAAATTATTTAGTTAATATAATAAACATTTTAATATTTTCAATACCATTTATTTGATATTTTTCTTAATAAAATAATTACTAAAACACTTTTGTATAATTATTTAAGATACTTATTTTTTTGTATAAAAATAATCATAAAATACTATGATGAATATAAATTTATTATATTTCACAAAAATACTTTTAGTCTAATTTATCTTTTAAAACACCAATCTTTTAGAATGATATGTTTATTAAATTAGAAAGTGACAAGTTTGACATCATTTAAAATAAAATAATATAAATGTCATAATATGTTTTATAAGGATCTAAATGGTTCCCAAGTAGACCCCTGGATGCTTAGGGTATATATATACTCGAACAATAAGTTTTGGTCATGTTTATGGTCCTTTTTATGGGTGTTATTATTTTAATAAAAACTATATTATTGATTTTTCACTAAATAAATAATTTTTAGATCATTAATGTATAAGCTATTAAGGTAAATATATATTTCTTAAAAATCACAAATAAATAACCATGATGAATAAAAACATTTTATCTTTCAGTTGAGTATTTATAATCGAATTTATATTCTGTATAAACTTATATTAAAAATACTTTAATTATTAAAGTTTGAGTGAGACATATTTCACATGAAATTAAATAAATTAAAGGTCTTAATCACATCCAAGTGGGTTCTAAAAGATACCATTTCGACCCAAGTATATTTTAGGACGAAATATAATCATCCAATTATATTAATACATGTGTTATAGTAATTTTATAATATTATTTTCACCCTTAATTACCTGATTTACCTTTAACTGTAGTAAATAAAATATGTCGTAGTTACTATTCATAATGCCTAAAAATAAAAATTAGCCTATTTACATAAATTGAAATTATTGATTCCAAATATGGAATCAATTTCTCCAAATTAAAAATATCGAAGTGTCATTATTTAATTTAAAATTAATTCCTCTGTTGAGAAAATGGGTTCTAAAAGTTAAAAAATTGTAAAAGATTGAAAAGTTTTTACCTATGAATTCAATGTAAAATTAATGATAATGACATAGATAATATTAATTGGTAAAAATATATTCTATTTATACAATAAAACCATTCAATATTATAATTTAACTATATAAATTATCTTGATGAAAATAGTGGTTTTTAATTAAAATTTAGCTTATTTTTACTATTCATCAAAATATGAAAGTTAACAGAAAAAAATTAAAAAAATACCCAAATTTAAATTTTATATAATTATGGAAATTAATAAGTTTATTTCAACAAATTTAACTTATAAACATGTCAAAAAATATATTTAAAGTTGGTGCTCCATCAAAAGTCAGCAAAGTTGCATTTTTTGAAAAATATGTATTTTACCCGAATTTTTTTTGTTCTCATACTGTGTTCTAGAATGTGTGTTAGATGAATGATATTGTTATAAAATTAAAAATATGGTTAATAATATTTATATATTCTAGTTTATAATATTTTTATAATAATATATCGTTGTTTAGTGAAACTCAGTATTGCGTACAACACATGCTATTGAAGAAGGTCACACTTGCATGTAACACTAGCCAAGAATAGTGTTTGTGTATAATACAAGATAATACGGTGTTGCATATAGTGCAAGATAACCTTGGTTTAACATACAATAGAAGACATTAAAAGAAAATATTTCTCATAAAATCTCGGGGTGTTACATTCTACCCCCCTTAAAATAAATTTTTCCCTCGAAATTCATTGGGGTTATAAATCATTTAAAAGTTTCTTTCAAAGAAACCCACATTGTAAAAAGGAACAGTAAATCATAATTTTAAAAAGGAAAGTTATAAACATAGCAGTCACCCAAGATAACTCAGCATTGAGTTTCCACATAGAAGAATATAGGTGATAACATGGATATAGAAGATTAATATAACCATCATGTTCTGATAGAGAGTGGTAGAGAACATGGCTATAAAAAATCCCACAATCACAAAGCCATAAATTTTTGATGATCTAAGGTACCAACTGATTCATCAGATATGGGGGTACTAGGGCAACGTTTTTGGTTTTCAATATCATTTCTTTAAAGTTGAAAATTTTTAATTAGAAAAAATACTTACTTGAATTTGGTACAATCTCGTCGTTTTTCATTCCTTGAACAATTTCCACTTCATATTTTAATGAAATGAATTTTAATTTTTCATTCGCGAAGTGTTACAGATCATGTGATAGAATGATGGGTCATTCCATCTATCTCAACCAAAAGGTCATAAAATGTTATCAAATATACATAAGTCCATATATGGTGATACTAATCGTACATGGTTACAAAATGGACTTATACATCATATATCATACCACATAATATAATAAAACTAATTTGTACTAATCAGGGACTTTCTGTATGCCAGTGGTAGGCGATGAAGGTCTGTTGCACTTCGGTTGTGGGTTCGATTCCCACAACCTTGTTCGACGTGACGGGTTTTTGCCCGTCCTGCAGGTTGTCCTTTTTCTAAAACTACTCCATTATAAATTTCCAGAAATAATATCAGAAAAAAAGTTCTAGCGTTAAACAATACGCTCTTATGTCCAACATAATCCATTTCTGCCTTTAGGATTATCTAAAATACTTCTTTCCAAACTCACAGTATAAAGAAAAATATTACTTGAAAGTTCATATAACATGCATGTGAATACCATCATTTATCCCCCATTTATCAAAACATGTATCTTTTTGGTCTCATTAAAAACATGTGAATACCTTAATCATGTATTCTTGAAACATGAATTACCATAGAACCTTCGAGAAAACACAAATTCTATCTAAAGTTAACTCTTTACACATATCAAAATCCCAAAAATTCTATATACTCAAATCATGATATCACTTTGTCCTTATATCATTCATGAGCTCATTAATAATATCCAACATATTAGTTTATCTTTATCCCATCATTATGCACATATCATCTTCTTTCCAAAAATATTTGAATAACCTTTTAGGGTAACCAGTACCATTCAAAAATAATTTCAAATACTTTAAGTAAAACAATAGTGTAACAATCCTTAGATGTTTCATTATTCCATAGTACCATTAAATCACCTATACAACATTACTCTTGATAAACATACAATCATTCCACTAACTTCATAAACCATTGACCGATCATCATTATTTTAATCCTCAATACTTCTTTTATATCATATATCATTTGTAGTCTCCTCATCATCATCAACATAAATACTACCCATATGACCATGATGATTCTCTTCATGGGATTTTACCTCAGGTAATTAGTATGCATAATACCCATACAATCCATATTCAAAACATTTAACCTTTGTTATTGTCTTAGCAATACCATTATCCTTGTCTATGGTGATAACTGAACATTTTCCTTTGAAACTACTGGATTTGTGTTCTTCTTTTCCAAACCCAAATCATCTTCCAGCTCCATTGAAACATTCTCCCTGATGCCTCTTCCCACATTATTTAAACGAGGGAAATTGAACTTTCTTTCCTCTATGATAATCATGAAACTCCATCTATCTCTTATTAGATGAGTCAGGAAACATACCAAAGTTGAGATTATTGATCATATTATGAGATTTTTTATTAGGAATAATAAAATTGATTGGACTTCCAAATCCCATTTCATTTGGTTTATCATGAAAAATATCATTCTATTGTCTATAATATTCTCCATTAACATGAATCTTCCTATTTCTAGCCATTTTCTAAAACCCAAAAAGAATAGTGTGAGATGAAAAAATCATACTAGGAAAACAACATGATCAAGGGGGAGTATGTTAAGTCTCTATAATTTTAGGATTAATCCAAATTTATTCTTTATCATTATCATAATTCTAGGATTTTAACCTATAGTTATAGTAAACCTTAGGGACATCCCTAGACATACCTTAGAAATATCTCTAGATATCTGGCTAAAGTTTTCACATCCCAGTTTCCAAAGGTTAACTAAATCTTTCCTCTGATACCAACTGTAGAGACCCAATCTTGATGTACATGGAAGTTACATTACTTTTTCGGAATACTTAATACATAATAAAAACAGACACCCAAGGTCCGTAATAGTTTAGTGTCTCTGGAAACATGGAACATAATCTTCTAATCATGGTGAAAGATCTTCAACATCTCCCATAAAGATCTTACCCTTTTGTTTTCTTACCTAAAACCTTTCTTTATATCCTATGTAAAATAAAACATAAAAAGGGTGAGCTCAAATTCTTATTAACGGTAAACATGGAGAATATAAAACAATCCATAAATATTTGAACGTAAAAACATGATCATAAAACATAAAAATCAAGAGTAATGACATAAATCTTGGCAGTACATAAGGAATAGATCACATTAGAACATTAATATTGATAAAATAACATGGTAATAAAACATGTAATTGTGAAAACCCATTAAGAACATGATATTATTTCCATAGTAGGCAAGGCATTGCTGCCAAGACCATCATAGTGGACAAATTCCATTACTGAACTGAGTTTACATGGCATTCCAGCCCTATATTACTGAACATGATTTACATTCCATTCTATCCATGTCTATCTCATGAGATATAGATATTTACCCAATGCATTTTAGGGAGATATAGGTCCCACCCATATCATAATAAATTCATTCTTGCATGTGCCACAAAATAAACATAAATCATTCATCATATCCCAAAGAGAGAAATGGGTTTCATAAACATCATCCCATCATAACATAATTCATACAAAACAAATAGATATAATTTCATCATAAGAAAAATCAAACCAGGTAAATAATAGAGACGTTATACTTGAAACATAATTATATTAAATAATGTCATCAAAGATGGAATGTAGTTTTGATAAAACACTTGAAATTAATTCTTGAAGAAAATATCCTTTCTACTTGAAAATCATTTTCTTTTCTCAAAATTCCATTCAATTTTAGAATAATATAATTTTGTTTAAAATATTCATGAAATATTGTACTGGAATCTTCATGAAAATAAGGCATTATGAAACCGTAAAAATCTATTTATTCCATATAGGTTAAAAAAATTCTTCTGGTACGTTTTACAGAAATAGTCAAAAAGTACCTCATATGTTAAAAAAATGATTCCTTCTGTACCATGTGGTAAAAGTCATAAAAGGGTAAAAATGACTTTAAAAATTCATTGAAGAGTAGTAAAAATTTTATGAAAGCATTTTGAGAAAACAAGGACATGGATTATAAACATTACCCGGGTAAATACTTACGAATAAACAATCCCAAATAAAAATGAGATTGGAAAAACTATCCCTTAACATTTATGATCTGTGGAATAATATGTGTCATAAAATAAATAAAATTACATGAATATTTAAATATCATATCCTTCATAATAAAAATCATAAAAAATTCATGGGAAGCATCAACACCATACAAAAGAAACAGATTGTGATTAAGGCATATGTCTCATAGAAATAAAAGTGAGACGAAATAATCCCTTACCTTATGTCCAATTTAATATGTATGTGTCTGAGACTCTTGTATAGTGGGTTTAAAATATTATTAGCTTGTATCAGAACCATAATAATATTTATGATATCATATATGATTCACATTTGAGTTTATATTACCCGTTCATTTGTCAATTCCATGTTAAAGCAGTGTTTTGGGTAAAATTGTTTCATTCATTGTTTGTGTTTTGACTTGTAATTATTCACATGATTACTTAGATCATGATTACTTACTTCCAGAATGTAAAACATTATTTTAATATAATATATAATCAGAATATACATATATTTAATATATCGATAAATGGAATTAAATACACCGTTCATGGTGACGGTAGATTCTACGTATGCATGAAAGGTGTTTTCGTTTCCTTATTAAATTGAAAGGAAGTAAGTAAATAAAATATACATAAATCTAGTATCATTATTATGTAATATATTTCATTATTATTTATTATATATACTTTATAATCATTCTGTAATGGTTAACATGGAGAATGAATCTCATCGTGTCGTGGAGATGGTAATCTGTACGTACACAGGAGCGATGATATTATTCCCATAATTATTGAATGGAATTGGAGTGGATGATAGAATATCTCAGAATATATATGATTTTATAATAATCAAATATATTATTTATTTCCACCTTTATACCCCTTCATGTATGGTTATCACGACCCGTCCTCTGGGCCCGTGCCGTGACTACCCCAAGCCCGCCTTCCACAGGCCAGGGGCTGGCGACTAGCACCAAAAGCGTAAATCCCGATAACAGGGAAGACATTTCCTTTATAAAAGTAAACAAAACACCACAGAGTACAAGCGGAAGAAAAACACTAAGTACAAAGGAAAGTGCTGAAAAGTAAATGGGCCAGAATGCAAACCCAAATGAAAGTACAACTACAAATGAACAAGTACAACAGGAAAAGACAACCACTGGAAGAAAGGAAGTAGCTCCTGGGTCATCCTCCTCAGATCCCACCTGAAGGGTAGGTACAGATGACACATCTCTTGGATCTTCCACCACAGATCCTAGCTGAAGGGTAGGTACAGATAGCCTCCACAACTCTCTCGCCCGTCAACCTCCTCCGTGTGTCCTCTCGTCATGAAGTCCACCTCCAAATACTGACTCATCGTTTAGTCCACCTCCGGGTACCGTCCAGTCCTCGAACACTCAGCCTCCGTCAGCACTGTCCGTCGTCTGCAACCAACACAACGAGGTGCGGGCATAGCCCATGCAGGGGTGAGTATAACGATACTCAGTAGGGACCCCGAGACCCTCAAGGTCTCACTAAACCAACATGGATATCCACAAAATATCTCAATGAATAACCTCTAATTAGGTATATGCCCATACATATATCTAAGTTATCAAGTAAGCCATCTCAATCATGAGGGAAACACAAAGATCATTAAATCAACGGATAACCACTACCGAGGTATATGCCCATACATATACCTAAGTTATCAAGTGACCCATCTCAATCAAGAGGTAAACACAAAGGTCAAAAGTCTCAGCTCAAACCATGATTTTCATTATTGAAACTGTAACTTCTGAAGATCCCCGTCTTTGAAGTGTACAGTGGTCCTCTCACGACTCCGAGGTACTGCTCACTAACCTAAGACTGCTGAGGTACTCCTCCTGTCGAGTACCGCGGGTCTGCAACCAACTACCGGGCACTGCGTCCACTGTGGGTTTGTCGCCAAATATCGGGCGCTCCCCCAAATAGCCTATAGAGGTACTCCTCCTGTCGAGTACCGCGGGTCTGCGGCCAACTACCGAGCGCTCCTTCCGCCGTGGGTCTGTCGCCAAATACCAGGCACTCCGTCCACAGGGCTAGTCGTCTCACTCCAAGTCGAGTCGGTCAAGCAGTCGTCAGGTCTCAGCCAGTTACACGGTATCCGTACTCCGTACGCTCGTCTCCGGGAGGGTCCACTCCACGAGCTACAGGTCGATACTCCAAGTATCACAATGTCCCACGAAGAAGTATCTCAAAGGACCGCCTCATCATAGGGGTCTCAACGCATCAGTCGGCGCGTCGATCGGACGCCCGGTCTGTGAGTTATTAGCGTTTTCGTCCCAAGGGCCCGGTTGGTTTCGTGAACGAACCAACCCAGCTGTAACTCAACTATACCCCGAACTCTCATAGGGTATACACAATGGGACCGTTTCTCAACGTGATCACCAACGCCACTGACGGTTCGTCAAAAGGACATCCAGTCTGAAAGATATCAGCTTTTCCATTCCAAGGGCCCGGTTGGATTTCAGTTACCATCCAACCCGGCCACTATCCAACAACAACCGAAACTCGGGCGAAGAATGCCAAAAGTTCTGTCTCATCAAGAGGAATTCAATGAGACAGAAGGCGCTTCAATCGGACGCCCGGTCTGTGAGTTATTGGCTTTTTCGTTCCAGGGGCCCGGTTGGTTTCGTGAGCGAACCAACCCGACCGCACTCCGACTTCATCCAAACCTCGAGTGGATTAATCCAAAATATCCTTCTCACTTATAGGAATCCAACAAAGTCGACGACACATCAAACGGACATCCAGAGTTCATGTTATAAGCATTTCCGCTCCGAGGGCCCGGTTGGTTTCGTATCCGAACCAACCCAGCCGAACCCAAAGTATTCTGAAACCTTGATTGCGATATACCGAACCGACCGTATCATTACAAGGATCTCTATGCAACTGACGGTGCATCGATCGGAGTTCTGTAGCCCACGATATGGGCAAAAGACCATACAGGGTCCGAAAACGGGGGGTCTGGGCCCAGCCCGGCCCTGCCGGCTCAGTCCGGCTTGACCGGCCAGCCACGGCTCAGCCAGCGCGGCCGAGCTGAAGCCGCAGGTGGGGGTGAGCGACTCCTCCCCCCCACCCTCGCCGCTGATTGAGGCCGGTGGAAAACCGCCACTGCTGGCCTTCTGGCGGTGCGCAGCCGCCGCCGGTCGCAGGCGTGGCGCACCGCCGCCGCCTTCCGCGGACCACCGGACGTGTTCCGGTGGTCCGTTTCTCCTGCCGTCTTCTCCTACGGTCCTATCGGGACCCGACCTTCACTAAGAAGGGATTCAAATGCCATAGCGTCCTGCTTCGTCGTCATCTGTCGATCCACACATCGATAAACAAGCTGCGGAGGGTTGTCGGGCCGTGTTTGTTTGGCCCGCGCCCTCCGCGTTAGGTGTTATCAATTGGCAAAATAATAACACATGATTTTAAACATGACGAGGGTATAATTTATCCAAAATAAATTATACGAACACCTTGCAATCAAATACCCACACACGAGAGTTTGAAATTTGAATGCGTGGTGTGACGAAAGCGCGCATTCTTTCCGCTTGATGTCGCGCGGCGCGACGATGTCGCACATCCTTGTCGTTCTTTCCCACGCGGTGCGACGACACCGCGTCACATTCTTTCGAACCGCAATGACAAGAAAGAATAAAAAGGGAGGAGGATCGGCCGTGTTCGTGCAGTCCGGCCTCCTCCCGTTAAACGATAACAAGGGGTTCTCATTACTCGTAGAACGTCAAAGATAGAATCAAGAACAAAATGAAACGAACCCCTACATTTGATTCGTCGATTGACGTTCGTCGTTCGTTGACGATGTTGAGGAAAGATGACGATGAAGTTTGTCTTTCGCCGCGTCCGTCACACACTCCCAATCCCGAGCTACGTCGGCTGTCGAAGACACTACACGTCGGTTGGATCCGAGGGAGGAAGTCAAAGAAGGTTGTTGACGTTCTTCGCTTCCTTCATTGTAGAAGTTCACCCAAAGATGAATCGGCGTCTCCTCTCTTGTCGCATGAAGAAAAGGATAATGGGTGCATCGTCGTCCTTCGTTGAAGAGGCGTCGTTCTTCGTTGAAGATGAAGTTCTTCAAAAGAGGGAAGAGCTCTCTTCCAAAATCTCTCACACAACCAAACTCCCAAAATAAAATAAGGCCTCTCATTATTTTATTATTTTGCCATGCATTCACACTTACAAAAATTCAAAACCTATTTCACTTAATCAATTAAACAATGAGTTGTCTAATTAATTAAGTGATAGGTTGGCAATAATTTAAGAGGGAGAGAGGGGAGAGGAAGAGTTACACAACTTAAGTGGGGGGGTTTAGAGGAGTTAGGGAGTTATGGGGAATTTGAAAAGGTGGGGGCTCGTGTGGGCCCCACCACCTTCACAACCTCTGTTGGGAAGTTGGGTAGTAACCCAACTTCCACCCAAAGACTAATCCACTTAGTTAAAATAAAAATTGTAGAATAATTATAAAATAAACTTCCACAATTTTTATCATCAAATCTCCTGAAAACACAGCTCCAGAACAAGTGTTCCTAAGCAATTACTGGCGCTGCGGTTCCATCGGTGCCCTCAGAATTCGATTCCAAGCACCGGTTCAAATGATAGGAATTCCCGCTCGTTCGTTCACTGAACGTACTCGAGCTAAACTTCGGAAAATGATTCCGGGCACACCGGGGATCGAAATCAGGCGCCGTCAGAAACTGCGTTCTTGTAAAATTCCCAAGAAAATTAAGAAAAAAATTTCCTTGAAATTTCTGGGTCTTTACATTACTCCCACCTCAGTTCATTACATCCCCGTAAAACTTCAATAGAAACTAGGGTTACAAAAGCGGTATTGAGCACGCACCTGAGCCTTCCGCTCCCATGTGCTCACCTGGAGGTTCCCGTACTGCCAGAGAAAGTGCACCCGAGGAATCGATCATCCTCGTAGGATCCGCTCCTGTCGATCCTCGATCCCCACTGGATCCTCCGTGAAAGACACCCCATCACCATCATCCAGCTCCTCATGGTCGATGATATGCGAAGGGTCGAGCACGTATCTCCTCAGTTGAGATACGTGGAAGTCGTCGTGCACCTGGTGCAACCGCGGTGGATGGGTCAAGCGGTAAACCGCCCCGCCTACCCAGCTGAGGACCTAGAAAGGTCCGTTGAACCTTGGAGATAACTTGCCGCCTTGGCCACATCTTCGTTAACCTCATCGAGGTGAGACCCGTATAAGGACATGATCGTCATCCTCGAACTCTAGAGGCCTCCAAGTCCTGCCAGCATAAGGCTTATGTCGGCCCTGTGCTGTCCTCATCCGTTCTTGGATGACATGGACCTTGTCTAATCTCACAAGAGCTGCTATGATTTCTTCTTTGCCGATAATAGAAATCTGGTCTCATCCCCTGGATGAACCACATTCATTGCCTAATACAGTCAATCCTGACATGAATGATGCATTCATGCCATGGATGACGTCGTAAGGCCTCGACGTAACTACCAAGAGATCCAACTGTCACTCCTGCCTCCAAGGGTCGAGTCACACTGTCGGAATCAGTGTGAGGTCACTAGGTCTCCCCCAGTAGAAATCTCTAAAGTGAGGGTCAAGTCAACAGTTTTAACCGGAACCACTCAGTATCAACCAAACAAAAGGACAGGAAAGAAAACATCACAAAGATAAGTGTATTTTTATTAATGCAACTCATAGTACAAAGACACAAAGCAACTACAGACAAACATCAACAAAACTAGAAGCAACAGGATCAATAGGCTCCAGGTCTGGAGCTAGTCCCACTCCTGTCCATCTGCTTCCGGAGCTCCGTGACCATAGGCCTCAGCTGCCTGAAGCTGAGCTCTCCCATGTCCTCCTGTCCCCTGCGGTCGGGGTGGGCCTCCTAGTGGTGGGGGTGGCAACACCCTGAAGCGTCATCCACCTACAGCTGTACGACCAACTCCTCTTCCATGGCCGCCTGCTCCTTGCAGTCTGCCCTGATCAGAGTGCGGTCGGGTTGGTTCGCTCACGAAACCAACCGGGCCCATGGAACGAAAAAGCCAATAACTCACAGACCGGGTGTCTGATTGACGCGCCGTCTGTCTCGTTGAATTCCTCTTGATGAGACAGAACTTTTGGAATTCTTCGCCAGAGTTTTGGTTGCTGTTGGATAGTGGCCCGGTTGGATTGTAACCGAAATCCAACCGGGCCCTTGGAACGGAAAAGCTGATATCGTTCAGACTGGACGTCCTTTTGACGAACCGTCAGTGGCGTTGGTGATCAAGTTGAGAAACAGTCCCTATGTGTATACCCTATGAGAGTTCGGGGTACAGTTGAGTTACGGCCGGGTTGGTTTGTTCATGAAACCAACCGGGCCCCTAGGATGAAAAAGCTAATAACTCACAGACCGGGCGTCCGATCGACGCGCCAACTGATGCGTTGAGAACCCTATGACGAGGCGGTCCTTTGAGATACTTCTTCGTGGGACTTTGTGATACTTGGAGTATCGACCTGTATCTCGTGGAGCGGACCCTCCCAGAGACGAGCGTACGGAGTACGGAGACCGTGTAGCCGGCTGAGACCTGACGACTGCTTGAAAGACTCGACTTGGAGTGAGTCGGCTTGCCCAGTGGACGGAGCGCCCGGTATTTGGCGACAGACCCACGGCGGAAGGAGTGCCCGGTAGTTGGCCGCAGACCCGTGGTACTCGACATGAGGAGTACCTCTATAGGCTATTAGGGGGAGCGCCCGGTATTTGGCGACAAACCCACAGCGGAAGGAGCGCCCGGTAGTTGGTTGCAGACCCGCGGTACTTGACAAGAGGAGTACCTCAGTAGTCTTAGGTTAGTGAGCAGTACCTCGGAGTCGTTACAGGACCACTTTACACTTCATAGACGGGGCTCTTCAGCAGTTACGGTTTCGATAATGAAAATCCTGGTTTGATTTGAGACTTTTGACCTTTGTGTTTACCTCTTGATTGAGATGGGTCACATGATAACTTAGGTAAATGTATGGGCATATACCTGGGTAGTGGTTATCCATTGATTTCATGATCATTGTGTTTCCCTCATGATTGAGATGGGTTACTTGATAACTTAGATATATGTATGGTCATATACCTAAGTAGAGGTTATCTGTTGAGATCTTCTTGTGGATATCCTTGTTGGTTTAGTGAGACCTTGAGGGTCTCGGGGTCCTTACTGAGTATCGTTATACTCACCCCTACACGGGCTATGCCCGCACCTCGTTGTGTTGGTTGCAGACGACAGGCAGTGCTGACGATGGCCGAGTGTTCGAGGACTGGATGGTACGCGGAGGTGGACTACACGACGAGTCAGTATCTGGAGGTGTACTTCACGGCGAGACGACGCACAGAGGAGGTTGACGGGTGAGAGCGTTGTGTAGGCTATCTGTACCTACCCATCAGGTAGGATCTGTGGTGGACGATCCAGGAGCTGCGTCATCTGTACCTACCCTTCAGGTAGGATCCGAGGAGGATGACCCAGGAGCTTCTTCCTTTCTTCCAGTTGTTGTCTTTTCCTGTTGTACTTTTTCATTTGTAGTTGTACTTTCATTTGGGTTTGTATTCTGGCCCATTTACTTTTCAGAACTTTCCTTTTTACTTAGTATTTTTCTTTCGCTTGTACTCTGTGGTGTTTTGTTTACTTTTATAAATGCAATGCCTTCCCTGTTATCAGGATTTATACCTTTGGTGCTAGTCGCCAGCCCCTGGCCTATGGAAGGCGGGCTTGGGGTAGTCACAGCACGGGCCCCGAGGACGGGTCGTGACAAATTGGTATCAAAGGCATAAATCCTGATAATAGGGAAGGCATTGCCTTTATAAAAGTAAAAAAAAACACCACAGAGTACAAGCGGAAGCAAAACACTAAGTACAAAGGAAGGTTCTAAAAAGTAAATGGGCCAGAATACAAACCCAAATGAAATTACAACTAAAACTGAACAAGTACAACAGGAAAAGACAACAGCTGGACGAAAGGAAGAAGCTCCTGGGTCATCCTCCTCGGATCCTACCTGAAGGGTAGGTACAGATGACACAGCTCCTGGATTGTCTACCACAGATCCTACCTGAAGGGTAGGTACAGATAGCCTCCACAACGCTCTCGCTCGTCAACCTCCTCCGTGTGTCGTCTCGCCGTGAAGTCCACCTCCAGATACTGACTCGTCGTGTAGTCCACCTCCGGGTACCGTCCAGTCCTCGAACACTCGGCCTCCGTCATCACTGCCTGTCGTCTGCAACCAACACAACGAGGTGCGGGCATAGCCCGTGCATGGGTGAGTATAACGATACTCAGTAGGGACCCCGAGACCCTCAAGGTCTCACTAAACCAACATGGATATCCACAAGAAGATCTCAACAGATAACCTCTACTTAGGTATATGCCCATACATATATCTAAGTTATCAAGTAACCAATCTCAATCATGAGGGAAACACAAAGATCATGAAATCAATGAATAACCACTTCCCAGGTATATGCCCATACATATAGCTAAGTTGTCAAGTGACCCATCTCAATCAAGAGGTAAACACAAAGGTCAAAAGTCTCAGCTCAAACCAGGATTTTCATTATCGAAACCGTAACTGCTGAAGAGCCCCGTCTTTGAAGTGTACAGTGGTCCTGTCACGACTCCGAGATATTGCTCACTAACCTAAGAATACTGAGTTACTCCTCCTGTCGAGTACCGCGGGTCTGCAACCAACTACCGGGCGCTCCGTCCGCTGTGGGTTTGTCGCCAAATACCGAGCGCTCCCCCTAATATCCTACAGATGTATTCCTCCTGTCGAGTACCGCGGGTCTGCGGCCAACTACCGGGCTCTCCGTCCACTGTTGGTCTGTCGCCAAATACCGGGTGCTCCGTCCACTGGGCTAGTCGACTCACTCCAAGTCGAGTCGGTCAAGCAGTCGTCAGGTCTCAGCCGGCTACACGGTCTCCGTACTTCGTACGCTCGTCTCCGTGAGGGTCCGCTCCACGAGCTATAGGTCGATAATCCCAGTATCACAAAGTCCCATGAAGATGTATCTCAAAGGACTGCCACGTCATAGGGGTCTCAACGCATCAGTCGACACGTCGATCGGACGCCCAGTCTGTGAGTTATTAGCCTTTTCGTCCCAGGGGCCCGATTGGTTTCGTGAACGAACCAACCCGGATGTAACTCAATTGTACCCCGAACTCTCATAGGGTATACACATAGGGACCGTTTCTCAACGTGATCACCAAAACCACTGAAGGTTCATCAAAAGTATGTCCAGTCTAAAAGATATCAGCTTTTCCATTCCAACGGCCCAGTTGGATTTCGGTTACAATCCAACCCGGCCACTATCCAACAGAAACTGAAACTCGGGCGAAGAATGCCAAAAGTTCCGTCTCATCAAGATTAATTCAACGAGACAGACGGCGCGTCAATCAGACGCCCGGTCTGTGAGTTATTGACTTTTTCGTTCCAGGGGCCCGGTTGGTTTCGTGAGCGAACCAACCCGACCGCACTCTGACGACATCCAAACCTCGAGCGGAGTAAAAATCAGTTGTCAGGGTCCTGGTGTATGGATACGTCGGCTGCCCGCACCAACACTGGACTCCCTGAACTGAAAACCACACTCGGTACTCTTAACACTATTGCTTCACAGAAAGAAAATATCAAAGTTATATGTTCTGTGGTAGAACCGAATCCTCTGATACCAATTTGTCACGACCCATCCTCGGGGCCCGTGTCGTGACTACCCCAAGCCCGCCTTCCATAGGCCAGGGGCTGGAGACTAGCACCAAAGGCGTAAATCCCGATAATAGGGAAGGCATTTCCTTTATAAAAGTAAACAAAACACCACAGAGTATAAGCGGAAGCAAAACACTAAGTACAAAGGAAAGTTCTGTAAAGTAAATGGGCCAAAATACAAACCCAAATGAAATTACAACTACAACTGAACAAGAACAACATGAAAAGACAATAGCTGGAAGAAAGGAAGCAGCTCCTGGGTCATCCTCCTCGGATCCTACCTGAAGGGTAGGTAAAGATGATGCAGCTCCTGGATCGTCCACCACAGATCCTACTTGAAGGGTAGGTACAGATAGCCTCCACAATTCTCTCGCCCGTCAACCTCCTCCGTGTGTCGTCTCGCCGTGAAGTCCACCTCCAGATACTGACTCGTCGTGTAGTCCACCTCCGGCACGTCTGGCTCTGACTCCACCCCGGTTTCCCCACACAACTGAACCTGAGTCGTGCAGTCGGTCACCGGTAGGTCTGGTCCTCTTGGACCTCTGTGTCATCTGTCTACTGCCTTCTGCAGAAGACTCTTCCACAAGCCGGATAGTGGTGGGTCCTACTGTTGGAGAGAGACCTGTTAGTGGAGAGTTTCCTTGCTGAGCAGTCACCAGTAGTAGGACCCACCACTAGCCGTCTTGCGGCAGAGTCTTTTGCAGCAGGCAGTAGACAGATGACATAGAGGTCCAAGAGGACCAGACCTACCGGTGACCGACTGCACGACTCATGTTCAGTTGTGCGGGGAAACCAAGGTGAAGTCAGAGCCAGACGTGCCGGAGGTGGACTACACGACGAGTCAGTATCTGGAGGTGGACTTCACGGCGATAGGACACACGGAGGAGGTTGACGGGCGAGAGCGTTGTGGAGGCTATCTGTACCTACCCTTCAGGTAGGATCTGTGGTGGACGATCCAGGAGCTACGTCATTTGTACCTACCCTTCAGGTAGGATCCATGGAGGATGTCCCAGGAGCTGCTTCCTTTCTTCCAGCTATTGTATTTTCCTGTTGTACTTGTTCAGTTGTAGTTGTACTTTCATTTGGGTTTGTATTCTGGCCCATTTACTTTTCAGCACTTTCCTTTGTACTTAGTGTTTTGCTTCTGCTTGTACTCTGTGTTGTTTTGTTTACTTTTATAAAGGCAATGCCTTCCCTGTTATCAGGATTTACGCCTTTGGTGCTAGTCGCCAGCCCCTGGCCTATGGAAGGCGGGCTTGGGGTAGTCACGGAACGGGCCCCGAGGACGGGTCGTGACAATGGTGGTGGTGAAAAAAGAGATTACACCATGGCGTGGAGACGGTAAGTCATACATACGCCCACAGAGTGATGTCGTTTTTCGTAAGATAAAGATAAGGTGAGATATGGTTGTTTCATATTTATAATAACATATAATTATATTAGTTATAATGATGATATTAATTTATAATGAAACACCTAATTAATAGGATGTATAATAAGAAAAAAACATGAAAAATTTAGTAGAAGAGATTACCTCTTCCTCGACGTGCCTCTTTTAAACTTCCTCTTATGGGACTAGACTTGTTCTTTTGAGAAGAACAGAACCTCTATAATATTACTAGATTTGTTGATAAGAGTAATTTATAGGGTTTAGAAGATATTGAATGCTTAAAATGTAGTGAAGATAAGAGAGAGGAGGTGTCCTATTATAAGAGAGTAGAGGGGCACTTTTGGAGACCTGCAAAATATTAATTTATAAGAAACTGAAACCACACCTAAAAACAACCAAAATGACTCAAATTCAAATATGAAATGAGATAGGGTTTTAGTATTATCATACAATAAACTTTAGACATGTTGAGAAATTATTCTAACCCTTATCAATTTGATTTACCCTTATTTAATATATTTAATCTTATTTGTGGAAATAATATTCTAAATTTTAAATTTTTATAAATATTTACATATGTGTTGTGAATATTCCTTAATCAGATAATTTATGAAATTTTAGACCATATAAATTTCAATTTATAATGTTTAAATATATTTGTGAATTTTAAACAATTTAATAATATGTTATTTTTATAAAATATCAATAGTGTCAATTTTGACACTATTCATTTATTTGAATTTAAATAAAATCCAAAAAGAGGATATATTAGAACAAAAATATTTAATTGATTACTAACATGTCATATGAATATATAAAATTTGTGTATCACATTAATGAGTTCATATAATATTTATTTTAATATTTATAGATCCATTTATTTTATATTTTTCTTAATAAAACAATTACGATAACATTTTTTAAAATTAAATAATATACATATTTGTCGCATAAAAATAAATAATAAAATACTATAGTTAATATAAATCTAATGGATTTAATAATAATACTTTTAGTCGAATTTAAAATCTAAAACACCAAACTTTTAGAATGATATAATTATTAATTTATGAAGGTGAAAACTTTGACATCATTAAAAATAAAATAATATATATGTCATAATCTATTTTATAAGGCTTAGAATGGTCCAGAAGTCGACCCTTGGATGATTAGGGTATAGATATACTCAATAAATATGGTTTGGTAAAGTTTTTGGTTCTTTTGATGGGTATTATTATTTTAATAAAAACTAAATTATTGAATTTACATTGACTAAATAATTTCTGCATCATTAATGTATAAGCTATTAAGATAATTATATATTTCATAAAAATCACAAATAAATTTAAATGATGAAGAAAAACATTTTATATTTCAAATGAGTATTTATAATAGAATTTATATTCTTTATAACCTTATATTAAAAATACTTTAATTATTAAAGTTTGAGTGAGACATATTACACTCTCTTTAAATAATATAAATTAAAGTTCTTAATCACGTCCATGTGGGTGATCAAAGATACAATTTCAAGCCAATTATATTTTAGGAGAAAATATAATAATCCAATTATATTAAAACAAGTGTTAGAGTAATTTTATAATATTTGTTTACCCTTAATTACATGACTTACCTTTAACTGTAGTAAATAAAATTTACCATAGTTACTATTCATAATGCCTAAAAATAAAAAGTAGCCTATTAACATAATTTGGACCTAATGATTACAATTATGGAATCCATTTTTCAAAATTCAAAAGACATAAGTTTCAGTATTTAATTAAAAATTAATCCAACTGTTGAGAAAACGGGTTCTAAAAGTTAAAACATTGCAAAAGATTGAAATGTTTTTACCTATGAATTCAATGTAAAATTAATGATAATAAAGTACATAATATTAATTGGTAAAAATATATTCTATTTAAACTTTTATACCATTAAATATTATAATTTAACCATATAAATTATCTTGATGAAAAAATTTGTTTTTAATTAAAATTTAGCGTATTTTTACTATTCATCCAAATATTAAAGTTAACAGAAAAAAATTAAAAAATTATCCAAAGTTAATTTTTATATCTTTATTGAAATTAATATGTTTATTTTTAAAAATTTAACTAATAAATGTCTCAAAAAATAGATTTAATGTGGGTGCTCCATCAAAAGGCGACAAAACTACATTTTTAAAAAATATTTATTTTACCCGAAAAATTTATTTTGTTCTCATACCATGTTCTAGAATATGTTTAAGATGAATGATATTGTAATAAAATTTATGATTTGGTTAATACTATTCATAATGGCTAGTTCATAATATTTTTATAAAAATATATCATTGTTTAGTGATATTCGGTATTGCGTACAACACACGCTATTGATAAAGGTCACTCTTGCGTGTAACACAAGACAAGAATAGTGTTTGTGTATACTATAAGATAATATGGTGTTTCATAAATCTCAAGATAATCTTGGTGTAGCGTACAACACAAGATATTAAAAAAAATTCTCATAAAATCTCGGGGTGTTACAGTTTGATCTTAATAATGCAACATACACACACCTAGAAATGTAACATGGAAGCACTCAAAATAAAATCATCTAGTCATCAGGTGTCAGAAACAAACCCCAAATGATAACCAAATCCAATTCAACAAGTGATAAATTCCATATTTCAAATGTTTCTATTATGTGGGACCACTTCCAACCCTAATACTAGCACACAATATTATACATGCTTCAGCTAGTGCTAGACTACCCCATATAATGTCATGGAACTATGCTATCTTATAAAATGTTCTAGGGATCACATATCCAAGTACACAAAAATAATATACTAGGGCTGTTACACCTAGTATACAGATGATAAACACCCAAGGGTTGACCGACATGGTATATAGAATATAATCCCAGAATGAAGACAATCCCAATATATAGAAAATAAACACTAGGTGGAAATCATGCCCATTAAAAAATCATCCCTGGTGGCTATCCCACCAAATATATATATATGATAACAATTGGGGGAAGACCCCAAGTATATATAAGTTAAACACATCAGGGATAACACACCTTATATAAAAAGATATAATGACTCTGGGTAGCACTAACACCATTATATAAGGTTTAAAACCCCAAGGACTATCCCACCCCTTTATGAAGGACCAATACCTGACTCCCAATTAGGGCAGTCTATAGTATCTAATACAGTGTGGGATACAGTATCCCTTACTCATGGATCCATGGATCATTCCTCAAGAATATTTTTTATATAATTAAATCTCAATGGAATTGAATCATACAGAGATATCTCATTAATGGACCTCATAAGGTTCATCCATCCACTAGATCTGATCCAACAAGCCTAACATCAGTCTACCAAGTTCACATCCCATTATCATGAGTATGGTTATTTAAATATCATATCATCTATTTGGGATCTACAGTGAAAACCATAGTCATCCCAACCCATTTCATTCACATATCCACTCTAGGGTCAACATAATAGCATAGTAATCATAAAAACATTGGTCAAACCATATATATGTAACCTTACATATTTTCCCTTTTTCTAATTCAATCTCTCAGCCTCATCTCGTCACTTGAGTAATAATGTTTCCCAACACTTGATATAATCTTATAATCTTGTATCCACCATATTATGAGTTTTTCAAAACTATTAGGGTCGTCCCCTCACATTTATAAAAGAATAAAATTATCAAATGCATACACACACATCACATACCAACATGAGATACAAAATTCATAAGAAATAATAAATAGTAAACAAGTAAATCAAACAATATTTTGAAAATTGGAATTTCCTTTGTTAGTTATAATATACCAAATCCTTTTAATCCAAACCATCCCATTATCCATTTGAAAACCATATCAAAGGAAAATTTTATAAAAAAAATTATCTTAAAATTAATCACATTACATTTTACTCACAATAGAAACATAAAAATCCAATTGAAGAATTCTTTTGAAAACCGAAAATCTCATTTTAAAATTTCATCTCAAAAAAAATTTATCATATGACTCATTTAGATTAAAAATCATTTCAATCCATTACTCTTAAGAAAATAATATTTTAAAAAGGAACTCATTTTCTCTAAAAAAATGTCACATGACATAATTTAAATCCATAAGGAGGGACACCAATACTCATTTAAACATGGTACCAACATTTAACAATTTAAGAAGACATATGGTGTGTATTAATAATTAGGCTAACATGAGCCCATCCCAACATTATGAAAGATCCATACAAGTCATGTAGGTATGTAGGTCAGTATAATAAAAAGTCACATATTTATCAAATTATTAAATTACATGAGACTCAGTAATGTAATGTACACCAAATTTAACTATGTTTTGTCATATATTATTAAAAATATTTATCATCATCACTTTAACTCATAAAACTTCCAATGTGAACCTATTATATTGTCCCACGCTCTGAAATTATCTATATTTCATTTCCGTAGTTTACAATTAATTATAAAATTAAATTTATCAAATTATATAATTTGTTAATTAATTCACAATTTATGACATTTATGCATAATTTGACAAATTACCCACGAATTAACTTCATTACCCAAATGATGAAAACGCACTTGTAGAAGGTATATAACACAATATCATCATAAATTTAGAATAATTAATAAAATAAAATGTTGATTCGAAATTCAATTTTAATATATTTAATTGAAAAACCATAAATAAAACAACAAAAAACATACCCAATACATTTTGAATTATTTCATGATTATGTCTTATTGGTTATTCCTTTATGATTTGCACACAAACCATGCAAGATGAAAGATTTTTTTTACCATTATCATATAGATATAACTAAAACATAAAACTAATAGAGCCTATAAATAATAATAATCTCAAGATGATTACAATCCTATGAATAGGTGGGGAGTTATTAGCTTAAAAGCCAAATTAAAACACCACCATCAACCCAATTATTAAGGGAATAAAAAGAATCAAGGTGAGTAGTGTCGACTAACATTCATGCATGAGAGGGATTTGATATGGGATGTTTCCTGTTACATTATCAGGTGATGGGGGTAGAATCATAATTTTTTCACTTTAAGTGAGATTGAAATTTAATAATACCATTCATTAACCATACTTTAGTCATTATCCAACAAAAAAAATATTTCACAGTTTGTTGTATGTATTTCTTTGATGTGTGTAATATTAAAACTTCAAATTCCAAGGCCATAGACCCCTCATAATTATGCCACAATGTTTTTCAAACAATTATTCAACTAAAAAATTTCTCTTAAAGTTTTGTTAATGAACTCATATGGTTTTTATTCAACCATATATTGATCATGGGCTATACCCAAAAACAAATCTAATAAGAAATATTTCATATAAAATCAACTTGGTTTATAAAAAATGGTGAACTAACCATGCTAACATATCATGTTATATAATAACTAAACTGGAAGTATCTTCAAGGTAAGGGTACAACATGGTTTCATAGAAATTATGTTACAAATTATTTTTCCTAAGTAAGAAACCTGAAATACACCCAAAAATGGAACCCGGATATACTAAGACTCAATTGAGTACCCAATAAACCTTTTAAGCCTAAAAATATATAAATAATTATCCTTTTATGATTATCTAACTTCAAAATTAAATGTATAGTATCAATATGAATAATGAATTATACTTTAGAAAAACCAAAAAATATAATTATATCTAAAATTAAGAACATATCAAGTTGATGTATTATACAAATTTTATAGAGAAATATGCCAATAAAAACCACATTGATCATTAAAAGATGATTAATAAATCATCATGTGGTATGAAAATAGAAAATGGATTTGAATATTATTAATAAGAAGTCATCATATCTCTTTCCAATGAAAATCATCTATATAAATCATGAAATGATTTGAACATAAAAATATAAATAACAAGAAGCAAAATGGGATGGCACGGGTTGTAAAAATTTCTCAAAAGGTAGTGGGTCAAACTAGAGTGTGGATCCCTAATAGTGGATACATATCTCATGTAATAGAAAAATAATTATCTTTTCATTATAAATATATAATAATTAAGGCCTCATGTGGTCCTAAAATTCTTATTTTTGAAGGAAACAGTCTGATGAAAATAAAAATTTTGGATCACATATAAAAGACATAATGATGTATTTGTTGTTGATGATTAGAGTAATTTGTTTACATATTTATATCTAAAATGTGACTAGATAAATGTAGTTAAAATAAATGTTTTTTTATTAATACAAAAATTGATATTCATGGATGGAAGTAGTCATGATTTTAGTGTACATATTCAATAGATTAACAATGTTTTCATGTGCAGAGAATGATTTTTTACAAGTTGTGAAATGATATGATTCAAACATTGTAATATATTAAAAAATTTGGTTGAATGTTACTTATGTTCTATAATTATAAAAAATTAATTTTAATTCTCATAGACATTTATTGATTATAATCTAATACTAATGAAAAAGAAGAAACAAATGTTGTTCAATTTTGTTACTGAGAATGATGTTAAAGTAAACCACATAAATAATGTACAAAATGACTAGAATCAACAGTGAAACAGTGATATTTTTTATGATTATTTAATAAACAAAGGTGGATCACAAGGTGATAACTTTTACTATGAACAACATGCTTATGATTATAATAATGAAGTTAGAATAGTAACTATAATAAATATTAAAATTAGAGCAAGAATTATGGAGTAGACTATCATCATTGATCAGAAAACATATGTTCATGAAGCATAATTATTTCTGTAAAAAAATATTTATCGTATGTGGAGAAAATTATTTTTAAGAAGCTACAAAATATATGAATTTGTACTAAGTGATTAATTAAGACATTGATCAAATCAAAAATAATAAGTCTTTATAAATAGTTCAGATATCACAAGAGAAAAAATTAATTGGTACCACAACGATGTTGGAGAATAAATTCCAGGAAAATTATAATTATATATAATTTAAATAATTTTAGGTGTTAAATATATAATAAAACATCAATTAAATTTATGTGGATGAGGAATTTTCTCCTTTATCCTAATTGGAAATTATTCAACTATTCAAGGATATTCCCATGTAATGAAAGCAATATGTGAAATTAATGGATGTAAAATTTTTATTCCTAAATGTATTTAGTATGGAGTAGGTTTAATTGTAGAAACATTTTAGTTTCATTATATATGAAGATTAAAAAAATTATTCGGGTTGAAAATTGATTTGTATAGGATAAAGAAAGAATCGTGGCCCTAAAATTGTATGCTCTGATAATACATGGGAAAGTTTATATTCTAGAAAGAAAGTGGTGATCAAAATATATATATCAATAAGTATAATTTTTATTGTACATTCATTCTTATATATTTCATTGAAATGATATTTATAGAATCATTTAAATTATAATGAAATAATTTTATAAAATATATGGGGTGTGAGTTTTAGATATCCATGATTAGTGAGTTATCATTTTTCTTTGGTTTATTGGTTACTCATGTAATTATTGGTGTATTCATTTCACAATAATGATATTATAAATATATATTCAAGAGATATTTAGTGGAATATTTGTTTCTAATAAAAACTATTGTGGATACAAGGATGATATATTGGAAAGATGATAGTGGAACTGGAATTAATATCATGTAGTAGAAGATGGTTCGTAAAAGAATCTAATAATTATTCACAATTTGACATGAAATTTTGTTTTGACATTAAAAGTAACATGGTTTGAAGTCTATACCAAGTGAATCCACATGATAGTACTAAATCATGTAGTCTATTATATCAATAACATAGTGGGATTTAGAAAATTGTATCATCAAATGTCATAACTAAAATTAATGGACTACAATGAAATTCATTGTGCAAGTTCACAATATGATTTAATGAAAAAAATAGGCAGGGAATTCTATATTATTGTATTATAAATTTATTTTTATAAAAAAAAACAAGACTAAATTTTCCTAATCAGTGATATAGAATAATATATTTTGGCTACTCAATTTGCATGCAACTATTGTGGAGAATGTTATATCATTACATTATGCGAGTTGATGTGATGCCTATTATCAATATTATATTTAAAAATTAATCTGATAACAACATCAGAAAAAATAATTTATATGACTCTATGAAAAAATACATTTTAATCATGTATCACTTAATATATTATAACTTTCATTGGTTAGTGACAATTAGGTATGTACCTTTCAAACATCTTATTTCAAAAATAGTGGAAACCTATATTCCCAGGGAAGCATCTAAGATGTAACATTCGTCTCAAAGAGCCCATATGGCCCCCAATATATTGATATTTTTTCAATTTAACCACCACTACCTATGGTATGTTGAGGATTTCACTCCTAGTTGATATGTGTTTATTTTATTTTGTTTTCCCTAATGAAGTTTCCTTTTGGTTCACAAATCGAAGTTATGAAATATTATTCCTAAAATAGTGAGTGATTTATAAACCCCTTAATGGATATGATAAAATCTAATGAATTAGATATATTTTCAATATTTTATTATTTGGGATAAAGTGTGGGTAGACTAACATGGTTATAGAAAGGGAAACACATCATAAAGATGAAATTATATCAGTACAAAATAAATAATAAGAGGATAATCAAATGTGTGTGTTTCTTAGAATTAGGGACATTCGGATAATAAGATCTAAATGAAATGGTTGATATATGTGGTTTTCATGTATATTATATTTCAGAAAATAATATTGAATCTATTAAGACCAGTATACATTTAATATATGTATAGAGTGTTTAATCTCTTTATAGATTCATCGAGGGAACAATGTGTTTTAATCTATACATGCACAATATTTTAAATAGAATTGTTGTGGTGATTACTGTCATATTGAAAAAAGGACAGGGGTTTATTACTAAAAATCATTTGAGGGGTTATTTTTTGTGTTATTATGTGCGTTTGTTGACAAAGTGTTAAAAATATACTAAATACTAATGATCATGAATAATTAAGGATTCCATGGTTTTGGAAGTACGTTTGGGAATTCGTGATTATTACATACATTTATTTAGAAAAGGAAGGATAATTTTGAAATTCAGAAAGTCTCTCTTATATATAAAATATGTTTCACCAAAAATTTCAAAAAAGGGGGATACATAATACCGTTAGGTAGACTGTTATGGATGTGGAGTTTTGTGAATTTAGAATATAATAAATGTTGTGTGTGATTATTAAGAATTGATATGATAAATATTTCAGGTTTAAATGGTGTTACAAAATAGATTATAGGGTGATATAGTTGGTATTGTGTTTCCTGGGAAATGGGGAGAATGATGGTTTAGGGTGTGCTTATTGGTCCATTTAAACTACATTCATATATATAATTTCCATATGATGAGATATAATATGATGAGTTTATGTATCATGAGTATATTAAATATACCCTTATGGTGGTATTTCGTCCTTGAATCTAACACCAAGTTCATGAATGATTGATATCATTGATTTGGCCATTGAATGCACTTGATTTCCCATATGGTTTAATAGAGAAAAGGTAATATTTGATCGAATTAGAGATGAAAAGGATGTGTAAAGGATGTTTTGTGAGCTATTTTTTCATGTTATATAGGAACAATAATATTTCATGTATTAATGAAATTTACAGGACCATCAATTTTTAATAAAAAGCGTGCTATGTTTTTTTAAATATAGTTTTTAATAAAATGAGTTATGTGTATATCAATTTTTTATAAGAGGGGACTTATGTGAACATCAGAGAAATTTAAAAATATTTTTTTGACTATTTATATTTCCAAATTTACATAAATAATGATATTTATCACAGAACAATTTTATTTCTATTAATTTTTATTGAACAAATCAAAGGAATCAGTTGAAGTAACATCGAGTTCACCCCATTTGAGTGACCAATGAGTTCTAAATTTATAGATAGTTGTGATTTATTAATGAGAATATAAATAAAAATAAGTTTAATAGGATTCACTCTAATTATTTTAATCATGTAATCCCGGAGTTAATTTTGGTACTTTTATAAACTATCATTCTCTGTTTCTTAAACTACCCCACTATTGGTGAACTGATTAAAACCCTCATAAGTAAATTTGTACATACTTTATCTATTATTATCTCTTATAAAAGAAAAAGTCTTTACTACTACATTTATAACATAATCATTTTAAATGTTCATTTAAATTATGTCTATATACCCAGATTAATCCCACTCTCTAAATATTTACTTGGAATGTGGTGAATAATAATATTCCCACTTACTAGGATATGACATTGAATAGTCTATTTATATAATCATCCCACTATTTTCAATGTTTTAACTTCAATTATATATATTTTATGTTTAATTGTATTTTGGAATATAAGGAGGATGATTATAGGTTAGGGTAAAAAAATGTGTAATTACATTTCTTTTAGAGTTAATTTGGTATTTTGGTGGCCCTGGGAGGGGTACATAGTGACATATTCTATATTTTATGTTCGTTGATTTTGAACGATGGGTACTTGTTGATTTCTTATGGGTAATAAGTAGAATTCATAGATATATATACATGATTAAATGTATTTTGGCCTTATTACCCATGTGTATATTCCAAAGTAATTTGGGATAATTATTTTCCCTTTAATTATGGTAATCAAATATTTATTGATATTCCAAACTCAATACACATTCTTTTGAGGGTATCTCTCATAAAAAATGGTACTAGATGATATAGTTAGTATTTGTGTCATTATCTTAACTAAGTATGTCCTTAAATCCCCCAATTAATTCCCTTCTTATCTTACATCTCATATATCATATGTATTTTACAATTCCTAAATACTAGGGATTTCAAAATCAATTAAATGTTTTGGATTTATTTAGTAAATGATGCTATAATACCTCCACATGGGTGAATTGATAAAAAAATGTTTCTAAATTCATGATACCTAACCCCTTTTATAAAAATATAAAATAAAAATCTTTTCCATTAGGTCTTAAATTGAACTACTTTGGTTTTTTTAGTATTCATATTATTTCAAAACCTCACAGTGTATACAACTGGCACTTTCAACATGCATACCACTCTTCCCTCTTATAAAAATTTAGGGATATAATGGAATTGATATAGTCATTAGTTAATTTGAAAAAAATGAATTATTTCCAATATTAATAAACATTTTTATTTCATTCCTAATATTTAAAAGATGGTCCTTTAGTTTTTATTTTAAAAAATTATGACTATTTTTATTTCATGAGAGATCATTTTGTTATATCTAATTATGAATATTTCCTATGAATGATCTTGATTTACCATTAAACAATTTCAAGGAATATGGACTAATATAATAATTTTCATTTTTTTCATTATTTAAAATTGATTTTAGTATGTTATATATGTGATCATTAATGTTTTTAAAAGTTTGTCTTTATGTAATGTTTATTTAAGATGTCATATGATTTAAATACACTGCTTTTTGAATTGAAATTTATTTAGATAGGTCAATTAAATTCTTTACATGTTTTTTATAAGGTACACTACTATTTCTTATATAATCATTCTGGATTGGGAAAAATACCTAGAGCCTATGATATCTCAATTATTTGAATATCATATGGAATTCCTATTAGGTTAGCATTTTTATTTTTGACGAAAACTATAGTACACATTAAATGTACTGTTTTTAGTAATTGTGAACATTTATTAAAATAAATTATAGTCATTGATGTTTTACCAATGAAATAATGGAATTCATTTTTGTTGATAGGATGGGAGGTCATTCTCATCACAAATTTTTGAGGGATTTATTTCTCACCTCATGAATTTCTTATAAATTTATGATATGATTTTGTTTCATTTCTATATCCTAGAGTACGGATGTTTAACCAAATTTGAGTTCATTAATTTTTATCATATATATTATGTGAACTTATTTTTATATCAGTGGTTCTATATCATTTTATTATTAGTTCATAAAATTATGTTTTACTATCACATAACAGGGGAATCTGGAATTTAACATCACCCAGAGAGGGGGAAGGTATTATAGTGTTGGGATGAATACCTTGAGAAGAGATTACAATATACCATTTTAATGGAATCATGAGCCCTGTAGTTCAATTACATTGAACAAGAAATGTAATACGTTTTATGATCACGTGATAATCACTACATCAATGAAGTTTCGAGCCATGAAAAAAGGCTTCTTAGGGAGAAAATGAGTAATATTGGTTATTATAGTGCTCTAAAATGAGAGGAATCATTTCATTCTTCTTGAGAGGAATGCGGAAAATTATATAACATTTATATTTTCTTAAGTATTATAGACAAAAGGGATGGATATGGTTCTCTTGGAAATATGACGCAAAGAGAGATTTGCTAATACATGAAGGGAATCTAGCCCTCAAATTAAATGATGATTTCATTTGGAGTCTAGATAAATTAAAAGATGGATTAGGATATTTGTTTGATTAGTTGGGTATGGTTTTTATACGTGGTATTTCTAGGTACACAACCCTACGAGGTTGTTTCATATGGAATATTTCCCAAATGAAGAGATTAAGTTTTAATATGTTCGTTTTGAACCTTATGTAGGCATGCTATGTTTCCAAGTAATAAATAATCAAATCTTACATAGACTGAGTTACATAGATTAATATAGAGAGGTTGTACCATACATTCCATTTTAAAATCATACGATAAAAAAATTTCATATAATTTATGACTTGTGACTAGGGATTCTAGATAAATAAAGGGGGAAAATAGATATTTCGGTGTAGATTATTAATTATTTTACCACACGATAAGAAACATAAGTAATATGACTCATTAATGTATTTATGCTCATATGAAATATAAAAATTTGAGGAGTATTTTATAGATCATATGAATTTTGGATGTTCATTTTGGTCATATGCATGGCCAACCCATTTAATTATCCAATGCATGGTATATGACCCATTGAGGGATTGTGGGGGAATTGATGGAGGATAGAACCCCATAAATATGAGTCGAATCTTATGTATTGGGGATTAAAAATTGAAAAATTAAATGAATTTATGATATGAAATCAGTAATGATGGTATGATTGATGGGGCTTATATTTATGGCAGTAGCCCAACTATGTGTTTCCAATTCATGTATTTTTTATATGGAAGTAAAAGATGACTACACTCATCAGAGATATCAAACAATGTGGAACATGTTTTTGGGAATACATATTATATGAATATATTTCACACTAATGAATTAATAGGATGAGATCACTAAATATATAATAATTGATTATTTCTTAAACCTAGGGATGAGGCCTAACTATGGATATCTAATTCCAACAATTTAAGGTTTTCAGGATTTGAAGAATGTTCTTAGACATTGAGGGAATGATTCATTGAGTGGAAAATATTGGTTTACCATAATATGGACATTATTGTGTGTTACACCTAATAAGTTGCCAATGGTGCTACCCAAAAACTAGGTGGCCATGAATGGGGATTACACATGGATTTTCCCCCATGTTTGGGCATAAATAGCTTAATGATTACCCCTATTTATGAAATAATTTTTGGGGAATGAATGATTATTATACTGTTTAAGGAAACCCATTTCCAAAAGTATTGTTTATTAGATTCAAGATCCCAAATGTGAATGTTGATTTGGAGAGACCGATTTAGTGTTCATGTTAAAGGGAATCCTATTATAAAAGAAAATAAAAAATCATTACATCATTGAGGGTTCCACCCATCTTGTAATAAAATAACCAACCCTACTGTAATTAGTGGAATAATGATTAGAGGGGTGAAGATTGGTTTTTTTATCTGATTATCTATTTCAGGTGGTTAGAGGAATGACTAATTTCATCATTTTGGTATTTTGACCTTGGAAAATGATGCTATAAATTTCATTTTAAATGGTTTCCTATTGTATAATGATAATTGAAAATGATAGTGTTCTAACCCACTATTACATTGATGATGATTTCCAAATATACCGTTGGATGATTATAGATCCCATTTATAAAAATTAGATTAAGGGGTTCTTAGATACCCCACAGAGGCTGGTCAACATAGTTGGCTTATGAGGGACAACAGTCTGAATTATTGGTTCATGTTATTGATCTATGGGATGTTGGATTTTACTGGAAGATCTTTGCATGGAGGATCTATTGAGGAATATATGATCTATTTTATATTCACATATTTATTATATATACGTCTTATGATGAGTAATTTCACATTTAGATTCTATAGAAAATGCTTACACTAAGACTTTGCAAACTCACAGGGGATAAAAAATTTGGATTTAGTGTGTGGTGTGACCTCTCCATTTGAGATGATATATTATTCCTTACATTTATTTTAAAATATACTTCTGAAATCCTATAATGATTCTAAATAATGTAAAATATTCCGTCCCATTATTCAAATGAAAACCCAATATTTTATTGGAAACAGTTGTCAAATGTGTCCCAAGGAAATTAGAGAAAGATTATCCCCCATGAACCATAGAGGTAATTGAGACAGGTGATCACATGAAAACATCACATGATCACCATTAATGATGAAATCCATGAAGGACGACCATTCTTGTAGTGAATTTTTTTGGAGGTCAACAAGTAATATTGGTCTATGAAAGTGGAGAGTAAGTGGACACATAATCTTCCCTTGATGGATTTATTATTGATACTATAGTTGCAGAGTGTTCTTTCTACACCACATGAAATTTTAATTCTAACCCACTAAGTGTGAAGTCATGTAGGCTTCCATCAACAAATCAAAAATAACATAAAGACCATAAAATACACTAATATATATATATATATGGTGGGTTTTATTAAATGAAATGCTTCATATTTTCATTACAATTTTAGTATACAACCACTAGGAATCTAAGTGGTTGAGAGTTTCATTTAATATTCATGGTGGTTCTTCCTTTGATAATTTTTTATATTCCATATCACAATATTGATAATATACTATATTATAGATGTGAAAAAATGATACATCCTCTAGACATGGGTGTGATCTGCAAAAATAATGGTTAATTATGAGGTGGTGAGAGAATCCCATGCCATTGGCATGCAGTCATCTTATGAGGGATATAATCAAGGTGTAGAATTATCTGGTCATCACAGGGACACACAATTAGTTGAAGAGTCACATCCCTTCCCATTAAATATAAATACACAGTGTCATTTTCATCCTATTTATTGTGATCATAACATATAAGAAAATTTCCCTAAAACTATATACCACATGATCTCTTCATAAAGAAATAGAATCTCCCATGAGCTAGGAATATGATCATCTAGTAATCATTTATTATTAAATTTATATTCTTGGTTACTATAAGAAAATGGAATAGTTATAATGAAAGAATTCATATTTTCCAATCTCTCAGGATTCCATTGTATAGATTACTAATAATAATAACAATTCAAATATATATATAGTGTCAGTATATTCTAGATACAATCACATATTTTATTTGATGATTGGAATTAAAAGAATATTTTTACATTGTTGTAATATAGGGGATATCACTCTTTAATTTTTATTTCCTAGTGAATGTCCATAAATAAAATTCTTATCTCAAAGATTTTGGATTATGAACATTTTTAGATATTGATTATATATGACAGTGGTCTTGGATTTAATGTCTCAATATTTTTGATATAACATAACTAACTATCGATGAGGATAATATCTTAAATATATTATATCAAGGAGACCATCTTTATTAAGGGTCAAATCATCCCATAGAATCATTAAGAGAGTAAACAACACCATAAAAATACCTTCTCGATCAATAATATCATAATAAACAAAACAATTCATTTAATAATAGTTTTTTTATCTATTTTCTCTTTTTCCATAAAGATTTCCATTAGGAGGATGTAGTTAGATGTTGGATTTATTCCTTGGTGGTAGATTTTATGGTGAAGGGGTAGAGGAATTCTTTTCGCATCAATGTACATTGGGGTTCACTAAACACATATAAGAAATCTATTTATATTAGTTGATAAGGATCATCGAGTTCATGATATACCAACATGTTTAGTTTATATCAAAACCATTCGATCATTAATGTCTAGGGACTGAATCATTTTATATACCATATAGAATACCAGAAATCATTTCTAGGGATATCTAAAAATTGGAAGGGATCTCAATCAGTGGGATGATGTATGGAGAGTTTATTAATAGATATATTCTCTTGATGGATGTATGACCAAACACTAACATATATATATATATATATATATATATATATATATATATAGATCTTCTTGACAATAGAGATTGAATATTAAGAGGGAGTGGTATCCCTATTCAATTGTCCGATTTGGGGAATGGATAGACACTGCCCTTTTACATAGTGGGCTGAGGTCAGGTGTTTTATGATCATTGGGATATCATATTGTAACACCCCACCCCTACCTCATTGGCTTGAGGAGGCCGTGAGGGCTACATGGCCTTAAGCGACATTCCCAAGATGCCAAAGGCTGGCAATAAATGCCGAGAGATTCAAGATCAAGTTAGGGAACAATTTCCCTTAAGACAAAACCAACCAAACAAAGAGCTATTGATGCATGAACTTTCAAACCCAAAAATGTATTCCCAAATGACAACCAAGATGTTCCACAACACAAATCAAAACCAATACAACTAGACATGTCCCCATAACATCATAGTACACTGTGGAAACAAAACAACCAAACACCACAATCCATGACACCACCAAAGCTATACGCCAAGCTCCAAGCTCCAAGCTCCACCAAGGGATCACAATGCTCCACTAAAGGAGGGTGATGCCTTACATTTTCCCACATCATGGTACACGACATCTGCAAGGACACCAAAGTTCCATAGTAGGGGGTGAGTACTAAAACATAGTAGGATTTCCCCAAATGAAATCACTACACATGCCCCTAGGATAAAACTGTTAACAAATTTATATAAAACACTTTATATAAATTAAATCACAAGAGAAACAATTTTCATAAGCCAAACATGCCCTTACCAAGCCATCATACCCAACCCAAGAAACCAAGGGAAATCCAATAAAACATTCCACAATCCATATCATCATTTACACGATAGCACAACAACTTCTATCTTGCAAAGAAAGGCACAAAAAACCCTCAAAACAACCAAACGGTGGAGCTTTCGTCCAACCTGTTCACCCATTCACACTTCAGTGGAACTTCCCGTCAACTTACTATTTATAGTGGCCCTTCCATCCACTACCCATCCCATTTTTGTAGTTTTACTTCTCACCACTTCCACACAACATTCAAAAAAATCCAATTCCAAGCATATAACCCACCAAGGTCACAACCACATGCAATCAACCAATTTCATTGCATATCAATCCACATCAATTAATCACCCATTTATTAGAAATAATTTTCCATGCCAAATAAAATTTCAATAAAACAACCCTATTATTGAAAAAATTTTCCATCAATCATATTCAGAAATCAACCATAGCATCCCATTTAAAATCTCCATTTTAAAATCCACAACAACAACATTTCAGCACAAAACCCACTTTTTCCCAAAAATCCCCAAAACATCACCCAAGGAAACTTCAACCAATTTCACACATCAAAACACAATTAATTTCAAGAAAAACAAATTAATTGTAACTGAAACCACTATCTCTAACCAAGTGGAGTTGAGAGCGAAGCCACCTACCTTTAGGGTTCCCGAGAAATCGACCCACAAGCCACCGCACCTCAAATCCAGTGAACGCACCACCGAAACCTCTCTAGATCCCCATTCCCTAACATCCAAAGGCCTTAATATTAACATCCAATGAAACCACAAACCTAGATCAACAAAAAACATATGTAGATCTAGAAAACCACTTAAGAGATGGATGTAGATCTAGAGGAAAACACAAGAGAAACAAGAGGAGAGACTTACCCTATAGAAACCGCCTTCAAACCTCCTTGAAACCCCTTTGAAATGCTTCCAAATCGAGTGGGAGAGCACCCTTAACCCCTAAGAACAAAAATTCCCGAGTGAGGCTCTAGTGGGAGAAAGATTGAAGTGAAATAGGTTATGCCCGAGGGAGCCCGGAACTTATTACCCTATTTTTATGTGGCCGCACAGTTAGCCCGCACGGTTTGGAAAATTGTGCGCTAACCGTGTGCACCCAACTGCCTCGAGAGATAGGGTCCGCACAGTTTCCTCGAACGGTTTTTTAAATCGGGCGCATGTCATGTGAAGCATACTGTCTCCCTTGAACAGTTTACTGGAGTATTCGCAAGGGTTCCACTAACCGTGTTCAAACTGTGCACCCCTTTAAAAGTCTCCAACCTCTTACAAAACCATTCCAAACACTCCCATCCTCTTCCCAACTCATCCCATGCACTTTAAAAACATAAAAATACATAAAAAAGTCCACATACATCAAATTGGTGGAACTATATTCTCTCGACCATTAGACTTTCCGTCCTTAGAAAGTAGTGAACCATCCCTTGGCCGAAAGAGCTCAGGCCACTACTCAACAATTTCTTTCTCCCACTCCCAATTCTCCTCATGAATCATGACCATGTTGCCTCAAAACACTAACTAAACCGATGATTTTACCACAAAAGACTTTATCTTGCCTTTCCATAACCCGCACTGGCATATGCACCAACTAAGAATCCGGTTCTAGCTCAACATGATCACATCGAATCACATAGTCACGATCCGACTGATACTTTTTCAACTACGACACATGAAACACAATGTGAACTGCACTGATCCTAGGTGGAAAATCCAAATGATAATCCACCTCACCAACCCACTCAAGAATCTCAAAAGGTCCAATATACCTTGGAGATAACTTTCCCTACATTCCAAACTGACGATGTCCCAAACTAGGAGATATTCTCAAGAAAACATGATCACTCACCTCGAATGACAACATTTGTCGATGATGATTTGCACACAATTTTTGATGACTTTGAGCCATCTCCATTCTCTGGATAATCAACATTATCTTCTCCGTAGTCTCCTAGACAAGGCTCGGTCCAACCATCAAGGACTCAACCGTTTCCTCCCAACACAGTGGAGAACAACATGGCCACCCATACAATGCTTCAAATAGAGCCATTTGTATGGATTCATGATAACTGTTATTGTACGACAACTCAACCAATGATAATTGCTCCTCCCACAAGCCACCAAAATCCATGACAGAAGCCCGCAACATATTCTCCAGAGATTGTATCATCCTCTCGGATTGACCATCTGTCTGAGGGTGATACGCCATACTCATCGTCAATTGTGTCCCAAGGGATTGCTATAAGGATTTCTAGAAACGAGTTGTAAACCTTGGATCTCTATCTGATACAATCGAAACTGGAACACCATGCCTCTTTACCACCTCCTGGTTATGAATTTTGGACAGATCCTCCACCGTATGAGATTCACAAATTCGGATGAAATGGGCCGACTTTGTCAGCCAATCCAATATCACCCACATGGCATTGTGATTTCTGACCGTTCTTGGGAGACCTGTAACAAAATCCATAATTATCTACTCCCACTTCAAAACAGGGATTGGTAAAGACTGCACCATTCCTACTGGCCTTTGATGCTCTGCCTTGACCTGCTGGCAAGTCAAGCATCTCAAAACAAACTCAGCCACAATTATTTTCATGCCAGCCCACCAGAACTGCGGTTTCAATGATTTATACATTTTTTTGAATTCCAGGATGAACAACCCACCTGGAAAGATGATACTCCCTGAGAAGATCCTCCTGGAAAGCAACTAGTACAACCATCCGATTGCGAAAACACAAAAGTGAATCTCCATTTAGTTTCCAACCCTCAATGGTCTCCCCACCATGGAGTATCAACCCCATAGTCACACACTCAGAATAGGATATCTGTGCCTTTCTAACCAGGACAAACAAGTCATGAATGAACAAATTCAGAAAGAAGACCGCTCTATCGCCTTGGTCCTCACATTCCAACCACATATCAGCTATAACCGACATCAACTGCCATTGGTCTGATGCCTGTTTCACCACCTGGGCATATCATTTTCATCTTAATGCATCCACCATCGAATTTACCTTACCTGGTGTTTACATTAAGTCAAAATCAAACATTTGGAGATATTCCATCCATTTCCTCTTCCTCATGTTCAAATCCCTTTGTGAGAAAATGTGTTTCAAGCTCTTATGATCTATATATACCGTGAATTTCTCGCCGAAGAGATAATGATTCCATACTTTGAAAGCATAGACCACTGCTTCCAACTCCAAATCATGATTTGGGTAGTTCTTCTCATGAACTCTCACCTACCGTGAGCCATATGCAACCACATGATTCCCTTTAATGAGTACACACCCCAACCCTGATCCTGATGCATCGTAATACACCATGTAACCTTTTCCTGATTCTGGAGAAACCAAAATTGGTGCTGATGTAAGATGACCCATTAACTCTTTGAAAAAATCCTGACACTGTTCATTCCACCAGAATAGAACAATCTTTTTTATCAAAGCTGTCATCGGTGAAGACAAACATGAAAAATCACAAAAAGAACGCCGATAATACCCATCAAGACCAAGAAAAATCTGTATCTCAAACACATTCTTTGGTGGTTTCCATGAGATAATAGCCTCTATATTTTCTGCATCCACTGAAACACCTCTTTCAGAAATCACATGGCCAAGAAAAAGAACTTCTTGTATCCCAAAGTCAAACTTTTACAATTTTGCATACAACCGACGATCCCTCTAGATCCCTAGCACTGTCTCTAAGTGATGCTCATGCTCTACCCTTATCTTTTAATACACCGGAATATCATCTACAAACAACAACACAAATGAATCTAGAAATCCTTGAAATATCTAATGTGTCAATGCCATAAACATTGCTGGCGCATTCGTTAGACCAAAGGGAATAACCATATATTCATAATGACCATATCTACTTATGCAGGCTGTTTTAGGAATATCTTCCTTCCTTACTGGAAATTGATGATATCAATACCTCAGGTCGATCATGGAGAACCACTGGGCTCCCCTCAACTGGTCAAACAAATCCTCAATTCATAGAAGTGGATATCTATTCTTTATAGTAACTTGGTTAAGTATACGATAATCAACACATATCCTCAAAGTTCCATCTTCCTTTTTCACAAACATCACTGGTGATGCCCACATAGACGTTCTAGGTCGGATAAACTCTTTTTTTTTCTAACTCTTCCAACTGGAATTTCAATTCCCACAATTCAGATGGTGCCATCTGATAAGATGGAAGTGAGATAGGACTGGTCCCCGGGAGGAGATCAATCATAAACTCCACTTTTATTATGGGAGGTAATCCAGATAAATCTTCAGGAATAACATCCATGAACTGATCTACCACTACTGGAAGAATACTTTTAACAACACCCATTACCGATTCTAACAACAACACCACTAACTGATACAATAACGCACCCACTACTGGTGCAAAAAACCCCTTGCACCCTACCTTTCATGACTCTCTCCTCTAAAGAGATATCTAACACCATCATGTGTCATAATAGACATTGTTCACGCATCACAATAAATGTGGCACTTAAGCGCCACAAGCCAATCCATTCCTAGGATTACGTCATATCCATCCATCTCAAGAAGTGAGAAATTCCACACTAGCTCCACCACGCCCACAATGATACAACATTCTTTACACAAGAAGGCTCGACACTCTCTTCGGCCCAGAGGAGTTTGAAGTTTTAAAACCGAGGGCATCATTTCTACCCTTAAACACTGCAAATCAGCCACATGTGCAGAAATAAAAGAGTGTGAAACACCCATATCAAACAACAATTACATCAAGGAAGAATTTAAAAGAATAGTACCTCACACCGTGGATGGTCCCGACTGATCATCCAGCACCACCTTCTCAGCTCCAAGAACATTTTTTCTTACCACACTCTACTCTTTATTTCCCTACTGAGGCGTCGTGGTATTTCGAGAATCATCATGACCCATTTTACCCTTCTGCCAAGGGGTATGCTACTGCCCCCGTCCCTTCGAAGAATACGACATCTGTGATCCCTGAGAAGTATCACGCGCACCTGACCTCGGAGCATTCCGACAATAATGCTAAAGATTCCCCATATGCTTACAATTATGACATGATCGAGGTTGTTCTATTCATTCCCACTTGATGTAGCTCATAAAACCACACTGAAAACATCTCATCTTGTTTTGGGGGTTCGGAGGAAGATTTACCGATCCTACCGTCGGATTATATGCCATATTACCTCCTTGGAAATAAGTGTCCCTCATTCTCTTCAACCCAAAATCAGTGTTCCCACTATTCCCCATGGGTACCACCATGCTTCCACCACCCGGAGCGCCCAATAGATCCCGCTCAGCCACCGAGGATCTATTCACCATCCTTGTTTAATCATCTATACACAGTACTAATATATTTGAACAGATTTCTTGCCTTAACCCCACTTCAAGGATCCTTGATTTCAACAACGTGCTACCCACCACTTCAGGTGAAAACATCACTAAGTTCATAAACATAGTTGTGTACTCTATTAGAGATAGAATCTCTTGCTTCAAACTAAAGAAATCAGTCGTACGCTGAATTATGAATGTATGTGTATAGAATGATTTGTTAAAAAAATTCTCAAATCCACCCCACATCATAACTTGGTCAATCCCCTCTTGGACTACCAACTCCTACCACTGAATGGAAAGAGCATCCAACATATATGTGGCCAACTTCACTTTTAACTCTAACAGTGTTCCCAAGAACTCAAAGATCTTGTTCATTCTACATAACCATGCTTCTTCCCTCTCTGGCTATGAAACACCCTGAATGATGGGTGGATTCTTCTTTTGAAACTAAACCTCATGATCCATATTCCTTGGTTCATCCACTTTGATCCCACTATCTACAACTTGGAAAGCTTGCACTATGCTTTTCACTAGCTTCTGGTTCACCTGATGCTCAGGTGCTACCACATTCTCAGTAGTCTCCTCTGGTTGGTCTCCACGATGCCTACCCGGTGCCATTTCTATAAACAGAAAATGAACAACCATGACTCTCACTTCAGTATACATCACAAAATTTCACTTCAAATCACATTACACAATAGTTTCACCACAAGGCTTTCCAGATGTTCACATTTCCCATGTTTCTCCATTTTGAAAATCATACCATTTTTAAAATATCAAATTTATTCACATTACAGTTTCCCACAAAAACCATTTCTCAATTCATACCAAAGATCATTATACCCCAATGAAATACGCATCGTAGTGGGAATTCATTTCTACCATGCATGTCATGCTCATCTCATTGGCTACAACCATAACAATGAGATATCCAATGCCTATAAGTGTCTCTAAAACACTTATGTACCCAACTCCTTGGTAAATTAAATTTCAGCATAAAAGGGTTAGATACAGCCTTTTTTCCTATACATTCAAATTTATGACATTCCTACAGCTTGCTACCATCCCGACTCAAGGAATTCACCATAACGAATGTCAACACCAAATTCGAGAATCAACTCTAATGGACCGAACAAACTGATACGACTTGTAACACCCTGCCCCTACCTCATTATCTTGGGGAGGAAGTGAGGGATACTTGGACATAAGTGATATTCCCAAGATGCCAAAGGCTGTAAATAAATGATGAAGGATTCAAGATCATGTTGGGGAATGATTTTACCTGAAGACAAAACCAACCAAACCAAGAGCTAATGATGCATGCACTTTCAAACCCAAACATGTATTCCCAAACGACAACCAAGTTATTCCACAACACAAATCAAAACCAATACAACTAGATATGTCCACAAAACATCAGTGTACACTGTGGAAATAAAACAACAAAACACCACAAGCCATGACACCACCACAGCTCCCAGCCAAGCTTCATGCTCCATGCTCCACCAAGGGATCACAAAGCTACACTAAAGGAGGGTGATGCCTTACCTTTTCCCACGTCACGGTACATGACATCTAAAAAGATACCATAGTGCCAAAGAATGGGTTGAGTACTAAAACTCAGTATGATTTACCCAAATGACATCCCTACACATGCCACTAGGATTAAACCGTAAGCACATTTGTATAAAACAGTTTATATAAATTAAATCACAAGTGAACCATTTTCAGAAGCCAAACATGCCCCTACCAAGCCATCACACCCAACCCAAGAAACCAAGGGAAAGCCAACCAAACATGCCACAAACCATCTCATCATTTACACGTTAGCACAACAACATCCATCTTTAAAATCAATTCACAATAAACAACCAAAACAACCAAACAGTGGAGCTTTAGTCCAACTCATTCACCCATTCACACATTAGTGGCACTTCCTATCCACTTAACATTGATGGTGGCCCTTCCGTCCACTATCCACCCCGTTTTTATAATGGTACTTCTTACCACATCCACACAACATTAAAAACAAGCCAATTCCAATCATATAACCATCCAAGGTCACAACCACATGCAATCAACCAATTCCATTGCATTTTAATCCACTTCAATAAATCAACCATTTATTAGAAATCATTTTCCATGACAAAAAACATTTCAATAAAACAACACTTTTATTGAAAGCCATTTCAATAAATTATTTTCACAAATCAACCATATCATCCCATTTTAAAATCTCTATTTTAAAATCCACAACAATATCATTTCACCACAAAACAAACTTTTTCCAAAAAATACACAAGAATTCACCCAAGGGATTTTCAACCAATTTTTCACATCAAAACACAATAAATTTCAAGCAATACAAATTAATTGTAACCAAAACCATTATCTCTAACCATGTGAAGTCGAGATAGAATCCACCTACCTTTAGGGCTCCCGATAAATCGACCCACAAGCCACCGAAACTCAAATCCAGCTAACGCACCACCAAAACCTCTCTAGATCCTATTTCCCTAACATCCACAAGCCTTAATACTAACATCCAAGGCAACCACATCTGTAGATCTACACAAAAAAGTGTAGAATTAGAAAACCACGAAGGAGATGGATATAGATCTAGAGGAAAACACAAGAGAAACAAGAGGAGAGACTTACCCAGGAGAAACCACCTTCAAACCACCTTGAACCCCCATTGAAACGCTTCCACATCAAGTGGGAGAGAAACCTTAACCCCTGAGAACCCAAAATCCAGAGTGAAGCTCAAGTGTGAGGATGATTGGAGTGATATAGGTTAAGCCCGAGGGAGCCCAGAACTTATAACCCTATTTTTAAGTGGCCGCACGGTTTGGCAAACTGTGCGCTATCCGTGCACACACTACTGACTCAAGAGCTAGGGTCTGCATGGTTTCCTCACACGGCTTGGAAAACCGTGCTCAGGCTGTGTGAAGCCTACTGTCTCCCATGCATAGTTTCCTGGAGAATCCGCACAGTTTCCACTAATCGCGCTCAAACCGTGCACCCCTTTAAAAGTCTCCAAACTCTTACAAAATCATTCCAATCTCTCCCAGCCTCTTCCCAACTCATCCCATGAACTTTAAACACATAAAAATTCATAAAAAAGTCCACATACCTCAAACCAGGGTTACTACACATATCAAATAAAATAATAATTTATGTGGTTTATATTTGGATTCCTTGGGTATTGGAAAATATAGTTACAATGTTTAAACAATCCAAAAAATGCATCCCCCAAAAATTTGACTAGAAGGATTTATTAGGTTTTTAGGAAGGATATTCCATATCAAGGACACCCACATTGTAATATAGGATAACTGTAACACCTCAAACTTCCACGATACACTTCTCTTTGAATAATAAAGTAGTGTGTGTTGTACGCAACTTCGAGTTCTAACACACACCACAACCAATCAAACTGGTCGTTATGAATAGCAATATCCACTTTTTTAAATTTTATAAATTTTATCTTTCAAAATGGACATCTTTTTTGGATTCTGAACATCGAAATTAGCTTAGGGTGAATTGTTTCTATTTTTCTGAAAACATTTAATTTTTGATGAATAGTGAAAAAACACTGAGTTATATTTTAAAACCAAATTTTTATTTAAATAATTATTTAAATTATTTAAATTTAATAAAGGTCAAAATATATACATAATACCTATATAAGTTCAATGAAATTCATTGGAGTTAGTTCATAATAATATTAGATATATAAAAATTTTATTGAACTTTTCACCGTCTTTGACCCACCTCCTACGAGAATTTAGAAATTCTCATAAAACATAATTTTACCTCTTCTACGAGTGGAATTTAGAAAATCCAAGAGACCCGGTCAATATCAAGGAGAAAAATTTGGTTCAATAAGATAAAAATAATTTTTGGTGAATAGTATCTTTTTACTTTTATTTACCACGGTTAAAAGTGAATAGGGTAATTAAGTGTAAAAATGATATTAATATTACCCTAACAAATGTACTAATTCTATTGGACAAGTGTATCTCGAACAAAAACAACCTTAGGAAGAAAATATTATCATTTATGTCCACGTGGATTAGATTAGGACATTTATTATTATTTAATTCAAAGAAGAGTTAAAAGAGTTAAAATCAAAGATTAATAAATAAAACATTTTTAATATAGGGTTATACATAATGTAAATTCAGTTATAAATATTTATTAGAAATCTTAAATGATTTCCTACATAATGGTATTTTATTTATAATTTTTAGACATTAAATAATTAAATTTATTAATGACACAATGGTGATACAGTTATTACCTAATTAATGAAATATTAAAATAATTGATATTATAAATATCAAAATAAATGTAATTTGAGACTTTTTATAAATTACAATTATTTTATAGGTTAATATGACATATTAATATTGGTTATATAAATTTTTTTCTAAGTAATAATTTTGTTATGAAATTATCAAAAACAAAATATCCAATAGTTTCAAAATTGACATAAAAGAGTTTTTAAAACAAATATTATATTATTAATTGATATTTTATTCCTAAAAATCTAAGGATAGGCCAAAAGACTTATATAATGATAGGTTTATAATTAATGGACCACTTGGGGGTCTCTTGGATGTATATAGTATGTTTATTAACTATATAATATAAAAATACAAAGTGACCTGGTAACTGTCAAACTAATTAACTAAGAGTTAAAACTAAAAGATTAGGTTAATAAAGTGACCCAAACCAGTATCAAACCTATTGGTTGAGTGTTTTTCGACCTATCACCACCATAAAATTTAAATAATACACCTTTTATCCATTAGAAACCGAATATGAATTTATTATAAAATAATATTTCTAGCTTTTACAAAGGTTCCCCTCGCCCTCCTATAAAATGGCACTCCCCCTTCTCAATAATTTACACATTCAAAGCCTTTTGGCTCGGCCAACCCCTACCCAAATATTCTCTCAACTTGCATCAGTTCGACTCAGAGGCCTTATTTTGATCAGAAGGCCAACCTAAAGAAACATTTTGATCAAATCAAAAAGAAGAACCCGATTAAGAGGCAATGTTTTCACCACCCTCTTTCAAGTTCCTTTCATCTTCAACTTCTTCTTTCTTTGTTATTTCGATTCTGAAACAATAAATCTAGTATATTATATATAATGTGATGTTATTATAAATATGTTACAACCATATTCAGTATTCTATCCATATTTTGAATGACATGTCACCATACGTGTGTACGTACGGCTTGCCGTCTCCACGTCGTGGTGTAATTGTTATTCAATATATTATTATTTGGATGGGTATAATAATGATGTGTAATTCATGTAAATAATAAATATAACATTATAATGATTCTATATATATGATATAACATCCAATTATATATTATTTTAATATCAAAAGAATGATATTGCCGCTCTTGCGTACATACAGACTACCATCTCCACGAACGCGAAGAGATTCATTCCCCATCATATCCATTCAAGACTAATTCTCATTAGATGATTAAATGTAATTTTTATGAACTTTATATCATTCTGGATATGAATAAGATACAACCTATCCATAACAAACCCGACTTATGTAACAAACCATATAAAAGAAAACATGTAAGTTAACACCCGAAACGACGATAATACTAAAATATTATTAACCAAGCATTATTAGAAGATCATATATGATATCATAATTATGTATATGGTTCTTGTATTATTTAATAACAATGTTTTAACTATTATACATTACTTTAACATACCATCAACTGAGGAAAATTACAAGGTAAGGGGTTTTCATCTCACTCCTTGTTTCCGTGAGATTCATGCCTTATTGCCACTATTACCTTTTGTGGGGTGTATGTACTGCCCATAATTGTATTATTTGTGTAATACACTTTAATTTATGTGTATTTACATATTCATTGTATGATTCCTCTTTCATGGGGTGTATTTTTCGTATGTTACCAAATTTTTAAGGGTTTATTTCACAATCTCTTCATTATCCGAGGTTGTTTATACGTAATTATCTACTCGGACCATTTTATCATCCACATCCATGTTTCTAAATTTTTTTTTCAAAAAATTCTTTCTATTATACAGAATATGGTTTAAATTCATTTATTCCCTTATTTTACTTTTTATAAGAAGTTTATAAAGGAATATTTATGTTGTTTTCCAAACAAGGTCCTTTTTAACCTTTTCGACAGAATTAAGGTAAGACTGTCTTTTTTAACTTATACGATAGGTGCAGCTATTTTCCGCCATTATAAAACATTCGAAGCATCCCTTACAAGCTTATAAAATTTTTTTCAATGTAAATGTTTTATTTTATAATTTTTTTACTTTTAAATTATTTCAAAGAAAGAGCTATTTCTCTCAAATAGTTTTGATTTCATCTATGTCAACATACTTTGATGGATTTTAAGCTTATTTGAGGTTGATTTATTATGATACAAAACATAAATATTGTATTGAAGGTTTTGTGATATGTTTGACTATGGATGTGTTGTTTTTAGACCATCCATGGTATATGGATAAATTATTGACATTTCATATGCTAGTTTTAATACAAATATTTATGTTATGTTTAAACCTGTTCATATGAGGAATGCATTGGACTAAATATGTGACAAGTGGAGCCCGCTATAGCTCCTCGATGCATCGGTAGGTCTCATGAGACAAACTAGTGTCTTGGCACAAGCCTTGAAAAAATCTTATTTGTAGTCTTGGCACGAGACCTTGACTATGTGGTTATGATAGTCTGGCATTATTCATTCTATCATTATGAAAGTGGTTTTTGATATTTCATGTGATCATTCAACTAGTATATTATCCATGTGAATAAGTAAATGGAATTATTTCATTTTATTTTTTCCATATTATGCTGAAGTTCATGTTTAAAAGGCTTTTCTTTTAGTTATACATTTCCTTAAATGTTTATTCTTATTTATGAAAGTTTCCACTATATTGTTATCCTTACTGAGCATCTGAGCTCACCCCTCTCAATGTTTTATTTTTCCCAGGATGTGAAGAAGTAATTTATGAATGACATGCAGGAATCGTATGAGGGGATATGAAGACAAGATTTTGTTGTAGTTTTTTTTACTTTATGATGTAATGTAAGTCTTATGAATATATCTAGTTATTCCATGACTACTAAACTAATCGATCTTTCGAGACTTGATATTTTGTGATAATGCCAATGTTATGTAATAATGCACCGACTCTAGGTAACTGAGGTCGGGGCATTAAATTTGGTATCAGAGGAATTTTAGTACAATCCTTGGAAGATAGATTTAGATAAACACTGATTAGACCACCTAGAAATATGATAGAATTTGAGAATTAGTATAGAAGAACATGCTAGAATTTTGGTATTGTAGAGATTTTGTGAGTTTTCCAAGAAATAAATCCCATTTTGGATATGAGCAGGTAGAGGCCGTTCTGGCACAGATGTACCTAGGGGTAAAACCCGAAAACACCACTTTGGGCTAAACTCGAATGGGAGCTAGTGCACGACAACGAGCCTTGCTCCACTTTTGGTTACGACACTCTCAAAGGATATGCATAGGATAATTCTCATTTTCATTACAAACCATTATGAAGGGTTTATGAGTATATAATTCCTCAAAGAAAACATTTTTATGATTATGGATTATATCCATAAATAGTTCAATTTATTTTAAGTGTTTTACAAGTATGGAATTATGTATTTTGATTCATAAACTGATCAAGTTTATACCATTGTTTAGAAATTATACCTAGTGGAAGAAATGGAAACCATATCAATTCACGCACTCCATTTAGGGATTTCCCTCCTACTCAAGATAATTATAGTGGAGCTGGTGATGCAACCAGTACTAATCAGCTAATCACCATACTGGGACAACTCACTCGGGTTATGAATAATTACCTTACCCGTATGGAGCACCCTGATCCACAACGGGGAGGATCAATGTTAGATCGCTTGATGAGGAAAAAACCACCAACATTCAATGGGAGTACAAATCCCTTAGTATTTGAGCAATAGATCAATTCCCTAGAGAAAATATTTCAGGTATTGGGGAGTAGTGAAAGGGAAAAAGTTATCATCGCAGTTTACCGCCTCACTGTAGATGCTGATCAATGGTGGTCCTTGATTCAAAACACAAAGGATGACGAGGAGGTATCAAATATGTATGGAGAGAGTTCAAAGAGATTTTCATAGAAAAATAATTTCCTCATGACCATCGAGCAGATATGAAAAGGAAATTACTGAGTCTGAGACAAAAGGAGGATGAGAAGTCGCAAAGTATGAGGCTAAATTTACAATGTTAGCAAGGTATGCTTGAGATTATATACGTAACCCAAGAAGTAATATTGATCATTTATTTTATGGGTTAAAACCATTTATTCGTTGAGCATTAGTGTCACAATTCTTCTCATCGTACGACGATATTGTCTTATGTGCTATCAAGATATAAAAATAATCCTCTAAGTCTTACGAATTTAAAGCAAAGTAAGAGAAGAAGATATCTGCTGATCAATCTGGGAATGGAAATAAGGGGAAGAAGGGAAAGGATTAATATCCATCATGTAGTAAATGTGGGAAGAAACACCTCGGTGCTTTCTTGAAGGGAATGTGTGTCTGTTACAAGTGTGGTGAAAAAGTCCACCAAGCTCGTGATTGCAAAGGGAGGAAAGAAGCTACTAATGTTCAATTCTACAACTTCAGGGATATGGGAAATTATGCAAATGAATGTCCTAAGCATCAGAGGAACTTACATTAGAAAACGCCAAGGGATCAATGCCAAGCATATGATATCACTACTACAGAGGTTGAAGCTCCGAAAGATGGTGTGGCAGGTAATTTAATGGTTTCCTCAAGTTTAGAAAATGCATTATTTTATTCTAGATCATCAATTAGTTTCATATCTTCCCAGTTTACTAAGAAAATTAGATATTTGCAGTTTGATTTAACAATGTAGTTTTCAGTTAAAACTCCTAAGGGATGTATCATTGCAACAATGTTTTGTGAATCAGTCCCCATTAGAGAACATAAATGTTCATTATCTGCTGATCTCCTTGTCATACCTATGATTGAATTTGATATAATCCTCGGTATGGATTGTCTTTTGGTCCATGATGCAAAAATTTGTTGTAATAAGAAGGAGGTTACTATTTTTGATGATTATGATAAGGAACACCTTATCTTTAGAGCATAATCGTCACCACCTAATTCTTATCTAGATCCACCCCCAGTAGCTCAACTAAATTCAATTATTAGGGAGGAAGAGAATGAAATGACTGTGGGTGAGGAAAGAAATGTTCAAATAGAGTAGGTAACTATTGTGAGAGAATATGTAGATGTGTTTCCGGATGATTTACTTGGACATCCTCCAGAATGAGAATTTGAGTTTTCCATTGATTTAATTCCTAGTTCAAGGCCCATATCGAAGACCACTTATAGAATTGCCACTGTGGAATTAGTATATCTAAAGAAACACCTAAAGGAATTGAGTAATAAGGGATTTATTCTCCCTAGTGTTTCTCCATGTAGAGCCCCTGTTCTTTTTGTTTAAAAGAATAATGGATCTATGAGGTTATGTATCGACTACAGGGAGATCAATTCTATAACAATAAAGAACAAGTATCCCCTACCTCGCATTGATGATTTATTTGACCAACTCCATGGATCTCAATACTTTTCAAAGATTGACCTTCGATCTGGATATCATCAGTTGTGTGTGAAGATGGAAGAAAATCTGAAGACAGCATTTCAAACCAGGTATGGGCATTACGAGTTTATAGTAATGCCTTTTAGATTGACTAATGAACACTCTGTATTCATGGATCTAATGAATATAGTTTTCAAGGAATATCTCGATGAATTTTTTGTGGTATTTATTGATGATATCTAGGTATACTCCAAAAGCTACAAAGATCATGAAGATCACTTGCACATTATCCTATAGACTCTGAGAAGACATGAATTAGATGGGATGTTTAAAAACTATTAGTTCTGGCTTTAGGATATTTCTTTTCGTGGTCATATTGTCTCTAAAGATGGAATATATGTTTATCCTTCTAAGACTAAGGCAATCCAAGAATGGCTAGCACCGACGAGTATAACTGAGGTACGCAGTTTTATTGGTTTAGCAGGTTATTATTTATGTTTTGTCTATAATTTTTCCCATTTGGATAACCCATTAACAAAGCTCACAGGTAATGGGTTAATTTTTTTTTTTTGGACAAAAGAGTGTGAATAATATTTCAAAGAACTTAAGAGTGGATTAGTCAATGCTCCTATATTGACTCTACCATCGGGGAATGATGGGTTTGTTATTTATAGTGACGTATCGAAGAATGGATTTGGTTGTGTCCTTATGAATAATGATAGGGTTATTGCCTATGCATCACGACAGTTGAAAACTCATGAGCATAACTATCATACTCAAGATCTCGCGTTAGCAGAAGTGATATTTTCTTTGAAGATATGGAGACACTACCTCTATGGTGAAAAAATGTGAGATTTATACCGATCACAAGAGTTTGAAGTATATTTTCTCACAAAAAGAACTCAACATGAGGAAAATGAGATGTCTTGAATTACTCAAGGATTATGATTGCACGATACTCTACCACCTAGGGAAGGAAAATAATTTGGCAGATGCTTTGAGCAGAAAATATCATGGAGTTTTGAACAATATGAGAGTTGAAAGGGATCCAATTTTCATGGATCTATTGAAGATGGACATGGGAATAACCATGGAAGATGAAACATCAATACATTTTCAAATGGTTTCCAAACCATCTTTAATAGAAAGGATAATGAGTTATCAGACCAGGGATGAAGAGTCTCAAAAGAAGATTAAAGCTGTGAATGATGGGAGATTGAATGACTTTGGCTATGAATATGGAATTTTGAAATTTGGGAGACACATTGTGTTCCCAATATAATTAATCTAAAAAGGTAATTGTTGGACGATTCTCATAGTTCTAATTTCACTATACACTCTGGGAGCACCAAAATGTATAGCGATTTGAAGGAAAATTTTTGGTTAGATAACATGAAGAGAGAGATTTCTGATTTTGTGTCAAGATGTATGGTTTGTCAACAAATGAATTCTAGAAGGAAACAACCTAGATAAGTCATGAAACCTCTTCCCATAACTGAGTTGAAATGGGATAATATGATGATGGACTTTGTCGTGGGACAACCAAAGACTCATAGAAGGAACGATGCAATATTGGTTATTGTTGATCATCTTACCATGTCAGCACATGTTCTTGCTATAAGAGAAGATCTAAAACTGGAACGTCTAGAAAGACTATATTTTAATGAATTTTTGAGACTTCATAGAGTACCCCTATCGATTATTTCTTATCGTGATCCCTGTTTTACTTCAAGATTCTAGACAAGTCTTCAGAAAGGCGTGGATACTAAACTTAGTTTCAGTAATTCCTACCACCCTCAAACAGATGGACAATCAGAACGGACTATTCAAACCTTATAAGACATGTTGAGATCATGCTCACTTGACTTTCAGGGTATGTGGGATCAATATTTATCTCTGGTATAATTTTCCTATAACAATATCTTCCATTCGAGTATTCTGATGGCACTATATGAAGCGTCATACGGAAAGAGATGTCGCGCACCAACTTGTGGGGATGACGTTGGTGAAAGAAAACGTGTAGGCCTAGAACTGGTGGAGAAAACAAAAGAAAAGGTAGAGGTAATCCAAAACCACATCAAAGAAGCTCAAACTAGGCAGAAGATCTATGCCGATAACCGAAGGAAGGATTTGGAATTTCAGGTATGATATCATGTTTTCTTGAATATATCTCCATGGAAGGGAGTTATACGTTTTAGTGAGATGGGTAAATTGAGTCCCAGGTACATCAGACCTTTCGAAATTCTAGAATTAATTGGGGATGTATCTTACCATTTGGAAATGTCACCAAGTCTCTACAAAGTTCACAGTGTGTTCCATGTATCACTGTTAAGGAAATACAAGCCTGACCCAACACATGTACTCACCTATGAGGAATTAGAATTGGAACCCGATCTTTCTTATTGTGAAGAGCCCATCAGGATTCTTGATACCAGAGAACAAGTGCTGAGAAACCGGACGACTCGTCTGGTAAAAGTTCTATGGAGAAACCATAAGATGGAAGAGGCATCATGGGAACCTGAGGAACATATGATGAAGAACCGCACGAGTATTTTCATGTGGTAGTATTCTAGAAATTTCAAGGAAGAAATTATTTGAAGGAGGGGGGAATGTAACACCCGAAACTTCCACGGTACGCTTCTCTTTGAATAATAATGTAGCGTGTGTTGTACGCAACTTCGTGTTCTAACACACACCACAACCAATAAAACTAGCCATTTTGAATAGTAATACCCAGTTTTTGAAATTTTATAAATTTTATCTTTCAAAATGGACTTCATTTTTTGATTCGTAATATCGAAATTATCTTAGGGTGAATATTTGGTATTTTTCTGAAAACATTCAATTTTTGATGAATAGTGAAAAAACACTGAGTTATAGTTTAAAACAAAATTTTTATTTAAATAATTATTTATTTTATTTAAATTTAATTAAGGTCAAAATAGATACATAATACCTATATAAGTTCAATGTAATTCATTGGAGTTAGTTCAGAATAATTTTAGATATATAAAAATTTTATTGAACTTTTCACCGCCTTTTACCCACCTCCTAGGAGAATTTGGAAATTCTCATAAAAAATAATTTTACTACTTCTGTGAGTGGAGTTTCGAAAATCCGAGATACACGGTTAATATCAAGAGTAAAATGTGCTTCAATAAGATACAAATAATTTTTGGTGAATAGTATCTTTTTAATTTTATTTACCACGGTTAAAAGTAAATAGGGTAATTAAGGGTAAAATGATATTAATATATCCTTAACACATGTCCTCATTCTATTGGACAAGTGTATCTCGACCAAAATCAACCTTAGGAATAAAATAATATCATTTAGGTCCACTTGGATCAGATTAGGACATTTATTATTATTTAATTAAAAGAAGAGTTAAAAGAGTTAAAATCAATGTTTAATAACTAAAATATTTTTAATATAGTTATATACATAAGATAAATTATAATATAAATATTTATTAGAAATATAAAAACATTTCCTACATAATGGTATTTTATTTATAATTTTTAGACATTAAATAATTTAATTTATTTATGAAAAAATAGTGATGCAATGATTACCTAATTAATGAAATATTAAAATAATTGATATTATAAATATCAAAATAAATGTAATTTGATACTTTTTATGAATTAAACTAATTTTATAGGTTAATATGACATATTATTATTGGTTATATTAATTGTTTTCGAAGTAATAATGCTGTTATGAAATTATCAAAAACAAAATACCCAATAGTGTCAAAATTGACATAAACGAGTTTTTAAAACAAATATTATATTATTAATTGATATTATATTCCTAAAAATCTATGGTTCGTCAAAAGGACTTATATCATGATATTTGGATCATTAATGGACCACTTTTGGTTCTCTAGTATGTATATAGTATGTTTACTAACTATATAATATAAAAATACAAAGTGACAAGGTAAGTGTCAAACTAATTAACTAAGAGTTAACACTAAAAGATAAAGTTAATAAAGTGACCCAAAACTATCTAAAACCTATTGGTTGAGTGGTTCTAGACCTATACCTACCTTAACCTTTAAATAATCTACTTTGGGGCCATTAAGAACCAAATATGAATTTATTATAAAATAATATTTCTAGCTTTTCCAAAGATGCCCCTCACCACTCTTATAAAAGGGAACTCCCCCTTATCACTAATTAACACATTCAAAGCCTTATTTCTCTGCCAACCCCTACCCAAATATTCTCTAAACATCCATAACTTCTACATATAGGCCTTATTTTGATCAGAAAGCCATCCTATGGAGCCGTTTTGATTAAATTAAAAGGAAGAATACGATTAAGAGGTAATGTTTTCACCACACTCTTTCAAGTTCCTTTCTTCTTCAACATATTCTTTATTTGTTATTTCAATTCTAAAATAATAAATCTAGTATATTCTATATACTTTGATGTCATTATAAATATGGTATAACCATATTCAGTATTCTATCCATCCTTTGAATGAAATGTCAACATATGTGCGCACGTACGGCTTACCGTCTCGACGTCGTGGTGTAATTGTTATTCAATAAGTTATTATTTGGATGGTTATAATAATGATGTGTAATTCATGTAAATAATGAATATAACATGATAATGATTCTGTATATATGATATACCATCCAATTATATATTATTTTAATATCAAAAGAATGATATTGTCGCTCGTGCGTACGTACGGACTACCGTCTCCACGAATGCGATGAGATTCATTCCCCATCATATCCATTAATGATTAATTCTCATTTTATGATTAAAATTAATGCTTAAGAACTTTATATCATTCTGGATATGAATAATATGCAACCTATCCATAACAAACATGACTTATGTAACAAAAAATATAAAAGAAAATGAGTAAGTTAACAACCGAAACGACGATAATACTAAAATATTATTAACCAAGCATTATTAGAAGATCATATATGATATCATAATTATGTATATGGTTCTTGTATAATTTAATAACAATGTTTTAACTATTATATAGGAGGTTAACATACCATCGACTAATGAAATTTACAAGGTAATGGGTTTTCACTTCCTCCTTATTTCTGTGAGTTCATGCAATATTTCCACTATTACCTTTGGTGTGGTGTATGTAATGACCATAATTGTATTCTTTGTGTAATACACTTTAATTTATGTGTATTTACATATTCATTGTATGATTCCTCTTTCATGGGGTGTATGTTTCGTATGTTACTAAATTGGTAAGGGTTTATTTCACAATATCTTCATTATCCGAGGCTATTTATACGTAATTATGTACTGGGACCTATTTATCATCCACATCCATGTTTCTTAAAAATGTATTTCAAAACATTCTGGGTATTTTACAGAATATGGGATAAAGTCATGTATACCCTTTTTTGACGTTTTATAAGAAATTTATAAAGGAATCTTTTCGTCGTTTTCTAAACAAGGTCCTTTTTAACCATTTTGACAGAATTAAGGTAAGAATGTCTTTTTTAACTTATACGGTGGGTGTGGCTATTTTCAGCCATTCTAAAACCATCGAAGATTCCCTTACATGCTTATAAGGATATTTTCAAAGTAAATGTTTTATTTTATAATTATGTTACTTTTATGTGATTTCAAAGATAGATATATTTCTCTCAAATTGTTTTTATTTCATCTATGTCAACAACTTTTGATGGATTTTAATTTTATTTGAAGTTGATTTATTATGATACAAAACATCCATATTGTATTGAATGTTTTGTGATATGTTTGACTATGGATGTGTTATTTTTATACCATCCATGGTTTATTGAGAAATTATTGACATTTCATATGTTATTTTTAGTACGAATGTTTATGTTATGTTTAATCCAGTTCATATGAGAAATGCATTGGACTTAATAAGTGATGGGTGGAGCCCGCTATAGCTCCTCGATGCATCGGTAGGTCTCATTAAAAAAACAAGTGTCTTTGAAAAAGTCCTTTAGAAAATCTTATTTTTAGTCTTGGCACGATTCCTTGACTATGTTTTTATGATAGTCTGGCATTATGCATTCCATCATTGTGAAAGTGGTTTTTGATATTGCATGCAATTATTAGACTAGTAGAATATCCATGTGAATAAGTAAATGGAATTATTTCATTTTATTTTTTCCATATTATGCTGAAGTTCAAGTTTAAAAGGATTTTGTTTTAGTTATACATTGCCTTAAATGTTTATGCTTATTTATGAAAGTTTTCGATATATTGTTATCCTTACTGAGCATCTGAGCTCACCCCTTTCAATGTTTTATTTTTCCCAAGATGTGGAGAAGTAATTTATGAATGACCTCCAGGAATAATATGAAGGGATATGAAGACAAGATTTTGTTGTAGTTTTTTTACTTTATGATGTAATGTAAGAATTATGAATATATCTAGTGTTTCCAAGACTACTAACTTAATCGATCTTTTGAGACTTGATCTTTTGTGATGATGCCAATGTTATGTAATAATGCACCGACTTTGGGTAACTAGGGTCAGTGCGTTTCAATAACACCCTAAAAATACAGGATAAACCAGCACATGGTCGACCGTTTAATCTTGTTGTACCATATTTGGACTAGATCTACCACATGATAGGGGACATATAAGAGGGAAAATATTATATAAAATCTGGAGCCTGCTAAAATTTATGTATGGTAGGATGGAATATTATTTTTGATGATATGATTATTATTATAATATAATAATCCATCATTAAACATCTCATACTTGGATTAATATTTTTAAAATTCAGTTAATGATTTTGAGCACCTATGAATTCATTAACTTATGGATGATTTATTTAAATTTCACTAGTGGTCATTATTTTCTAATACCTTCAAGAATTGGTATTTACAATTACAATAGAACCCGAGAATATCATTCATTCATTATTTATTTCAATAATGGAATTTTAGTGTCCTATTTATATTGAATAATATATATAATACTTATTTCCTATACATATTTTCACTCATATTCAATTATTATAGAGGGTGTACTCACATCTATTTAATTGGGTTGTACCTAAATGAAATTCTACTATTATCCACATGTTTAGTGATTTAATATTCCTATGCATAGATATTAAAACTTTTTATATAAATATTAATTAATGTACACAAACAAAAAATTGAGGATAATAATGTTTAATTTATTTTGTATACATGGTATAAAATCCCCTTATTTTGTGATATATACAAAATGGTTCCCAAAAAAATAAACCATTTTGGTACTCTATGTAGACATATTATTCCTAAAACCTTTCTATATGACATGGGGGAAAAAATTTAAGAAAGGGTGACCTATATTACAAATTAAGGTTATGTGATGGAAAATATGTACACATAATATAGGAATACGGTTATGATAAGATGACCATATCTTATGAAAACCATACACATCACATCATAGATCAAAATCATGAGTCATAGAATTAATATTGGAAGTTCATAAGACATGAATGATATAAAAATTAATGAATATTATCCAAGAAATAATAACATTATCATAATACATGGAATTTTGGCACACCCATAATCATAGAAAATAATTTCCATAGTAGAAAATTATCACATCAAAATTTGTCATAATAGAATTTATTAACTCCCAAAAACCCTATTAGTCAAAATTTATTCCTAATATAATCATATTAGTAAAACAATCTTACTAAACCTAGTTCATTCCTCATTCATTCATGTATATATCATGAGATATAAATCAATACCCAATACATTGGTAGAGATTTTTGTCCAACCCTCCACATAAGGAAAATCATATGTTTATGTTCGACAGGATCATAAAAAATTCACCATATCATTTCCCATGAAATGAATTGGCTTTCTTAATAATTTCAACATATCATATATTGTGGAAAAGAGACAAGTTTCATAATCTTTTAATTATTTCATAATATAATAACATATGAAAATAAGTGAGTTTCATAATAATTTATACATGGTGTAAACTATGGTAGAGAAATAACATTCATAATCACCATGCCATCATAAGTAAAAAACATTCAGATATTGAATTAGAATGGAATCCTTTGATCATATCCTTAGTGAGTCATAAGTAAAATCAATACATGTTTACTTAGAAGGAAAATTATCATGAATTATAATTAAAACAGGTCTTGAGTAAAATAACATTCCATTGGAAACAACTTTTTAAAATTAAAAATTCAAAAATAATTTTAGAATTCCTTTCAATAGAAAATAAATAATGAAAATTATAATGGAATCTTAAAAATTCATTTAAAAAATTTCATAAAAAAATACCCTCTTCACATTAAAAAATATGTTTTGAAACATATATCATTTTAAAAACCATTTTCTTTTTAAATAACATAGAAATCATGTAATGTAAAACTCATATAAAATAATGGATATCATGTTAGAAATTTTATTTATATTGTACACAATCTAACAATGATTCCTATTATTTGTTTATTAAAATACAAACAAGAGATGTTTGAAAAAGGATATGAATATTTATTTCATAAATATCATACAAGGATAAAAATAAGTTTATTAAATAATCTATAAAAATATTCAAAATAGTTTTTAAATCATTTTTAGAATACATGGTTTTAGAAGAATATTGTTTTTAAGAAAAAAAAGATATAACAAAAATTTCCCATAAAATTAATTTGGTCTCTTAGGTACATAAATTGAAGGAAAAGATGGTAAAAAATGTATCCTAATGAGATAAACATATGAGTATAAAATTGATGAGTTTCTTTAGAGATGGATCATAAGATGTATCATCAATAAAGTAATTATAAAAAATCTCGACAAAAGTTGAGATTTTATCATATAACTCTTAACACTTTATTGACATTGAATCATAATCCCCATGAAATAATAACAATAAATGAAATTTGAAATATCATGTTAATAAGTAAATTCCTGATATTATATATCAAAAGGTCTATATATACAGCTCATAAAATATGATAGAAAGAAACATGATATATTTCTCAAAGAATGAAAATTGATAAAAAAATTCCTTTACCACTTTAGTATCTTTTGAACCATAAACTCCAAGAATGATAGATCATAAAATGAATATATAAATCAAAATAATTTTCATGATAATTAATATGAACTAAATCAATGGATATTATAGAAAACACATATAATAAACAAATAGTGAATATTGCTTGTATCTCATAAGTATAAAAATGAGATGAAAATCCCCAGATCGCATGTATAATATTTTGAATCATATTCACCAACAAATAATAAAATCAAATGAAAAATTAAATACAATTAAAATAAATATATTAATGAACAAAAATTCTATATGGGTAGTATATACCCCACATAATGGAAATAGGTGGTGAATTTTAATGTCTTCCTAAAATAATAGAGATACTTGAAATCCCATACCCTAAGATTAAACATCATTTGTTCACATTAAAAAATATTATAGAATAAATATTAAATTATTAAATATAAATTATATATCCGAATATATATTTATAGTACCATATATGACATAATTATATGAACTTTTATTACCCATTTATCAACAATTTATTACTAACATCATGTTTCAGTTAAAAACATTGTTATTTATCTTGTATGTTTTTATTTAGCATTTTTCATTAACCAATTAAATTTATTAGGGTTACATAATATTCCTAATTTTATCCATTATACATTTATAATATATTTCATGATATATATTCTCATTATAATCCATAAATATTAGAGATATAAAATTTTTTAACTAGTTCATGGAGACGTAAGTTGTACGTACACATGAATGATGTTTCCATTTTCATGATGAACATAAAGAGGTATGGAAAAATAAAATAATACCATTGAATAGTCATCTTCATGTCATATATATTATATATTTTCTTTTAAGTCTATCCTTATAACCTTTCTAGTAAAGTGTTTGTAAAGAATGATTAGCATCGCTTCGTGAGCCGATAGTCTACAGCTCGCATGAACAATGTTATCATATCACCCACTATATAGAAAGTAATAAGGTAAAGGTGATATAAAAATTAAATAAGTATAATAATATTAAAAATATCATATGTATTCATTTAATCTATTCATATCACCCTCCATATTAAACAAAAATGGAAAAGAAACCACATCAATTCCTGAGGCGGTAGTCCCCCTAACCCATCGGAAATGTTATTGTTATCTGACGGGTTTGGAGATAATAAAGAATATGTTTCATTATAATATAATTGGTATAATAATATTTTTAATATAATATATAAACATTAATTCCTTCATTATATCTATAAAATATAACTTTTGAGGAAAAACAAATAAATTTTGATCGTATCGTGACGATCAGTCATACACACAAATGATGATTTCATAACTCATTTGATAGAAAAGGAGATTAATATTGGTTATTACATTATCATAAAAACATTTCATTATATGAAATATATTTTGGTTATTATATCAATAAAATTTATTTATAATTTATGGAGGGTGATGAAAAAATGTATTATTAGGGACGTTACCCCTTCTTCAATAAAATTCTTTGGGTTTGAATGAAAAGCCTACCTAGGTCAGATTTATGACCAAAATAATGATTATAGTACAAAACATAATTAAGGAATATATTTGGGTAGTTCAAGATGAACCAATGTTTTTTTGGAAGTGTTATTTGGAGCAGATATGTGGTAGCTTTTATTAGTGAGGTGAGTGGCAGACTGGTACTTTTTGATGATGAATATGCATACCCACAATTATCAAATGAAAAATGGAACAAAATGGGAATTTTTTTCAAATATAACATATTTGGTAAGAATATGTCTCTTAAATTTATGTCTTACATGTTATGGATCATTTTTAACCCTTATCATTTGTTAAACCTAGGAAAACCCATTTTTACCTTAATAGTGGTAAATAATATTTAATCTTGTTACTTTTCAATAAGGTAAAAATTTAATCTTGAATATTTATATAATATAAATTAATATTTTTTATAATATGGATTCCATGTTTCAAAATTTCATTCAAATTAGGGTAAAATTTTAATTTAATATTAATCTCGGAGATGCTATGAGAAAGTAGGTTTTCAATAAAAATGAGCAAATTCTTAAAACCAATTATATAAAAATAAAAAAAAATTATTCCAACTAAAAAAATATGATTAATTGATATATAATAGAACTAATATAACATTAAATGAATCTGAAAACAATTTAAATTTTTATTAATTCTTCAAATGAAATGAAAATTCTTAATAAAAACAAGTATTTCACAATTCATAAAAAGATATATCTTCTTAGAATATTCCAAATATATCACCCTATGATAATTTTGTAATAATGATTTAAAAACTGACTTTATTATTTCAAAATAAGTATTCTTAATGTTTGAAAGGTTATTTCTATGATAAGTTTTCAAAGGGTGACAAAACTGTCTTTTTTGAAATATAAAATTTGTGAGAAAAAAAATTCGATTCATTCAAATCCAATGAATAAATGACCCATAAGATGGAATTTAAACATTATAATGAATATATAATATATAAAATTCATAAAAACAATTCCAAAAAAGTTATTTGTTTTATCTATTGAAGCAAAAGTAGTTTTTCAATTAAAATATTTTTCCTAGTAATTTTTTTTAATATTCAATTTTTTTTATTTTAATTTATAATTAGTTGGTCATTGAGAATTTAATTTTATTTACTTGCGTGACTTATATATTTTTATAATTTATTTAATACTATTCATACCCTCCACTCCAATTCCTAGTTTATAACTATCATATTAAATAAAATTATTTTAATTCGATTTCATGTTTTTTTTAAACTTGTTGTTGAATATAACGAAAGATACACATAGTGTTGTATGTAATAAAAGATAAAATTTATGTTTTTTGAAATTAAAAATATTAGGATGATTAAATTTATTTGAATAAAATATTCCACAAAATATCAAGGTGTTACATTGTACCCCCTTAAATAAATTATGTCATTGAAATTTGAACTTCTTCTTGATAAATAAGGGTTTAACATCTAAATATCCCTTTATGGGAATCCGACATTGTAAAAAAGGGTTACTAAACCATTCTATTGAAAAAATATAAATGGATGTGTTATGTCATCATGTTTAACACATACTAAGTTTCCAAATAGTATAACATGGGTGGTAATTTAAAACATGGACATAGAAGAGAAAGCTAATGCACAAATACATATAGATAGTTATAGGGAATAAAGTCAACATATAGTTAACAATCAAAAATAAATTTACCAAATTTTTGTCAAAATTTAATTGACCTAATATAAAATGATGACAAGAATAATTTTTTTTTATTTAGATATACATTTTCTAATATTGGGGTTTTTTAATTATAATATAAACTTACATGATTTCATTCTATTTAATAAAAACAATATCATCTTTTGGTTGTTCCTTGATCAATTTCCACTTAATATCCAACAGTGAGAGATAATTTTTTCATGTGTAAATAAATATCATATAATAATATGAAAAAAATAATTACAATTAATTTATTATATTTCATGTAATTATAAAAAAGAATTTACAGTTACCAAACATAATAAATAAATCATTATATGGTGAAATAATACATTAATATCTAAAACTTAATAGGTGAAGAAGTGATGTCGGTGACTTCCCACCATCCCTACCAGCGCTGGTCGTGGAGGTGGCCCCTCCTCTAATGGAGGGGGACGGACCTCCACCATATAGTGGGGAATCAAAAACTCATTACTTTGTTCCCTTCTCTTACCCAGATATTATTTCTCCCTTCCATCTAATCCCTATTTTCCCTAATTTCCCAGATATATTCAATGGATTCTCGTAACTCTCCCTCTCACTATCAAAGTTCACTAATGCTTATTCTCTTGTAAATATTAGACTTATTTCCCACATGAAATATCATAAAAAATTGGTGTATTATTTCTACCAACATATCATTGGTTCTTGAGGATTTCTAGAGCATGCACGAGTAGGCTTTCTTGAAAAAATTATATGATGATTCATTTTATTTCATAGTGCGAATTTATTGAATCCTATGAAAGATCCCCCGAAGTTTCAACGAGTGCCATTTCATCCTCTCCTGGTGAAAATTCATCTTCCACATGAACCAAGAAACCCTAAAATGATGGTTTTAGAAAGGTTTCTTGAACTCCCCTCCCCTTTTAGTACCCTTCAATAATTTAGATTCTTGAGAACTTGGTTGGCCGATATTTATGTTCCATCAACAGAACTAAATATGTGTGTCACATAATCACTCCAAGATTTTTTTTTCAGGTTGACGTATCTAGATTGGTGACTGATGTTTTTTGGATAACTCCTTGGGAGGAGTTCCATTATAATTAGTTTGTGGTGTTTGAATCTTTGAGTTGCTTATATTCATCATGTAAAATACTAGACCATATGGTAAAAGAATGTAGACATGGGATGATAAATAACCTGAAAATGCCTGTGGGGATTTTCTACAGTGGAAGGAACATGGAGTCTACTCCTATTAAAACATAGAATCCCCATCCCAGATTGTCTGATGCAGTATTATAAAGGCAGTGGTCAATGGGTTTAAAGATGGTGATCCCTTTATTGGGATTGTAGTAGATGAATTTCATTTTTCTAGTTTGAAGGAATATAATAATCTCAATCATTTTGATTAAACTGAACATGTCAAGGTTTATGGATCATCCAAATATATTCTTCTTTTAAAAAGGTATGCCCTACGGATATTTATCCAATAGTTTCAGATGTCTTTAGAAGACTGTAGTGTGATCTTACTGAGAGGCGGGTGCAAGGCCTGACTGAGTCTGTTTATGCTAATGAGGTTATTTATGTTTGTGGGGTTGTATTAGTGATACATTGATCCCTATAATACATAATATGACAAGGATATACAGTCAGGGGTCAGAAACCATTAAAGGGAGGGTCCATAAGAGACTATACCTGTGCGTCATAGTCTTGGTGAGGTGTATCATGATATTAGAAATGGAGGTGTAACTTGGGTCAAGGTACAGAGGTTACATGAAAAATGTAATATAGAGTGCTGAACATGTCAAGACCCATAAGGGAGGTTTCAAATATTTAGTTCTTCAATGGATTTGAAGGGTTGGGGAATGAAGAGATGTATTGGGATCATGATGCATATCGGGCATTGATCCAACATGACGTAAAATATTTCCAAAAAATAAAATATGGTGATGATTGATCTGGTAATTTTCAAAAGATAATGTAGATGAATTCATTACCTCAGGGACACATAGACTGAGTACGAGGAAGGGGTGAAGACAATGTCATGATTTAGGGAGTTGTACCATGATTGAAGGGTAGAAATCAAAAGGGAGTAATGACTATTCAAACTTACCCTAACTAATAGAGGCAAGATCCGCTAAAAAATATAATGCTATGAAGTAGGGAGGAAACCTATTGGAGGATTCTGAGGTGAAGAAACTATCTTTAAAAGATATTAAAACTGACCAGGATGACGTTGTAGGTGAAGGTGAGTTGTGGGAATTATTTATCCAAATCTGAGGAAGAAATGTTTGAGGAATTTCTTCTAATCAACTCCTAGAAATAGGATGGGGACAAGATGACTGAGTGATTCCAATGTCTCATCACTAATAAGGTACAGAAAGATTAGATCAACAAGAAATATTGTATCATATTAAGAGTATTAAATATAGTTAAGTTAAATATGTAATAGTCCATACAAACGTCGGACAATATAGTTGATTGGTTTGAAGACCTCATCAATGATGATCTAGATTTACATGTAAATGGACATTTTTGGGAAATAACTAGTAATACTATGTCTAATAGACTTAAATTAGATTTATATTGATAATCCATATCTTAAGATGGTTAAATATTTGTTTTTTGTACTCATGTGTGTTCTCACTTTCTGTTGAAAGTGATTACAAAATAAAAATAAATTTTCAGGTCAAGTGAGTTCTAAAACATTATCCTAAATTCAACTCAAACCACTACATAAAGGGTAAAAATTATATCCATTCAAAAATTCAAAATTTATAATTAATATAAAAATAAAAATCATCCACATAATATCATAATGTAGCCCCTTATTTTCACATACTAAATATGTGAATACTTCAATCATATATTATCAGTAAACCTAGTAATTACCTGAATTACCGTAAAAACACAATGAAAAAATACATACATCAGCTCTCCTCGAATAAAACCACATTATATTGAATATATTTTTTAAGTACAACATATTTTAATCTTTTTCAATTATTAAATAAAATAATTTATCCATAAAACAACAATCATTTCCCAGGTCATCTATACAATACAATTTAATCCATTCATATCAATCATCTCTTCATCCAAATAAATAAAAATCTAAACATCTAGAACATAATTAGGGATATATTACCTTAAAAAAATATCACAATTATATTAAATAAATTTTATAGGTAATCAACACCATTCAAAATATATTTTCAAATCCTTAATTAAAAAATTATACTAAACAATCTTTATATATTTCATGATTCATATAACATAATTCATTAACTCAAATACTTAAACACATTAATAATCCCCTTTACAAATTAAACCATTAACAATGATTCATTATATTATTACTTAATTAATAATTTCTAAAATTTGAAATACGAATCATGTATTAACATTCGTCAAAATCAATTTAATCATTCTTGTCACATTTAACATAAACAATACTGGGAGAATATACCATACATTTCAAATATCATTTGTAGTTTCATTATCATCAAAGTTATTTAAGTTACATATATCAAATTGATGATTCTATTCTTGGTCACACCCTCAGTAAATATATTCATATAATTTCCATACCTTAAATATTTTAAACATTCAATTTTTGATAATATTATAGAGAGACAATTATTCTTATCCATTAGATTAACCAAAATTTTTGTTTTTCCAAAATAATTAAATTCTATGTTTCTTTATTTTCCACACTAAAAACATACTCATGCTTCTATAATACTTTTACATGGGAGATTATTCCCACATTATTGACATATAGAAAAAATAATTTTCTATCCTTCGTGGTCTCTACCACCCAAACTCTCAAAAAACTCTATAAATATCACATTTTGTGAGTCTGATAGATGGTTTTGGTATAAGTTCATAATAATATAACATGATAACTGGTTAAGAATAATGTTAATATACATCACAGAAATAATAATTCCCTTCAGTTTCTAATCAACACATTTTATATCAAATTCATCATTAATGTCGTTCATTTTTGTTCCTGTCATTAATGAAAAACAACATTCATATATTCCGTAACAATATTACTATCGATAAACAAAATAATCTTGAATAGTCACGTATAAGACCTTTAAATAATTACACATTAGTTTCAATATATGATACCTTAGTATTTACCTATATAATTCATGGTCATTATATAAATATTAATAATGGTTTAGAGAGAGATTTTTATTTTTCAAATAATATCACTATGGAGTTTCAAACCAAGTGTGTTGTAAGACCCATAGTCATGAAAATGGTGATGTTTGAATCCAAATAAATTTTCCCTTTTAGAGTAACTACACTTATGTAACTCTATTATCTAAAAAAATCCACTTTTATTATAAATATATGGATTTAATTTCTTGGAATCCACTCACAATACCCTTTACCGAATATCAACGACATCTTCCCATACAATTTCTCACATTTAGTCTTATCCATATACATGTACATAGGGATCTCACATAATTTTTCACATGAAATTTTCTGAAGGGTAAGTAATTCATTACTATGATACGAATTGTATTTTCCATGCTTCTCAAATCTAGATATTTTCTATTTTTATGTTTATATTATTTACATTACACAAACATATGCATGAGGTTTGTAATGGTTTACATCTTTTCAATACTAGGTACATTGTCTTTTATTTAATGAATGATAATCATTATTTTTAACAAATATCATCCCATTTAGTAATCTTCATGGATATACCATACATAAAATTATTCCTCATAAACTAGGGAAAATAAAATTAGGAATGGATGGGTACATATGTTCAGTAAGGGAAAGTAAAAAAATATTTAAACATAATGTGAGAATAACTTTATAGTAACATGATCATAACATTTGAAAATGATACCCTTTATATAAAAAATAATAATCTTGATTTAGTAAATAAATATTGACAGTTTAAAGTATATTAATCATAAAAATTCAATTATTATGATCCATTATATCAAAAAAAATTCGAAAGACATAGAATTTTGGCATATAGATAATCATTGAAAATAATTTCCATACAAGTTAAGAATCACTAACAATGATATCATAGTCTAATGGGTTCGTATCCCAATCATTCATAGTAGTTACATTTCACTCCCAATACCATCATAACAGACATAGTCCCTTAATAAACCAGGTTTACTTCCCATTCTAGTTCTATCGATCTCGTGAGATATAAATCATTACCCTAGAAATTAGAGTGTGATATAGGTACAACACAACCCATATTGAAAATCATATGTATGTATTCCACAACATCATAAAAAATTAATCCGATCATCACAAAGTAAATGAAATGGGTATCATAATAATTTCATTATATCATGACCTATGGATAAGAGATAGGTATCATAATAATTTCATCAAAGAATAACCCATTATAAGAGGTATTATTCATAAATATTTATTAATGGTGTAACACATGGATGATTAAAAATGTCTTAAAAATATTATTTGATGATAAAAGAACCATTTAAAAAATGAATAATAATGTTCTCCATTGATTATAAATCCTCTATGACATAAGTGATGTAAATGGATATCATCTAAGATAGATATTTATTTTTAAAGATAATTTAAATCATTTATTGTGAAATATCCTTTCCACTTTGAATAAAAAATTTAAAAAATTATAACACATTATTTTTAAAAAGAAAAAATAATTATAAGAAAAAATATTGAATAAAAATTATAAATAACAAATGAATGAAATTCTTCTCGTGTCATACATGTTAAAAAATCATTCCTTTCACATTTAGATCAAAGTTAAAATGGAAATTGTTTGCAAAAAAGATATGAAGATTCATTTTAAAAACATTTAAAAAGTAAAACGTGGGTAAATATTTATTTAATAAATAATTTGGAGAATGATTTTAAATTTTTGACAATATTTTTTGAAGATATGGTTTTATAAGAAAAATGGTTTTCGATCGAAGTGATAAAGATCAATGATTTTTATTAAAAACTTTATTTTTTTATTGATTACATAAATGGAGAAAAATGAAGAGAAACATCATTCTTAAAAAATAACTAATGAATAGGAAAATTAATGATTTATTAAGATAAGGTTCATAAAATACCATCTTCAGAAACATAATCATAAATAATATGGATAAATGACAAGATTTTATCATAAAACTCATACCACATTGGTATAATTGAATCATAATTACCATGATATAATACTATTAATTCAAAAAGATTTATATTTAGAATAAAATAAATTCATGATTTTACATGTCAAAGGGTCTTTATATACATCTCATAATATTATATAGGTGCACATAATTCTATATTTTTTGGAGAAGTCAAATTGTGACAAAAATCCATTCCCGCTTGAGAATTTTGGAACTCTAAGACCTGTTAAAAATAATTCCTTAAAAGGATATGTAAATATACATAATTTTAATGATAATACTAAAATCATTCATGGAAATCATAAACAAAATATATAAGAAACAAGTGGGAAATACGGCATGTATCTCACTATTATAAAAGTGAGACGAAGAATAACTTACCAATTTAGTAACATTTTGAATCATTAGCCCCAATAAATATATCATCTAATGAAAAATTAAATATCCTGAAAATTAATATATTTATGATATAAAAGGTTAAAGAGGTTTTTTATGTACTACATAAATGAAACAAGTGATTATTTATCATATTTCTTCTAGATTTAAATGACAGACTATAAATAACCTACCATAAGCCTTGACATCCTTTATTCATGTTCGAACCTCATGTATAATAAATATAATTTTATTATAAATTTATTATGGAATCAAAATCATATATATTATACTATATATTATTTACTTTTGACCAATTATTACCCATTTATCAAAAATTCTTTTCTAAAATCATGTTTCCGTTAGTAACTAATTTTTTCCGTGTTTGTATTGAGTGTTTTTCCCTATTAAGTTGAAAATGTTTAAATAATATCCAAATTTTTAACATGATAAAAACTTAAAATATAATAAAAATATATATTTATAATAATTTATAAATGAAATAGATTTAAAATGAAAGACCACATTCAAAGAGATGATAAGCAGTATATAGACACGAATGATTTCTCCATTTTCCTAATATAAAATAAGAAAATAATATTAAATGATGAAATATTATTAAATAATTGTTTTTATTTCATAATTATCATATATTATTATTAAAAATGTCCCTATAATCATAAATTTAAATCGTGCATAGATAATGGATCCCTTCTGTGATGACTTGTATTTTCCATATTTTATTTTTCGAAATTATTTGTGAAAATTTTGAGACTATGCTCTGAGAGAGAGTGTGATTCTGAGGCCGGGGGTGTCCAGAATAATTTGTTTCAAAATTTTATGTTTTTAATTGCATGTGTGTGTGGAATTCCTTAAAACGTGTAATATCATTTAAACGGGTTCCCTGATTAGAAATCTTTGGTCAAAGTTGAGCTCGGAATAACGGTATTTCCCTGTGTAAGACCTAACATTAGTCAGCACGAGTCATCTAAATAAAAATTAACCATGGACGTAACCATATATAAAATAAAAAAATTCTTTTATTTTATTTTAAAACCCTAATAAATAATTAACGGTGACTCATTTTGTAAATCAAAGACAACCATTTTGTTAATAACGTAGTTTTTTCCTTAGGTGAGTCCTATCATTGATTGGTGTGGGTCGGCTAAGAAAATTTGTTTTTGGCATTTTCAAGAATAAAAAAAATTAATATTTATCTAAATTAATCATTAACTATTGAAAAAATTGAATTTTTTTATTTAACATGAGCATTAATTAGTGATTTATGGTTAGGATCATAACCCTAAAAATTCCATATAAGCTCTAGAGAGAACCATCAAAGAATCCTCTTGGTGTAAAATTATAGATACATGAAGTGAGGTTCGTTATTGAAGATATTATCTAATGAAAATCAGTCTCCAAAAGTGAATGATCCATTTCCCAGTTAGGGATGTTTTTGTCTTCATGATTTCCCCATTCATAAATTAATTGATTAATGGGAAGAAACTCATAAAAAGGTTAATTCGTTGTTTAATCGTTTGTGGGATGTATAATTCTATTGGGGTTTATAATGGGATATTAATTTATTTACACTTAGTTTATTTATCTAACGAGAATGAATCATGGATGAAAAAAATAAGGCCAAGGATTGTTCATCCAGAATTCTGGTGCTTTTATCTCCCCTATTCTTGGAATTCTTTAGAGATAGGCCCCAGGGGCAACGTCACAACTTTTAGATAAGCTTGAAATATGATAAAAAACTTTTATTATAGGAAATTCATCGAAAGAGACCCTATCTGTGTAGATTAGGACCTGAGAAAAATAAATCTACAATCATTAAAGATTTTTGGAGCACCGGAAGGGGTGTGGTGGCCCATAGAAGGGGCCACCGACGCACTGGCATCGTAAACCACTAGAGCCAGGTGGACTAGGTATCTTGAACGCGTGGGATCTAGTGAGATTCATCTTTGGGATGTGTTATCCGACTATGAGTAGTTTTCACAAGATGTAGTCGTCACCATGGGGGCAGTATCCACGGGGAACTGATATTGTGCACTACCGACATGGGCCAGGTGGGCCATGTGGGTTGCGCCCACCAAGTGGGATGGACTAGTCCACGCTCTAATGGGCCATTCTAGGTGTCCCAGAAATCCCAGAGAACCAGGCCCGACCAGGTCGAACTGTTCTGGGATGGGTCAGGTCGACCAGACTATGTCGGATCCAGTTGGACCTTGATCCGATCTAGGTCAGTTGACTGGTTTTCATCAAACATCCATAACAGTCAAAATGTGTGTCCATTTGATGAGCTGTCTATGAAATTTGGACCTTGAGACAAGTTAGTCCTTTCAATATATCCTAAGTGGTTCATAGTAGAAGTTTACAGATGACCTAATGGCTTGAGATGCGGGTTCTCTCGGAACAATCAAACTATGAGCGGAGTCCTATAGATGGTTGTGACCTTGAGTATACATGAATTATCAAGATTTTGTTCCATATAGAGACTGTGTGTCTTATCAATAGTGTGCATCTTATAATGATTGTGTGTCTTAATGAGACTGTTTTTCTTGTTGATACTATGTATCTTATATATTATCTTTGTTAATCTTGTGATGCGTAGTAGTGACTAACACCTATGTGAGAAGATTATATATCTTATTTGGGGTATTATGTGTGGTATCTTCTTCATGGTATTTCTCCTTTGTGATATTATATGTGGTGTCTTAATTTTGGTAATTCGTGTGGGGTCTTCTACAGGGTATATCACCATTGTTGTATTCTATGTGGAATATTTTTTTTGGTATTTTGTTTTTTATCTTCTTCTTGGTATTCCTCCATTGTGGTATTATTTATAGTATCTTACTTGTGGTATTTCTTATATATTTTTGGGGTGTCATAGTTAGTATTGTTTAACTCACCCCTAGAATAATTTTTCAACACGTTTCATGTTTGGTGGAGACAATTGACCTTTTGTCGGAGTCCCTGGCAGACATGGACCAGAATGTTCTTAGCGATACTGGAGAGATGTGGTGTGTTTTAATAGTTCAAATATTTGTCTTAATTCATGTATTTTTACAGGTTGGAATTTTGGTTACATACTCTTTTGGTGGACTTCTATTCGGGCCATGTTTACTTTTTTGTGCTTATGGTTGTACTTCGTTGTTGAGTCTTTGTGGTTTTCATGAATTATTTACATAGTGTTTTTTCATTTCAACATTTGTGCCTTGGAGATAGGTGTATGAAATTATGTACATAAGAAAATTCCATCCATTTGTGGGATATTCCTATGTAGTGATAGTCACTAGCCCCTATCCTATTATGGGTGGGAATGTGGTATTCACGGCATGAGACCCTCTAAAACGGGTCATGACAGATTGGAATCAGAGATAGGTCGGTTATACAATAGGATTGGGATTAGAGGATGTTTTTTTAGGGTAATTGTGTTAGGTGTTTCATGTTTTTCATCAATGCCAGAGAACCCAGAATTGGTGTGATGGCTGACGTATCCGTACACCAAGACTCTAGAGACCAACTTTTCAAGTCGGTATATGAAAAAATTAATTGGAGGGAAAATAATTTTACATGCATAATATAAGATTTGGGTCTGTTATCATGTCCTTTTAGAGTCAACTCACATGTTATGATCTACTAAATGTGGTTCATTATGTTTACTTACATGACATATCCACGTAGATAGACAACTAGGATTCTACTGTGTGATCATGGAGATGATCTTAGGAATGATGAGGAGTTGGTATAGGGACTGTTACCGATGGTAGAACCTTCATGTGGTGCAATAGTTATAACACCACCAATAGAGCATCACATGGTATTCCTAGTACCTATATATGAGGAGAATGTGTTGAGCGTACTTAAAAAATTTAATTAATAAAGACTCCTAATGTTTTGAGGAAATATTAATACACTATTAGATGAGGACTTGGTGGATGAAGCAACCCATGTTTTCAATCTAATTAGGAGACTTGTAGATTAGATTGTGGTCCTTGGGGTATGACTTCTACAAGGATCAACAAGGTGATGGTGGGGTTTAGTTATCTGATCTTACGTTGTGGTTACTCTTCCATGGATATAGTTTCAAAACCATTTCATAGGGGAGTTATCATATAATTAGCTAAGGGTTGTGCATGTCTAGGACCTTATACATCTCTTGTAGGATGGAATGTCATTATCTGAGTATTAATTGAGGCATGGAAAACTTTCTATGTACTTGATGGATATGATACATGAACATTACTTTTAGGGATCAGACCATTGATATAGTTCTGTGTAGGGACATCCAAGCATGGTTTATCCCTCGGTGTTTTCCAATTAATGTTGGGGTGATTGAGAAATATTTGATGGTTGGAGGTTTCCTGGATAAGTTGGTAAAACCATTTATTACCTGTTTTTGGAATTAAGGAGCGGAGAACTCGACAACAGGTAGCTGATGTTAGTATTATAAAACTAGATATGCGATATGTTTCCAGTGAAGGACCCAGAATAGAGGAACTGCTGTTTAGGGCTCCAATGGATGGGCTTTTATACCCATAGAAATGTGAGGTTACTCATGTCATGATAGGGGACATTTCACCCATGATTGTCCAACCCATCATACTGCGGACAGGGAGACTATGGATAGACAACCATGGATAGAATAACTGTGGGATTAGACATATCCTTTGGGTTGTGGATGTTCTTGGGGAGCTGATATTGTACTAGTAGTTTTTCTATGTTTTGATTTTTTACCATCACCACCCTCAATTGGTACACACCAGGTTTAGAGAGCAAGTGGATATGGATTAGGAAAACTGTTGGTGATGTAGTCTTATAAACACAAGGCACCATAGATTATTACAGATATGATCTATGTTTTTTTCCACCTTAGCTATAGTTATTCTAGAGACACATGTCAGTCATTCCATTCATTCCATGAACCTTGTTTGAGACTCAGAGATTCTAGTTGAACTATTTACTCGAACCAACACTTGGAGACTTCTATAGGAGGATACCCAATTATCACACACAAGTACGTAAATTGTGGAATGACTCTTATAAGCAAGGATTTCAATTGGGATCTCTTGGTAGTGGTGTAGAGTCCTTATGAATTCATTATTTTTATGGACTAGTTATGATCAGATTGATTATTTTACATGTAAATTATGTTGTGTTTATGGTGATGGAACCATGATTTCCTTGGTTGGTGAAAAGGAAACATATTCAGGGAAAAATGGACTCACACATATGAGGGTGCATGTGATTACTCCTCAGTTGGCCAACCTCGTCATCACTTTGGTGGATGCTATGATTCCTCAGTTTATTTCAGTGGTGGTGGAGTATGGGGACGTCTTTGATGAATATGTTCTAGGTTTACCGCCAATAGGGAGATGGGATTATGCATTGATCTTCACTCTAGGAAGGCACCAATATATACACATATATATAGAGTTTCTCCTATAGAGCATCATGAGATGAAGGTGATGTTTGAGGAATTGGGGAGAAAGGGCTTTATGAGACCCAATGCTTTGCCCTGTGCACCCCTAGATTTGTCTTCCATGAAGGAAGACTGGAGATTTAAGTTATGTGTGGACTTTTGGCTGCTAAACTTTGTGACCATGAAAAATATGTTTATATTATCTAAGATAGATGAAGTATTTTATATGTTTAAAGGGGAATGTTGGTTCTTGAAGACCAACCATTGGCCAGGCTATCACTAATTGAGAGTATGGGATTTGGATATACCAAAGATGCATTACTGATGTCAATACGGACACAATGAGTATATGGGGATACTGTTTGTCATGAAGAATTCCCTATTAGTGTTCATGAGACTCATGAACATGATCATTCAACCCGACATAGTCTAGTTTGTTATGGACTTCATTAATGAAATCCTAGTGTACTCCATTTCCATGGAGGAGCATACGAGATGCTTGAGTATGCTCCTAGACACACTCTAAGAACACCATCATTACAGGAATATCTTGATGTTTCAGTTATGAATTTCATAACTCCATTTCCTAGGAAACATCATTTTAGAGGCAGGGTTTGCAGTGGATCCATCAAATATTGAGGTATTTATTTCTTAGGATCCCCCAAGAGTGTTACCAAGTTTTGGATTTTCTATGGTTTGGTTTGGTACTATCATAATTTTTTCCTGAATTTTCAAGAGTGGTTACATCCTTGAAATCTTTGACATGAAACATGAAGACTTTTTCATGGATAGAAAAGTGTAAGGATTTTTTATAGTAGTTGAGGAAGATATTGACGAGTGGTACCATATTAAGATTACCAGATAAGGTTTTCATTTACCAAGTTTTATTAAATTCATTAGGAAACATGCTTGTTTGTGTCCTCATAAAGGGAAAAGCATTGATTTCTTATATTTCATGTCAATTGAGACCACATAAGTAAAATTACATGACCCATTATCATGAGTTTATAGTGGTAGTATTTTTATTGATGTTTTGGAGACACTACCTAATGGGCAAGTGGATTATCATGTACTAATATCACAAGAGACTCAAGTATATATTTTCTAATAAGGATAATATCTTGAGATAGAAGTTATGTCTATAGTTCCTCCTGAAAAATGGATTTCACATTGTATATAATCCTATTAAGGGAAACATGGTGGAAGATTCTCTTAGTAGAAGATCTAGTTTTTATTTTACGAAAACTGATTCAGAGCAGTCGACCTCATTGTAGATATCCTACATGGATGGAGATATAGCAGCTTACCTCCTATTGATGGTTATCAACTCTAAACTCTGGCAACATGTTAGGGAGGAATAGCTTAGGGATAGAGGTAGTGAGACACTACATGATCACATATCCACTGGGAATTCCCCTGATGGATATTCGAATGGTGGGGAGAATTTCATTCTGTTCAGAGGATGCACAGTAGTACTAGTGGGGAGGATTTTTTAATGGAGTTACATATATCACCATTGGTGGTACATCTAAGGGTGGAGAATATGTAAAAGGACCTTTTACGTCATTTCTGGTGGCCTGGGGTGAAGAATGGATTTATAGAGTGTGTTTTTCGATGCCTTAGTTGTCAGTTGGTGATGGTCGATAACCAGGTTTCAATGGTTTTTCCCAACCCATTGAGGTACTAGAATGGATGTTTGATTTGATTTCAATGGAATTCATATTGGGTATACAACATATGACTAGTTGACATGATTCCATATGGGTGATTGTTGACTGGCTCACCAAGTCAGTCAACTCCCTGGCTATCTGAGTGAAGAGTTCAGTAGAGAGCATGACACACATCTAAATGTAAGATATAGTTCAACTCCATGGAGTTACATCAATGATAGTGTTAGATCCTGAGTCTCTCTATACATTATTGTTGTGGAAGTGGTTTTAGGAGGCATTTAGGACTCAATTACACTCGCGCACAATGTTATACACACAGATGGATGACCAGAATGAGTTTATCATTCATGTTTTGGAGGAAATGCTATCGTCTTGCTTGGTAGAGAATGTCTAGATCTAGGTTGATTTTTTGGGGGAGGTTGATTCTTCTATTACATGTTCTGTGGAAGCATGATAATCTCTATAAGAGTACATGGAAGTATGAGTCTCATATTCATGTCGAGAAACCTATTTTATTATTATCCATTTGTTTTTTCTATCGGGGATGTTAATCCCTAAGGTGAGGAGAATTTAATGAATTTAATTTGACTTATTTAATTTTTTTAAATTATTTTAGAAAAATCAAACACCAGGAACATAGATGACGTGCGATTCCGAGGCCCAGGGTACCCAAAACAATTTTTTGGAAAATTTTATTTTTTTAATATCACGCACAAGTGAAATTTCTAAAAAGTGAAATAACATTTAAATGGGTTCCCAGATCAAAAAACTAAAGGCACTATTGAGCTCAGAATAGTTGTTTTACCCTATGCGAGACATAACATTGGTCATCATGGGTTATCTAAAGAAAAAATTCAAAAAGGATGTAATAATAAATAAAATAATAAAATAATTTTTTTTTATTTTAAAATCCTTATAACACATTAATGGTGACATAGAATGGATATTTGAAACCACATTTTATTTTGTAATGTGGTTTTTTCTTTAGGCGAGGACAAACACTAACCAGCATGGGTCGGCTGTGAACACTAGTTTTGGGTGATTTAAATAGTAAAATCAATTTCGGATTTATTTTATTTTAACATTATGCATTGACTCAATGACTCATTTTGATTTAATATAAGACTTAGTCAAGGATATGGTTTTGGATAATAACCCTGGAAATTCCCTAGGAGCTCTAGAAAGAACCCCTAGAGAATATTCTCATCGTACAATGATGGATACATTTATGGAGGCTTGTTCTTGATGAGTTTCACTAATGGAAATAGGTCTTCAAAGTTGAAAGATCCATTAAACAGGTACAAATGTTTTTTTAGTGTGGATTTCCATTCCATAAATTCAATGACTAATATAGACCAACCCCTGAACAGGTTGATTCATTATTCAATTGTTTGCGGTTGGATAATTGTCACAATGTTTATATCTGGAGATTGATTTATTTCATCTTCATTTATTTTTTTAATGAGAATTTATCATGGATGACACAAAAACTTCCATGATTTGTTATTCGAGAGTTTTTGTGCTTTTCTCTCTCCCTTTCTGGGTGTTCTTTTATTTTGGTACCTCGGGTCAATAGGTCGACTATTAGGGGGACCCTGAATGCGATTGGACACCCGGATTAGAGGAAAAACATCAATGGAGGAAGATTATATGAATATAGGGACCCAAGAAAACCAAATCTATTATCATTATAGAATTTGGAGCACCATAGGAGCTGCGGTGGCCCACAGAAGGGGCCACTGGTATCTACAGCGGGGCACTACAGTGGCATGCGCTGGGGTGGAGTTGTGTGGACGCGTTGGCCCAATTGCATGAGAACCCATGAAATCTAGTAATGTGACGTGGCATCCAACCACATGTGAAGGATATGGGATGTGGAGGTCAGCACAGGGGGGAGTGTATGTGGGATTTGTACATAGTGTGTTGACCACCCGGGCTAGGCGGCCGATGTAGGTCGCACAAAATGAGTGGCATGGACTGGGTCACGCTTCTGTGGGCAATTCCTGTATGACCAGAAGTCCCAGTAAATAGGGATGGGATGAGCGGAAGTGGGCTTGATTGGGTCATGTCAACCACTGGGTTGGGTTGGATGGCGGATCGGGTCAGATCCGGTTCTACAGACTTGTTTTCTTCAAAAATCCATAGCATTAAAACCATGCATACTTTTGAATAGTTGTCTATGGTGTTTGGACCCTTACCTAAATAAGTTTTTTATAGATATCCTCATTGGGTATTTTTTGATGTTTTTAGACAACCTAATTTATTGAGGATTGGGTTCTCCTAGAATTAGCATACTATGAGCGGAATCTTCTGGAAGTCTATGACCTTGTGACTACATGACATATAGAAACTGTGTGTCTTACAAAGACTATGTGTCTTATTGGGACTGTGTGTATTATATAGACTATTTGTCTTAACAAGACCATGTTTATTATCGATACTATGTGTCTTATGAAATATGTCTAATAATAATTTTATCTTTACTAATGAATTATACTTGTGTGAGATGATTACATATCTTCTTTCTGGTATTCCATGTGGTATCTTCTTCGTGGTATTTCTCTATCCAAAAGGGAAATGATGTTTAAGAACATACAACTTTGAACAAAATTTAATATGTATTTAATTTCGTAAAACCTCAACTAATAGTGATCTATGAGATAGTCTACCAATTGATGATTTCAATACTCTCTTGATGAGAATATAATTCTCATATATTTGATTGAAAACGTATATGGGATACCATGAAGTTTATGGTCATAATTGTAGGAAAAAATAAGGTCATGACATGAAAACAAACAAGGGTAATATAGATAAAAAACAACCCAAATGCATTCGACGAGGGATGTTACGGATATAAATCATGATATAATATATAATAATTTTTGTATCTAGTTGATTAAGAATGAAATAAGATGAATTATGTCTTGGAGAATGAGATTCTTCTCCTTGTTTTCAAAGGAATATGTGGATAAGAGTTCATTTTTATCATATTTAAAATGACTCTAGTTGTTAGTTAATATTACTAAACCTGTGTAGACATATAGTTAGGGAATATATACATATCAAAATAAAAGGGTCCCATGTAGATGAATTCACTCGTTACTAATATCCAGGGAATATTAATGGTGACTAAAATTCATACAGAACAAATAATGAAACAATTAAAGAAACATTAAAATGACGATTACAATGTCTCAATCAAAAAAATATAATTAAGCAATTTAGATATGATATTTTAGAGATGTTGGATGTTATTTGTTTTCAGGTATAAAATATATAGTTAATATGTCACAACATACTGAGAAACACATGTGTCCAATGCCCACAAATTTCTTTCATGATAAATAACATCTTCAATTATGTATATCAAATATATGTTTTGGGTTCTTCATAATATTAATATAGTAATAAAACAAAACTATCCTCATGGTTTTATTTATTGAAATTATATAATTATTATCCAAATATGACTGTATGGGGACCCAATAATCATAAATTTTAGGGAAAATGATGCATTTTAACCTACTTCTAGCTCCCATATATTGTACATATTTACATATATCTTGATTTGAAGTAGGGAAAGGTACATTTTTTTTAACACAGAACACTCTAAATAGTTTAGGCTCTAAATTGATATATCATATGTGATGCATTTTTTATTAGATGATTGATATTAAGGTGTTCATTATTTTTCTTTATACAATGAGAACCGTCATATGGGGACTTGTGAATATATAATACATATGGAAAATGAGATGGAAACATCTTAGTTCTAAACCTATGGAAGTAAAACCAAGATGAGTAATGGGTTCCATGAATTGGGGTGATGTGGTGGGTTTTGATAGGAGTCTGTGGATGGTAAAAAATGATACTGTAGAATTACTATATTCTGTGAAATATCATGAATCATGTCATTTATTATTCTTATATATCTTGAAATATAACTATAGAGTACAATGTTGTTAGATATTTCTTGATGTGGGATCCATAGAATGATAGCTCGTAAGACTCTATACCACTTTTGGATGGTCGTGTTTTTGGATATCATAGTTTTTGTATATATCCTAATTTATGTCAATCAATAAACATGAAATTATTGTATGAAGTGAGTGAATCTGGTATTATTGAATAGAAAATAAAACTGTGACTAGAAAGAGTATAATGGGGTTCTAAAACCAATTAAAATTCTGGATCATAATTGGTTATATTCTATGTTCACAAAATACCACTTTTGAATGGATAAGATTCATCAAATGGGTTTCATAAACTCAGAGATAGATGTATTTGTGCGCCTAGAGACGCTGAGAGTAGCAGTTACCTAGGAGTAGCACAAGAATGTATTTGAGGTGTAGAGCTTCTTGGGATAGATGGTTACTACAAGTGTTTTATCATGACTTCTCACACTTGGTAGTGCCGATGACGGGCTTGACTAATAAGAGTGTAAATTTTGTGTGGTACAATTCTTTTGAGACATCCTTTCAAAATCAGAAAGGGCATTGTACTTAAGTACTGATACTAAAACTTCCATATCCGAGAATGAGTTACAATGTGTACTGTGTTGAATCAGGTATTAGGATGGGAGACGATCTTATGCAGGGGGATTGAGTTATTGTGTATGAGTCTCGGTAGTTGAGTCCACATGATAGGAATTACATGATGAATGATCTCAAGTTAGATTTAGATTTCATGCTTTTCCCTCTTGGAAACATTATTAATTGGGACAAAAAAAATTTGTGTACACTAACCAAAAAATATTGAAATATATCTTTACTCAGAGTTATTTGAGTCTGAGACAATGAATGTGGGTAGAATACATTCAGTCATTCATCTTTGAGCATTCCCATACACCTAGTAAAGGTAACACGTTGGCTGATTAATTGATATGGAGGACATATATGCAGTCACTGTAAGAGGAAAGTGGTTAGTGGAAGCTTATTTCTTAATTCTTTGAGATGCATTTAGAGATGCACGACACTCAGGGGTATAATTACCTTTCCTCTTTAGCTTTTACTTTGAGCCTCCTCGGAAGAGTGAAGATGATGCATCTATCAAATTATGAAGGTCTAATTCTATGGGAATATGTGGCATGTGAGGACCCTCCTCCGAGATGGATGATAGAAAAGTATGGGGTTCTATGTATCCATGGATGTGTTTGGGTTCCAGGGGATACAAATGAAGAGATGATGTAGGATATTCATGCTTCAGCTTTCTTAGTGCATCCTAGATTCAATAAGATCTACTGTAATGTGCAACGTCAGTACTGGTGGACGGGTATAAAGCGAGAAGTATCTAGTTTTGTTATGAGGTGTTCCACCTATCAACAAGTGAAGGAAGAACATCAGCAGCTGACATGGCTATTACAGCAAAAACCCATTCCTGAGTGGAAATGGGATGAGGTCATGATGGATATCTTAATGGGGTTATTAAGGTAACCAAGATGAAATGATGTTATGTTTTTGGGGGTTTATAGGTTTACAAAGGTTTCTCATTTCTTTCTGATCAATGAGACCTTCAGTGTTGATGAGCATTGAAAGCTGTATATCCAAGAAGTGGTATGACTTCATGGTGTCTCTTGTTCAATCGTTTAAGATAGGAATTTCATCTTTACGTCTCATTTCTAGAATAGTTTTCAGAGGGTACAAGGTGAAGAGGTGATTTTGAGAATAGCATTCCACCCTCAGAATAATGGCTAGTTAGAGAAAACAATTACTGTGTTAGAGGACATCATTTGAGCATGAGTCTTGGATTTTGGGGGTTCATGGGAGAGACACATACCCCTGGTATAGTTTTCCTATAATAATAGCTTCCATGCTACTCATCAGATGGTTCCATATGAGTCTTTGTATGGGAGGCCATGCCGATCTTACCGGTTTTGACTATAAGTAGGAGAGGCAGCTATATTGGGACCTCGTCTTTTCTAGGAGACCACTAAGTAGGTTTAGATGATTTAGAAAAAGAAATCTACTACACAGTGTCATCATAAATCATATGATGATCGACATAGATGACCTATAGAGTTTGTAGTCAGGGATTGAGTTTTCATACATGTCACAATAAGTCTGGGAAATAAGAGGATCAGGATATTCGGTAAGAATTCACCGAGATATGTCCGCTAGTTAGAGATTCTTGGGAATGTATATCCAGTTACCTATCACTTACAGTTACCTCAGTGGTACCAAGATATGCATGTTGTCTTCCATGTATCTTAGCTATGCCTATATCACTCATACCCATCTTACATTTTTCATCTAGCGGTGGTTGAACTTCAGGTTGAGGCATCCTTTTAGAATAATCCGATTCATATTATATATTAGAGAATGAAGGTTCTCCGAGGTTAGTTATTTACTCTCATACGGGTGCTATGGCAGCATGTCCGAGTGTAGGATGAGACTTGGGAGTGGGAGACCGACATACATGTTCAAGGGATAGAGTTATTCTCTAATATTACTTCACTAACCTTGGAAGGAATATTCAGGGAATAATTTATTTAGGGGGGGGGGGGTCTGTAAGAAACTGGTTCTTACTTTTAGGTATGATTTTCTTTTATTGTCTTTCCCTTTGGGTTGTTTTTTGAGAAATTAATGGAAGCCTAGATAAGTACTGGAATCACACTATCACATCGACTGATTCAAGTTTACACTCAATGTAATCCAAATTACATGTTGCGTAGTTTGTCTATGAATCAAGGGAATACATGGTGTGTGGGCATTTCATAAGTAGTGTACTTCTTAGTACATGTCGTGTGGTGTTGTTGGTAGGTTTGGGAATTTGATTCGGTTGAAAATAGCCAGCAAATGAACAATAAAATGATATATAAGATGTGTATACAGATATGCACATTGTGCATTTGTTGTTTTTTTTTCTTAAAAATTTGTAGTAGCCCTCCTATAACATTTTAGACAGAAGGGGCTCACCGAGTTTCAAAAATAGAAGGATTTAACCTTAAAACCCCTCCTAATTATCCATCTGGACTCCGACCCAATCCCCATCAGAAGCATTTGAACCCAATCGGTAAGCTCTCAGTTACTCTTGACCTTTTCCATTAGATTTCATCTCATGAATGAGTTATTTAAGTTTGATATACTTTTCTTGTTTTTTAGATCTTATTAATTATATCTTGAATTTAATGTTAATGTTGGATGATGAGATTCACACGAGGACTAGGTAGGTCATTTTGTGATTCTGTTAAATGTAGGGTAGTTTACATGGGCTATAGTGTCACACACACATGTTTTGGGTGTCTTTTGGTTGAGAATTTGACAGGTTTTCATACATAATTATGGTAAGGTGATTGATTTAAATTAAATGATTCATGTTTTAGCTTTTGGTATGATTAAGGGACACCCATGGGTGAATTTCCCTTGGATAACCATTTTTTAGCTATTTTCCCTAGGATGCTGATTGGAATGCCTTTGTTTCCATTTGAAGGGTTATTTAAAATGAAATTGGTTAATTAAATGATTTCCATGTGAATATACATGTTAAGATTTTTTATTGTATAATTCACATGTTATTCATGTTATATAAATTCTCCCACCTGAGTTATTAAATGATAAATTCATGTCATTATTTAATTATCATGTGTCTCTTGATAAATTAAATGTCCCCACATCAGATGATTAGTAAATGCCATGTAATAGTGTAGATTAAATGTGTTGTTTCTCATGTGAATTTCTAATGTGAGATGTTATTTTGTTAACCATGTGATAGTTTAATTTACATGTGTTTTTTTACTATACTGAAATTCTTATACACCGATCGTGACCCTGAAACTTGATTTAATTGTTATACCACTAGATTGACCCTAAAACATGTTGAAATGCATATACACTGGGATTGACCCTGAATCATGATGAACTAATTATACATGGGGAATAACCCTAAAACATGCTAAAATTCTTACACATTGGGTTTGACCATGAAACATGCAGAAATTCTTATACACTGGGATTTTACTTAATTTTAATATTATAAAATGATTATACAGTGGGTTTGGCCCGGAGACATCTTGAAATGGAATGAATTATGACTCATCTTGAAGCCAAATCACAAGGTATGATTTATTATTAACTTCATTGTATTTAGATATCTTGCTCAGGAATCTACTATGCTTACATTATATTGGGTATTAATGGGTGTATCCCGGACCCCGAGACTTATAGAATTTGTTGAATTTGAGTTGATTAAAGTACATGAAATGACTTTAAATTAATGCCAGTACATGTAAGATTTTTACTTTTGAGTACCGCCTAGTTTACTGTATTTCTCCAGTGTACACTATAGCTTCATATACTCACTGACAGATTGGCTCCGACCTTAGGTGGTTTCCTAATGGGATTTATTTATCACAACCTGTTTGGGTCATTTTTAGGCCCAAATAGTCTATATTGTTACAGGTGTTGATAAGGAAAATTACTCTTTTGGTACATGATTTATTATTAATAGATTTAGAGAACAACAACATTCCAAGTCTTGAGATACTGCTGAGTTATAATTTTTGTTACCGTTTATTGATAGTGTATTGTACTTGATTACAATGTATCCTATTTTTTCTGTTTTCTAAGAACATGTTATATGCAACATCTATTTTATATGATATAAATTATGATAATATTTATTGTTTAGTCTTCTACTATTTACTTTAGTTGTATGTTTTAAACTACTTCCACTATTGTTATTATTAATTTTTTTGTGTTACACTCTACCAATGAGGGAATAGTTTCCCCACTATCACACCCTAGGCCCTCGCTGCTTGTAGGAATCTTCTATCATTTGGGGAAATTTTATTAACACCATGAGGCCAACCAGGTATGGGGAACATGTTGAGTGGCTACCAGATCTAGTACATTTCATTGTTATTCCTTCATTGATTAACAATAATTGAAGGAGTTTGAGGAAGACATAAAAAAATCTCATTCTGGAATGTTACCTCTTCTATGAACAACGCAATTTGGTTATCATAAAAATGAAATTTAATTTGGATTTATAACCAAAATAAGGATTATAAGATGATTTGGATAAAGTAATGTAGTTATATTTGGTATGTATTTACCGATCCAAATTGTTTTGAAATTTTCAAGAGGGTAATGGAGGGGTGGGATTTTATAAATGAGGTGAGTGGCACACTTATAATATTTTGAAATGAAAATGATGTAGCAATGTTTTCCACATGTAAAAAAGATTAAAAATTAAAATATAAATGATAATTGAAAATATAGTATTGAAATATTTTGATCTGATGGGTTTTCAACATGTTTTGGATTATTTTTACCCCTTATCATTCAATATTACCCCCGATAAACACATTTTTTACATTAATCACGGTAAATAATTTTTACATTATCATTATTAGTTATAGAAAAAATTACTTTTACCATATTAAATAATATAAATTAAAAATATTAAAAATATTTATTTCAATTTACAAAATTCAGCTCATGTTTGTTGAAAATTTGTATTAAAAACCAAACCTATAGGCAAAATGGAAAGGTAACTTTTCGACATGTGAATTTTTCATGAACGAGATGGTTATATATTAAATCAATATATAATAATTATCATTGGGTGAATATAAATTAAATTTTATGGATAAATAATTTATAAATTTCAATTAAAATTATCTTCATAAGGGATTATTTTATATAAATAAAATGGAGAAATATTATGCACATTAAAATTTTTTTTTCTAAAAACTCCATTTTTTAAAACCAAATGTAATATTACATTAAATAGAATATAATGTTGATTAAAACGTTATTAAATTGATTAAATATAACTAAATAGTATTTTTTTAAATTTTTTACATAACTGGTCCTTTAAATAACTTAATTTATTGAGAATAAATGATAGCTTTACAACTATCGGTAATTTTCACTATTCATTAGAAAATCAATATTTCCCAAAAAATATAAAAAAATCACTATAAGAAAATTTATACATGATTATTTATAAATTTAGTTAAATTTTATCAAATATATTTAACTATATATACATAAATAAATTATGATAGTTTTTTAGGATGGGAAATAAAAATCTTTTTTGAAGAAAACAAACTTCAATAAATGATTTTGCTATAAATTGATTGATTATTTACTAAATATTTATAAATTAATTTATATTGATAATTAAATATATATATATATATATATTATAAAGTAGTTAATATTATTGAAAATTTCACTTTTAATGAATCTTTATAATATATATTTAAAATAATAATTTTTTCTTGGTTTTTTGATGCTATAATGTTGTCTGTCACACACAATATAAAAAAACTCATTATTACATTTTATAAAAACTAAAATCAATGTTTCATATAAAAAAATATATTTAATGTTTTAAAATAATTTAAAAAATATACTTCATTAAATCTTAGGTTGCTATAATATAGGTGTTTCTATGTCTCTAGAGATAGGGGTATCATAGAATATATAGTTCATATAATATATCCCCTTTAATGATCTATATAATATGCAGTAGGGGAAATTTGGTAGGAATGGGAATATATGTTCCAATAAAATATCAAATATATATATTTTCCATGTAATGGTGTTAAGCTACCCAAGTTGGGATGTTCTAAGTAATTTAATTTTCTTTCTTAAAGGATCAAATTCTATGAAGTTTAACATCACATGATATGGAAAAAATTACTTCCCTAGTTATTAATCATGAAGAATTTAAATTATTATAATGTGGAAACATATCCAAATCCTCTAATATCACTTCAGTTGCATTTGAGGTAAGAAATAATAGGTGATTGGAATATTGAAAATTTCTTTCAATTGTTTCATCCAAATAAAAGAATTAAATACATTTCCGAATGTCATTTGATGAAGACATAATTTCCATTCAATTTGAATTTTCTTGTTAAGGATATGTTACGAGTAGTTTAATTTATTATGGAATGGACTCTTGAAAAAATGGAGTTTAAATTGATTATAAATAGAAAAATATATCAAATATTTTAGGGCTTTTATGATAAGGCCACAACTATATAATTTAATTCCATATATTGATGGTGTAATGGGGTTGTCTAGATTAAGGTTTTGTAGCTAGAGATTTAATTATAAAAATATATTTTAATATGACCAGGAAATAAATTATATTTTATTTAAAATCATTCATATTTTATAAATATGTGTTTTTCGTTTAATTTCATACTATTGGGGCTTTAACAATGTAGTTTAACGACTTATGATGAGTATGTATCCATGCAATATTACATTATATGAATCATACATTATAAACTATTTTGGAAATAATTATATATAATTTTTTTTTGATAAACCGCCCATCGAGTGGCTGTATGACATGATATCCCTTTACCAAGTTCATGACGTATTCCTCGTTATAGTATAATTTTTTTATTATTTAAGGTCCCTCCGATTTTTGTTTAATCAATGGAGGATTATTTCAATGAATTATTTGATTTATAGGAGAAAATAATATCTATAATTTTATGAGTGAGAAGAGAATTGAATTTTTTTTAATTCTCATGTAACAATATTCTTATGTAATTATAGGTTATGTAGTATTCCCTACCCTTTATAATTATGTCATTCCAGAACAGGAAATAGAATCTAAGACCTATCATCTCCAGATATTTGATTATAGATAACAATTTTATGTATGTAAACCTAAACCATTCTTTGTAATACCAAATATGTATCTTAAATAATCATATATGGATTTTCTTGTGTGGATATACAGTTTTTGCTGTCATGAGCATGAAAATTAGTAAATATTATTTTTTAGTATATGACATTATTTCTTTTTCTATCATCCTCTAAAATATATTTTATAGAGATTTGTGGAACACCTCTAACTATACTTTTTTTTCATGGTTGTAGGAAAATATATAAAATAAATTTATTATTCTTGATACAAGGTCATCAACTCGTATTGGTAAAAATTAGAGTTATTTCTCTACAATATTTTGTATGAGACATACAGCCTAGTAATTATGTTGGGTTTTAAAGTTTTTATCATAGATTTGTTTCACTATTCATTAAGAGTTAATGTCTCATCCCTAATAGATAATAAATAATTGATGGTATGATCATACCTGAACTTCCTAAATATAGCTACAGGATATGTACCTAAAAAATTTGTTAAAAAAATTACAAATAACCATGATTATTTTATAGTGTGATATAACTCTATGTTCTATTGAATGGAGTTAGAATATTTTTTACAATCTTGAGCCATTATGATTAATTCTATACATTCATCCCATATAGATGGTCAGAAATAATTAAACCTTATATTCTGAGGAGAATTTTGATTCCTAATTAATATTCATATTAGTTTATGAATGTATGTATATATCTTACACAAATACACATAGGGATAACTTCATATAATTCTCTTTTATCAACGATCTTCCAAAAATTTCTGGATGTCTTAAAAGAATAAATTTTCTACATAGTGACAAGTATACACATTCATGGATCCATCAACTGGAGGAATTTTTTTGGGAACAATGACACTATAGGGAACATTCATCATGTTTTGGTAATATTTTTTGATGCTATAGTTTCTCTTTTTCCATGGATATAGTTTATTTCATTAATTACCACTATATTGTGGCTGATTTTTGGATATAACACTCTAGTGTCTGTATAGTGGATGTTTTTCTCATCATGATATGAGTCATATATGGTTTTGACTAGATTATTTTATGGAGCATTGAAAGAATTCATAGAATTTATTACAAGAGTTAAGAATGATATAAAGGTAAAATATTAAGTTATCCCTCAAACAAAATCAAGAAAGTGTATCATTTCCCATTTAATGATATATTCTATATTCATTTTCGAGATTTAAAACTCATAATCCCCAAAACTATTTAGTTAATCATCTAGTAAATACAAGTATATGATGTTCTTAACCATGAATATTAGCATTATGATGTTCTAATCAATTTCATAATATCATGAAATGATATAATTTATTTTATTTTTGAAGTTATCTAGAATATTCACTTTTCATAGATGGATTATATGAGTGAGGAGTTCCCCAAGATATTTCTCTAATGGTTCCACATAAATAAATTGTTTAGTCTATACTACTAGTGTCATTATGAATTATTTTTTGAAAGATATATCCTCATGATTGTGGAAGGAATATTGATAATTATAATCCCACTAATAATTAACCCATTTAATAATAAATATATTGAAAGGTAAATACCTACCAATGATGATTGATATAAATCATCTAATATAGTACATTCTTACATGGAGTCCTCTAAAATTATTGAGGTTTCAAGGTGGGAGACTATCATTCATCACCTTATTGTTCTGAGGGTTTACAAAAATATAATAATTTCATAACACGGTTCTATAAAAGTGTTACAGTGTGACTCTGAAAGTACACATTATGGGATTTATCTTTATGGTGTGTTTCCTATTATTATTTATAATTGTCTCTAAATCATCCATGTGTTCAAAAAAATGTACATATTTGACCTCCATATCCTCTAAATAAATGTTGATGATATTATCCAAGAATGAATTTAATATTTTAATCAATGAATATTGGTCTGTGGTAATTAAAAAATTCAGGTCAAAAGAAATTAATTAGAATTCAGAAACCCTTTAGGATCCCTAAAGTCGGTTACCCCTTCATCTTAAAAGGACTTATATAATTTATTTTAATATGAATATCCATCCCTAATTCAAATTTATTAGAAGTGAGTAGTCATATAAATAAACAGTTCAATGATTTTATCTTCAATGTTATCTTTTGATTAATATCGATTAAGATCCCTGATGTTAATGAAAACTCTATAATACACATTATTAATTTTTACTATAATGATGTTTTACACCTATTTGAGGCACATTAATTACATCAAAAATTGACTATGATCATCTTATGAATATGAAATTTGACTTTTTAAATGTGGGTGGGATGAATTTTCCTTCCCAATAATGTATAGTTTTGATGATCCTCTAGCAAGTCTTGATTATTAGTTTCCACATAAGAATCTTGTCCCAAAATATGGGTATAATTATAGTATAACACAAAAACATGATTTATTAATAAAGAAATATATCTTTCCTTATCATTGATGTTCATAGAATAATTAAAAAATATAAATCATAGATCCTCAAATGTTCTAGGATTCATCTCTCTGGGCTCATCAATAGTAGTTGAGACACCATCACATAATATGAGTGGGTTTACCCCAATATCATTTCTATTTACCACTCATTTATATAGATATTATTAGAATTAAGAAATGGGGGAGGATTTATGGATTCAGAATACTATGTGGTTATACTTTTCTCATAAAAATATGTGAAGAAGTACCTTTGGTTCCAATAGTTACTGATCTGACTATATAATTATTGATTGAATTTTTAATATCATTCCCTTATTTCTCAATATCATTAGTGAAATAATGAGTGTGTGTATCGTGGTATTTTATAACTGTTGTGGGGTCACTATCCTTGACGGAATTATTAGAATGGGAGACATTATCTCCCAATGGATAATTTCCACCTTATAGTGGTAAAAGTTTTCATGATGTAATCATGATCTTGTGGGGAGGGGTGTATGTGTCCATGTATTATTCCTTCCTCCTTAAATTATTCACATAGTATTCAAATGAGGCTTGAATGACCAAATTATTATGAAAATTTGAAATTGTTGCAACAATCTATTTGGTCTAAGTTATGTATTTCACATTAATATTTCTCCATGGATTGGTCAAATCTAAATCATGGATTTTGGGACCAATGATTTAGATGAAATAATCCTTATTTAATTGCATCCAATCACTCTTTCAGAAAAATTTGTGTATTTATAAGGCATCACACAAGTTAAATGGGGAATTACCACAAAAAATTACATTAAACTATTCATTTTTGGATTATTCCAATCATTGATGATACTATATGGGTACCGATGAATTCATATGAATCCATTAACTCTCCATTAGGGCATTGGAACACATTTTTTTGAGAAACCAATATGAATTTATAATCAAATATAATATCTCAAAATTAACCCCTTTGCTTGATATTCTTGACTATCTTGTTATTACTATTATTAAATCCTTGTATTGAAAAAAAGGATATGTACAACATAGCCTCCCTAAACCCAAGCATTGGATAGTCCAGACGAGGATGAGATTTAGCATTTATCCACTTTTATTTATGTACTGACAAATATTAATCAATTCCATCATTATAGACATAGATATGGGCCATGTGTGTCACCATATGGTAGCATATCAGTATTATTCTTTGATAAAGATTACTTTGTATTATTTTTTTGTATGATTTTAATCATTGTATATTTTGGCCTCTATGACCATGGACCCAAATTCTAGAGGACCTAAAAGAAACTCAATAAGCTATCTTATGATTCCCATTGAAAGGATATGGGTATATATAATTGATTGTTTTTTAAAAATCCTCAAAATATTTTAGGATGTAATTAATTTGTACCAAGGTCATATATTTATTGTAATGAGTTTATTCCTTGACATGATGGTTTGGATCTAGGGTTGTCACGGTCTTCAATTGCTCCTCAAAATTGTATCTGGATGGCTTATTTTTCTCATGTGGGTAATTTTTACATTTTATACCCATATGAATGTGTTTTATAGATTTATATATGTTTTCAAATCTATCCCCAAAATAATATGATATTCAAGTAATGAAATATTAGAGGATAAATTGTATTCTTATAATGGAACTATAGAATCACATGATTTGGAGCCTCGATTGTTCAATAGGGATATCTCATAAACAGTAATATTTTCTATGAATTATATTCACCTTCCTCCTTGATCTATATGGACACTTACCCAAGATCCCAGATTTTTTCTGAGGAACTATTGTTCGTATACATATTTTCTATGAATTATATTCACCTTCCTCCTTGTTCGTATACATATTCTTATAATTAGGATTCTATTTGGCGGGGTGGTTCCATTGATCATAAGTAATGTTTAATGTAGTATATATAGTTCTAGATCAGTTTAGGATGTGTTCTAGATTCCTAGTATCATGATTTTCTCTTATAACATAAATTTAATTAACATTTAGAGGTCTGTAATGGATATACATCCTCAACCTTAGTGAGAGAGTTGGGGTAATAAATCAATGACTCGACTATGTCATGGTAATAAACTGAGTGTATCAACCCAATTACCAAATCATCTTGTCATAAAAGATTTTTTATTCTTAGAAAGGACATCCTATCATTACTACTCTTCCTCAAGGGATGTTGTAGATATGCAAGTTACATATACAAGAGGCTTCCCCAGTTGTACATTCTTAAAATCAACCATCAACTAGAATAAATCCATTATGAAAAAATAGTATTCAATTTTATACATCTATTTTCAGTGGTCAGGGAAATAGTTTATTTTTCTATTAAGACCGATATCTTTGGTCCACTTTAAATAAGAAAACATGAGGTACTTCTTACCCATTATGATAAAAAAATATTCCAAAGAATATTCTTTATTAAAGAATAATTCCAATTATTTAATTCACTAAAACATAAATGGTTTGTTACATTCCACCATCCATATTATGGTAATTTCTCTTTTTTTATTTGAGGTAGAGGTAGAAATTGTTATTGTGGTGTTTTTTGTGTTGGGGTTAGTGTTGAAAATTAATTGAGTGTCATAATATCAATTTCATGTATATAATGAATTTATAACTGAGTATTATGTGTTGACTATTATTTTAACATAGTTCACTAAATGAAATTCTATAAGAATTGTGTTATGGGTGTGAACTCTCAAAACCCACTTGGATATTTCAAGGGAATAATCAATGTTTATAATTCATCCCATTGGTTCTCTATATGTATCTCTAATAATTTATATTGGGGAAGATATATAATGAAACATATTACATACCCTTTAATCTAGTTATGAAATATAAAAAAATATCATTCTATGGTTTCTTACATCTCAAGAGCTTAATGATCTCCATCATCAATAACTTTGAGATAAATTGAAAAATGAATTAGTGATGAATTTCATTTTCTCCTTTAGAAAACTACGTTTGATACATAGTATACAATGAAAAAAATTCTTTCCTGGTCTAAGAATAGAATCTGATTTCATCTACTTTTTATTACTCAATTATTTTAACCAGGTGGCTTCACAAGTATATGAACTATATTATGTAATTATCATGGGTTCCTATAAAATTTAATATAAATAATTTTGGGTTTCTAATATTAGGTAGATGTAGATTAGCATCCACCCATTATTATTATGGCTTAATCAGTTGGTTTACTGGTGTATAATGTCATTCCATATATTATATTTGATTGAAAATCGACCAAATGGAGCTCAAAAACTCTAACAGAACCCTTAATTATGATAAAAGAGATTATACATGGGGAGGGGTAATAGGTGGTCCCCAATATTTGCATCTTTCAGGTGTTAGTTTAAAATTTAATTTTGAGATATCCTTGTATTTCACATAAAACATAATGGTAGTTCATGTACATGTTAAATATTCTAATGATAGTAAAAACCAATCATGGTTATATATTTAAAATTTCTGGGAAATTCATCATGTCATCTTTTAGATATAGAAAATTACTAATTAATTATTAATATCAGGATGAAAGGGATCATCTAATGATGATTAAATATATTCTTTTTAATAGATAAACTCACTTGGATTATTTCAATTATGTATCTGAACATTAATCTATTTCAATTCTTCCATTAAATAATCACATTATGGAATAATTTATTTATCATAATGAAAATAAAATTCCTTTGGTAGTGAATTTCATATATCCACCGCTTTCATATTGTATTTAGTTGATCTTCAGTATGCTTATGGTATCTTAAAATTTGGGTATGCCTTGTTCTGGGACTGTCATTGATTTTTTTAGAAATCATATTCTTATAATATTTCATGAAGAAGTTTTTTTAATATATATCCCTTCATGTTTCACTGAATCTTCAATATTGGGATATATATTGTATGTAGGATTGATTTTGAGGTTTTTTACCAATGTGTATTGTGAAAAATAGTATTCCATAAGAGAAAACACATCGGTATTATTAATAAGAGACATATTTTTTTAACTATTTAACTTTACATCCCTATGATGACTGATATACTATTTTATGTCATCTCACAGATAATCATTATAGAATATAAAATGGGGAGAGTCTTTGAATATCCTTACTGAATGTGTGACTCAAGAAATTGGTGGGTTATGAATTTGTATAGATTTTATAAGTATTTATAAGAGAGTAACCTCTACTTGTAATAAGAAAATTGACTTCCTAAAAGGGGTATGATGGGTTAGCAATTTACCAATCTTAATATTTGAGTTTTACATGATTTTTGTTCTTTTTTCCTATTTCGGAGTAATGTATGAACTCGAAGGATAAGTTGGTAAAAATATCCCAAACCACGGGGTCTATGATTTTTTATTATATTGTCTATGTGGTATGTACTAAGACTCTATTTATATATAATTCATATATGTTCTAGAAGATTATGGTTGTTGAGAACCTTTTGCCCAAAATATTCTTACTATTAAAAGATACTCTATAGTTTTAACCATTATGGGATTTGTATTTCTCAAATTGTATGCCCATTAAAAATTCATGGATGTTTGATGATGAATCCTATAAAGGGAATATTCCAACAAATAAATTCTCTTATGTTATTTTGGTGTAGTAGATCTCCACTGGATAAACTATCTTGAATATGTAAACCTCATTCCATATATACATTCTAAGGAGGTGACATCGCAAATTTCCTCTATTATGGATTTGGATTAATGGTGACCAGAGTGAAATGAAGTGATCCATAATCACATTATCCCATTATGAAGACATCATGTGAAGTGAAAACTATTATATTTCATAGAGTTTCTTAAATATCAAGGAAAATGACACGAGGTAAATTTTCCTCATTATCCCAGTTCAGATTCACTATCTAAAAAATCCAGGAATTCAATTTAGTGGAAAATTTTTATTATCATTTCAATATGACAAGATCTGTCATTAAATCTATATTTTTCATATATATAATAAATAATCTTCAATATATTTTTTTACAAGTAGGGTGTGAATTCTTTGACTAATGATTTAGGAATATCATTGTGGGAGTAGAAGAAGGAAAAAACATCACCAGTTTGATACCCTTATCTAGTTCAATCTATATGGTGATGAAAGTTTCATAACCATTTAAAATATATTCCTCTATTTGTTCAAAAAAGGTAAAATTTTGGTTTCTTTATCAACATAGTCTATGTAATTGATAATTTACTCTATTAATATAAAGGGTAAACTCAGTGGAGGGTAAAATGATGGTCTTCACATAAGATCTTTCTCTAGTTGAGATAAAATATCTTTGAGATTTCTTTGGATCTTTTGATGTAATTAACCTTGTAACTCTCCAATATTATATGAAATATTTTTACTTTAAAAAAATTAAACTTTTAAAAATTTTTCATTTCAATCATCTCTGATTTCAACTTGAGTTATATGTTACACTAAGTACAACACACATTTCACACAACAACATGGTTAAACGAAAAGTGGCATGCAACTAAATTATTATTATTTAATATAATAGATATAACCTAGCCAATAAAAATAAATATATGAATATTAATAAATGATTATAAAATATTAATGATAATGTTTTTATATAAAGGGAAAATATTGACAAAAAGTACTTAATTTTTGGTAAAGTCATTATATGATTCGAAATACTATTTTATCAAATAATTATTTTAATTTATTTTTTTCAACATTAATAATATTATATTTTTACTTGTTAATATAATTAATCAGAATAAATAATATTTTATTTTAAATAACCATGTCAAAATTATCTTGTAGTGCATTTAAAAGACTTTTTTTGATTTTTTTTTCAATATATAAAAATACATAATTTTAATTTAAAATGGTTTTTAGTTTAAATTATTTATATATATAAATTATATTTCAAATAGGTTTTATGTAAAATTTCTAAATTATTTTATATATTAATCCATATTAGTTCATTTTAATATATTTAATTTCGAAATTAGATCTAATATATTTGTAATTCTTTCAACAATTTCTCTTTGAAAACTCGCATTCTCATCGCGTGTGCAAGATTAATTTTATTTTTTATTTTTCACATCATTGAATTGAATTATTTTAGATAGATTATATATTTTAAATCAATATAATTTAAATTATTTAATAAGGGAGAATTATTTTTTTGACCAAAATGAATAGTGAAAATATTAAAAACTAATTATCACGGATAATGTAAAAATTGTTTTACTTGGGGCTAAACTAGAAAGGTAATAGTTAAAAATACACTAAAACCTATCTAAAATCTATTTTATGTAAATATTTATACCCTATAATGTATTAGGATCTAAAATAATTCATTTTGTGGATTTTTTACATTAGAATAATATGGGTAATCATTTTTCATTTCAAACAAATATAGGTGTGTCACTCACCTCACTTTTAGAAGGGAACCTCTCCTCCCCTCCTATTAACAAATTAAAAACCTTTTGTATTTTCAAATATCTATATCAATACCTTACCAAAATCCCTAAGATCATCCTATAAACCTTTTCGGTATTAATCCAACCTTGGATGGATTTTGCAAGAATCCTAAGGAGGTTACCTGAAGAATATGTTACATTTTTCAATGATCATTTTTATTTTATTTCTTCCTCCACATCCTACATTTATTATTTTTGGAGGAAGATATAATAACCTTAGTATATGAAATATAATAATATTTGGATATGTTAATTAATTACCTTAAACCACCTCCACTTCCATCAATTTTGTTTATGTCATCATTTGTGTGTAAAACACACTACTACCTCAACAAAAGATGTCACTTGCTTTTTCATTTCCACCTCTCACAATTTTCTATGATGATGGATATAATGTATATATATATATATAATAAATTTATAACATAAATTTACTTATGGTTTCATTATATCATATTTAACGTTTTAATTTTCATTCCATAATTTGTATGATAAATTTGTTCATGTGTACGACAGACTACCACATCTCTAAGCGGTGTGATTAGTCTTGAATATTGATTTATATTGAAGATAATCAAAATAATGTTAATATATATATATATATATTATATAAATTAAGTAATTATTATTTTCATGACATTGTATCATTATAAAAATATAATATATCAGTTTAATTCTAACCATTTCACTTGCAGAAATATGAAAACATAATTCGTGTACATGTGGGCTGCCACCTTAATGACGTGATGTGACTCTCTTTTCATCAACACGCCAAATGGAAGATATGCATTAGTTTAATTAAAAAAAAAATTATTCATTTTATTAAATTTGTGATATAATGATATTTTATTACCTACCTCACAGTCATTGTGTTTGTTGAAACATGGAAACATTATTCATTCCCCCTTAAGACCTACATCTCGGTGATTATAAATTGCATCATTTCTCAAAAAAATCATGATTTTTATAAATTTAAAATTCATGTATAAATATGATAATTATATCATTATTATTTTTGTGGATATTTTTGAACTATTATCAAATTAAGAAAACTGAAAATAAAAAATAAAAACACATAAGACGAACAAAGTGATTATTAACTAAAATTTGAATTTAATATAAAATTGTAAATCAAAGTGTAATAAAAGGACATAAGTATATAATATATGGTATGATATATGTATTTTTGGTTATATAATAGATATATAACAAAAAAATATTTATTATATTGGATATATAATTGAGTAAACAAAAAGTTGAGACTTACGGTAATGGATTTTTTGTCTCTCTCTTATTTATGGGAGACATATGAAAATTTTCTAGTTGTTCCTTTTTTGTGGTATATATACTAATCCTTATACAATATATATAATAAAACCTATTAATTTCAAAATAACAACTATTTCGTTTGATATTATATTTAATTTGGAGTTTTGACTCAAATGAATAAAAAATCAGTAATCGATTTACATCTCACATTTCACATCTGTGAGACACATGCTATATTACTCACCTTTTTTTGCAGTGTATATACTATACATAAATGTATTTTATTATTATTCTCAAGAAAAATATTTTTATTTAAATTTCCATTATAGGATCTATCTTTTATGTTGTTTATGGTTCAAAAGATCCCAATGACGTATGGGATGTTTTCTAAATTTTCTTTCTCTTAGAAATATGTTTTAATAAAAACCAATCATCTTTTGTGAGGTGTGTATTGTCACGACCCGTCCTCGGGGCCCGTGCCGTGACTACCCCAAGCCCGCCTTCCATAGGCCAGGGGCTGGCGACTAGCACCAAGGCGTAAAATCCCAGTAAACAGGGAAGGCATTGCCTTTATAAGTAACAACCACACAGAGTCAGCAAGCGGAAAGTAAAGTGCAGAAAGGTAAAGGGGCCGGAAATACAAGCCCAACTGTAAAGTACAACTGAAAAGTAAAGTACAGCAACTGAAGAAAAGACGGCGGCCTCGTGTCGTCCACTGGCAATCCCACCTGAAGGGTGGGTACAGATAGCCTCCAAGCTCCTCGGGCCCCACGTCCGCTCTGAGCACGTCCCGTCCAGTGGTCCACCTCCAGGTACCGTCCTGCTCCACGCCCAACCGCGATCAGCGCTGTCCGTCGTCTGCAACCAACACCACGAAGTGCGGGCATAGCCCGTGCAGGGGTGAGTACAACTACTCAGTAAGGACCCCGAGACCCCCGAAGGTCTCCCGAAATCCACAAAGGATATAGCACAAAAGAAAGATGCAATCACGAAGTAACATCTGACTCGACTTAGGTATATGCCCATACATATACCTAAGTCCCCAATTCTAGCTCTGCTCACGAGCTCAAGAACAACTCAATCCACAAAGGAAAGCAAGACTCAAATCCACAAGGAGAGTAAACAGTAAATCCACAAAGGATAGTTCAACACAATCCACAAAGGAGAGTAACATAAGATTCAGCTCAACCAGGTATACTTTTTCAGATGACGTCAAAGACGATCACTGATCCGTCTCAGTCGTCGGACCCACGAAGGATCGATAGGTACTAACCCCCGCAAAAAGACCCACGTAGGATCGGGCTCACACAGAACCTGTAGGCAGTGGCTCACACAGAACCGGTAGTAAGGACCCACGGAGGATCGGGCTCACACAGAACCTGAAGCACTGATCCACGTGGGATCGCTGTGTGCAGTAGTCGACGCAGTCCACTGAGGATCTCTGCACAGTCGTCGCCGCAGTCCACGAAGGATCTCTGCTCTGCCGTCGTCGCAGTCCACGGAGGATCTCTGCTCTGCCGTCGTCGCAGTCCACGGAGGATCTCTGCTCTGCCGTCGTCGCAGTCCACGGAGGATCTCTGCTCTGTCGTCGTCGCAGTCCACGGAGGATCTCTGCTCTGTCGTCGAGGTCACAGCCAGCGCTAGGGTTCCCGCACGTAGCGAGCTCGTTCAGGAGGGTCCGCTCCACGAGCCGAGGGGCTGATACATCAACTGACACGTAGTCCGAAGTTGATGTATCCAAAAGTTCCGTATCGACAACAGGATCTCAACGCGACAGACGGCGCGTCAATCGGACGCCCGGTCTGAGAGTTATTGGCATTTTCGTCCCAGGGGCCCGGTTGGTTTTTAGGGCAAAACCAACCCGACCGTACTCCGCCTGTATCCGATCCTCGGGCGGAGTATGCCAAAAGTTCCGTCTCACTTAGAGGAAACCACCACAGCTGACGGTACGTCGTTCGGACGTCCGTAGCTCAAGTTATGAGCGTTTCCGCTCCGAGGGCCCGGTTGGCTTCGTGTACGAACCAACCCGGCCGAACCCAAAGTCTTCCGAAACCTTGAGTATAATATACCGAAACGACCGTCTCGATCCAAGGATCGCGTAGCCGCTGACGGTTCGTCAATCGGAGGTCCCAGGCCCAAGTTATGGGCGAAAGACCGAAGAGGGCCCGAAACGGGGGTACTGGGCCCGGGGCGACCCGGCCCGAACCCCCCCTGGGGTCGGCCGAACCGGGTCGGCCCGAACCGGGTCGGCCCGACCCGGCCCGAACCGGCTCGGCCGGGTCCGGTCCGGCCTGGGCGCGGCCCGGCCGACCGGACCGGCCGGCTCGGTCTTCGGCCGCGCGGCCGAAGAGCCGCCGCCGCCGCGGGTTGAACCCGCGGCTTGAGGGAAACCGCGGCCCCGCGGGGGGCCGCTTGTCTCGCGGACGCGGCCGGGCCGCCGCGTCCGTCCCGGTTCCGCGCGGCCGCGGAACCGGCTGCCGCCGCCGCCGCGGCTTCAGCCGCGGCGGAAGGTTTCCACGGCGGCGCGCCTGGCGCCGCCGCCTCCGGTCGCCGGCGCCGCCGCGCCGGCGACCCGCGCCGCCGCCTCCTTCCGCGGGCCGCCGGAGATGCTCCGGTGGCCCGTTTTCTTTCCCGTCTGCGCCGATGCTCCTCCCGGGGGACGATCTTCACTGCGGAGCCAACAATTTGCCCTTGCCGCACGGTTTGTCGACGTCCGCCAAATCCGCACAACCAAAATAGATCGGCGGAGGGTTGCCGGGTCTTGTTCGTTAGACCCGCACCCTCCGCGTTAGCCATAAATCACGGGAGGAATAACCAACAACAATTTTTAAATAAATTAAAAATTGTTTCGATCGGGTTCTTTATTTAAAAAGAATAATCACGGGAAAAAGAATCACAATCAAATCCCTACCTTGATGATCGTCGAGCGCGGGCGTTCTTCGCGGAAGAGATCGTCGCGGAAGAGATCGATCGTCGCGTCGTCGCGGGAAGGTGTCGCGTCGTCGCGGAAACCGGCGTTGAGCCGGCGAGCTCAACAAATCAAGAACAACAGATTTAAATTATTAATATTTAAATCTGTGTTTCGTTTAAAACCAAAGAAAAGAACTTGAGAGGAAATCCGAAATCACTCACCTCGAATGGTCGGTGATCGGAGATCGGAGATCGGAAGAACGTCTCGGGCGAAAGCGTCGTCGACTTCCGGGTTCGGCGTTCTTCGCGTTCTTCGCGTTCTTCGCGTTCTTCGCGTTCTTCGCGGAGAGGGTGGAGGAACGAAGATTCTCTCAAATCCTTTCCAAGGATTTTTATGTTGGTCTTAATTTATAAACATGCCAACACGAAACCGGTTAAGAAACGATCCATCAATTCGTTGAATTAATTCAACGAAAGAAACGACCCATTTAATTCACGAAGAAACAGTCCATTTAATTCACGAAATAAACCGCCCAATTAAATGGTCTGTTAAGAATTAAAGAAAACGCGTCGGTTGACTTTTCAGTTACTTTGACGGGTTTTCGCGGGTGCGTTACTTAGCGAAAGAAACGGCGGGGCTCGTGCAGGTCCCACCGCACAAATATCCTACCAAGGGGTAGGATATTTCTGGATAGCACCCTATCCAGTTCAACTCAGTTCAAGCCGTCTTTAAGTGACTTCAAGTGGCTTCCAAGCAGCTTAAGTGAAATAAAATAAAGTTGTCGCACAAACTTTATTTTATTTCTGACTTAAAGCCGTAAAATTTAAAAACCACGTCTGAGCAAACGCAACTCCGGAAGAGGCGTTTCTAAGCAAATACCGGCGCTGCGATTTCATCGGTGCCCTCAGAATTCGATTCCGGGCACCGGTTCAAAAGATAGAAAAACCCGCTCGTCCGTTCACTGAACGTACCCGAGCCAAACTTCAGAAATTGATTCCGGGCACACCGGGCCTCGGAATCAGGTGCCGTCTGAAGCTGCGTTCTTGTAAAATTCCAAAGAAAATTAAGAAAAAAAAATTTCCTTGAAATTTGCGGGTCTTTACATTACTCCCACCTCAGGGCTTTACGTCCCCGTAAAGATACATCAAAAACTAGGGGAACAAATGGGGGTACTGAGCACGCATCTGAGCCTCCCGCTCCCAAGTGCTCTCCTGGAGGTTCCCGTGCTGCCATCTGACGCGCACAAGAGGAATCGACCGCCCACGTAGGACCCGCTCCTGTCGATCCTCGATCTCCACTGGAACCTCCGCAAAAGTCGCCCCATCGTCCACGTCCAGCTCCCCAAAGTCGATGATGTGCGTCGGGTCGTGCACGTATCTCCTCAGCTGAGACACGTGGAAGACGTCGTGCACCCGGTGCAACTGAGGTGGTAGAGCCAGGCGATAAGCCACCTCTCCTATCCTGCTGAGGACCTGGAAAGGCCCGATGAAGCGGGGAGACAGCTTGCCGCCTCGGCCAAATCTCCGTAAACCACGTCGAGGTGAGACACGCAAAAAGACGTGGTCGCCATCCTCGAACTCTAGTGGCCTCCGCCTCCTGTCAGCATATGACTTCTGCCGGCTCTGAGCTGTCCTCATCCTCTCCTGGATGATTTGGACCTTCTCTGTCGTGGCTCGGACCATCTCTGGTCCCACGAGTGCTGACTCCCCAGGGTCTGTCCAGCACAACGGTGATCTGCAGGGTCTGCCGTACAACGCCTCGTATGGTGCCATCCCGATGGTGGAGTGGTAGCTGTTGTTGTACGCAAACTCCACCAAGGGTAGGTGGTCCTCCCAGCTGCGACCAAAGTCGAGAACACATGCACGGAGCATGTCCTCGAGTGTCTGTATGGTCCTCTCCGTCTGTCCATCCGTCTGAGGGTGGAAGGCTGTGCTCAGATGGAGCCGCGTCCCGAACGCCTCCTGCAACCCCTTCCAAAGCCGGGAAGTGAAACGAGCATCTCGATCGGAGACGATAGATGATGGCACCCCGTGAAGCCGTACGATCTCCTGGACGTAAAGACGTCCCAAGCTCTCCACTGAGCCCTGCTCTCTGATGGGTAAGAAGTGTGCCGACTTGGTGAGTCGGTCGACAATCACCCAAATGGAGTCGTGACCTCTGGAAGTGCGTGGAAGTCCAGTCACGAAGTCCATAGATATGCCGTCCCACTTCCACTCCGGGACCTCCAAGGGCTGTACCAAGCCTGCTGGTACCTGATGCTCTGCCTTCACCTGCTGGCAGGTGAGGCATCGTGAAACGAACTCTGCCACAGCTTTCTTCATACCCGGCCACCAGTGCTGTCGCCTGAGATCCTGGTACATCTTCGCCACTCCGGGATGTACCGCCAAGGGAGAAGTGTGAAACTCTCTCAGCACCTCCTCTCGTAGAGCGACTGGTACGAAGGTACGTCCTCTGAAAAGGATGTCGTGCTCTGCTCCAAGGGAGAAACCATCAGGCGCCTGACCTGAGGATATCAGTGCACGCCGGGTCTCACAGTCAGCGTCCCCACGCTGAGCCTCTCTGACCCGCAGTAGAAGTGGAGGAGAGACTGTGAGAGACTGAAGAAAGGCTGTTCCGTCTCTATCCACGAAGGATATCTGCAAGGAGGCTAGCTGCTCCGTCGCCTCCTCAAGCAGCTGAATGCCCGTCCTCCTGCTGAGGGCATCGGCCACCACGTTCCCCTTCCCAGGAGTATAGACTATCTCAAAGTCATAGTCCTGGAGGAACTCAAGCCATCTCCGCTGTCTCAGGTTCAGGTCCTTCTGAGAGAAGATATACCTAAGACTCTGGTGGTCAGAAAAGACTGTGAAGCGCTCGCCCATCAGATAGTGCCGCCAAGTCTTCAGAGCGAAGACCACTGCTGCTAACTCCAGGTCATGAGTGGCGTAGTTCTGCTCATGCGGCCTCAACTGACGTGATCCGTAGGCGATCACGGCCCGCTCCTGCATCAGGACGCACCCGAGTCCAGTCCCTGATGCATCGCAGTAAACTACGTACCCAACTCCCTCCTCAGGCAACCTCAAGATAGGTGCGCTGGTCAATCTCTGTCTCAGCTCCTGGAAGCTCTGCTGACATCTGTCTGACCACACGAAGGGTTTCCCCTTCTTCGTCAACGCTGAGAGTGGTGCCGCAACTCTGGAGAAGTTCGGCACAAATCTCCGATAGTATCCCGCTAGGCCCAAGAAGCTCCGCACCTCAGTCACGCTCCTGGGTGGCTCCCAAGCTAGCACTGCCTCGATCTTCGCGGGATCCACTGCAACTCCCGCCTCAGAAATGACGTGCCCCAAGAAATGGACCTCACGCAACCAGAACTGGCATTTTGAGAGCTTGCCATAAAGCTGGTGCTCTCGGAGTGTGTCTAGCACAACTCGCAGGTGGTAGGCATGCTCCTCCTCAGTCGTCGAGTATACCAAAATGTCGTCAATGAAGACAACGACAAATCGGTCGAGGTATGGCTGGAAGATCCTGTTCATGAGGCTCATGAACACTGCTGGAGCATTGGTTACGCCGAACGGCATAACCAAGAACTCATAATGGCCATACCGACACCTGAAGGCCGTCTTCTGCACGTCCTCGTCTCGAACTCTGAGCTGATGATAGCCTGACCGGAGGTCTATCTTCGAGAACCACCGCGCTCCCTTGAGCTGATCGAAGAGGTCATCAATCCGTGGCAGCGGATACTTATTCCTCACTGTCACCTGGTTCAGGCGACGATAGTCGACACATAGTCGTAAGCTCCCGTCCGCCTTCTTGGCGAACAAAATCGGGGAAGCCCAGGGTGAAACACTGGGTCGGATAAACCCCTTGCTCTGCAAGTCCTCCAACTGTACCCGCAGCTCTCGAAGCTCGGCGGGGGCCATCCGATATGCTGGAGTAGATATCGGGGCTGTCCCGGGGTACAAGTCGATGTAAAAGTCTACCTCTCTACGAGGAGGTAGCCCTGGAACGTCGTCGGGAAAGACGTCCACGTACTGGTCCACCACTGCAGGAAAAGCCGGACTCCGCACGTCCACTGCTCCTAGGATGAGGCTAGCCAACTGATGTGAGATGGGCTGCACTCTCCTCCGCGGAAGTCCATCCTGTGCTGCAAAGGTTCCCTTCTCGCCGGTGAAGGTAAACCTGCTCCCGTCGGTACGAACACATCGTACCTTGCGCCTAAAACAGTCGATCTGGGCATGAACCGTGGATAGCCAATCCATGCCCAAGATGACGTCGTAAGGCCTCGACGCCGCTACAAGGAGATCCCAGCCGAAGCTCTCGCCTCCTAGAGTAAGCTCACACTGCCGGCACCAGTGCGTAATCGTCGAGTCTGCTCCCGTAGGAGTCTCTAGCCGTAAGGATCGAGCCAACGGCTCAGTCGGAATCTCCGAGCTCCGAACAAGGGCAGAGGCTATGAAAGAGTGACTCGCTCCTGTGTCTATAAGTACTGCAGCAAGGGTGGAATAGACACAGATCGTACCTCGAATCATCTCTGGCAAGTCGGGGTCGTAGGCCTCCACTGCCTGGAGCTGGGCCTGTCCCTGCCCGCCAGCTCCCTGTGGTCGAGGTGGCCCTCCTGGTGGTGGTGGGGGTAGAGCCTGGAAGCGTCGCCCACCACCCGCTGCTCGGCCAGCTCCTCTGCCTCGTCCGCCTCCTCCCTGCGGACCGCCACGATCGACCCTCTGCCTCTGCCTGGGTGGCCCATCCACCGTCTGCTGCTCCTCTGGTCGGCGAGTCGGGCAGTCACGAGCCATGTGACCCTGCCCGCCGCAAGAGTAGCACAGCCTGCCTCTCGAAAGGCTGGCACTCCGCTGTGTGCCTCGCACCGCTGAGCTGGTGTCCTGAGGCCGTCTGCGAGGGGTTCTGGTCTGCCTGGACCCGTGAGTCATCCGTCGGCTACCAGCTGCCGATGACTCAGCTACCTGCCGCCCTGCGCTAGGTCTCGCCGCTGAAGAAGGCTCTGCCAGGAAGCTCTCGATCAGGAGGGCTCGCTCCAGCACTCCTGCCTGGGTCGGAATGCTGAGGGAGATCAGCGACGCACGAATCTCCTGTCGCAAGCCCTGCTCGAAGGTCCGGGCCCGGAAGAAGGGGTCCCGTACCATGTCGGTCGAGTAGCGAGATAGGTCCGTGAACCTTGCCGCATACTGAGCGACCGTCATGCTGCCCTGGCGCAGCTGGAGAAGCTCCTGGATGCGCACCGCTCGGAGGGTGGCCGGGACGAACTCAGAGCGGAAGAGGCTCTCGAAGTCCGCCCAGAGCAAGGATGCCTCATCGTGAACCTGGAGCATCAGGCTCCACCATCGTCCTGCCGCCGCCTGCAGGAGGCTCGCTGCGAGGATCACCATGAGATCCGCTGGTGTCCTCACTAGCCTGAAGATCCGTACCACCGCCTCTAGCCAGTCCTCGGCGGCCTGGGGGTCCGCCTCACCGCGAAACCTGGGCGGTCGCTGGCTCTGAAACTCGTGCAGTGCCCTGAGGCGACGTGCATCGTCGGCGTCTGGTACTGGAAGCATCGGTGGCTCGGCGGGTAAAGCTACCGCCGGTGCCACTGCTGGCAAAGGGCCCTGCACCGAGGCCTCGTCGCTCGGTGGGCTGCCATCGCGCCCAACACTCGGAACCCTAGCTGGCAGTCGTCGCGGGGCCATCCTGAAAAGGAGAACAAGAGCACCACAGTCAGAACAGTATACCTGGCGAGCTGGCACAAGTAATCACAAGGAAAACTTGAGACTTTCATAAAGCAGATCAGTATACCCGGTGAGCTGACATAAGTAATCACAAAGAAAACTTGAAACACACACGCAATCAATGTTTTCATGCATTAAGTCGGAAATCAGGAGTCAGGGTCCTGGTGTACGGATACGTCGGCCGCCGCACCAACACTGGGCTCCCTGAACTGATAACCACACTCAATACACTAAACACTATTGCTTCACATAGAAAGAAAGGACGATCAGAGTCTGCGGTAGAACCGACCGCTCTGATACCAATTTGTCACGACCCGTCCTCGGGGCCCGTGCCGTGACTACCCCAAGCCCGCCTTCCATAGGCCAGGGGCTGGCGACTAGCACCAAGGCGTAAAATCCCAGTAAACAGGGAAGGCATTGCCTTTATAAGTAACAACCACACAGAGTCAGCAAGCGGAAAGTAAAGTGCAGAAAGGTAAAGGGGCCGGAAATACAAGCCCAACTGTAAAGTACAACTGAAAAGTAAAGTACAGCAACTGAAGAAAAGACGGCGGCCTCGTGTCGTCCACTGGCAATCCCACCTGAAGGGTGGGTACAGATAGCCTCCAAGCTCCTCGGGCCCCACGTCCGCTCTGAGCACGTCCCGTCCAGTGGTCCACCTCCAGGTACCGTCCTGCTCCACGCCCAACCGCGATCAGCGCTGTCCGTCGTCTGCAACCAACACCACGAAGTGCGGGCATAGCCCGTGCAGGGGTGAGTACAACTACTCAGTAAGGACCCCGAGACCCCCGAAGGTCTCCCGAAATCCACAAAGGATATAGCACAAAAGAAAGATGCAATCACGAAGTAACATCTGACTCGACTTAGGTATATGCCCATACATATACCTAAGTCCCCAATTCTAGCTCTGCTCACGAGCTCAAGAACAACTCAATCCACAAAGGAAAGCAAGACTCAAATCCACAAGGAGAGTAAACAGTAAATCCACAAAGGATAGTTCAACACAATCCACAAAGGAGAGTAACATAAGATTCAGCTCAACCAGGTATACTTTTTCAGATGACGTCAAAGACGATCACTGATCCGTCTCAGTCGTCGGACCCACGAAGGATCGATAGGTACTAACCCCCGCAAAAAGACCCACGTAGGATCGGGCTCACACAGAACCTGTAGGCAGTGGCTCACACAGAACCGGTAGTAAGGACCCACGGAGGATCGGGCTCACACAGAACCTGAAGCACTGATCCACGTGGGATCGCTGTGTGCAGTAGTCGACGCAGTCCACTGAGGATCTCTGCACAGTCGTCGCCGCAGTCCACGAAGGATCTCTGCTCTGCCGTCGTCGCAGTCCACGGAGGATCTCTGCTCTGCCGTCGTCGCAGTCCACGGAGGATCTCTGCTCTGCCGTCGTCGCAGTCCACGGAGGATCTCTGCTCTGTCGTCGTCGCAGTCCACGGAGGATCTCTGCTCTGTCGTCGAGGTCACAGCCAGCGCTAGGGTTCCCGCACGTAGCGAGCTCGTTCAGGAGGGTCCGCTCCACGAGCCGAGGGGCTGATACATCAACTGACACGTAGTCCGAAGTTGATGTATCCAAAAGTTCCGTATCGACAACAGGATCTCAACGCGACAGACGGCGCGTCAATCGGACGCCCGGTCTGAGAGTTATTGGCATTTTCGTCCCAGGGGCCCGGTTGGTTTTTAGGGCAAAACCAACCCGACCGTACTCCGCCTGTATCCGATCCTCGGGCGGAGTATGCCAAAAGTTCCGTCTCACTTAGAGGAAACCACCACAGCTGACGGTACGTCGTTCGGACGTCCGTAGCTCAAGTTATGAGCGTTTCCGCTCCGAGGGCCCGGTTGGCTTCGTGTACGAACCAACCCGGCCGAACCCAAAGTCTTCCGAAACCTTGAGTATAATATACCGAAACGACCGTCTCGATCCAAGGATCGCGTAGCCGCTGACGGTTCGTCAATCGGAGGTCCCAGGCCCAAGTTATGGGCGAAAGACCGAAGAGGGCCCGAAACGGGGGTACTGGGCCCGGGGCGACCCGGCCCGAACCCCCCCTGGGGTCGGCCGAACCGGGTCGGCCCGAACCGGGTCGGCCCGACCCGGCCCGAACCGGCTCGGCCGGGTCCGGTCCGGCCTGGGCGCGGCCCGGCCGACCGGACCGGCCGGCTCGGTCTTCGGCCGCGCGGCCGAAGAGCCGCCGCCGCCGCGGGTTGAACCCGCGGCTTGAGGGAAACCGCGGCCCCGCGGGGGGCCGCTTGTCTCGCGGACGCGGCCGGGCCGCCGCGTCCGTCCCGGTTCCGCGCGGCCGCGGAACCGGCTGCCGCCGCCGCCGCGGCTTCAGCCGCGGCGGAAGGTTTCCACGGCGGCGCGCCTGGCGCCGCCGCCTCCGGTCGCCGGCGCCGCCGCGCCGGCGACCCGCGCCGCCGCCTCCTTCCGCGGGCCGCCGGAGATGCTCCGGTGGCCCGTTTTCTTTCCCGTCTGCGCCGATGCTCCTCCCGGGGGACGATCTTCACTGCGGAGCCAACAATTTGCCCTTGCCGCACGGTTTGTCGACGTCCGCCAAATCCGCACAACCAAAATAGATCGGCGGAGGGTTGCCGGGTCTTGTTCGTTAGACCCGCACCCTCCGCGTTAGCCATAAATCACGGGAGGAATAACCAACAACAATTTTTAAATAAATTAAAAATTGTTTCGATCGGGTTCTTTATTTAAAAAGAATAATCACGGGAAAAAGAATCACAATCAAATCCCTACCTTGATGATCGTCGAGCGCGGGCGTTCTTCGCGGAAGAGATCGTCGCGGAAGAGATCGATCGTCGCGTCGTCGCGGGAAGGTGTCGCGTCGTCGCGGAAACCGGCGTTGAGCCGGCGAGCTCAACAAATCAAGAACAACAGATTTAAATTATTAATATTTAAATCTGTGTTTCGTTTAAAACCAAAGAAAAGAACTTGAGAGGAAATCCGAAATCACTCACCTCGAATGGTCGGTGATCGGAGATCGGAGATCGGAAGAACGTCTCGGGCGAAAGCGTCGTCGACTTCCGGGTTCGGCGTTCTTCGCGTTCTTCGCGTTCTTCGCGTTCTTCGCGTTCTTCGCGGAGAGGGTGGAGGAACGAAGATTCTCTCAAATCCTTTCCAAGGATTTTTATGTTGGTCTTAATTTATAAACATGCCAACACGAAACCGGTTAAGAAACGATCCATCAATTCGTTGAATTAATTCAACGAAAGAAACGACCCATTTAATTCACGAAGAAACAGTCCATTTAATTCACGAAATAAACCGCCCAATTAAATGGTCTGTTAAGAATTAAAGAAAACGCGTCGGTTGACTTTTCAGTTACTTTGACGGGTTTTCGCGGGTGCGTTACTTAGCGAAAGAAACGGCGGGGCTCGTGCAGGTCCCACCGCACAAATATCCTACCAAGGGGTAGGATATTTCTGGATAGCACCCTATCCAGTTCAACTCAGTTCAAGCCGTCTTTAAGTGACTTCAAGTGGCTTCCAAGCAGCTTAAGTGAAATAAAATAAAGTTGTCGCACAAACTTTATTTTATTTCTGACTTAAAGCCGTAAAATTTAAAAACCACGTCTGAGCAAACGCAACTCCGGAAGAGGCGTTTCTAAGCAAATACCGGCGCTGCGATTTCATCGGTGCCCTCAGAATTCGATTCCGGGCACCGGTTCAAAAGATAGAAAAACCCGCTCGTCCGTTCACTGAACGTACCCGAGCCAAACTTCAGAAATTGATTCCGGGCACACCGGGCCTCGGAATCAGGTGCCGTCTGAAGCTGCGTTCTTGTAAAATTCCAAAGAAAATTAAGAAAAAAAAATTTCCTTGAAATTTGCGGGTCTTTACATGTATACATAAAATTTTACACGTAATATCAATAATTTATATATCATCATGATATTTTTATATTTATTTTAACCATATTCTTTAATGATACATACATTTTTAATTTACCATGTTGTTATAGATTTTATATTATGACCTCATCATTTATCGAGATTGTTTTTTACTATGATTATGATGATCAAATATTATGATTCATATTTCAATAAAATCAATAATTTTATTCTCCTATGGTAATTCATGATTTTTATAAGTAATATTGTGATTTTAAACAATTTTTACTTCAATAAGGGATAATTATTTTTATAAAATCTATGTTTATTTCTCAGCTTTTTCAAAAACTATTTACCTTCCAAAACAATGTTATCTAAAAATGTTTTCAAAATATTTTAAGATAGAAAATTTTTTTTTGAAGCCTAAAAGATATTTTCAAAAAAAATTAATTATTTATAAATATTATGCTATATTTTTTAAAGTTTATTTTAAAATAAATGGACATCCAAAATGTTTTACATTTGGAAAATTGATTTTCAAATAAATGTTTTTTTCTCTGGGAAATATTCCTTGTGATATTTAAAAATAATTTTCCATCTATTATGATACCCTTTGTTGTTATATAATCTTTTCTAGGATTATGATCCATGGTTAGCATTATTTTTATTTCTCTAAATGGGTTTTCATGACCAACAGGTTTCTATGAAACCTCTTTCTTTTCCATAGTTAATGCCATGATAATGTTCTTATGAACCCATATTCGTATTACATGGTTTATGTTTTGATAAAATTATTATATTATTACGAATTATATCTTTTTTTATAGGTTATTATATGATGAAATTTTTATGAAACCCATTTCATTTCATGGTTTATGATTTGACAATTGTTTTATGATATTATGGAACACATATGTTTGATTTTCATTATGTGAAAAATGTGACCTATATCTCCCACATTGCAATTATGAAATATAGATAAATCATGAATAAATATGTTATATTTAAACCTAATAACTGGTTATAAATATTACCCATCAATCTAATTATATGTTCACATTGTTATTGATGCACATGATTACATATTCTCAGTATTATTTGTGTGACAGATTACATCTTCCAAATGTTATGTGTGAACATGATTGAATTTTCATAGTGTTATGAGTAGACCTTTATTAAATGTCTATAATGGTATGTGTGGACTAGGTTTCATGTAACTATGTTTTTGCGAGGGAATGATTTCATTTCCTTAACATAATTATTAACTTGGTCTCTATTTATACATGGTCACAATGTCATAAGTTGATGTTTATGTCGCAAAAAATATATCTTATGAACATGTTATTTTCTCATGGTGCATGTTCATTGAATACTTATGATTAATGACTTATGAACTTCCAATATTTATTACATTACTCATGATTATAATATTTTAAATGAAGGTATTTATTTTCAAATGTTATTATCATGTTCTCATACCCTTACTCTCATTTTAACCTTACATATCTCCCTTGTATACGTTTATTGAGACTATGAGCATACACTTTTCTGGGTTTCATTTCCCAAGTTATGGTGAAATTATTTTATGTATAATTGCTAATTGGGGTGATATTATATAGAGAAATTTAATATCTTTTAGGATTTAAGAAGATTTTGATCCATGTTTCCAAAAGTACTAAACTATTAATGTCCCATAGTGTGTGTTCATATAATGTAATAAATATTCAACTAAAAACATCTAATATCCATGTATTTGAATCATGGTTCTTATTATTGGTATCATATGATTTATTTTGATAAACTTTGAGAACTAGGATGAGAAAAAATTAGTTAGACACATAGGGATACATAAATGGATATTTTTAGGGATATGTCTAAGGATAAGTCTATGGATGAGTCAAAGTATAGAAAATTTCCCCTTAATTTTACTAAAGAATAAGGAAAGTGTAATCCAAGAAATTAAATCCATATATTGTTAATAAAAGTTTATGTGTCTCTAAAATAGAGTTACCTATGGTTAATATCTCGAAAAATGTGCTCATCGAGCTGAACTTGATCATCACCTTATGCAAGAAAATTGGCCTTGTTTGACACCTAATTTTACACTCCTCGAGAATATTCATTCAAAATTCACAATCTATTTATGAACTATAATGATGTATTTACATAGATAAAAAAAATGAATGACCTAGAATAATCCTATGGTGTCATATATTAAAATGAATTTTTCATGATTTAGACACTATATAGGTGATACATCAAGAATAAGTGGTTCTCTTATATGATTATTTTTCTTTACACTATTATTAATTTTTTTATTGATGGGATGGACTCTAAAGAAATATTTTTAATGATGAATTAAATATAAAATGAAATGATTTTACTCATAATAAACAAGATTTTTCATTATATACAATTAAAAACCTCATTGTTATGCACACACAAATTTCACAAGTTATGACTCATGACAGAAAAACAAACAATAAATGTAGTGAAAAATGTTTTTTGAGTCCTTCATGAGGAACAAACACCTTTTTCAGTTGTTATAATAGTTTTTTGGTCACTATAAAATTTAATAGTACCATTGAAAATACATTTTTCATTCAAAAATGTTGAGAGTATGAAAAATTCATTTTAGTTGTCTAGAGTTTTAAAAGTAATTCAAACCAATGGTAGACTCTTACTAAGAATATAATTATGAATATGAAAATTTTCACCATTATGTGGGATGATATTAAAAGGCTATTTTTTAATAAATATTTTTCATGTATTATTTATAAAAAAATAGAGAAGGAATTCCTTAGGAATTATCTAAACCGGGATGAATCTATTATTTCCAATGGAGAAAATTTTACGAGACCTATGAGGTACTCTTATATTATTATAATTTACAATAAAAGTATGTTTGATAAAGTTTTAAGTGTCTTAATACTTAATATCTAATGTTTGTTAATCATAAGGGGCTTGGATTATACAAATAAAATCATTAAATTTGAACTAAAAGTAGAAATGGGTTCTTGAAACCATCATTTTTCTTGTTGTAAGAAAAGGTAAATCGAGGTCTATGGATAATTGAATGATATTTCATATTGAGGAAAGAAATAGTTTTGAAAGCCTAAGTTCAAAAATTGTGGGATTGATTACATAGGTGAGTACATGAAATGAACAAAAAGGTGTTTCAAGTGTGGGATTTTGGGCCATCTAGAAAAATAATGTAGAAGTTATGTGAGGAGGCCAGTAAATGAAATTAATATAGAAACGTCTCAATGGAATTCACCACCCACAGTTAAATGTTGCAAGTTCATGGATTTTGGGAATTAATTGAATAATTTCCCCAATCCAAAGGCTAATGTGGATGATAATGCACAACAACCTATAAATATAATGGAAAAAGGAAATATAATGAAATCACAATTCATAGAGTGAATCATGATTATTAGGTCACACATTTCCTCCCCCCATTAGTTGAGAATTTCATAGTTGAATCTATATGAATGAGTCATATGAAAATATTATTATTCATAATTTAGAGATATTTCATGAGACTATCTACCTTTTCATGTATTATAGAATAATTAAATCAAATTTATTATTCCATGAAATAATATTTGATATTATATTGGTACATGTATGAACCCAATCATTCCATTAAATTTGTTTTGTATAAGATAAGATAATATATAAGGAATACATGGTGAATTGAAATTTGTAGATGTATGTGTCTCGTTTTATGATTTATATAATTGTTATGGATACCATAATGGTTTATTATTTTATATTTGATAATATGTTAAATTTCATTAACAACCCTTTCGATGGTTTGTGTCATGAGTGATTATCAATATTAAAATATTTTAGGACACAATTATTACAATACAACCCATAAGTTTTTCATATATTATAGTGAAAAATTTATTTAATGATGAATTAAATTTCATGAGAATATTATTATAGGTATTTTTCACTGTTAGGTTTTATCATATCTTTGATGCTAGGGTAATTATTGGTCATAGCTGAACACCTCATAAACTTAGAATATTTTTTAATACTAGAGAATATTTTTATCCAAATCCTCTTTTTATAATATACATTAATGAATTATTGAGGTTTTATGGGGTACCAAATTTAATTTTATCTACTCAGGATATACTTCGTACATTAATATTTTTGGTCAGTCTTCAGTAATATCTTTATAAAACAAAGAGTTTCAAAACATCATATAAACCTTAGATAAATGACCAGTATGTTGGAACAATTGAATCCCATAATAATATGTAAAAATCTTGTACCACAAATTTCTATGGTTTTTTGTATCAATCCTTATTCATGTTGAGTTTTTCTGTAATAATAGCTCCCACCCAAGCAATAAGATAGATATTAATGAATCTCTTTATAAAAATATGTTTTGAACACCAATGTACTGGAATGAAGTTGTTGAAAGAAAGCTATTGGGACTTGATAAAGATAAAGAGATTGAAGGGAAGTTCAGAGTTAGCCTAAAATGCATAAGGATAAAAAATAGGAAAAATTATATTTTGATATTTATTGATGAAATCTACAATATAATATTTGTGAGATGTTTTTTCTATAAAATTTCCCATGGAAGAGAGAAGGAAAAACTATGCTAGAGGTGTATCAATTCATTTGAAATTCGTGATGGTATTATTTCTTCTAAATATCTCTTATAAAATAAAATGACATTCTATTAGTATAATGGTGTTTTCCATGTATCCATCCTAATAAATAATATAACTAACAATTCACATTTACTAAAATCAATTGTCATACCACGGGATCATGATGATTCTCATAAGGAAAAATCTATTAATATTATGGATCAAACAGAAAAAGTTCAGAGAATAAGGCCACTCCCATGTTCAATGTAATGTAGAAATACCATAAGATAAAGGATTATATATATGAACATTATGATGTAATTATGTATAAATATCTTCATGTGTTGGTACAAAAAGGGATGAATTTCATGGGTGAAATTACTTTTTAAAAGGGTATAATTTTAGACCCTGATATTTTGTGAAATTTTTTTCTATAAATTTAATCTTTTACATATTTTTCATTACACACATCGTGGATTTTATCATTAATCACAAAGAACACTAAGTGCATCTTGCATTACATGAAATAATGAGTTTAAATGAAATGTGACATGCAACTAAAATACTATTATTTAATAAGATAGCTATAAAAAAGTGATTAAACATAAAGATACAAATAGTAATTACTACTTTTAAGGTTTTGATTATAATTTTTTTATATAAGTGGATCAAATTGATAAAAATTACATAATTCTAAATAATGCATTTATATGTATTGAGACTACTATTTTCACAAAAAAATGATTTTTATTTCATTTTGTGAACATTGTTAAAATAAATTTTTATCACTTTTAGAAAATTATTTTGAGAAAATAACGTTAATTTTGAAATAATTATGTTAATCTTATTATAATGTGAGTTTTTGGGAATTTTTGGAAGAAAATAACATTTTGGATGAATAATGAAAAATACAAAATTTTAATAGGAAAAAATGAATTCTTATTAAAATTATTGACAAAGATAAATTATATTTTAATTTGGTTTTAAATAAAAAATAGATAAATTGTATATCTATTAATAAAATTTAGTTCACTGTAACATGTTTCTTACTATAATTTGATTTATAAACATTGCAAAATTTTGAAAATTTCACTTTTGAAAAAACACATTCTCGTCTCATGTATGTGATTAATTATAAATCAGAATTTTCCACTTAAATTAATTTAATATGGAAAAATGAAATCCATGTGTTTAATCAGAATATATTATATTATATAGTAACTTCAAATTAATTTCTGACTAAAAAAATTTAGATAATAGAGAAATTTAGTCAAAGAAGTTTTAAAAAATGGTTTTATAAGTATTAAACTGAAAAAGATAAGGGTTAGAATAAAATAATTACTAATATAAAGAATATATTCTGTCCATATTTTGATCGTATAATGTCTAAGGAATTATATTAACGCATTTTTATCCCTTTAAATTATATAAATGTTGTTATAACGTTTTTTCAAAAAAATACATGTGTCCTACTCACCACACATCTAAAATGTCTCTATATATCTTCCCTATTCACACGTTAAAACCATTTTGGTTCAGATAATATCTTCTTTAATACCTTTAATACTTCACTATTATCATATTATAATCTTTTATTTGTGAATAAGTCAATCTTCTAAATGATTTTTGTTCAAACCTATGTAGGTTTTCTGATGAAGAGGTAGTGTTCTTCAACAAGTGTTTTTAGTTTATTTATTCCTCCACCTCATTAAATTCATATTATACCATGATTATATAATATCGTTACTATATAACATACAAATATATTTTGTTATGTGAAGGTAATGACCAAAAACAAATTTTTATTCCATCAAATGGTTTATGAAATCATCATTCATTTGTATTAAGGACTACTGGCTCAAGAACCAATGTCTTTCATTTTTCCACTGTAATCAATCATGGATGGGTATGATGATGGATATAATATATATATATATATAATATTTAAAAAAATATTATACCTCTGTAGTAATTATATCATATATTCATTTTTAATTCAATTTTGTAGGGGATGTGATGACGTCGTTTGTGTCTACGGAGGACTACCACATCATGAAGTGATGTGATTCATTTTCACTAACACTTTAGAAGGAAGATAAGAAAATATAATTTTAATATATATATATATATATATAATATAAATGACATAATTATGATATTAATGAGATATTTATCATTCTGAAAAAGGTAATATATCATTTTATATCATATATTTTTTCCCACTAAAAGATGATAATGTTATTTGTGTATGTGTGGACAACCACCTTCACAAAGTGAGGTGACACTCTTTTCATCACCACAACACATGGATGACTTGTATAAATATATTTAAAGAAAGAAAATATTATTTAGGATATTATTATAATTCTATAAATATATGATATTACTTAACTCATTTCTATTATGATTGTTGAAAATGGAAATGTTACTCCTATGTACGTATGATCTACCGTCTCAATGAATATAACATGATTATTTTCTAAGAACACTATTTCATGATTTGTATTAAAATTATAATTTATATATAAATATTGTAATCATTTTATTATTATTATTATAGAATGTATGGATTCTTTTTCAATGTAATAGTATATAAAATAGCCAATCATAATATTTACGATTAAAAAATAGGTAATTAGTTGAAAAATCAATTTAACATGGAATTATTAATAAAGGTGTAATAAAAGGAAAGAAGTAAGTCATATTTGGTATGATATATATAATTTTGGTTTTTTAGTAGTTTTATAACAAACTTATATTTATTATAACTGCGAATATAATGATTTTAAAGTAATTTGAGACTTATAGTAAGGGATATATAGTATCTCATTGATTTATGGGAGAAATATTAATATTAACCACTCGATTCCTTTGTGTTGTGTATAAAGTGCCGATTTTAGTATTAAAATAAAAAATCATATCATTTTATTTATATTTAATTATCACTTTATGTAATTCTTTATTTTGTATTATGATTTAAATTATTACTGATGTGGTTAGAGATTTCATTCGCACTTTTTACTTCTCTAATACACATTCCATATTCACTACCTATTTATTTTACATCATATATATATATATATACTATGAATTTTTTTATGATGATTCTCATGAACAAATCTAGTATTTACATCTCCATTTTATTTTATCTCTTTTTTGAGGTTTATGGTTCAAATGTTTCCAAAGAATCATTTTATTTTGCCTTAATTTTTTTCAATGATAAATTTGTTATGTTATGCACATATGTTTTTTAAATGAGGATTATATATAGAACCTCTGAGATGTAAAATTAGGAATTTATTTGTCCTTGGGATGTTTTATGATTATTTTAATGATGTTCCTTCATGATACTTAGGTTTTTATGTTACTAAGGTGGTAATAATTTTATATTACATATCATTGTTTATCGAGATTACCTATAACAATGTTTCTGATGATCAAATGTTATGATCTATCCCACAATAAAATCATAAATATAATTCTATATTGTTCATTACATTAATTTTGAAATTAATAGTACATTTTTTACTATTATTTACTTAAATTATTTGAAATCATATTTCTAATTATATCTGACTTTATTTCACACCTTGGTTTAAAAAGATTTTACGTTCAAAACAATTTTTTCTAATTTTATTTTCAAATTATTTATGTTTTAAAATGTTTTTTCAATGTATAAGATATATTTTATTAAATAAAATTAAAATTATTTTTAAATATTCATTTATAAATTTTCAATTTTATCGTAAATGATATTTTTTTCCAATATGGATTATGTTTTAAAAATTCTTTCCAAAAGAAAAATTATTTTTACTCAAAAAAATACATGTGATATTTAGAAATAATTTCCTATCTATGATTAAATCATTTGATGTTAAGTATTATTTATTCGGGCTATGATCCAATGATACCATTTTATTTATATCTATTCCGTTTATATCTAGAATGAATTTTTTTTTATGATACCCATTTTTCTTCAAAAGGTTATAGAATTATAAAATTATTATAAAACTCGATCCATTTTTCATAGGATATTCTATGATGAAATGATGTAATTAATATAAAAACATGTCTCTTTTCAATAGTTAATTATGTAATGAAATTTTTATGAAACGAATTTTGTTTCATGGGATGTGGTATGAGGAATATTTTATGAAACTGGGTCACACAAAAGTATGATTTTCATTGTGAGACATGTGGAAAAAGTATTTTCTACAAATGTATTGGGTAAATATGGATAACCCCTGAGTTAATATGTTATGTGTGAATACGGTTACATGTTTACAATTTTATGCATGAGATAGATTACATGTTGATAATTTTATTCATGAACGAGATTAAAGGATCACAACATTATCTGTGAACCGGATTATAGGTTCACAATAGTATGAATGAACTTGATTACATGTTCGTAGTTTCATGCATGGACCTATCTTTCATGTTCATAATGATATGTATGGACCTGGTATTACATCAATATGTTTATGTGAGGTCTTAATTTATTTTTCTTAACTTAATGAGTGAATATATCCCAATTTATACATGTTCACAATGTTATATGATGATGTTTATGTCAAGAATATATGTCTTATGCCAATTCTATTTTTTCATGGATCATTTAATATCATTATTTTATGATTAATGTCATATGAACAACCAATTATTGTTACATTACTCAATATTATATTCATTGTTATACATCGTATGGGTTTCAAATGTTACGATAATTTTATCATACTCTTATGATCATGTTATTGTTATGTATCTCTATTGTATAACCTTAATGAGAAAATTATCTCACCCTTTGTTATGATTTCTTTCGTTAAATTATAAAGAATGGTTTTTAAGTTGGATTAAAAAAGGGGAATATATTTATGAGATACATTGAAGATAATTCATGAAATAAGAATATTTTGTTCAATGTTTACAATTCCATTAATCAATTACGCTCCTTAGGTATGTATTCATGTAATGTAGGAAATATTTTTCTAAATTTATTTAATTTAGATGTATGAGTGGAAGTTTTGTCCATAGAACTTTAATGTTTGAGTTATATCTATTATTAGGCAACCTTTTATTATGTTTTGAGAAAGGGATAACCTTCTTTCCATGATGAAATGTTACTTTCGGGGTGAAATTTGTACCGAGTTTCATAGGGAAAATATCCATGATTAATTTTTATATTATTGCGATGATATATTCTATGAAAAATGAATGGTGAATTTATTCTATAAATTATTAATCATGGTATTGTAGGGAATAACATTGAAGGTAAAAATTCTTTCTCTATATAGTGAACAATACATAGAACATTAGGTATTTATACAAAGATATTAGAGAACCTTAGGTACAATATCATGAATCATGGTAGTGATATAGTCCCATTCCATTGTTGTTGTTAGGGTATGATGTATTTAGATTCATAGGAATGTCTTATAGGAGCCATGGTTTTTTAGTTTTTAAGTTCAGAAAGATTTAGGGGATCATAGGTTGAATACAATAGTGTTGGAGAAAACTCCAAATGGGCACATTTAAACTAAATGGTAAGGATAACCATTCATTATAAGTTTTTTATTCCTCGATGAGGTTTTGGTGTATTTTTTCAGGGTTTTTTCATGGATATTTTAACCATATATCATTTCTAGAAAACCATGTGGGGTGTTTTTTGGTTACCAGTGGTGCCACATTATTTTAGAACAACTTTTATATACTATGAAACCCCTAGTGTAAATCAGGAACCATTTGGACATATTGGGTTTCGCGATTTCTGAATAGATAAATATACAATGTGTAAATTCCATTCTCACACCGATAATGGGTATTAGGGTAACATGGATAAGTTTAATTTTTGGTTTAACCTTGCATCCTTTCATCCGCAATCATGTAACCCCCTTGTGAATTGTTAAAAAATGGGGTTTTCACACACTAGGCATGGTATTTTTAACACCTAATCCACCCATACTCTCATTTTATCTCACCATAATCCTTCCCTATAACATTTCACAAATTTCCCTTTTTATGGACATCAAAGTATTATGCATTTTATGAAATAGAGTCACCTCATCATTGTATAATTAATATACATCTATTTTCTACTCATATTATTGGAAATAAATTGATTTTTGATTCTAGATATAATTGTTTTTATGGATGATTATGTAGTTTCCTATGGATATATGATTAGGGGGACTTGATCTACTCTTTCATGGTAACCATTGTCGAATGATATTTTTTTACCTCTAATTTAAATTGGGATTTCTATATATTGAGTTAATTAAATGAATATTTCATAATTATTGAAATAAATCTACTGGACAATTCTTTAATTTGAATTGATTTTAGGTTTTAATGGATTTCATAGAAATATTCATGTTTTTACAAGGGAGTTTTCTTTATAAATGTGGGTTTCATATTAAGTGTTTAATGAAATTCAGAAACTAGAAAATGAGGCTACTAACATAGACCTATAGCCACAGTTTTGTAGCCTATAGCCACAGTTTTAAATAGTGGCTATAGGTCAGTTAGCTTGACCTATGTCCATGATATTCAAAACTATGGAAAAAGGCTATGGAAATTTCCATGGTTACGTAGCCTATAATCACGATATTAGAACTGTAGTTATATGCCACTTTTTTCAATGGCGTGTTGCTATTGTTTTTCAAAACCGTGGCAATAGGGTTCCCATGCTTTGGCGGGAAAATATTTTCCCACCAATAAATTTGTTGGAAGACCTACCGCCATGATTTTGAGGATATTCCCATGGTTTATATTAATATATATATCATAATATATTTATATACCTGTAATGTCACTCTGTGTAGTGGTAAGTTCTTTGGATCATAGAGAAATGTTGTAGGGATCAAAACCTGCTTTTGAAATTTTGTATTTAAGTTATTTCCATGGGTTACCAAGGCTATATCCACGGTTAAAACTGTGGAAATAGATTCTTATATCCACAGTTTAAACCATTGACAAAGGTCAACTACCACCGTGGTGGTTTAGGTTCTTTTATTACTAGTACATACTGACATAGTTTAGGGCCCAATAGGATGTTCATGTTCATTTATAATCATTATAACATGATGAATTTTATTATGTATTTTTGCTCACATTTTTTCCTATGTGGTTTCACCACATGGTTATGAATGAAGGGTTATTTCATGGGTTTATGTTTAGTTGTTTACCATATAGAGTGTGGATATGCATCTTTGTTTTATAATTTATAATTCTCATATTCTTATATTTTGGGAAAATGAAATGATTTTTTTAAAACCCCAAAGAAAATGGTAAAAAAATGGGTTTGAACTTATATAAAATAATTTTTAAATTTTTTATGTTTTAAATGCCACAATTTTATCACTCTTATTATTTGACCTTTTATAGGCATTTTGGAGGTCTATTAGTGGGCTTTTGGATCATACCTTATATCTAACATTTGGTTGTTTTTTATATTTTCCTGAATTACATAGGTAATGGTAATGGCATTATGTAGCATGTTACCTTCTATTTTCATTGTTTACTTAATTATGGGTTGATTTGGAAAATAAAACTTCTGATATAGATACTTGTTAGTCCTTTATATTTATACATTTTGGTTCAGTTTGTTTTTTGGGATTGTATGGATCTTGTGTGGGTATTATACCTCCATGATGTACTTATGTTTTATTTCTTATTTTGGTGATATTCAATATATTTTAATTTTGATTTTTAATTCCCCCACATGTGATAGGATGGATCATGTGGATTGTGTATTTTAATCATATTGGTATATTATAATTTGGTATCAAAGGATATTCTTAGCCTAAAGTGTGTTAAAACATCATGATATTGGTTTTATGCCTTGTATATCTAGGAGTTTGGACCCTGAAAATATGTGTATTAATTGTGGGAGTGTGCATACAAAATTCACCTTAATTTGTGAACATGAATTACTTGGGTGGTCAAAATAATTTTAACAAGTTTGATACATGGTGTTTGAGGTAATTTTAATGAACATAATGTGATTGTTATTAAAATGGACATTTTCCTACTTAACTAATTTTTTCCATTCATGGAATTAATAGTTTATTTAAATTAATGACATTTCAAAGAATATACATGAATTATTGAAGTTGATCCAAATATTATATATTATGCTCTAAAGTTGATTGATAATTTTATTATTCATATCAAACAATTAATTCAATAATAGTTCTTCAAAATCCATGAATGGAAACTCTCATAGAAGATCTAATGGGGAATTCCTAGTTGATATGTCTTTGGATGAATTTTTAATCCATAGATTTGAGACTCCAGGTCAATTGGGTGTCAAGGAGCAACGATGTGTTGTGTATCATGGATTTTAATTCAATAATAATCAATAACTTTTCATCCATGGTGACAAGGGACCTCATGAATCTGATGAGAGGAATGAATGGTTTGAGATGGTCTTCAAAATATAGAAGACACCTGAGGACTCTAATGTTTCTTTTTCCATGTACATGCTCAAGGTACCAGTGGGAGATGGCGAGACTTTATTTTTCATGCTATGTTGCATGAGGATCATACTTTTACTTCAATAAAGAACCTATTTAATTGATGGTTTTACCCTAATAATTTACAAGATGTGAAAACCTTGGAGATTCTAAACATGGATCAAGTATGTAATATTATTTTGGATTATTCCACCCGACTGATTTATCTATACATTTGGTATCATAGCTTGTCACTAATAAATATGTAAAGGATTGAAGGGTTGAGTTAGGATTCAGGTCAGATATTCGGTCGATGTTGATTCTTATGTTCCTTACAAAAATCCTGGATTTTATTGACAAATCATCTTTGTATGAGGCTGATATTTCTATAAATACAGGTTTGGGAGGAGCTTTAATTTGTGTGGTTATTATCTAGGGTGTTTCTTCTACCCAAAGGAGGAAGTGAAATAGTTGTCGGTTTTCTTTAGGATCAATTTTAGGGTATTCTTCAATACAGTTACAATTTTTCTACTATTAAATTATAATCCATGGTCATACCATCTCTAAATATACAAAGACTCATATGAATTGTCATTATTTCACATTAATGATCTACCTAAAGTGTTTTTCTGAAATACTTTTCTAAGGTAGTATTTCTAGATCAACTATCACCAAGGGTACATAGGTTTTGTTTCAGTGAATAAAATGGTGGTGGGTCTAATCCTCAATCCAAGGGGGGTTTTCATGTGGCCAATAATTGATTTTTTGATTTGATTGAGTATGCTCTAATGGAATATGAAACATGGACATCTACTATTACATGTATGGTGTTTATTTCTTATTATGTAATGCAATCATTTGTTGATATAGGTGATACACATTTTTTCACTGTAAACATTAATTGACATGTTAGGTTTATGTTTATAACATATTCCTTACATGTTGGACCCTTCCCTTCATTTGGGAAAGGTGTCCAAACGTGGTTTTACGTGTCTTGTCTATTAGGTGATGATAGCTAAAAATGAGGTGATATGGGAATATTTATTTCTTATTATCGGAAACCTAAACCTCATACTTAGAATAGATTGGATGATCATCATTATGTTTTAGATAGGCTGTTATCATATTCAATTTTAGATTTTATTTTCTGATGGAGTCACTCCTATTAATTAAGCTGAGTGTGACTCAAGATCAAGAAGGGTGGGGATGGTTGTTCCTTAATATGGGTTAATATCATTCTAGTTTTTAGATATGTTTCTTTATTTTTTGACCCATATTTTGGAAGTCCTCTTAATGAGGTGTCATGTTTGTACCATGGGGAAATTCTATATGATTTTTCTTATTTATGAAAATGGAGATAGGTCATGTTTTTTATTGACCTACTCCCTGGTCTAAAGCAAAATTCTATGAAAACATATCTAATGGTAACTTCTAACTTGATGGAATTCAAACTCGATATTTAGGATCTAGAGGATAATATATCGAATCGTCCTACCATGTCACCATGGGCATGGACAATCATATTTTCTATGATGGTGGATGTGAGACAAAAACATTGCGTAGATTATCTCAATTTGAATCAGGTTGTTTTTATGAAGATGTTTTTTATTACTACTATTGATGATCTTTTTGAACATCTTAGAGGGGTGTGTTTGTTTCATAAGATTCAACTTCATTCACAGTATAAATATTTGATATTCCAAGAATAGTATGTACCTAAGATATAATTTAGGATCTAGTAAGTCCATTTATAATTCCAAGTTATGTCATTCTGTTTCACCAATGCTCTTGAGGTATTTATGGATTTATTGAATTACACATTCCATAGTTCTTGGAATATTTTTCAATGTTCATGGATGATATTTTGGTGTACTTTAATTCATAAGAGGAGGATATGGGAAATTTATATAACATAACTCAAACCTCAAAAGAGTATTTCATATTATAGGCATTACCCATGTGAGTTTTGGATTGAGGAAGTAAAATTTCTAGTTCATTTTTGATTTTAGATGAGGGTTCTAGTGTATCCTAAAAATATATAAGAACTTATTTCTGTATAGAATTCTAGAAATTTGTTTGAGAGGAAGGGATTCTGGGATTTTGTTCGTTACTATTGGTTGTTTTCGTAGGATTTCTCCAAGCCCGCATCATTGATAATAACTTTAACCCATAATTGTTTATGTTTTAATGGAATGAAAAATGTAGGAGACATTTTGAGAAGTTTTTGGTGAGGTTGACTTTAGTACCATTTTTTATCCTTCCCGAACCGAGTTTGGGTTATGGTGTTATCTATAGTACTTTGGTTATAGTTTTTGGATGTCTATTAATATAGGGGAAATAGGTGGTGCCTTTCGGATCATGCTAGTTAGTCCCTCTTGAGAATAACTAACCTCTCCATGATCCTGAGTTGGTAGTAATTATGTAATAACTCATAACATGGAATCACTATCTCTTTGGGTAGTAGTTTACAGTTTATTCTTATCCTAAAATGATAAAATTCATACTTCGTCTGAGGGATTTAAACTTTTTATAGAGGATTTTGGTGGAGTGTGTTCATCATTTTAATCATTAAATGTTAGACACTCCTACGAATGGGAATGAGGTCGCTGATTTATTGAGCATAAAATTTCTGAAACAAGGCATGAATGAATCGATTGAGGAATTGAATTTGATGAGTTTATTATTTGTATATATTCATGGCTGTAGAAGAGGTTGGTGGATAGGTGGTAATAGTTTCTATGAATGTTGCATTCTATTTGGATGATTAAGATAGGTCTTATTAGGTGACATAATCCTAGTTCTGATGTTGTAGTAAAATATTATATGGTGATGAGACATCTAGTTTTTGGTCTCAATCTCCAAGGGGATATTTATACTTTTTTAGTAGGTTGGTGGTTATGATTTCTATAATTTTGGAGTTAGAGAATAATATACACTGGTCATATTAGTTTATACACATTAGGGATACTGATATGTATCATGGCATGAGATTTCAGTGTTGAGGGCATGGGGTGAGGTAGTCGATTGTAGTTTTTTTATATGGTGTCTCACATGTCATAAATTAAGGTAGAATTCAAAATTCCTACATAATTTTATCAACCATTAAAAATTATGATATGCTTGTCAGATAATATTATTGTAGACTTTTTCGTTGGATTTCCATGGAATTCGAGATTGAAGGATGCAATTTTTTATCATTGATCAACTTTCAAAATCGGCTCTTTTCATTACTATAAAAGAGATGATGAATGTTAAATATTCTGGAAACTTTTATGTTTAGTAGATTGTGAGACATCATGGGGTTCTCTCTGTGGATGTATCTAATAAGAACCCAAGGATTTAATCTAGGGTTGAGAATGGTTTTCATGATGAAATAGGTTCCCATCTGGAATTGAGCATATTTTATCATCCATAGTTTGATGGACAGACTAAGAGAGCAATCTAGGTTCATGAGCATTTTATTCTCTATTCTGTACATGATTTTGGTTTCTATATAGAAAATAAATTTCCGTCAGTCTAACATTCCTATAAAATTTTTTATCAGGAATAAATAAATATGATTCTCTTTGAAGCGTTGTTTTGGTGGTTTTGTATATATCCTATATTTTGGGAAGATTTTTTAGAGAGGTTCTTGATTGGGACATGTCTCATTAAGGATGTAATGGAAAAGGTGTAGTTGATGTAGAAGATATTTTTCACAGTCCAAGGCCATCATAAATCTTATGTGGAGCATCATCATCATATGTTAGAGTTTGAAGTTATTTATTTTGTTTTTATTAGAGTTTCCCCATCATTGAGACATCGTTGGTTGGGTAAAAATGATAAGTTGGCATCAAAGTTTGTTTTCCCTTATGAGATCATTCAATTATATGTAATTTCACGATATTGGATGGACTTAACAACATGTTTTATATCGACCGACATTGTGAATCAAGTTTTCTAGCTATGGTAGAATCAATCATATTCTTCCATTGTGATTGAATGTGAGTACATTGACATAGAGGCTAATAAAACTATTGTGGATATACCAGATCATATTATTGATCACTAGGATATGGCATTTCATGGTAAAAAATTCATTGGTCTCTGTACTATGAAAGTGTATCCAGTATAGCCCTGAGATGTGGGAGTAGGAATAATATATGAAGAATTCTCTCTGTATATGTCCAGGATATTGAGAACATTCTTGGGATTGAAAACCCTTATGATGAGGATACTTATTCCACCAACTAGGTCACAAGTACTCCTTTTTCATTCTTTTTATTTTTTCTATTAAGGTATTCGGATATTTAAGGGATAGAATAGTGAATTTTATTAGAAAACTGGCATGACACACTCTTAATGTTCATAGTTAGTTTAACCATGTTGTAACTATGAGGTATGCCTGTGTGAGTTTCCAGTGGGGTTTTTCATGATTTTCGTAATGTTAGTCAAACCAAGATACATAAATATAAAACTATATTGGTTAAATCATTGTTGTCCAGGGGTGTCACATGGTTTTCCAAACCATGAAACCACATTGGAATTCTTGAACCCATTAGAGATAGGGGGTTTCATGGTTGGAACATGTTTAAACTAAAAAATTAAACAAATCATTCCCCTTCCCAATATGGATAGTAGGGGAACATAGTTAAGAAACACTACTAGTTTAATCTCATGAACCACCACAATAAAACATGCGACCCCCTCCCAAAGTCATAAAATGGGGATTTTACCTTCTTTAACTTGGACATTTTAAATCCAAATCACCCTATAATCTTTTTACGGACCATTAAAATTCTTCATTGGTGCTTTGGGAGACTATCCCCTTGGATTCTAGGTGGATTTCTTTCATTATTGATAGATCCCATTATGATGTGTTCTGTTTTTATCCAGTTTCCCCTCTTCATTGTATATCTATGATAAATAAATTCTCCACTCATCTCGTTAGAATGAAATTAGTGTTTTATTATTAATTAAATGGGTATTATGGTCGATTTTCATGTTTTCTTCTAGATCATGGATAAGGACGACCCGATCTACTCTTCTCTGATCACTGTTTTCAAAGGCGATTTGTTTTACCTCTGTTTTGTGGTAGGTGTTTCATTACAATGAGATAATTCTATGAATAGTTATCATTCCTATGAAATTATGTTCATATATTCTTTAATTTCAAGTTATATTTTGTATGAAGGAATTTCTTGGAAATATGAATGTTTTCAAATGGGTTTTCATTTTAAAATTGATTTTTCCACACCAACTATTTGATTAATTTAATGAATTGTGGTTTTGATTCAAATTGGGTCTTTCAACATTAACGAATATTGGTATCTCTTTTAAAATGTTTTATTAATGTGATCATGGTTTTGAAATGTATTTTGAAAAATAATGGCACATTGGTAACCTTATGTGTATTGAGAAAGGGAAATATGTGACCCATGTGTGTGTGGACCCACTAGGGGTTACATAAGAACATCAATAAACTATATCATGACACAACATCCAATAATTCCAACATTTTTCTAGTATAGTCACTTTTATTTTTAGTATGCACTCTTGTATTTTGGGGCCCAGTATAAAGTACATAGTAATTTATAAACTTTATCGCATGATGTATTTTATTATGGATTTATTCTCATATATTTCCTCATGAGGTTGTTTCAAATGGTTCTTAATAAAATGTTATTTCATGGATATGTGTATGCTATTTTAACCATAAGTAGTGTGAATATACAAAACTATTTTATCACTTACAGTTGTAATATTCATGTATTTGTGGATATGAATGGATTTTCGGAAAAGTATTATGAAAATAATTTAAAAATGGGTGTTTATTTATAAATAAATAATTTTAAACCAATTTTGTTTTAATATCTAGAACTGTTGTATTCATATTATTAGACATTAAATAGAATTTGTGGTGGTATCCTCCTTGTCATCAGGCTCAAACCCTAATTTTCTTTTTTTATGTATTTAATGTTTTTTTACATGACTCTAGTGAAGGGAAGACATTATGTATCATGTAAAAATATATTTTCATAGGACCCTTTATAGCTTGATAGTATATAGATGACTACTGTTCACAAGGTGACTTGTTTGTATTGTCTTCTTATACTTTTTGGTTTAGATTGTTTGGCTTGGACTATATGGATCTAGATTTTATATTTATCTTCTACATTATACTCTAGTTCTATTTATTGTTATATCCAAGAATTTTTTCTATTAACATTTTATACCAAAATAGGTGATGGGAATGCTCAGGTGTCCTATCATGTTGACACATTTTTGTCTGTTACACATTTTTCTAATGTTAAGCTATATACAATTAGTCATGAATATACACCTATTTTATTTCTTCAACTAGAGTATTACTTTCAGATACAAATTATTGTGCAAGGATATATTCTGAATATTTTGTTTTCGAGATAATATTGATGGTTCTTATTGGATTGGTTCGAGGAAAAAATATGGGAATCTTCATGGATTTCATTGAAAGTGTAAAAAAATCATTTTAATGGTTTTCGATCCTTCTCTTATATATCTGTTAGAATATGTCAATGGACTTTTATATTGCACGTGGGAATGTGGGATCACTCTTTATTGGCTATCGAAATATGATGGTGAGCCACTAAGGTGATGATATGTAGAATAGGTAATTTTACACCATTGTTCACAAGAATAATTGGTTTAATATTCTCTACTAATATTATAAATATATCATAATAACTTTTTACAGTTTGGGATAGATTATAAATGTTCTATTCCATTAAATTTATGATATTCTAACAATATTCTACTAAGAGAATTGGTGTTTGATCCCATTATTTTCTTCTTTTTACCAATGGAGGGTGTCAGTGGGCTTATTCTATGGAAGTAAGAGTATGTCCTTGTTCCATCGCGTCCACCATGTTTGAGTGAAAAAAATGTCAATGGAAATAATGATATGTTCATGTTGCGTATTTTTGGTCAATATATTTTAGAAAGATACTTTTTTGGAAACAAGTGTATTGATTAACACCTTAGTTGATGTTTTTTGACTCCAATGATGTAATCTATTTGAAATTTTTGTCTCAGTTGTAGAGGAATATAAATGATGTTTTCTATCCTCATAAATATATTATGGTGTTTATATTACTCAATGGTGATAACATTCTTAATTTAAGGGATCCGTCTTTAGTGGATTCTATTTATTATTGGAGGTGACATTGAAATCATCCACCTATATCTATTATATTAGTCTAGTATTATTATGTTCTATGTAAGAACTCTGAATTGGTTGAATTTTTCAATGGAGCTCTCTAAACTCACTACAACCTACACATTGTGTGGATAACTTTTTGGTTTTTTTCCCAGAATGATACAACAGATGCCTCTAGATTCTGGATAGTATCATGATGATGGTACTCATTTACCAGTGCCTTTTATACTTCTCCATGAATGTAATATTTTGGAAAAGTATCCCATATAATCATTGGGGATGCATGTTTTATGGAAATGGGAGTATACAATTACATTCTTGGTGTGGATTCCTTAACTCCGGGTCAAACAATGGATCTTTAGAGGGTTTAATTAAAAGTTATAACACAAAAAAGAGAAAACCCATATATACATTATTATAAGTAGATGTTTGTTTTATTGGTCACTTTCATGGTTAATATATTCGCATTAGTTTACCTTTTTTCTGATAAAATGGAACACTTTTTTAAACATATTTGAAAAAGACTATGGTAACTCATTGTTCTTTTTATTTCATTGAATTCATGTTGTGTTACCATTTTAATATTTCTAATAAAATGACTCACTTTATCCATGGAATTTATTATCAATCCATACCTATATTTCTATGGCTCAATGTTTTTATGACATTACTAGTGTCACTATAGAATACACATTAGTCAAGTGGATGGGAAGTCAGGTTTATCACACCATTTCAGAGTGAATTGTTTCCTATTATAGTACTCTATTAAAAATTTTATACATGTTCATCCATCCTTTATAAGTACCAAAATTAGACTAACTACCCTTATATTAGTGATTTAGTACAGACAGTGTACTTGATACGATGTTATATACTTAACATACATTCTCTATATTAATTATTATTTAATAGAACCATCATTTAATTCCACACAAAAATAAATGTTGGCTATGAGTGTGGTAGAAACTGTAGTGTTAGGATAAGTCCCATGTGAAAGGATTCTTATAATGATCTATTAATTGATGGATCATTACATTTCCATTTGGGTAGTCATTAGAGTTTGAAGGAGCACTAGAGGGATCTCTGGGGAAAGAGATATAGAGTGTAACACCATGTGGTTCATGATGTGAACCAGATTCATGTCATGAATTCTTTGTTTCATCCTATGTTGTATGTTGGTTTCATGACTTGTATAAGAGATATAGGGATATTGTGAGATGTATTCAAATTGTGAAAATAGAAGTCATGATGTGTAATTATATCACATCGAGGAGACCAGATTATTAGGGCAACCCATGAATTATTATTTTTATTCCTTTTATTTGATTTATATATTGGAAAACATGGGACCCCATGTATTAAACATCATTAAATTGTTACACAACATGAATGGTGTGGGTTTTAATTTTTAATTTTCTTTGTTTAACTTTTTTCTTTCATTTGGGCCTACCACACACAATCTTTAAATTCCATGAAATCTCTATGATATTTTGGTTATCATCTTTCACCTTTCTTATTATATTGATCTATCGGTTTTGGATTTTTTGTATTGTTGATCCTTGTTATGTTTTTCTATTTACCTCTTAGTTTCATCCCATTCTTACTTTGGCGTATCATTGTAGCATATGTTATTTTGGATTTGGGTGGGTATGGGTTGTATGCTGACAACCCGTTAATGAGGTGTAGGTTTATCACCGATCTCATGATGCGGTTGTGGTTTTTAGGTAATTTATTCTTCTCCCTATGATGCACATAAAGATTTTGAATCATCATTGGTAATGAAAATCCACTTTCTAACATGTTTATGTTCTCTGGGTGAGATGAATATGGATTTTCAATCCTTTTGGTGGATATTAAGGTTTGACATAATAAGTTAATTAATTAGTATGTCAAAGAAACTTTATGGGTATGGGACGTTATTACATGCCATGATGGATTGATAAAAGTTGTCGATGAGTTTATACTATATTTTTCTCTTATTGAAAACGATGGCTATTAGGTTCCTTGTTTGTGATCTAGTATTGGTGTTTTAATAACCCTTATTGTGGTGTTAATTGTTGCACCCCAAATAATGAGGCCAAATAAAGTATACTTGTCTAATGCACAGGTTTCCCCTGGATTCTGGTTTCTGTGATAATACCCATGATAAATAAATATTGAATGTGATAAATAACCTAAATAACTGGGGATATAGGTTTTTGAAATTTTTTTGTATGCATTTTTTATGTATTTGCCTTCGTGGTTTGGGCTATTATGAGGTGGTGGTAGTGACTAGTTTGGTTTTTAGTAAGTGGGGTAGTGATGTGGTGGTTAGTTGGCATGGATGTGATGTTGGAAGTGGTTGTAGTTTAATGTAATTTTTTATATGTGGTGATATGGTTCTATGGGAGTTTTTTTAAGAGATGTGGTAAGGATGTGTGATGAGTGGCTATCATGGTGATAGGGATTAAATGTTTTCATGTGATAATGATTGTGGTTGTGTGGTATTGTGGCAGTGGTTATGTGAGTTGTGCTAGCTATAAATAGTTGTGGTTGATATATTTATCAAATAGTCATGGGTTGAACATTATTAATAAACAAAAAAAGTAGGATGGTAAATAAATGATATGGACTAGAAACATATGTCTGGTAATTGGCTAATTTAATTTAATAAATATATGGGAATTGTTCTTTTGAAATGAAATTGATAATGAATAAATGTTTGAAACCTATAAAAAAAGGTATGAAATGTTGTGTGTCTGGTTTGGTAGTTTTGTGGTGTCACATATAGTAGTGGTAGTAGTTGTTATGGTTAATGTGTTGTATTGTGGTGGTGATGTTTTATTCACGAGTGTAGTTGATTTGAACCTGTAGGGTGGCTATTGTTTCATCTCTATAAATCATTTATGATAATAAAATATTATATGCTCCCACCCAAGTTTGATATCCATGCCAACACTCTGAGGTGTTGAGTTTCATGTGTTTTCCAAAACATCTATAATGGTGGTGATAAAAATGGATGGATACCCCCTATCCCCCACTTATCCATCCGTATTGTTGATATGGATTGGTGTTGGATATTATAAAATGGCAATATGTGGCCTATGTAATTGCAGCTAAGATGTGATGTGGTTTGATGTGTTGTGTTGCACTATGTGTCTATAAGTGAGAAATGGTTTGGTGTTATATGATCTTTGTTGGGGGAATACGTTGTAGGATTATTGGATGATTTTGATTCCCTTCATGATCTTAATACACTAATACTCATGTTCTAGTCGTAATTTTTGGCCCAGGTATCTATGGGTGTGATGTGATGTGATTAAATGTGAGGAAAAATTTTCAATCATGTTTGATTCAATGTTATGTAATGTTTGGGCCCATGTCTTAATGATATAGAGGTTATGATATATGACTTAATGATCAAGTTTCTTTTAGAAGAATTTGATTTATTGTGATCTGATGTGATTTGGTATCTGGGGATGGGATCAGAGTGCAGGTCATTCAATGTTTTGACAGGAGAGTGAAAAATCAATGAGAAAATGAATTTGGTGATATTGTTTTTATGATCTTAATGATAAAATATTTTATTGGATGTGTGATTTGGTGAGTGATCCATTGTGAGGATGAGTTTGGTAATATAAAATGTATAAGTAATTTTTGGTTTTTATCTTTTTTCATAAGCACATTAGTATTGCCTTTTCACATATACACTTGAGGGATTGGATATGTTCATATCACATATACATGTTTTTATTAAATTACATATATAAACTTATATTATAGTGTCCAAGATAGTTTGAGAGACCTAGGTTTACATTACAAAATGAGTTAGAGATTCTATTGTGTCTATATCGTTGATTTGTTTTTTGGTATATTATTAAGGACATTTATATGTATTTTTTAATTTATTCATGCACGATGGGGTTGTTTTTAATTTACATATATATTTTATATTGGATTTTATTGATGGATATATATCATATCTCATGATATTGTTTCATTAATATAGGCTTATTCCTATAATACTATGATATTTTTATACAATCAGTACTAGTCTCCAACTCTAATCCTACAAGAGGTGGGACTCGGGGATCTCATATCCCTCTCCTCAACATAGTATAATTAAAGGTATTGGTTATAATATAGTGGTATCAATGATATTTGTTTGTATATAGGTTATATTTTGGATTTATGCATTGTGATGTTTTCATGAGTTGGTATGGAAACAATGCCAATTAACATTGGTATGTCACTTAAGCCATGGAGACCATCTTGGAAAAGAGATTTTAGGGCCCCCATGATCCAGTACAAAGACATTAGGTCCATTGAACAACCATGTGAGGTTGACATGTTTGTAGGGTACTGGCCTATGAGAGATATATGCATCATTATTTTTTGTGTTCATGTATGAATTGGGTTGCTGTGGAAAAATAAAATGATAAAATTACATGATATCAAGATTTAGTTATTTACATTATTTTTCAAGAATGGATCAAGTTCATCATCTATGAGTATCTATGATAGTTTAGGTTCATCAAAACTGATATAGTTGATCATCATATGGATGTCCTGATAGAGGAGGACGATTCCTACAAAATGGATTTCAATTCCATTCAGTGGAACAGTGTGGGTATGTAATAGGGGATCAACTCTTATATAGGGATAGATAATTGATTGGAGGATATTGGGACACTTTTGGTCTAATATGATCATTTTTTGAGTTCAAATATTCCCTAAAAATACTCATATGTGGGGAGCTACGTGTCATAGGTGGATACTAATTCTGGGTGATCGAAATGAGCAATATTTTTTGTGGCCCTACTTTTAGAGGGGGTACTAGGATAAGATTCCTTCATCAATGTGAAGTGATCACAGAGGTAGGATCTTGTCTCTATTAAGTTGGGTAGATTTAGTGAGTGGGATTTTGGGATTATGTTCAAGAACCTCTTATAACTTTCCCTTAATGGTTTTTAGATGTGGAATATAGATCGAGGTATTTTGTGGAAGCATTGTGCACATTGATCAGTGATGTGGTCACACCATTTTTCATTCGGTACATCTTGAGGTTCAAAATAAGGACGAGGACTCCAAGTGAATTATAGACAAGGAATTTTACTCTTGAGATATTGGAAGATATGGTTTTTTGAGGATCATAGCTTAAAAAATTGGGTCATGGGTGTTTAGGTGGTCATTGTTTTATTCAGTGGGGAATAAACCCTTGTATGTTTCTCTCCCTCCGTTATGGATAGAACGTTTTTATAGATTATTTTGGGGTTTTAAATTTTCATTTAATATCATTGGTAGATATAAATACCACTAGGATTAGTGTTTCACTACTTAGGGATGTCTGGTTTATATGCATACTCAATCCACTTTTTAGCACTAGTGGTTACCTCTGATACAGTTTTAGTGGCATGGATTAAATGATATTTTTTAGAAGAAAATAGTATGTGGAGTTATCCGAGGGTAGCCTCAAGATGGTCCCTATACATAGGGACTCATGCCAGAGCATTTCTATGGAGGTCATTAGTATAGATACAGAGGAGATGGATGTGGTTAGATATATGCGTTAGAGTTAGAAACGCCAGTAGACCCTGGAGTAATTTGAGGAATGATCATTTTTTCATATAACCTTGTGTGTTATTTTTTTATTTTGGATCCTATAAATTCTTGTATACACCTTATTTAGTTCATTTTTGGGACTAAACACGGAGATGGATAATGTTACCCATGTGTTATTTACATTGGTTAGACATCATACTTCCTTGTTTGATGTGTATTAGGGATGTACACTAGTGATTAGGTAGTACCAGTTAGTGCGGAACTTCATAATATTAATCTTTAATCAATTTGATATTATCCTTCCCATGTATTTCTATTATTCTATGCATATAGTCATCAAATTCATTCAAAAAAAGAATCTTAGTTTAGGACTTGGATGGCCAGTGAGTGGCGTTTGATAGAGACTATAGTTATCGACTGGTTGGTATGAAATTGAACCTTATTTTTAATATTTGGTATATATTTCAATATAATATCAATGTGGGGGTGTTAATAATGTTTTTCATGAGTTCTTATATGTTTTCCCATGGGTGGTAATGGAACTACATCCTCGACATGATGATGAGTTTGAAATAGAGTTGCAGACATGAATATCTATGATTTTGATGGATCTCTATTAGATGGAACCCATGGAGTTTCATGTGTGTGTGTTATAGGTTGATTATATGATTATGAGGGGTTTCATCGAAACTTATGTGTCACCATGGGTTTCACAAATATTTTTTTCCAAGATGGAAGATGGTAGTCTATGGTAGTGTATGGACTATTAGAGATTGAATCATGTGAGGTTTAAGAACATTTACCCACTTTTAAAGATATATGATATTTTTAACCTATTAATAGGATCTTGAGTGTTATATTTGATTGATCTATGGTCTATATATATCACAATTTGAGGGTAAAGAGGAGGTAGTTCTGAAGACTTCCTTTAGATGCAGGTATAGAAACATTGACTTTGCAGTCATGTTGTTTATTGTTACGAATGAATCAACCATGTTCATGGGGCTTATAAATCTATATTACATGAGTTACTGTACTAGTAATTCATCACATTCATCAATCATTACCTTTTCTAATTGAAGTCATAGGATAGGAATGTCCAGCATCTTGGAGTTTTTTTTCTAGTTCCCTCAACACCACCATCTTTATGGGAATTTGTACATGATTAGTTATTGATTTGAGATTTCCATTTACATGGAAATTTAGTGTCTCAAAATGTTGTGGTATAAGAAACATTGATGTTATGGGTAGTTTTTTTCTGGTGAATTATAAGGAATGTTCCATAGGTTCACAGTATCCATGGCCTTGCAGGATATTATTGGAGGTTCATACCCGATTTCTATCAAGATACAGTCATTTTATCAATGTTAACTTGAAAAAAATGGATTATGTGTGGGAAGATTAGTTCCAGGTACTATTTAGTTACCTGAATGAGATGTTGGTTAGTGCTCTAGTGATATTTTTCCGAAATAGGGTATGTTTTTTCCGGTTTTTGGTGTTGCATACAGTCTGGACATATAATCAGTTTTAATGTAGCATAGATTTAATATCTCTTATAGAACTATGATTCCACATCCCAATTAGAATAACTATTCAACACTTGATATATAGTTAGAGTAATTTTTAATGATAAATTTTTTGTAGAATTTTCTGATTAGGAAGTGTTTAGTGGTTTTTATATACCATAATAGCTTGATATATGTTTTCCTTTGATGGTATCTGAATCTATGAAAGTTAATTTGTAAGGAGTTTCTTCAGGATTATTATTCGGAGATCAATTTCACCATATTTATGGGGAGCATAGTTTTTATTATGTTGATTAGGATGTTTTGAGAGGATGTGTCACGATAGTTTTCTGAGGTTTGGAATGGAATGGAGGACCTTTCTGAGATTCATATTGACATTTGGGAGACAAGTGGGAAAGGTTTCATTCAATAGATAACCATGGAGTCCTATATTCTGCATCCAGTGGATGATACGTAGTGAAGAGAATATATGTAGAATTTATGTGTGATTATTATGTCTATGGTGACATTCTTAGGGGATCGTATGAGGATATTTAGAAACGAGTGTTGTTCTAAGGAGAGTTATTTTTTCCATTGGAAGTTTCACAAGGGGATTTTCCATGAGTTTCATAGTTCACCGTTAGAGGTAAATCCTAGTGTGGCAATGATGTATCATTTCAATAGTATAAATCATTGGTGGCAAGTGATGATATTTTCAATTGTGTATTTTTTGAAATGTTTCTAGTTTTTTAGCAGGTGAATGTAGAGCGCCATGTTCTGGGAGGTTTTTTGTAGACCTTCGATATACCCGAGTTTATATGGGAGGAAATATTGAGGGACTTAATCATACATTTTCCCTATACATGAGGAATATTTGAGGTTTATTGGGTGATAGTGGGTCAAATTATGAAATCATCTCACTTCTTGGTGATCCAGGAGTTAATTTTCATTGGTATTTTAGCAAGGCAGTTCATGGATGTTGTTGTTATGTTTCAAAAGATACCATGGAACATCATCTCAAACAGGGAAACTCATTTTACATGATGGTTATATGGGTATTTTATCATTATTTTGGATCCCAACTATTCAATAGAGAAACATTCCACACTCAAGAGGTTCATCAGATATATCGGAACAAACAAATGACAGTGGGAATGTTTTGGGAATGTGACATATACATTGAATGATCTTGGGTATGAAATATTCCGTTTTCAATTTTTTTTGAAATAATAGATTTAAATCATCCATCAACATGGTTATGTTTTATTCATTGTATGAGAAACAATTTCAGTCTCCTTTTTCCAAGCCGAGGGTTAGGGATTTGGAAGTTCTTGGTATTAATAGAGTGAATTGTATAACCAAGAAGATACAGTTAGTTGATAAAAGAATTTGGGTTTAAAAAGACAATCAAAATTCCTATTATGATCATATTTAGAGGCCCATAGAGTTCATTTTCATAGGCTATATGATCTTATGAGTTTTCCCTCTATGTGGGAGGTGTAGGATTGGAAGGGGAGTAAGATTTCCCTCAGGTTATTTCAGGCCTTTGGAGGTGTTCTACTGTGTTCGAGAATTGTAATATCAGTTTTTGTTGCCATCATTGTTAGAGATGATCCACAAAATCTTGCACATATCATAGCATTTTCAGTATCTTCTTGATGAATTCAATTTTATTGAGTGGGTGGAATTGGATATTAAGGTGGAAATGTAATTTTTCGATCATCAAGTAGGGATCCATAATCATTTAGTGAAGGTTCTATATGGGTGGAACCTTCCCTTGGATAGAATGTTGTAGAGGCATGATGTCTTTGAGGATAGGACCTCAGAGTTCTAGACACATATTCTAAACTAGTAAACAAATAGGTTTTGATATTTTATTTCATATATATATATTTTCATGATATAATCATTGGGTCTTGGTATGTCATGGGATGTCCTGGATTCCTTGATAAGTAATGTGTGATAAATAATCCAACACAAAAAAAGGAAAGGACATTATTCATAATCAATACACACTATAATAAAATGATATTAAAGTAGTGAACGAGAGTATATTCCACCTAGAGAGGAAAAATCATGAAATAGAGGATGTAATCCCCTTATTTATGTTCTTAGTACTGTGTTGTATTTTGGTTGTGGTATTGGTTGGTTCGGTCTTTCTGTAGGTTGATATGGTTTTTTGGTGATGTGGTTGTGTATGGTGTTTTTTGAGTGTTTTAGTTGGGTGAATTAGGAATGTGGTCGTGTTTATCATGTGATGTGATCCATGAGAGGTATCTCACTTGGTGGTTTTTTAGATCCATTCTTTTCATTGGTTTTGGTTTTGTTTCTTCATGGAGAGAATAATTGGAGAGGTATATAAGAAAAATAACCATTCCTTTCCATCCTATTAAATTTTCATTTGGGTAGTTAGATGTTTTTAGAGGATTTATAGAGGGATCGGTGAAGTTGGAGCTAAAGAGTAACAGAACAAGTTGTTGAAAACATAAAATATATTCACATTATTAATTGTAGGTTCACGAATTTTGTAGCCAAGTGGTTTCATTGCTGATATGTGGGATAAGGGGGAGTTTGTTAAATGGATTCACATCATGAAAAGAGAATTAATAGCACATAATTAAACCATATCGTGTTTAATAATTATTTAATAGAAACATCAGATATGGTATTTTAACACCTTATATATATTTAACGACTTTTAGACCATGAGACACTATGAATTACATGTCAAGAAAGGGTTACATTATGTGAAAGGTGTAGTTTTTTGGGTTTTAAAATGTTTTTCTCTACTGGTTTTCATTCATTCAGTTATATATATATATATATATATCTCAATTTCAGAAAAACCAAATTTGAATTTGGAGATCCTCTAGCCACTTTCTACTAATCATTATCCACGGGTTCAATGGTTGTGTCTTGGTGATCCATAGTATGTTATTCTATTTAAAAAATGGGTTCTAATAATTCTACATATGGAGTGGTTATGTGGTTATGGTTTTTGTTTTGGTGTATGAATGGAATGTGTTTTGAAAACAAATCAATGTAGTGTAGTCTGATCCATGATCTCATGGTTAGGTTCTAGTTTTCTATTAGTTTTTTCTTCTACATGTGGTGTACAACATTATTTAAAAGTATATTTGATGTAGGGAATCATTTTTCTCACCTATTTATCTAATATGTGTGACATATGAATGGTTTTTATTTCTTTCTAGGGTATAGAATCATCTGGTTTAATGAGATAATTAATTTTCATCTCAAGAATAATTAATGCTGATATGGAGTTATCACATGTTTTGATTCTCTGATGTATGTTTTTGGTCATTTTATTCGACGATGTTTCCTTTTGGTATATAAAAGATATTAAAAACCTTACCTATGTATTATTTTTTTGTGATGGCCCTTTTTTGGTTTCCATGTGATCTTAAAATGAATAAAAAGGCTAAATATCATATATTTGGATAATAACCTCTTTTCCCCTGTCTTATTATTTTTATGATAATACCAACCATAAATAATTATTGAATGTAATAAATACCCTATATAATTTTGGATTATTATTTGTGATGTTGTTGTGTACATTTTTAGAAGTTTTTCTTCCCTACAAGGCTTGTGTAATTGTGATATGGTTGTAGTGATAGACAAGGTTGTGTCATACATGGGGTACTAAGCTGGTGTTTGGATTGAATGGATAATACGTTGGTAGTAGTTTTAAAATAGTGGATATTCTTTTTGATATGTGGTGATAATTTTATATGGTGGTTATTTTTCTAGATGAGGTTAGGATTTTTTATTTGAGGTTTTCATGGTTTTATGGGTTGGGTGACGTGATAGGATGATGATGGTGGATGTGTTTTTTTGTGGAAGTGTTTGTCCGAGTTGGGAGAGTAGTAGTATGGTGTGGTTGAGATGTTTTCCAAATTATATATGGGATGAACTGTGATGATAAATGAAACAAAATTGGATCGAAAATAAATCAAATGGACTGTAAATGGAAGAGTGTTAACTAGATAAGAGAATTTTATAAATTAAAGAGTAATTTCATGTGAAATAAAATGGAAAATGAAAATACAGTGAAAACTTTAACTTATTATGGGAAATGTTATGTGGATTATCTGGTGGTTTAATGGTGTTTCATATATTGGTAGAAATATTTTTTATGATTGATTTGTGGTATGATGGTGCTGATTTGGTTTGTTCTATTTCAATATATGTTAAACCAAACATTGGGTATTATATGTTATCTATATATAATAAATGTTTATGTTATATTATATACACATCACTCAAGTTATATAAACTTACCACCATTTAGAGATTATATGTTATAGAGGTTTCTACAGCATCTAGTATGGCGGTGATTTAGATGGTTAGCTAACCCCTCTCCCATACTCTTAATTCAACAGTAGTGATGGGTTATTATTGAAAAGTACCTAGTGTTTATGTGTGGAAAATATATTAGTTGGTAGGATGTGATGTGATGTGATGTGTTAGCCCAGGTTTCTATGGGTGATATAATATGTGGTGAAATGTGACATGTTGGTGTGGGTTATACATGGATGGAGGATGAATTGATGTTGATATTCTCCAATCTCATGGTTCCCTACCACTCTGGTTTTACATGTGATTCTTGACCAATGTGTCTGAGATAGGAATGTGATGTGATATGAATTAGGGATGAGGTGTTTGTGGGATAGATGTGGTGTGATGTGATGTGATGTGTTATCCCATGTCTAAATGGGAATGATGTGATGTGGTGCGTGGCTCAGGTGTGTGTGGCTTGGATGTTATTGGATTTGAAGTAATGGGGTAATTGTGGGATGGGTGGAGAACAATACATTCTATATTGGGGAATCAGAGTGTAAAATCAATAGGGAAGTAGTAGTGAGGGCCTTGAATTGTTATGATCTCAATGATATTTATTATATTTGACATGTGATCTGGTGAGAAATCCAAGGTGAGGAAGGGGTTAGTTAGATAACCTGTATATGTTATTTTTTGTTATTCTATTTTTTCACAACTGTACTATAATTATTTTCTGTATTTAAACTTTTTCCCTTATATATATCCCAAAAGAATTATACATGTTTTTATCACCCTACCTAAAAAATTATTACTATAGTTTTTTGGTGCACTTTGGGGACTCGGTGGGACAATACTAGCTACATTAGTTCCATTGTTAAGTTAAATATGTAGTTTTTAATTTTTGAAATATTGTTGGATACTATTATATATATTTGTTTTACATTATTCATTAATTGTTAGATTATTTTTGGGTTACCTATAAATATTATACTCGAGTGTTTTTGTGATCATTTAACATATATCATGATTTTGTTTCATTTATAGAGGGTAATGTCTCCCACACTATGAACTTTTAATTCCATTTTTTATAGTCACCAACCCAGCACGTACTAAAGGTGGTACATGGGGGGAATAATCTATATCTCTCTTTTTATCTCCTCATTATGGTATCAATGATGTTATTGGGTCATGAAACATCCCATGTACCATGTTAAAATGAATAAAAATCCATGTAGTTTGGTGTCACATAAATAGACTTGTATTAACATTAAAGATCCTGTGAAAAAGGAAACTTCAAATATGTTTTAGGAGAAAAATTTATAGTAAGGGTTTCTGTTAGACTTATGCATGAGTATGCATTTTTTCTTCATAAATGGAATGTGTCTCGTTGGGTAAGAACTGTAATTCAGTTAAGAATGTCACCTAATATGAAGGAAATTATCCCATCAGGAATATATCCCAATGAGAGATATAGTAATACATAGATGAAAAGTGGTTATTATAGAAGTGAAATATATTATTTGGAACATGACCCAATGAATGTAAGGACTTAGATATTGGGTTGGGAAATTAGGTATAATTGTTAGGCATGTTCTAATTAAGGATACAAGTCATTGATAATCGCTCAGAGGGAATATTTACATTGTGATGATATGGGTGTCTTTGATGTTTACTATAAACCACAAAGAGATATATTAGGTATCCCAATTAATAAGTATCAAATAACAAATAATTATTATGAAATTTTTTATAGTAAAAAAATATGAAAAATACAATTAGGATACCATTATATGATAAATACATTTTCGTTTAGTTTTATATCGTGCGTATGGAGAACCAGCCTTCTCATACAAGAATATTACGTATTTCAAGATGAATATTCATTAAATTACCTGAATGCACACCGAATGGATATACTTGTTTAGTACCTTTGAAACATTGAACATTGTCTTATTAATTAATGAACGGTCTTTAACTTCTCCCATAATGATCTTCCACATTAATACTCCAACTTAAAACCCATCTTCATAATCTGGGGAAAGTAATCATAAAAAATTATGTTCTCATAGGCTTAGTAAGCATAAAAATTAGATATATTTAAGAATAACATGATATTATCGAAATTAGAAAAAGATCATAACAATTGAAAATCTGACCCCCCATATCAATGATTATAATATTCAGTCATGGCATTGAAATCGAGAGTTCAAAAGACATGAATCATAATGGAATCAAATAACATGATCCTTGAGAACAGAAAATTCGAATAAAAAATCTATTTTTTTAATAAACATATACTTATAAAATTTATAACAAGTATAAATAAAAAATAGTTTCACTCAATAAGTTAAGGAAATAAAATTTGGCCCACCCAAAAACTTATGGACATGTAATTGGGTTAATTCATAACATTATGGACATGAAATATAGGTCCAAGAATGAAAATGTGAACATATAGTAAAATTCATGAAAAAAATGAGTAAATTTTATTCAGTTTCACTCATAACATTCTAAACATGTAATCAGGATTACAAATAATATATTTAATCATGATTTATCTATCTTTACCCAATGCGTTGTACAGATATAGGGGTACTACCCATCAAATAATGAAATTCTTAAGTATATGTTCCACATAAACATAAAATATTTATCATATCATAATCCAACAATTGGAATGTTTTTCATAAACATCTAATAATATCATAACCTTTGTAAATGAACTAGGATTCATAATCATTTCATCATAACAGAACCCATGTAAAAAAGATATGTGTTTAATAATAAACATATTATTCTATAAATTGTTGAAGATAAATAGGCTTCATACAAATCATTTCATAATTGACATAAAATATTCATAGAAATAATATGAGTGGTTTTCTTGTATCATTACCCCAGTAAAGAATATGTCACATAAATGAATTTCATCATCGAAGTAAAATTATTTCAAAAGATTACATGGATCATTTCTCTGTAGAAAAATTACATTTCTATGAAAATAAATTTTTAAAACATAAAACATTTTGGTAATAATTTTCTTTGAAAATAAACATGAATTTTTATAATGTAATCTTTAAAAATATTTAAAAAAAAATATTGAGGGAAATATCAATTCCACATTTAAAACATAAAATATTATAAAATCATTTTTAGAAAACATGGTTTTGGAAGAAAAATTTGTTTTGACCGAGGTGATAAATAATTTTAGACATTCATAAAAATAATTAATCACATATTTTAGGTAACTAAAAATGTAAAAATGTTATTATCACTTGAAAATATAATTAACAACAATATGATAATAAAATTCAATATTTTATCCCGTGTTCTAAATCTTGACATCCTCTGTACTCATTAAAATATCATGTATAATAAAAATAATATTATAATAAAACTATTATAGAAAAACGTATACATATATTATAATATATATGATTTACTTAAGTCATTTTAGTATCTGTTTATTAACAATTCCCTGTTAATGTCACGTTTTGATTAATAACCTCTTTGTTTTTTGTATATGTTTTGATTTTTCTTTTTAGTCGTATTACATTAAAAATGGTTCAATAACCTCCATAATAATAATAATAATTAAATAAGTACAATTTAATCATAAATTATACATTCTATAATAGTCGTAAAATATTTTTTTGAATAAAATACTTATATTAGATTCATTGAGATGGTAGGTTGTACGTACACATGAGTAACGTTTCCAATTATTAATGATCAATATTGAAAAGAAGGTAGATAATATATTATCTTCTTATAATGAAACAAAAAATATAAATACCATATTATTTCTTTGAATATATTTATACATATCATCCCATCGGTTTCACATTGAAAATAGAGTCACATCGCTTCTTGAATGTGGTAGTCTACACCTATATGAATGGCGTTATAAATATTCATGGAGTGAAAAGGTAAGATAAAATGTAAAATAATATTTTCAAAATGATAAATATGTCATGAATTTAACAATATTGTCATTTATATAGTATATATATATATAAAAATTATTCTTATTATCTTTCATTTGATGTGTTAGTGAAAACAAATCACATCGCTTCACAAGGTGGAAGTCCCAGGTACACCCAAATAACATTATCATATCCCATATGGAAGGGAAAGTAAAATTGAATTTAGGATATAATTACAAAATAAGTATAATTATGTCATAAATATCATATATATAGATTATATCCATCACCAAACATAACCCTGAGAGGTTTTAATGGAAAAGCATAAGACATTTGTTCGTGATGTGGTAGTTTATTATACACACGAACGATGTTTTAACAACCCGTTTAAAAGATGTTGAGTTGATTTTAGTTCATTAACCTAACAATAAAATATATTATTATATGTATGATACCAAGGTTACTATTTTAGAATTTTAGAATTATAATTTATTTCTATGGAGAAATAAATAAAATAAAAACAGTCCTTGAAGATTACTACCTCTTCTTCTGATAATCTCCTTTGGTTTGCACCAAATATCTTCATAGATTGAATTTACACATAATATAGGCTTTATATGAGCATTATATGATATTTTAGAATGTATTTGTTCAATTATTGGATGATATAACTGGGTTCAAAGGTGTAAAGAGGAGATGAGGGGTGGTCACCTTCAATAAGTGAGGTGAGTGGCATGCTTGTAATTTGTTGAATAGCAATAGGTGTACCTACATTTTTATAAAAACAAAAATAATAAATGGATTATTATAAATTATTATACATTATATAGTTTAAATATTTCCCTAAAAAAATTTAGATATGTTTTTGGTCATTCTAACCCTTATCTTTTTTGTTTAACCCTAGGTAAAACCAATTTCTACCTTAATAGTGGTAATTAATTTGAAAAATTGTAACTTTTCATATTGTTTAAAATTAAATTTTAAATTATAAGAAAATAAAAATTATTCTTATTATTTAAATGGAATCAATTTTAACAAATTTAGTTCATATAAGTGGAAAATATTTATTAAAAAATAATCGTACAGATGTGATGAGCGAGAGGTTTTCAAAGAAAAAAATATCAAAAGATTAAAATGTTTTAAGATCCAATTTCAATATGAAATTTATTTCAATGACCTAAATATTATTAGTACATAAATAGTTGAATAAATCGTACATTAAAACCAATTTAACATATTAAATTATTTAAAAAGTCATGTTTTCAATTAAATTTATGTATTTTTTTACTATCAATAAAAAATTCTTATTTTAAAAAAACTCCGAAAAATTCACCCTATGAAAATTTTGACATTGATAATTTAAAAAATGATATTTATTTTATTATATTACTTTTATAAATGTCTGAAAAATAAATTTTATTAATGTTTCAAAAAAATTATTGTTTCAAAAATCAGATTTTCAAAACATATAATGACTTTAGTTAAAATTGAATATTTTTGTAATAAATATGTAACTTTATATAAAACCCTTATAATTAATATCTAAAATGTAATAATTTCTATTTATATAATTATGTTTAATGTATATGTTATAAATATTATATTAAATAATAATATTTTATTAGAAGTTGACATTTATTTTAAACACTTTGTTTCCTTAACGCATGTTCCACCCAATGTTGCATATAATGAAAGTTGAACTCGGGGTTGCATGTAATGAATAATACCATATAGATTAATTTCTTTAAAATAAAATTATTTCACAAAATCATAGTGTGTTTAATTCTATCCCAATAAAATGATTTTTACCATTGAAATCCATCACTATGGTACCAACAACTTAAGATACATCTACATCATTACATCCTCATGTTCCCATATATCTTCCGGAAGCTAGTGATTTCTACAAAATACATTGAAATGTTTAGTGGTTTCATTTTATTGAAAATTAGTTTTCTAATTCATAATCAATACTAATATTTACTAATAATTAATATCATTCTATACTAGAATAACCTCTAATTTTAATAAATGTGATGGATCAGTTATATACATCTTTGGGATAGATACAAGGAAAACAACATGAACTTGAGAGAGTTTAAGGGGGAATTCCAAATGATAAGATATGGTTCCATCGTGGACAATTATATTAAAGGAATGGATATTCCGATGGATTTGTTTTCCCTTGTTTCTTCAATGGATAAATTCATATAAATGACTTCCTATAAACAATAAATTCAATATCATATAGACGATTATCAAATTAAAATGTCTTTTAGCTTTGGTTTTTTCTTACATGTTTATGGATGAATATGACCTTCTCTTCTATCTCATCATCTTGATAAAGTACCAATATATTTATTTCTATGGATGTATTCTAGTACATTGTAGTCTGATCCTTTATTCCATGAAGGGTTTCATAAAGAGAATTATTAATTCTCAATTGGAAGATATTTTTAAAAGAAAAATGATCTTATAGACATGTTTTTTCTCATCCACCTTTAAAAACTAAAAAATATATATCATAGAATATCCTCTCATATTTTAATTGTTCCTGATGAATTATTACCTCTCTTTGGACGATACAAAATTCAAAAACTCAACACCTTATCAAGATCTTTCTGAATACATTTCCAAAACATCAAGGTATAAATTGTTTCCTAAGAAGAGACCATAAAAATATGGTACCCCAAGATTGCTTACATATTCCTTAATGTATTTTCTAACAAGAGGATCTAGTGAGAAATATTACCCTTTAAGTACAAAGTGTTATAAATTAATAAGGTTATCAACTACAACCCATAATTACATAAACAACAAAAATAATTTAAACCCTTAAGGTTAATAATAACTTTAATCATATGTCCATAAAAATGAATAAATCATTAAATAAATTCTTTATTAAATCATAAATGAATCCAATGGTTTGTATTGAAATTAATGTCTTCTAAAATAACATTAATATTAATAAAATGTTATCATATAAAACCACAAGAGGGTTGAAATGAGTTATAACATATTGTCAACCATAAACTCATAAACCTTTGATGGTATCCGTAATGTTAAAATATGTATTTCATGTAGACATATGCACTTCCAAATGTTAATTTACCCTTTATTCTTAATATAAGATATTATCATATTCAATTTTATTTTCATTATATTCTTTGAATCATCAATATGAAAATATTATATCAAATGTGATTTCCTTCGTCTAGAATCATTGTATAGGGAGATAATAACATAAAATTTCACTAATTATAAATAAAAATATTTTCATAGGGGTCATTCACAAATAATAAAACATGAAATTACTAACTAATTATGAGAGGTTATGTGTGTTCTAATAATCATGATTCCCCTCATCCATTTTTATTGAGTAATACTTATCATTTTCATTTGTATTTAGATTTTTTTGTGGCTTATCATCCAAATTATCCCTTGGATTAGGGCATTGATTCAAAAAATTCCCAAAATCTATTTACATGAAACACCAAAATTTTGGTGGCCCGTTATTTGGTTCTCTCTCTCCATTAATTTATTTGACCATACTCTTCATATCACTTCTACATTCTATTTATCTATTTTTACGATTACCAATCAGAAATCGCCTTCTTGTTTCTTTCATTCATTCAATATAGATCAAATTCCCATTGTTTCAGAAAGTAGTAGTTTATAAAAATTTCTTCCCCTATCTAATATATCATTAGATTTTAAATGTAATTCCATTTTAAATTTCTTATCACCATATTAAATAAGGTATCCAACTTCAATTTCCAATTTTATTTCACATCTAATATTTTATTTATAGCCTCCAATGCCCCTTTTGGATAATTAAATTCATATATTTGGTTTTAAGACACTAAAAGATCACTCAAATTTTATTTAGGGTGAATTATAAAACCTGAAGAGTACATTATAAGTATGTAAATATTTTCATCATACATACCGATAGATTCATCATCCTACTTTTAAATGTTGATAAATTCCTTATCCATTTTTTGATTAAGAGTAAAGAAAAAATACTTAATGAAATATACTATTAAAATCATCCCATATCATGTGGATAGATTCAATTCTTTAACTCATATTCACAGTAAGTTTCCATCGTCAACCCAACTCCCCTTAAAATAATAGACAATCAAATAAATTCTTGATTCATTGAACATTATATACAAGAATATAGATTTTAAGTAGAACTGATCCATTTCTCAGTAACTAGGAGAGCAGAAAAACCACTAAATGGAGGTGTGTGTTTCATCATAAAGGACTCAATATAAATTTTTTACATACTTTTAACAATTATATATCCATAATGGCCCATATCTTGGTATATTTGTGTGATCATAGTAATTAGGTTTTTCTTCAGTGCCCATAACATTCAGTCTCTTAGGAGGAAAATCATATCATTTTCTATTGCATTCAATATTAACATGGATCCTTCCAGATCCATCCATATAATAAATCCAAAAATATTATAGTAAGAAACAATAAACATAATAAAAAACCACATAGTAATGGTGAATCAGTTATAGGGTGTCTAAATCATGGCACATTATTTTAAATCTATGGAAGCTTTGGTTTATCATCAGTATTTCTAAGTAAACATCTATTTATATCCTTCATGATGGCTAATAAAGAGTTTTTGAATTTCTATAGAATATCCCCTAGGATATTTATAATGGTTATGATTCTATGATAAATTTTTTACACTAGGTGACGATCGAGTCCAAGTCAATGCACCCTTTTCAGAGAAATTACCCCTACATAACTCTATTCTCAAGGCAGATCTAGTAGTAATATCTATAAAGGGATTTAATTTTGTATAATCCAATAACTATATCATTTAACAAAATTACATGACATTTTCCTATACTTTTACTCTTCCATGTATTTATCTTTAGATATATCCTTAGTTATATCCTTATAAATGTCCCTAGGGATATCGCTAATGTTTTATCATCCAATTTTATAAATGTCCCTTAAATCATTGTTCTAATACCAACTAGATGGACCCTGAAATCTCATATATGCATATAACATATTTTTATATGAATATTCAGAAAATTACATCAACATACACCTAAGAACAATAATATTTTAGATCCATTCTATTCTTCGAGAAAAAAATATTATAAATTCATGAATGGTCTTCAATGTATCCCATAAAAATCATCACATTTTTTAATCTTATGAAAAAAATTTAATTATAATATCGTGAATAGAAAGATAAGAAAGGATGATTAGATTTACCTAGTATGGGTAAAAAAGGCTGATACATAGGCATAAAATGAGGATATGTATATGTGAACATGAGAATAAAATTCGAAAACCATAACCTAAATATCCATGATTGTAATATTGAGTCACAGAATAATGATTGTCAGTTCATAAGTCAGGAATACTAAGGGAATAAAATAATATGATCCCTAAGAATGTAACATTTGAATAAGACATAGATTTGTGTCATGCACATCATATTATAACATTGCGAACATCTATAAACATATTGTCAATCGTACATATGTGTTTTCCAATATCATAAATCATTCATCATATCATAACCCATTAAATTAAATGGGTTTCATAAACATTTTATCATATCATAACATGTTGAAAGGAGTCCAGATTCATAATCATTTCATCATTTCATCATAGAATAACCTATAGAATAAATAAGATGTCATTATATGAAATTTATAATTGTAAAACCCATAAATGATAAATGGTTTCCTAAAATTTGATTCATAATAAATATAAACCATTCCGATAAAGAATATGAATGGTATCCTTGGATCATAACACAGTATAGAATTTTTAACAAAAAGGATTTCATCTTAAGTGTAAATTTATTTTTAAATATCACATGGAATATTTCTTTAATGTAAACAAACATTTATTTGAAAATAAATTTTTAAAACATAAGTCATTTTGTAAATCATTTTCTTTGAAAAAAACATGAAAAGTTATAAATTGAGAATTAAAATCAATTAAATGTTTCATGATGAAAATATAAATTCCACATTGAAAAAAATTAATACATAATAAATTTTGAAAACATTTTTAGAAATCACAGTTTTGAATGAAAACATGCTGTCTGCTGAGGTGAGAAATAAATTAGAATTTTCATAATATAAGTTTATCACTTTTTAAAGTAAAAAATGTGTATAAAATTGTACTATTACTTATAACTTTCATGAAAAACTATATTATAATGAAGTTTAGTATTTAATATTTAAGGGATAATAATCTTTGATCATCAGAAACATATCCATAAACAATCTATATAAATGATGAGATTGTAACATAAAATCATTACCAACATGGTGACTTAAAATAAGAAGTCCCATGAAGGAATATTGTTAAATTAAAATTAAAATATTATGAGGATTGTTGAATTCATGATATTACATTTTAAAGTGGATTTATATTAATTTCATTAAATATTTTTGATGTATTATATAACTAATTTCTCATAGAAAGAAAACTAAGAAAAAAACACAGACTACTTGGGTAACTTTTCAACTGTAAAACCCATGAAATATTGATCCCAAAACTGATAAGTAAATCCAAATAATCATCATGATAAGAATAATAAAATACATTGATGTAATTTTTATACACCCCATAAATTAAATAGGAGATAAAAATAGAATGTGTCTCATAGAAGTAAAAAAGTGAGACGGAAATCCCTTACTACCTTAGTAATCATTTGAATCTTAATCCCTATTAAATAATAACATCAATTAAATATTTCAATTTAAGTAAAATAATAGAAATTATGATAATAATATTAATTGGATATAATATATACCACACAAAATTAATTAGTGGTCAATATACATATGTCTCATAGAAATGAAAGAGTCATTTGAAATCCCTTACCTTAAGTATTCAGTTACGTAATACTCATTTTAATATCCATTATAATAAGTATAAATTAATTATAAATACATTAAATAACTTCACATACATAAATCATACCATATGTGATTTAAATATGTAATTTTATAGCCTTTTTTTAATAATTCCATGTTAAAGTTACATTTCAAGCAATAACCTCTATGTTTTTTGTATATGATTTGATTTTATTCTTACCAATTAATTTGATAATGGTTCCATCATCTACAGAATAATAATAATGAAATAATTATCATATTTATATACCCATTATACTTTTAATACTAGTCACAAAATATGGTTTTTAAAAATTAGTTTGTTTCAATCGTTGATATGGTAGGTCGTACAGATGTATAAGTAACATTTATATTCTTCATTGATCATTATGTAAGGGGGTTAAATAATATATTATATTTATAGAATGAAAATTATATTATTTGAAACATTCTATGTCATTAAATATACAAATACATATCATCCATGTTTTGTGGTGATGAAAAGAGTGTTGCATCACTTCTTGAAGGCGGTAGTCCACACGCATATAAACGATGTAATCAAGTTTTAGTGAGTGAAAATATTAGAATCAAAATAATATATTAACATTTAATAATGATTAATATGTCATTAATATCCTAATTATTTCATTTATAACTTCTATATATTTATTTATAAACATTATCTTTATTATCATGCTTTTGAGCCTTCGTGAGAACGAATCACATCACATTGTGAGGCGAGATTCCACCGAACACATGAATGATATTATTATATACCCTAGTAAATTTATATATTAAATTTAATTGTGTTATAATGACTCTAGAGTTATAATGAAATTATAAATATCAATTAAATACTTTATATACATCATCAGAATCAAACGTGGGAGTTGATAACAATACAAAAAAAATTATAAACTAGTGATGGTTTCATAGAGGGGGTTATTAACAACCCACTATAAATTCATTTAAGTGGAGGTTATTCACAAACCCTATAATAATTTAATTTAGAGGACGTACCTAACCCCCTAAATTTTTTTAAGAATTACTTTTTAAACATTTGGTTGATTTTAGAGGCAGTTATTTCAAAACCACAACTAATTTAATAATTAGTGGCTATATAAGTTGGGTTGGATTTTTGAGGCTATATATATATATATATTCTTTTGGATATTATAGTGTGTTTTGAACCCCCTATAATATAATAAATAAGATTGATTCATGAACCACTACTTATACCTTAGATTAGAAGGTGTTTTGAATCCCTTCTAATTTATGAAATTAGGGGGGGTTGTGAACCCCCTCTAATTTATTACATTACTGGGGGTTTTGAACCCTCTCTAATATATTATATTAGAGGAGTTTGTAAAAATCCTCTAATATATTACATTATTGGGGGTTGTCAACCCCCTCTAATCAATGAAATTATAGGGGATTGTCTACTCCCTCTAATTTAAGAAATTAGAGGCAGTTCATGAAATAAAAAAATCTATTTGATTGGAGGGTTTTTAAACCAACTAAATTTTTATTTATTTTGTTAACTAAATCTATTATTAATTAATATTTTATAATGTGTGTGTTTGTTCTTGTGTGTGTGTATATATATATATTACATAATAAAATTATATAAATGTATTAAAATATATTGTAAACACACACATATATATATATAAATACATTATATAAATATTTTAAATAAATACTTATACATATAAAAAATGTACACATATATAAATATTGGTTTAAATAATATATATATGTAATTATAAATATATTATTCAAATATTTAAAATTTATATATGGTTTTATAAATATAGTGCAATTATATTATGATTTATATTCTACATATATAATGTTAAAAACATTTTTATTGTATATATATTTATAAATACATTTACTTTATATTATGTATACAAATATATAAAATATATATGAAATTAAATATTAATATAACTATTATTTATATTATAAATATTTTAATATATATAAATTTATATATATTATATAATTACATTATATATTATTTAGTATACCTTATTAATTATAAATAAATTTAGTAAATATATATATAATTTCATTATATTATATATTTCCAATTATATAAATATATTTAATTTTGTGTGTATATATATGTGTATAAATTATAAAATATAAATTTATATAATTACATACAAAAATATATCATATAAATATATTTAATATAATATATGTATAATATAAATTATAAAATATATACATTTTTAGTATTTATAAAACCAACTTATAATTTTTATAGTTTAAAAAATATAGGTAATAATAATAATAATTATTATTATTATTATTATTAACCCAAAAATATATATCGATTTATAAGTATATATATATATATATTATAAATATATTATATATATAAATATTATATTAATACATAAATACACACACACAAATAGAAATGTGTAAATATATATTTATATATGTAAATATATTTATTTATAATTATTATAAATAAATATTATTGACAAATATATTATATATACGCAAACATATTATATTATTTAGATTTATAAACAAAAATATATATATATATATTATTTTTGTATATATGTAAATATAATATATATAAATAAATATAATATATAGTATATAATACAACAATGGTGGAGTGGATGGGTTGCTTATGTTTCTCTACAAAACTTATATAGGTACGACGTTTGATTTCTCATAGTGGCTATTTTTACAGACATTAGTTGGTCATGCATTATAGGCATGTTGACTCATGAATGGATATTGTTAGGGTGTACTTATGTTTATCGGGGGCATCAGCATGTGTGGGCTTGTGATGTCTGGTGTGTCATTGTGTGTGGGCACGGGGGTATGCAGGGGGGTTCGGGGGTGGTGTCTGTGGTGTTTGTGGGTCTGGGCATGGTGTGTTTGGGGGACTAGGTGAGGGTTTTCAGGGGTCTATTTCTATGTAGTCTGGGTGTCGGTGTCAAGGGTGTCATGGAGCACTGTATGGGGTCTTGGGAAGATAAGTAGATTAGGAAGGTTTTACAACCGCCACAAAAAATAGATGTTTGAAATTTAATTAGAGGCAGTTCTAACCACCCCTAAATGAATATTTGAATTAGTGGTGGTTAGAATAGCCTCTAAGTGGCCTATTAAGGAATTTTTTTGGCAAAATTATACAGGGTTAAAAACCCCTTGGATTTATCCACCGCATAACATAGAACCACTTTACAAGCACTTACGCATATCTACCCCTAATCGGAGTAAGAAGGAACATTAGTGGAGATTTTGGGTAACTTCTAATAATGTTATTAAAAGGGGTTATAAACCCTTATAAAAAGAAAAAACTTATAATCACTGAGTATTTTTTTTATTGTAATGAAAAATTATTGACATTTCATTATGAAGTGGTAGTCTATCATACACATGAATGTTGATTTCTTAACCTATTTGGTGAATGTATAAGTGGTTTTAGGTCATTAACATTACATAACAATGTATTATTATATGTGGGAAACTTATTATATTATATCATCATGGTATAATAATAATTGAAGGAGGTGGGTGAATAAATAAAATAAAAAACACTCATTAAAGAATGTTACCTCTTCTTCAGGTAACCACTATAGTTTTATAATAAAATACCTCATATGATGGATTTCTAGAAAATATATAGATTATTGGATTATATTATGTACATTGGGAATGGATTTGGTTAGGTATTGCTTGTTCCAAAAGGGGTTTAGAATCTTAATAGGAGAGGAGAGGTGATGACAATTTATTTGTGAGGTAAGTGGCACACTTGTAATTTATTGAAAATAAAATGGCATACCGCCATTTTTATCAATCCACAAGGCTCCACTATTGAGTTTTATATAGTATTATAAATTATAGGGTTGAAATGTGGTGATAAAATAGATTTTAGAAACCTTATTAACTCAACTTACCATTATCTAATTTATTTAACCCACTATAAAAACATTTTTACCTCAGTAGTTGTAATTAATTTTTATTGTTTTCATTGTTCATTTTGGAAAATAAATAAGATTACCATATTAAATAATATAAATTAATCTAATTAAAAATATTAAAAATATTGTTTGAAATTCAATTTTGGGAATTTGATTACTTTTAATTTAAATTAATCTTTGAGACTCGATGAAAAATCAAGTTTTTTAAGAGAAAATGATCTAATATTTGAAAATTTATTAGATCCAATATCAATATGAATTTAATTAAAATGAACTAAATTATGTTAATAAATATATAATTTAATTAATTTTACATTATGCCTAATTTATTATATAATTTTAATTTACAAATAATTTAAATGAAAATAATTCTTTCAATTAAAATTTTATATTTTCCACTATTCAACAAAAAATAGTTCCTTTCAAAAAAATCTCTAAAATTTACCCTAATATAATTTAGAAATTAAAATTCCAAAAATAAATATTGTTTTATAATAAAAATATTATTGAAATTTACATGAACTAATTTTAACAAAAAAAAATTAGGAGAAAATTGTACTTTTGAAACATATAAAGACTTTACAAAAAATTAAGTACTTTTTTATATTTATATTTATTTTATATAAAAAAATATAAGTAGTAATTAAAATTTATTTATTACTATTTATATCACTATTTTTAGTTTCTTGGATATAACTATCACATTAAATAATAATATTTTAGTATCATGTCATGTTTTGTTAAAACATATTATTGTGTGCAATGCTACATGAAAATAGTGTTACGTATAATGAAAGCTAAAATCTATATTGTCTGTACTAAAAATTTAAAAAATGTTTAAATATATTTTAAAAAATATAATTCAGAAAAATTTCGGGTGTTATAATGTTATTATTATATCTCTCTCATGAAGTGATTCGAAACAAAGGATTGAATAGGGATTTCACCTAGTTAGTCCATATTATAAGTGACATAGAAAATATGGTCTTATGAGGGTTTACAGATCATAAGGAATTAATTTATATTATAAATATTTAATGTCAGCTCTGTCCCCAAAATGTTTTTAGGGTATTTGGCATGGGTGGGCCATATGATAAGCCTCACTTGGAATATGTTACATTGAGGGATTGTGGATCATAGTGAATATGTCCCTTTACATGGGATATCATGGATGTTAGGGACCTAGGAAGATGAGATGGGGATTATGAATTTTGGTATTCATTGTTATAGTCATTAATGAATTACAATGATGATATCATTATTGGGGGCTTGATCAGTTGGGGAATACTCATATTGAGGAGGCCTAATTATGGATGTCTACATCCTATCGTTCAATGTTTGGCCAGTGAAGGATTTCTACACTCTTTGGAGATATATCCATTTGAAAAAAAATGTGTTGGGGATTTTTATTGAGCTACCAATATTCCAATCACTGTAAAATCCTCATTGTGAGATCATTCTTGGGATAATTATTTATTTGAGCTTACACGTATGGATGAGGAAAGACTATGGGTGTCTACATGCAAATTTTCCTTTTTGGGTAGTGAAGGATGAATAGAATCATGGGGGGTATTTGAAAATGGTAAATTTTTTGTGTGGCTTATGTAGTAATTTCACATATGAAAAACTTGGTCAAATCATAGTTTTGTGATCAATAATGATAGAATGATCGATTGAGGCTATAACCTAGAGAGGAGGCCCAACTCTTTCATTGGATAAGTAATGAAATATTATTGAGGCTAAAGCATGGATATTTTCCTTTGTGAGTCTACATAGTTGAGTGGACTACAGTGGTTTCAAATGATGAGTCCATTAATAGGGATTACACCAAATAGGTGTCCCATTACACTACATAGAAACTAGGTGAGCATGAGTTTGGATTACATATAGAAGTGTTCTCCCCATTTGTGGGTGTTAATGTCTCATTGATATCCTATAGTGATTGAATCGTTAAGGGGGCCATGGATAAAGATTATACCTATGATCAAAGCCCTTAGCAATTCAGTAATTGATTATAATATATATCCATAATGTTAATATTGACCATGGAGGGTGTGGTTTACTGTCTTCATTATAAAAAAGTCAAAAGTGTTTTTTGGAAAGGATTCAATCACACAAATGATATGTTTGACCAGAGAGAAACAATTAGATATTAAGGAAAGGATACATTAGGATGACTCATTAGGATAATGTAATTCTCTTTTTTTGGATGATTTAGGATATTTTTATCATTTATATACCAATTAATTAATATATTAATGTTATTATCATTGTTTATTCATATACTACATCAATTAAAAAATAGTGGTTTTTTTCGTGTGGTGTTTGGACAACCACCTCCATGAAAAAACATTTTTTCCAGTATCCCCCATAAAAGTAAGGATATATGGATGGGATTAAAGGATAAATATAATTAAATGATATCATTAAGGTTCTATTATAAAAAATTAGATAACATATTATATGTATGATCCACAAACAATCAAAATTAGTTTATTCATTTATAATAAATGTGATAAAAAGAGTATATTTTATTTAAATCGTATAACATTTTCATATCCATTAAATATCCATATATATGGTTCCATTTTCGATATATATAACCTATGATAACAAAATAAGTTCATTATTCTTCTGGTAAAATGATATTATGACAAAACTAACTCAAATCATTCCATAAATCTAGGTATGTTCATGTTTGGGTAGGTTTAACCACATACATGAACAATACTATGAATTATAGACAAACATGAATGTTTATTTAATTATATAAAATAATATAGAAGTATAAAAAAAATTAGTTTAAGATATTTTATATAAATATCTAATTAATCAATTAACGAAACACCATCTTTTCTTTAAAAATCATTGAATGATGTTTATTATTGAAAAATCTTCAAGGATAATATTGAAAGCACTATTGAACAGAATTTCAAACCACAAAAAATATTATAAACCATTCAAAATAGTAATTTTAAAAACCATGTAATAATGAAATTTGAAATAACAATGAATATTAACATCATTATTTTGAAACTACTACAAATGATCAGAACTATAAATAGTGATATGGAAAATAATAAGAATTCATATATGTAATGGATATTTAGAAATATTATAGAAAAAATATATATCAATAAGTCTATGAATTATTTAAATATAACATATATGATTGTTCAAAAATTGGGAATGTACTTTTTAGGATATTAAGACACGAGGTTACGTTTTTCCCTCGCAAATTCCATTATTTGGGACATGTTTTGTATTATAAACCTAATTTCTATTATATTGTGTATATATATACTATTTGATAGTGAATATTTTAATGAATGAAACAAAATTAGAACAACCACATGACCCAACTAATAGTAAATATGTGAGTGAATAATACATTTATAGGAGGGTAAAAACTATTATAACATTGTTTGGTAAAAATGGGCTTAAATAATGTTCCACTTCCTTGAATTTAATGTTTTTATTTTTATTTTTATTTTTATTTTCCTTTTTTATTTTTTTCCCTTAAAAATTCCCTCCCCCTCTAAATTTTGTTACATTCCCAATTCAAACCCTTATCCAGAATATCCTATTCCTCACACTGATCTGCTCCGATCTCACATGGCCACCCACATCATGAGCTCTCCTTCCAGAATCCTCCCACACTAAAGGTCTTGGGTAAAACCTCTTCACATGTAGCTACCAATATGAAGCACCACCATCACATGTGTAATCCTCCCTACTTAAAAACAACCTCCACTTTATTTTTACCAATATATATTTTAGATTATGAGTAAACTCTTTGCGGTATATTTTATTCTGCCTCCTCTTCTGGGACATCACATGTGCGTCTTCTATTATAAAAAACAATATATATATATAATAGATTTTATGGATAAATTTATGTGAGAGTAGAAGACATTTTATTAATGGTGTCAAGTTCCGAGGTTCTCTATTATTTTAGGAATGGTGTGATTGTATCTTATCAATTGTGAAAAAGATCAGTGAGGGTTATACCGAGTAGTTTTCATATCTTCAACTGTTGAAAACATATGGGTTTGATCAGATTTAATATTCGATACTTGTTTATCGGATCCCGGTGTCATTGATCTAAACCATTTATTCAGATAGTGAACATATGCCTTTATCAGTCAAATATATTTGGATATCTTTGTCATTATATTTTATTCATTTTAGGCTTCTTTTGGAATACATATTCTCTCCCATTTGGATCAACCATTTAATCCAAGTATTATTTTTGAAATCACTATAATATTTTAGAGTATTTTATTTTAAATCTAGTTTAATATTGGATTCTTCTATCATTATTAGGTTTCATAATTTTCCTCTCATTGGGTTTTCCATGTTAAAATATTTTTGTGTCAATATTTATATTTTTGAACATTCATTTTTCTACTTAATATAAACATTATTTTCATGGTTTTTTGAAGGGAATGGTTTTTATTTCAATGGATTGTGGACCTTGGTTGTTTATTTCCACGATCAATGCTTATCATCCTTCCAAATTTATAGTGTCAACTGGTTAGGTTTTTTGTTTAAATCTATTATGTAATCCAATAATATATAAATAATTCTATTGAATAAATCCAACAACTATATATAGATTTTAAAAATGAAAGATCTACTTTTTATCACCTAAATTCATATTCCAATGTTTAGTGCTCATAAGCTGGAATGAATATCAGATGAAGAATGCGAGTTTAATAATGATAGGGTTTGTAGATTTACTCTTCATGGGTCAAAGACATCACGATGAACCATATTGTTAACGTCTTCCATGCCAGAATGTTTTATTAGAATATTAGAAAACATATGCTTCCATGAAATGAAATAATAGATTACTTCTCATCAAAGAAGTTATTAATTTGAGGTAAAAATACGGTGCATATTTTATTTAATATTTTAAAAAATATCATGGATGATTTGATAAATTATGTAGTATTGGAATTAATTTTGATGATGTGGTTTAAGAAATTTTGATTTTTAATACCTTACATGATTATGTGGAGAATGTTTGTGTTACTCAAATCGGGTTTTCACCTAATGTTGTTGTGAAATGAAACTTTTTTACATATTATGTTATGAATGAATATTTCAATAAAAGTACTATAAAAAATCATATTTATATATTTTAGACACAGATAATAGTGGGATAAGTTAGCAAATGAATCTGGGAAAGGGAATTTAAGGAAAGACCACAAAAATACACAAATCAATATTAAAGCATATGAATTTTGAGTGACATCATTACGGTAAAAAACTTACACGTTAGTAAGTTTTTCTATCATATAAAAAGGGTAAAATGAATGAATTAAAACCAATATAAGAAAATTGTTGGTGGAGATGACCATGTCACCACCTCTAGTGAGTGATCTTATTGTTTTTTGTAACTCTATTAATATAGAATATGATTATTCTATCTATGTTATTGATAGTGGTGGCTATATTCACATGACATCAAGGAATTTATTTTTAAATCATACAAAAAAGTGATTTAGGGATTTTGAATATGGTTAATGTTTTTTATAATGATTTCATAATTATAAATATTGTTTTTATGGAGATCAGAACATGATATAAGAGGACTCTATGAAATATTAGACATGCACCAGACGTTTAGCTGAATCCTATTTATATAAGTGTTATTGATGATTATGGGATAATCAATAATTTTTGTGTTGACTAACGAAATATTTCCAAGGGATAATTTATTTCTAATCAATGGAATATCAATCCTTGTTTTTACTATACTAGAGCTCTTATTTCTTATGATATTGCTTTCATTGTTGAGTGTAGTGTGTCTTCTATGTATTGGAATAAGTGGGTCGACCAAAATAGTGAGAAAAAGAATTTTATTTAGATAATTGAGATATACATCCATAGTTAATGCATTTCAAATTTGGAATGTGTGATCACTGTATGGCCAAAAAAAACATAGAATTGTATGTTTAAGTAGTTATCCTTTTTCACAGGAAGTCATAGGAACATGAATTAGTACATTATTATGTTTGTGTTCCTATAAATCTATGAAATACAGTTGAGTTATTTTTTTCATGAAATTGCTTTCTTAATTCAAATTTATGAATTGGTTTTATGTTTTCAATTCCTCACATTAGGTTATCTATTTTTTAATAAATTTCATGCTTAAGCTATGAGTGGATCTATTAAGAAGGTGAAATGTTTTCACAATGATAATGGTGGTGAGTATTATGGTCGGTTTTATAAGTATTGCTAGTAAGAAGTTATTCAGCATGAAAATATGGTTTTTTAGACACCATATTTAATTTTTGTAGTTGAGTGAATGAAAAATCTTTGGTTGGAAAGGGTTCCTTGTTTTATATTAGTAAAAAAAATGTTTGGTTTCTTTTGGGGTGAATCTTTTTTAAAATCTTCTTAAATTATCAATTTATGACCGATGGTTTCTTTTACTATAGACAACAAAGACACATTATGTTAGTAAAATAGATTAGGAATGATCATTATGTGATTTTTGATACTAAGTGTTTATTCATTTTCCTAGATATGAGAGTTACAAACATGGTGATAAGTCAATACAATGTATTTTTAATGTCTTCCGACATGATCAGTTTTCTTACAGGTTCTATAATCCTTATATGATTAATAATTTCAAATCCATGATTTTGTATTTAAAGATGATTAAACTTTAATTGATATTTATAAGAGAGAAAAATCTACTATTCTATCTTATGAGGGATTTTTCAGTCCTAAGGAAGTTTATGATTCACATTTATCTTATATTGTGGATTTTGATGATCACATTGAAGTGTAGAATGATGTTCAATTTCAATATGTTGGATTTTATGGTTCTAATTCACATTATTTTTTTGGTAATCAATTTCATGGGTTAATTAATGAACCTTTAGTTTTACTCTAGAGATCATATCAGCATCGTACTATTATTACATGATATTCACCTATGGATTATATACTCCTCACTAAAGGGGGAAACCAAGAATCTTTTTACTAGTTTATAAAAAGTGACATGATGGCTTTCTATTCTGTGTTAGTGGATGGCCAGAAAGATATCATTCCATGACAATCATACATCTGAGTTGTTGAAATTACATACAATTAAGAGGGCTTTGAGGAATCGATGTATTTATCATATTAAAAATTATAATATCAATTTTTTTCTATGATACGAGGAAAGATTTTTTTAATGAATAATTCATAAGAAAAGTAATGATTTTGATGAAATTTTATCACTTGTTTTAAAAATTCAACCATTTAGGTTTTTCATGGGTTGGAAGCTAGTTTCGATCTGTATATTGAGTAAATGGATGTGAAAATTGCATTCCTCCATTGATATTTTGTAATGACCCAAATTTAGTCAAAGAAATTTCACTTATTGAAATTATTTTATATAGTATATAAATCATACATACATATATAATCCAATAAAAAATTATTTACAAAAGTGAATAATGAAACATGTTTTCTTTATATAAATTAAGGAAACTATACAGATGGAATAGTAACTTGGCCAATGGAATAGTAACAAGATCATTAAGAATACTAATCTGGAAAATATAATAGTAACCACACCTTACAGTGTATAAATAAAATTTAGGTATCACATAAATGAAAATATGATTGAATTATATCATAATATAATGAAAAATTGTTTTAATAATGACAAATGTTTTATAATTTTTTTTTATAAAATGTCAATGTTTAATTACAATTTTATTGTTAACATAATGATTTAAAATAAAATATATTTTCATAAAATATATACATAAATTAATATTTTGATTTATTACCATAATAATATAATTTTATAATACCGTAATTAATTTTTCTAAGTATCATAAAATCGATTATAATAATAAAATCATAATTTTCCAAATAATTGAGGATTTTAATTAAAAAGTATGTTTAAAAAATTAAAAAATTATATTCATAATTAGGATTCCATTTTTTAAATATAAACCAGTAAAAATGCATATGGTAATTTTTTTCTATAAAATAATTAAATTTTTGTAAATAGTGAAATACAGAAATTTGCGATATCAGCTAAATATATGAATATTTGTGTCATGGATGATCTAAGAACAATTATCCCTAACTATACTTCCATATTTACTATATTTATTCATTCTAATAAATATCATTGATAATATTGATCCAAATAATAAAAACAATGAGTAAAACAATAAAAATATCCCCTCTCCTCCCCTATAAATACCACCCCCACCCCCTCATCTTCTCATTCGTAAAAAGTCTTGAAGATTGTATAAATTCTATACAATTACCTTATCAAGCCTCTTACAAATGATAAATGTCTTATAGTCTCAACAATAGTTCAATCTCATGTTCATTAAAGAGGTTCTCAATACGAAGATATTCAAGAGGTAAAATCATTCTTCTTCTCTTTTAATTTATTTTTTTCTTATCCTCTACTCACCTTCCCTATAAAAATCAGAATGATAACTATAGTAATACATATATACTATAATTTTATATTGTTAATGTAATATCAATCATAAATCCCTTCTCTTCTCATTTTATTCTAAAAATAAAAACTCCATTTGTGATGTGTTGATTCATCTCTTTTGTGGATAATGATTTTTCATTATCCATTACCGCCTCTGAGGATGGACATAAAACCATTACAATGGTTAATTATGATTTGGATATGAATTTATAATATTTATTATGTACTATAATCAATATATATGTAAAATATTAAATAAAATATTACTAGTTCGTAATGGTTGTGAAAATGACAAAAAATGAACATTTTCATTGGCATTTTCTATAATAAAGAATTATCATATATGAAAACAATGATATATGGGACCATTTGAAATTATTGAATTATAGTAATATCATTTCATTAAAATTCTATAGTTTCACTTCCATTTTATAATAACTTCTATATTTATATTTTATGGAACCAACCATAAAACTATAAAGAGAATGCTCTATAGAAAACAGAACTATGCATTATAACTCATAAAAATGGAAAATAATGAACATAAAAATGTAAAATAAATAAAATAAATATATAAGAGGATATGATTAAGGAAATTAATTAATATTATTTTATAATACAGGACATTAAGTGAAAGTGAAGACCTCTTTTGCACAGAAATTATGGGGATTCTCGAACAAAACTCATTTTATATGGGGTTTCCCTCTATCACACAACAGTTTAGTTGGGATATTCATTTAATTTTTCTTATATGTCATTTGATTATTCTGAAAATATTTTCATTGGATATATATGTTTCCATGTGTGATTTTATGTCAAATGTAAGGATTTCCCTAAAGAAATATTCCTTCCAAAACACATCTTGATTCCTCTGGGGTTATTTATTCTTCTCTCATGAGTGATGATTTATAATAAAAATATGATCTTCCTTTTTCTTGTGGTAACCTAAAAGATTATTTAGTATTGAATTATTTATAAAATCTTTATGAAAACCATTTATTTTCATGTGTTATTTCATCATTATGATTTTTATATGTTTTATGTGGATTTCATGATTATATATATGTTATAATGTAATAGGTGGGCCCATAATTATATAGCCATCCAATATATTGGGTAATTTTATGTATCCCATGAGTTAATGTGAAATATTAATGAATATTATTTGAAATTTATTCACAATAATTATGTTGTAATTATTCACATATGTTATGTGTGAACATGATGTTATATTTTTTCCAACTATGTGTGGTTTTTTACCACTAGGACATGATATTTTATTTTTATCATTCCCACATTTCAATAATTTATCTAATTCTTTATATCATGATTATCTATTGGATATTATGATTAGGATATGATGATTATTATTATTCTCAACCATGTAATGATTATTTATTCTGTTTATTCATCCTATTACTGGCTTTGAAGGTCACCAAATTTATTTGATGTATATACTTAGGTGACTACAAGTACTAAATATTACATGATATTTATAAGGTTAAATAATGTGTTTCAAAATAAATTCTTATGTTTTGTTATTTATATATCATTATTGGCCCTATTTATCCCAAGACACTGAACCCTTGTATCCTGGTTTTGTAACACTATTATGTTATTTATTGTTATAACGATGAAATAGTCATTTATGAAAATGTAGAGTTTTAATAGTTTGTATTAGAGAACAGTTTACAAAATTTTAGAATTTGTATTAGATAACATTATTGAAAACCCTTAAGATAACACTATGCATCTTTAAATATCGAATAATTTTTTTTTCAAAAATTATTCTCAATAGGATCTCATAATATATTCCCTAAGTGATAATTTTTTTAGGAACAAATTATTCATATGTTATTGGTTATGGTTTTAATCAAACCATTTCTATTTTAGATAATAATGGGAACCATGAAAAACTTGTCCAATAACTCATTTGAGGGACAATGAAATGATTTCATGAATGGCATCCCCAATTCCATGTGATATGTGTTTGAAACCCTCATGGCTATGTATATACAACAGTCTTTATCTATTAATAATAAACAGATATAGGTGGAATGTATACCTTCACCAAAGAGGGAGAATATAGCTATAAAATATTTTATGTGGAAATGAACACCGGCATTTTTTTAATCTTATGATCCACTAATTTTGGAATAGTGGGTTAACTTAAGGGGAATGATCTTTTCTTCACTAAATTGATCAGAGAAACAGAAGGTAGTTTCATCTATTTATTGGTTTGATATAAAGTTCGATCAGTGGTGGAATTAAATTGGTTCTATCGATTTATTGGTTTGATAGAAAGGCCGACTAGTGGTGGGATCAAATTAAAAACAGCATGTCGATAGATAAAATAGAGGAGGAGTGGGAGGAAATTAAAAAAATCATAACAAGTATTTCCCATGAAATAGTCAAACAATGATTGAGAGAGAATTCATAGAGTTGGCGAAAAAGGAAGTTTAATCTATCATGGAGTATAAAGGAAATTTAACAAGGATTTAAATGTAAATATTATGTATTGTTATCATCAATGATAGGAAAATAGATAGCTACATTAATGTAGAAAACCCACACCTTCGAAATTATCTAGATATTCATGACTTTGGGATTTACAAAGATGTTTTTTGATGTTCCCCCAAAGTATATATGGTGTTTGGAGCATGGTCACATGGATGTGGAGATAGGAAATGAAATATGGAGTTTCAAGCTGGAGGATCCAATAACAATGGTGGAAAGAAATATTAACCACCAACCTATAAAAAATGTGGTAAAAAGTATTATAGGAACCTCCTCCATGGGATTGGATAAATTTTATATGTGTGGGAGACAATTCCACCAAGATAATGTGTATAAAGGGGACATATAAAATATGGATTAAGTGATAGAGGGATGGAGAGCCCCACCCATGGTTCAATTATTCAACTATAGAGATTAAGGGAACAAATCATTCATGTGCACTAAACCATAAGTCTACGAGGGTTATTAGTGTCAAAATCCACCAAATTTAAAGGAGAAATAGAGACCCTATTCTATAACTACTTTTGAATTGGAGAAAGAAATGGAATTCATACAAGGTACACTTATTATTCACTCATGAAAGGAAAAATTGTTATTTGAATCTAGTTATATGAATTCCTTTATAACTTATAGGTTTTCTACACCTATTTAATTGAATCCCCAATACCTTGAAGTAGAGATATCTTTCAAAACACTTATATGTTTGATAATTATAACCCATGTGTTAGAATCTTCTCCTATTGGAATATGTAGTAATAATATTCTATCAATTTTTGTAATAATTTTCAATCCTTAGTATGATTATATTCTGGGAGTTTATTTCACTTTTTTTGTAGATCACACATTGACTATTTGGAAAATTAAAATATCTATTCATATTCTAAACCATCACATCATCCTTTATAAATTAAAGGAATACAATTTATATCCTTTATAAAATCTATCAATGATATTGGTATTAATGAACTATTAATATGTATACCTCACTCAAATAACTGAGCCAAATGAAGGCATTGTCTTGTAAGAAATGGCCATTGTTAAAGATTACACTAATGTATATCCTAATGAATTAAAAAAACATACCCTAGATCATGAGGTAGAGTTATAACTTGAACTTATACCTGGGTCCCCTCCTATCTCAAAATATCCTTGTAGAATGTAACATCTTGAAAATGTGGATTTAAATATATAGTTCTAAGAGAACATGTTGAGAGGGTTCATATGCCCTAGTGAATCACCTTAGGTTCTCCTGTTCTCTTTGTCAATAAAAAGGATAGGACAATACAGTTGTGTATCAATTACTAGGAGATTAATAAGATCCAAAAAATAAACAAGTATCATATTTCAGGTATTGATGACTTGTCTGATCAATTATAAGGAGCTCAGTACAACTCAAAGGTGGATCATCATTTTGGATATCATCTACAGATGGAAATTCAAGATGATATTTAAAAGGTTTATTTTTGTAAAATTTTTGGACACTATGGGGTTCTAGTGCTTCCTTCGGACATACTAATTCCCCAGAAATTATTTCATATTTCATTAATAGTTTCTTTATAAAATACCTTGAAAATTTTATGTTATATTTTATAGAAGATATTCTCATTTAATATAGGATAAATTAATAACATGTATTAAATCTATGTATTGTGATGAAGAAATTATGGAAGATGAAATTGTTGGAAAATTTCATCAACTATGAGTTTAGGATGAGGAAGGTAACATTCTTGGGGCTTCTAATCGTATCTAGGGGAATTTTTATTTACCCTTAAAAAACAATGGTAATTGAAGAATGACCTAACCCACTATTGTCATGGAATTCCATTGTTTTCTTGTCTTAGTAGGGTACTAGCAATGTTTTGTGATAAATTCCTCATGATTTTATATCCCTCTAAAAAAAATTAAAACTGAAAGGGGTAATGTATTTATGGATGTAATAATGTGAATAAAGCTTAAAGGATCTCAGTAAATGGATAATCACAACACCTATGCTTACACTACCAACAAGTGGATAATTTCTTGTGATATTTAGTGATGATACAAATAAAGACTGGGTTTTTTTTACTCCTACAGAATGCTATTGTGATAACCTAAACCTTACAACAGTTGAAGATCCATGACTAGAAATACCTGATGCCTGATATGGTGCTAGAGGCTATTATTTTTTCCATTAAAATATATTGTTACTATTTCTATGGGGATACTTTTTACATATATATTGATCACAAGAGTCTAAAAAATATATTCACAAAAAAGTATCTCAACAAGCATCAATGAAGATGGTTACATATAATCGAGGACTATTATTTCTCAATTCAATACCATTTGTGAATAGTGAAAAAGGATAATGATTCCAAAAACTGAAATGAAACTACTACCATATTCGTGCTATTGATTGATAATGGCCAAGCCATCATGAACATGAAATGGACGGATTTGGAAATCATAATAGAAAAGAATAAATAGTACATTACAAAAAAAATTACCAAATATCTATACAAGAGAAGATCAATGAGGCACAAAATTAAGTTCTAGATCTACAAAAGAAGGTGAAAGTATTATTTGAAGGGAAGCAATACCAGTTCCATTTCGATGATGATAGATTAATTCGATTTAGAATAAGGATTTTTGTTCCTTCATCAATTGAGATAAAAAGGATCTATTGGATAATACACAAATCACAACTTTACTCATCCCTCCTAGAAGTCCAATGTTGTAATCAAATCATCGAGAACAATTCTATAAAGATTTCATGAAGAAGGAGATTACAGATTATATCTCAATGTGTTTGGTATGCCGGAAAGTTAAATGAGAGAGAAATAAGTCAAATAGATAACTAAACCATTACCTATAAACATTTAGAAATGAGAGAATGTCATTATGGACGTTTTCACTGGTCTGCTAAAAACATCAAAATGGAAACAATGTGACACGTGTTGTGGTGGATTGACTCACTCAGAAATCCCAAATTATCTCTATTTTAGATGATATGATTCTTCAAAAACATTACCATATATATATGAAGGAAGTGGTGATGACGCATGGGGTTCCACATTCGATCAAATTTTATCCTAATCCAAGGTTCACATCATATTTTGGATACCTATCCAACATCATTTGAGTACAAATTTGAATTTTAGCATGGACTATCACCACTAAACTGATTGTTAATCTAAAAGGACTACTCAGACGCTTGAGGAAATTCTAACGGCATGATAAATAGAATTAAAAGGTGAATGGGATCAACATATCCCATTGTTAGAGTTATTATATAGCAACAACATCCACTCAATTGTTTATATAAATCTATATGAATCTCTATTTAGGAAGTCATATATAACTCTATCTTTTTGCGATAAATTTGGTGAATAAAAGATACTTGGACTTCATCTGGTACAATAGAGAACCGAGAATGTTCCATCCATCGAACAAAAATATCAATTCCAATCAAGATCAGAAAAATAGAAAAGTTGAAAACAATTGAAGGGACATAGATTTTAGTATTAGGGAAAAATCATACTTTTAATGCCATCATGGAAGATATTCAAGTAGTTTGGAAAAAAGGTAATGTTAGCCCCTAATATATTGGCACCATTGATATCGTTTATCTCAAAAGGGTTGTGGTCTATCATCTTACACATCCACAAAATATGAATAACACTCATGACATGTTCCATTTATCTCTCCTGAGGAAGTACATACCAATCCCTTCACATATAGTAAATCTCAAGTTTGTATAACTGGATAATAACCAATCTTATAACTATAAGCTGGTAAAAATGATGAACACTATAGAAAATTTTCTATATAAAAGACCACACAAATTATCAAATTATTGTAAAGTAATAATAAGTATTAAATGTAAACATGGGATCCAAAGAAAATATTTAAGGATAAATACCCTCACTTATTATCACCTTAGTATGTAAACTGAAATTTCGAGTGAGAAATGTCCAAAGGGGGAAGAATGTAACACCCCATATTTTAATGAATGAAATTTAACTTCTTATAATTATATTATTTGTTATTAAACGCATAAATATCATAGATAACCAAATAAAAATATTATTCTCGTAAGTGAGGAATGAAATAAACTTTATTTATAGAAATTAAGGAACCCATACTAATTGAATAGTCTACTGACCATTGGAAAAGTATCAAGGTCATTATGAATTGAAATATTGAAAATATTATATTAAACTCACATATGAGAGTATAAATTAAATTTATGAATCTAATAAATTAAAATATGATTGAATTATATAATAGTATAACTTAATATGTTTTCCAAAAATGACAAATTAATTGTTGATATTATTGAAAAACATTAATGTTTAATTACAATTTTATACTTAATATATAATTATTTTAGCGAAAAATTATTTAAAAAAATGATTCATAAATTAATAATTTTGGTATTACAATTTTAATATTATTTTAGGAAACCACAATTAATTTTCCAAAGTTTCAAAAAATCATTTATAATATTAAAATATGTATTTTTTGAATAAAGGATGTTGTTAATAAAAAAATTAATTTCTAATATTTATAAAAATATATTTATGTATTTGAGGCCATTTTTTTAAATCTAATAAATGAAAAATGGTACGGGTGATTTTTTTTATTTTTTTAAAAAAGTTGAATTTTTTATGAGTAGAATGAAACAAAAATATATGATATAAGCTAAACAGACGAATTTTTGAGTCTTGGATGACATATGGATGATGAAAAACCGTTATCTAGAACTATACTACCCTATTTAATTTATCTATTCATGATAATAAACACTATTGACAGTATAAATCCAAATATAAACTAATTAATAAAATAATCAAACACACCCCTCTCCCCTATAAATACAACCCCTTACAATCTCTTCTCTTCACACCAAAAAATACTTTAATATTTTATAAATTCTAAACAATTTACCTATAAATCATCTTCCCCACATTTAAGGTCTTATGGTATCAACGAAAGATCAATCTGTATTTCCTTAATGAGGTTCTTAATGAGATGGTATTCGAGAGGTAATATCCTCCTCTTTGTCTTTTAATTTTCTTTTATTTCTTATCCTCTCCGCATCATCCATATAAAAAGTGGAATGACAGATCTACTATTAAATATATAATTTAATTTTTTTTGTTTCAATATAATATCAATCATACAAATCTTTATCCTCTCATTTTACTCTAAAAAAGAAAACATCCATCGTGATGTGTTGATTCCCCGCCTTCATGAATGATGATTTTTTATTTTCCATTACCGCCTTAAATTATAGTCATAAAACCATTTTTTTATAGTCAATTAATATTTTAATATTATTTTAATAGGTTTTATTATGTTCTATATTCAATATATATTTAATTGATTAAGATGACACTTGTTTGTAATGATCGTAAAAACGACCAAAACAAATTTAGAATTTTCATTAACCTTTTACCTAATGAATTTTTATGATAAAAAATGATATATGTATACATTAAAAGTTATGAAATTATAATGATTCTATTTCATTCCAATTTATTAGTTTTTCTTTCATTTGATAAGAAATTATGTAATTATACCCTAGGGAACTGAACATAAAACCATGAAATGAATGCTCCTAGTACCATAAAAAAATATAACATATCTACATGGACACAAATGAACATAATAAATTCATAATAAATAAAATAAATGTAAAATATGTTCTAAATTACACAATTAATGAATATAATTTTATTTTTATGAAAATTAATTGAAACATTAGAATTCTTTCGGACATATGGTAAAGGGATTCTCAAACCCAACTCTTTTTTCATAGGTTTTCCCTCTTTCCCTAGAAATTTTAGTATGAATGTTCTTTCAACGTTACATACATATCATTCCATTATTGTTACCTTTTATTTTCTAAGATATACTTGTTAAAAATTATTATTTTAAGATAAATATAAAAATATTACAAATTAACCCTTCCTTTCGAAACACATCTTTATTCCACTTGAGTTATTTCTTTTTCCCACAAGATTGACGATTTCGAAACCAAAAAAGAATCGTCCATTTTCTTTTCATAACCCCAATTTTTATTCATTAATGAATTATTTATGAAATCATTATGAAATCCTTTTTTTCCATAGGTTATTTCATGGTTTTCATTAATATATGTTCTTGTTTCATGCATGATTATCTAAATGTTATGATGTGATGGGTAGGACCAAATTATATATCCCTCCAATGAATTTTTTAATTTGATTTATCTCATGAGATAATATGAAATATTTTTTAACATGATTCCATATTTTTTCACAATGATGATTTTATGATTACATACATATGTTATGAGTGAACTAGATGTTAGTTATGTTTACAACTATTTGTGAAATTTGACCAATAAGACATGATGATTCAATTTTATGAAATTTGACATTTAAATCCATTATATAATTCTTCCTCTAATGATTTTTATGATGATAATATTCCTATGTTGATATGATGGTGATTATTAACACCCATGTTATATTTATTCATGTTCCATATTCATCCTCTTACTGGTCTTTAAGCTCACTATTATTTTTATGTATATCCTCAGATAACTACATGTACTAAAGAGAACATTATATTTCAATTGATAAAGAATGTTTTTTAGAATAAATTATTATGTATTTTTATGTACAAGTTATGTATGGTATTGATTTTCCTAATACACTTAACCTTTATATTCTTGTTTTGTAACAGTAATATGTTCTTTGTATTTAAAATTATATTATAGTCATGTAATAATTTATAAGGGAAATATATATTAATAGGTTTAGTTTTTCAAGGAGAAGTTAGATGGTTTTTATGAAATAGGTAAATAAGATTATGTTTGTTGATTAAAGAAGAGTTTTTATGGTTTTATGTCAGATACAAGGTACTGTAACGATGCTTGAATCTATCATTTTTCATTAGTGTTTTCGGGGAACATATTTTGATCACTGTTATTTTTATTAAGAGATTTAGTGATTTTGATTTTAATTTTATTTGTTCTTTATATTGTTGATATTCTCATTTCTTTCTGTGATTCTTCTAGAATTGATATATTGAATAATTATTTTGGTCAATATTTTGTGATGAAATACTTGGGGATATCATAATATATTACATTCATGTTGATCTCATATGATAGAATAGAAAAGAAATTATTTTTTTATCATGATAGATATAGTGAGAAACATATTTAGAGATGATCTATGGAAATATAATAGAGGTATAATACTTCTCCTTTTAACATTATACGCTCTATACCAGACAACCATCTTTTTCTAATGAAGATAGAGAGAGGAAATGTGGTACAAAGGTAATTCATATTTTGTTGGTTATTTCATATATGTGATTGTATGTAGTAGAACTAATATTTCTAAAATCATCAGTGTGGTTAGTTGTTTAATATCGTATTCATGTATAGATAATTAAAGAGAAGTGATATTTATATTTCATTATATTAATGTTACTTTTGATTTTAGATTGTGTTTTGGAAGTGGGGAACCAATGATTTCTGGAATTAAATATTCAGATATGGTCAGATATATGGATTATGGGAATTCTAGTTTAGGATATTTGATTACCTTTGTAGTGGTAGAAGTATCTTGGATGTATATATTGAAAAAAGTTCGTTCTCTATATACTATAGAGTCTGAGTTATTTTAGCCACTAAGGCATGAAAATAATTTTAATAGATGAAAAAATTTATTCAAGATCTCATTTCTAATAATCATATGTGTGTTTTATTTTTTTATAGCCATAGTGCTGTTTTTTGGGGATAGAATCCCACCTTTCATGGAAGGTAAACACATATTGGTTTAAGATATCATTGGATCTATGACCTACTTCATTAATGATTGTTTAAGATTGAGAAGATCAACATAGATTATAATAGGTTAGACATGTTGACTAAATGTTTTATGAAGGTAAATTTAAGACTTTAGGACAAATTATGGTGTTAGTAGTGAAATCCAATTGATTTTTAGGGGGAGTATACTGAAGAAACCTTTCTCCTCGGTCCCCACACATGCATCTTTTAAAGAAAAAAAATTAAAAAGGATATTTTTGGGTTATCTTTAGTTAATCTTTGGAGATATTCACATAAATAGAACATGTTGTATTACACTATCTTATTCCACGTGCAGTGTGGCGATCTATTCTCAAATTTGGTTAGTCCAATATAAGGTTAAAACCAATGGTTTTCATATCGGAAAACAGATAAATTCACCAGTTTTGATAATATTTCATTAGTTTTGTTCATTGATATAGCCCATGAGTTTTTCATGTATATATATTATTTGTATACTAATAATATTCATTTCTCAGTAAAATCTATTTGGATTTCATTATCTGAATGTATTTTTAATTTTTGGAAACATTCAAGCTGAATTTTTATTTTTACTATTGATCCACCAATTTATTTGAGTATTATTTATGAGTTCCCTCTCATCTTTGGTAGTATTTTTTTACTCTTGATTATTACTAAATTCTAATTTATGGAGTATGACCCATGGGTTTTCCCTCATTCGATTTTAAATGTTAAAAATTATTGGTGTCAACATTTATTCCTCTGTACATATATTTGGTGATTTCATATCCACATTATTTTCTTAGGCTTGTTTAATGGGAAATATTTTTTTATTTAAACTTTATTTTTCCTTTGTTTATCTATGTTTCCCTCACTTAACATCATTCCCAATAGTGTGGTCTTTGCATCCACCATTCTTCCCAATTCTGGTGATTTTCTATTTCCCCATCATGATTTTGGGTTTGGTAGAAGCCTGGGGGTTTATGTTTGATTTTTTTTATGTTCATCTTGATTATAGAGTTATATAGATCAACTATTCCATATTTAGGTGATCACATTCTCTGGTGGCATGTCTTGAATTTATACTTATTTATTCTTACTTTTTGAGGTAGTTTACACTATGGAACACTTTTATTACATTTTTAAACCCCATTATTTCACTTTATTTTTTTTTAAATATAAAAATTTATTACCTGTCATTGTATTCTTTATATCATATTTATCGGTCAATTTTTATTAATATAAGCCTTGGACACATGATAAGAACTTGTGAAAATGCATCGGTGGATATTCAAAAACAAATCAATTATTTTAAAATGTATTACAATGTATTTTAATGCCTTTTTCAACCATGTTGGTTTTTTAGGATTATAAAATGTTTTAATGGAATTTCATGGACCTTGGTTACAGGCCAAGGGATAGATTAAATGTTCGTTTGGCATCACTAATTAGATTTTAATTATATATATATATATATATCTATCTAAATTAAAATTTGAAACGTGTTTTGGTTTGTTTTAAATAATTTTTTAAATATAATAACTATATAAACCATCTTTGGATGTGATTTTGAGATTTTGGGTCTTAGGGTCATTGAAATTTTCTTTTAAAATGAAATCAATGGATTTACAAATGGAATGTCTTAATTTTCTGGAATATTGGTTTAAAAGTTGTATTTGAATGGGTTTTTAAAAGTATTTAATAATTATTATGTGTCTCATCATCCTATTTGGCTTGTTTTAATGGCATGATTAGAATTTTAAATGGATTTATAAATGGGAGAGACACTCATAATCAATGTATGTTTATCTTGGCTTGTTATGTATTTTTACCCCAATGGGGAACCTTATATTAATATGAATTTTCGAATTTTTCCCCATGGATGATTGTTTTGGGATGGCACTATTGAGGGTTATGGTGCTGAGGAATATGTGATTTTAAAATTCATTATATTTTTTCATGTGATTCTTGATTTCTCCTTTCTTTTATTAACTTTGGTAAAGAGATCTTGGGTAGCTGTATTAAACTCTATAAATATGTTTCAATAGGTAGTATCATGCCACTAGTTTCCTCCTCTAGTTTTTAATGGGATTGATGGGGTGTTTTAATTTTGTGAGTCTAGGTACTGGCTATTATGGTTTTTGTGATTGGATGCAACCGATCCTCGCATATTAGGTCGTGTTGAGTGAATCCATGAGATTTATTAGATTGTCAAATACAAACATTTCTTTTATTCCTCTTTTTTATTTGATTTTATTCCCTCATATTGATTGACTTTTTATCCTATATGTTATCTTTATTTTTTCTGCCTTGTTGTGTGACTATAAATAGTGGTTTTTTACCATTTTCATTCTTTATTTATTGTTTTTTACCTTTAAAATATTTTAAAATGATTTTTTAATTGTTTTAACGAATGGGAGTAACAATTTTTATTCTAATTTTTTGTCAAAATATTTTCTAAATAATATTGAAAAGGTTTCTCAAGTGAGAAAACTAAAAATTATTTGGATATTTCTTTATGTTTTTTAATGAAAAATTAATTTTACCTTTATTTCCTTAGTTTAAAGGTTTAACATAAAATATTGAACTATATATTTTTAATTTTATAAACAAGGCAGAGCTTGAAAATATACTCATGGTTTAGTTTTACAATGAATGTGAAAAAAATATTTTTATTACATATATTCAAACTACCATTTTATTAATTATTATACTATAAAATTTTCATAGATTGGGTGGGTTTATACAGACTACTATGGAATATGTTCTAAAACACATAATATCTAAATTCAAAGTTTCTATTTCTCTTTCATACCAATTATTGGGTATTGATTCATCAATGTATAGACATTATTTATTTTTATTCATCCAATTATGTCCATTAAGTGATTTATGAAGAACCTAACTTTACATTCCTATAATTCCCAACATGTTTCCAATTAAATTGTATTCTTTAGACACATAGTATTTTTAAAAGTTCTATATATAGAGGGTAACTATAGTAGTTGGTGGGAAAATAAGACTAATTTTGTGGGCATATTTTCTTTTTAGGAGAACGAGATCTAGGAAGTGAGGGAGGTTTTGGGTTCTCTTGTTGGTGGCATATTTCTTTTATATCTTTTTTCTTATTTTTACATTTTCTATTTGGGCGGATGTCTGATATATAATAGATTCATGTTTAAAAAAAATCTATATTATTACTATCATATATAAATTAATTATCTGGTAAAAACATTCCCATGTGTCTTATTATGTTTCCAAAGGATTATTTTCCAATATATGGTGATTGGGAATTCTCTACAGGGCCAGTGGAGACCTAGATTAGGAATCCTTCAGATGGATAGTCTAGGCCAATTCACTATAAATGGCATCATAGTATTTTGGTTCTTCATCTCTATTAGATCCTAAGTCAATTAAACATTATTTCTTTATTTGGATTATCATGGTATAATGGATTTAGAATTATCCATCAAAACTCAAGAGGTAGGTGCAAGGATAGTCTGTCTAGCTCATGCCTTCCCTAAGCATCAATTTTTCTTGGGAAGTTGGTACAAATTTTTAATTAATCTTTAATTGGAATTACCATTTATCTTATGTTGATTATCATTGGTATTGTTGATTTTACATTGGGGTTCTATTGGTGTTTTGCATTAAAATATATGAATTTTCAATAGAGTAATTATAGTTTTCATAGCATGAATAGCTAGGTAATAACCAAATACATGATATAAAGATGTCTTAGGGATCATTTAATTTCTAGACTGAGGTCCACTAGGCAAGGTGAATGATTCAATTATACTTTCACATCCCATTTGGTTTGTTGTTTAGGACACACTTGAGAGACCCCTAATGTCAAGGGACAAGTTATGGAGGGTATTTTGATATGATGATGATGTTGATTATGTTCTGATCAATTTATGATGTGAATCCTTTTTCTGTGATTATTATATAATTTTTTTTGATTTAAAATAGCGAAATAATTGGAAAATTTTCTTAGTTTTAAAAGATTAATTTGAAATTTTATTAAAACATATTTTAGTCTTTTGGAACTATATTTGGATTTGTATTTTTTTCTTTCGGAATTTCATAAAATGAAATTGATTTTGGGAAATGAATGAACTTTTTTGTTCAAAACCGGTGGATTGGGATTTTGGGAACATATTTTTATTTTAAAACCAGTTGGTTTTTCAATTATAATATAATTTAAAACCCTTTTTTGATGTCTTTTGAAAATTTTATTGTTTTCATTTTAAATATAATGAGATGAAAATTTTATTTATAGATTAATCTTTGAGAAGAATTAGTGTATTTCAAAAACATTTGAAAATGTTACCAGATTTACTTATGGAATGAGGTAATTTCAAAAGTTCATTTTTTTTGGAATATTTATTTATATAGAATTATTATCATAATATTTGTAATGTAGTTTTTTTAAGAACATTTTTTGGAATATTATTTTTCTTGTTTCTTTTATTTGACATATAGAAAAAGATAAAATTGTGTTTATTTTTTGATTTCAATAATTACACCTCCCATAGGTTTGTCGGTAAAGTTTGATAAATTACGTTTATGTTTATTTACTCAATTTTCATTTTGTATATTTCCTAGACTTAATATGGGTGAAAAATGATTCCCTTACACCCCTTTCTTTTGGAGATGTGATTGTGTGGTATATCTCATGGTTTTTAGCATACTATCCTAGGATAGGCTTTTTTATAATGTTGGATGAATTGATGTGGATTTTTCAATATAATATTTTTGTGATGATCATTTATATTGAGGTTTCATGAGCTGTTAGATTATATATTTTTATCCAGGAGGTGGTTTTTTTGTAATCCTTGGATGTTATTTTGGATTTTTTTAATTGATGATTATTTTGGTTTGAGCATGACTTATTATTCATTATTTCTTATGTGTGGCCATTTTTGGTAGACTTTATCCAAAAAAAATTCAATTCATCTATTTACATTCATTGTTTATATGTGGGGTAACCAAGGGAAAGAAATTTAGGTGGATAGGACTGGTATGAACCAGGTTAAGATTATGTACTAACATCTATCATGTTTGATCTAGTTGGGTTCACCGTTATATGGTAGACTATGTATAAGCTCCATGTTTCCTTGATTTCTCTTAGTTTTTGATCCATTGTTAATTCCCCTGTTTTTTATTTTTTTATGGATTTTTTAAATCATTTCATGCTTTCGATATAGAGACAAGATGTTTTTGGTTGCCAAGATTTTTTGGTTGTGGTTCATTTTGGAGAAATGATATTAGGATCTTGGATGTTTCTGGGGTTTAAGATCCTTTTGGTGTATCTTTGACCATTCTGCCTCTTTATTAATGACTTTTTCCTGACTACCACTTAGTATTAGAATCTCATGGTCTCTACTAGTTTTGATGGATTCATCATTATCCTATATACACTACATTTTTAAAATTATTTTTTTTGTTTCACTTTTTACATTCATTATTAACGGCGAGGAGACCTCTGATTTATCTCCTTCTGTTTAGGATATATTGTTGGGTTCTTGTGGATGTTTATCAATTATGCTTGTTGGTATTGTTGAAGATTATGGTGGTTCTATTAATGTTGGATCATGATGATTTTCTCCCCTCTAGGAGATAATATAGTTGATACATTTACCTTGAATATAGACATTTGGGGGTAGAATGTATCATTGTTGGGGATTTATGACACCTAATTTGTAACTATTCCATTAATCATTCAATCAATTTAATTAATTTTAAGTCTCATTTGATTTTTGATTGTATCATAAGGAAAATGTAATATTTTTATTTGGAAATATGTTGGGAATGGTTTGTTCATGGTTTGGGGTAAATGTTTGTCTACCATGCATTGGGGGTTATACAATACATATTGTTGATTAACATGGTTGAAGAATATATAGAACACCCATATGACCTAAAAAGTATTAACGTTGTGATTCATTCATTCTTGTCTAGTATAAGCATCATGGTTTCACACAGTAAGGTAAATAGTAAATCTATTCCATGTTCCCTATATAAGATTTTAAATTGCTTATTTTTACTCTTATTTTCCATTTTATTTTCTTTTGTTCCCCACATTTACCCCCATCTCCCTCGTGTGGCCTCCAATATTCAAAACCATGGTGTGTACACCCTCCTCATCATGTGTCTCTGATCCTCTCCGACATATCCACCATAATCATAAGCCCCTTGCAGGTGGCCTTCTTTATGAAAAACCAAGAGCCTTACCCCTCTACATGTGGAAGACCTGTTGGAGGCCCCACCTAATAGGTAGCAACCTCACTCTAAGAAACTCCTTCTGATGAAATTTATTATTTAATTTATTAGATAAATAGGGTAATCAATCCTAGTTAGGGTCTCCTCATCCCATGCACCATTTTCCTTATTCTTGAAATTTTCCTCTTCCTCATAATGATTTTGGGTTTGATCAAACACTAGGGGTTTTGGTTTGGATTATTTTTTATGATTTTCATAATTATATGGTTTTAATGGGTCTATTTATCCATTTTTGGATGTCTACCATTATTGGTATCATGTTTTATCTTGTTTAATCTCAATTCCAACTTTTTTAGGTAGGTGTTTCAAGGAAAACCTTACATTCGATGTTATAAACTTATTTTATTATTTTAAATGTTTATTTATAAATACAAATTACTTTTATAATTTTGTGTATGGTTAATATAATTTTTAGTGGTATTATAAACTTCCCAGGGGCATTTTTAGTGGATAACCACTTGGGAAAATGTATGTGTGGATCTTTAGAGAAGTGAAATATTATAACACAATTTTCTATAGACTTGAATTGCTGTGAAAAAACATATTGGATTTTTTTGGAATTAAAAATTTATTAATAACATGATATGGGCATTGAAAAAAACCCAAGTGTTTTTTAATTTTTTTTATTTATAAAGAGATTTTAATATTTTTTTAAATATATATTTGTTTCTAGTTGTTTTTTTAAAAACTGTGTGATTTATATTAATGAATTGTTTTATAAAAAATGGAGTTGACCATTATTTGAAATGACTTTCAGATTATGTGTATTGGGTTTTCTAAAAATATTTTATAAAAAAGTGAGTTTATTTAAAAATATAAATTCATATTTCATTAAATTATTGGTCTCAAAAGGGTATTTAAAATGGGTTTTCATGTGATTTTAAGAGTTGAGTATGTGAATTGTCATCACGGTCATTGTTTTTTAGAATCATATTTAGAAATTTAAATAAATTTATAAATGGGGAGACCTTATTGATACCTATGTTTCTATATTAGTGTTTTTAGTCTTTTTTACCTATTTAGGTACTTCTTATTTACATTTATATAGGAATAAATATGCACAGGAATTTTGTGGGGCTTTTTCTTGTGAGGGTGTTGGAGGTGAGGGTTGTGCGATTTTCAAATGCTTTGTATTTTTTTAAATGTTTTTATTGATTGGTCACTTCCAAGAAATATTTTAGTTATACAAACCTAGGTAAATAATTTTGTGTCTAGACTTATGTTTCACTAGGTAGATCCACACTACCAATGTACCCCTCAAGTTAGTGATAGGGCTAGATGGGGTGTTCCATTATAATTAGGCTATGTGTAAGATGTCGGGTTGTTTTAATAAGATGCAACGAAGGATGATATGCTGGTCTATATAATTTGAAGTCTCAAACTATCACATTTTAGGACCTCAGGTAGAACCCATTACATTTCATTCATTGGTTGGGGTATTTAGTTAGGTAATTTATATTTGTTCATAAATTGTATTCCTCTAGTTTGATTTTTTTGTTTTCCCATATTTTCTTGTATATTATTACACCTTCTAGTAAATTTATAAAGTGTTTCTTTACATTATTAATTCTTCATTATCTATTTTTTTTCCATTAATTTTTTTTAAAATTGTTTGTTAATGTTTTTAGAGAAGGGGGAAAATGTATGTTTTTTATTATTTTTCAAACTCTTTTACAAATTGGCATGAAACGAGATCTCAATTGAGAAATGTGAAACTAGTTCGAGAATTTATTTATTGGTTTAACAAAATTATTTTGACTTATTTTCCTCTATTTAAAGGATTAATTAGAATCATTAACAATCACTGTTTGTATTTTTTAAAAATGTTACTATTTCAAAATGTGAATGTGTTTTGGTTTTAGAAAGCATTTGAAACCCCATTTTTTATGCCATATGTCAACACTGGAATTTTATAAACATTTTTTATTATTATATTTCATTAGATTTGGTGGTTTTTTGGTTATTGAGTGCTTATCTATTCTCCTGTATTTTATCTCAGTTTCATGTTCTTGGTTATCCTTAAGAAAACACTTTGATAATTTCTTCATAAAATGTTATTTTTTACTTTTTCTTGTCTGGTCTATTTTCCCATGAAAAGGTTTTGTTAGTACCACCTTTTACATTCTTATATTTCTCGAAAAGATTCAATTTAAATTATTTTAATTGTCCATTTAGTATTTTACTGCTCTCTATCAATGATATGTAAATACAGATACAGACGAGTGAATAAAATTAATTTGGTACCAGTCTTTGCCATTTTGTAGAGAGATACATGGGTGGTGAGTGATGTTTTTTGTGCTCTTTTTGTTTACTACAATCCTTTTTTACCTAAATTGTTTATTTTTTTTCATTTTATTCAGTGTGTATTTCTTATATATTTATGAGTCATGTTGAATTCTTATAGAATCTATGTTTTTTAATTTAGACAAAGTGTGTCACTAAGATTACGAGAAAATAGTTTCCAACATGTGGGGATCTATAACACCCTATAGTCCAGTGAAAATCTCATTCACGAATATACCATATGGATATCCTCAGACAGTTTCATAAACATATTTTCAAGGATGTTGTCAGTAAATTTACATGGAAGAATTTTTTCTACATTATTGAAGAAATTAATGTATTTAAATTTCTACATTGCTACCCTATCATGTTATTTTGATTCAAGAGTTACCAAAATTAATGTAAGACATAAACATTTCCATTGTGGAAAGACCATTAAATGTAATGGTAATGTAAAATTTTCTGTAATTTCCTAGGAAATACAACAGAATATAGATAGTAGAATGATTATGTTTTTGTGGCTTAGATACACCTAGGTGTATGTAACTTATCATAATATGGTTGATAATTGAATCAATCATCAACCTATTTAATGACTACAAGGACTAGTACTTAACACAAGGAGACACGCTCCATGGGGATTATCATTGGACTATTCACATGATCATGATGAACCATAATGAAGGTTTTTTATAATCATTTACTTGTATTACTACAAATTCAAACTGGTAAACCCATATATAATCTTCTATGGACAAACCAATACATTAATGTAACCTTGACCCAAATATTTATTTGATAAGGTTACTATATGTTATATTGATGAAAACCCCAGAATTCCATGAAAATTAAGCGATGTTATCCCAAAACTCCACATTATTATATTTAATTAGGACGTATTTGATGTCTTTATTTTTCAATATCTATAAAAAAGAGTTTTATTAATCAATAGGTTCAATTTTCAATGTTATAAAATATATAGATAACCCTTTTATTAACTAAATTCTACTTAATCAGGTGATGTGTGAGGCATAGAATTATATAGAACATAAATGTTTTGATTGGTATCATGAGACAAACAAGTTGGGTTTTGTGTATATCTATTTTTATAAAAGGATTAGTTATTTTTAACATGTAATTGAATGTATTTTTTATACCTGAAAAAATATTCATTCCTTCAAAATCCAATAAATTATTAAATTTATCAATGTTCTCAGCTATTATCCTTGATGTATCATGCCCTTAGTTTCAGTACGTTATGGATTCATATTGTTCACTATTTCATTCCATATCAAATATGAAATTTCTATTGTATATAAGTATACACTCTATGTTACTCCTTAATATGAATCCGAACACACCCTTATTTTTTTATTTCCCATAAAACCCAAAGGTGGACTATATTAAAATTTTAAGGATTAGATCAAAGGTATAGTAATTCCCCATAGTGTGTTCATGTTTTATGTTAGGTTTTCAAGTGTAACATATGTATGTACCTAGTACCATAAGATTTATAAGTGGTTTTATCCTATTGGAACTCTTTTATTCTATACCAATATAATAATTTAACTACTGAATATGGGTTTCTAGATTTTGTGATACTACATGTGTATCTATAATGGAGAATATCCCATATAGTATTTCTGTGCAATACTCTAACACATGGCTAGAAAAATGTGCACTCTTGTAGGGACACTATGAAAAAAATAATTATGTAGGCTACACTCAAAAAAATATGGAATAATTGGAATTCCTCATGAAGAAAACTTATGAATTGTGTGCCTTCACTATATTGAAATTGGTATTTTCTTTTCTCAATTTATAGTAATATGTACCTGTAAAATTGTATGGAGTTTCTAAATTAGGAAACTCTTTGTCATCCTTAAATTAATTTTAATGATAAAAAATGTGTTTATAGAAAACACATAGTAAATTTATTACAATGTAAGCAGAGTGGGGTGTGTGAATGCGAACAATGGATGTAGGTGTAGGGCCATTGTGATTTCCTAAAAACATCTCTTGTTATCTGTGAAAAATGATCTTTTAAAAGAATATACTCACTTGGGGATGAATCCATTAGTTTTCCAATAATGATAATGATCAATATTTTTTTAGATTATTTTAGTCATAGAGACTTCTATAAATATTCCACACGGTGATTCTACCGCCACAAAGGATTCAAGAAATACCATCTGAATGACAGATCCCCACCCACTGAGGTTGTGACTATATAGGGTCCCATAAATTTACCATAAACGATATTTCACCCGCATACTTCACAATATTCCTTCAACTAAATGGGATATATTCATTTAACATTTTTCCATAATAATTTTAATATACATATGTTCTGTATCTATGTGGTGGTGATATTCCCTTTACTCTTCATGGTAGGTTTTACAATATCAATTTTTATATTCTTTTCCTCCACTATGATTCTTTAATACAAATCAAGTGTCAATATATATGTTATTGAAAATTATGATGGGATAGGATCACAATGACTTGACATTTTATTTACCTTCTATGATTATGTATGATTGGATAAGGATTTTTATTTATATTTAAATTTTACTTTTCATGAGGTTGGATTTGGTATGACATCTTGAAGTACACATGGGCGGATATTGATTTAATTATTTCCTTCACAGAACATAGATTGGATTGGATACTAGACTTCCCTTCATCTCTCATAAAATTGATACTAGGATTGGATAAATCATGTAAAATATAGTATAAACCCTCATAGTATATAGACATACGAATATTAATTATAAACTCTATACTTGTTAATATCATTTGATTATTAGTTACATTAATTTTTTTTCCATTTTTTTGGTTATAGTAGAAATAAATTATTTATTTAGTGGACATGTGGTTTTAACATGTATGTAATGGTGGGGATATTAATGTCTTCTAAGTTTCCAAACACATTCCATACATATTTCCCGGTGAGAAATGTGTGTATCTTGTTAAACATGATATATGTATGGGAAAGGTACTATATCATTATAATTAGCACCATATAACTATATAGGACAAGCATTTTATTTTCTAACCCCTAGTGGGAATAAAATATTTTACATGGGGTTTTCCATAGGCCTTCTACATAGTATGTTATGTTGGAAATTTTTGGATTATTCACTATGGATAGTGTTTAGTTAGGTATTAGTATGTATACTTAAGTAAAATTTACTTTTTTCCCATTTTATTCATATTTGTATCTTTTAATATATAATTGTTTTATTTATTCATCTGCATATAGTCTTCACTCCTCTTATGATATATTTGAGCAGATAAAAAGGTTCCTTTAAGGAGAATTAATATATATATATATATATTGGAATTTTTTTTGAAGAATATAAACGTAATTTAAAATATCTAGTCTAATTCACCATTTATTATCTTGTGATAAAAATTTGGAAAAACTTACTCTCACATGAAGTTTATCTAATATTTCGATCTTATGTTGATATATATAGACAGGTTTGTGTGCATGGGGTGACGTGACAATCTGACCGAGTTCTGTTCTAGTGATCGGATCATACTCAACAAATTTTTTTATCATAGACCACCTAAAGGAAATATAGTCATGGTTCATGGGAGTATAATAGAGATATAATCCTTACGAAATGAGAAGTGTGAGATAAATATATCTCTCAGAAATAATGTTTTAGGATGGCTAATACCAGGGGATTTTTTGAGAACCATCCTTCATTTTTCTTCCCCTGAGTCATTCCTAGGTAAATGAGTCTAATTCATCATATTGTTAAATTATTGGATTTCAATTAAAGGGTATATATCATTTTATAAGCCTCGATAGTATTTTCATGAAAATATTCAGATTAACTAGTGGATCTAATAACCAAAAAGCTTAAAATCCCACAATTAATATTTAACCACTATTAACTAATTGGATAATATGAACAAAAAATCGGCCCTTACAATAATTTTTTTTCTATTACAAAGATAACCTAACTCATTAATTATTTTAGAATATTTTATCATTTTGTATTTTAGGTTTTAAATTCTTCAAAAAACATATCTTATAGGAAATTTTTATTATTTTAAATATTGTTTGATTCGGATTAATGTCGAAAGATAAATACTATTCTAAAAAAAGTATTATTATATTTATATGTTGATGTGATTATGGTAATTATCATTATAAAAATTGTCACAAATGTATTTTTTAATAATGGGTTGTGTGGGGATCAAAAAATGTCTGCCACTCACACATCCAACGGAAAATTATATTATTAAAACTCAAATAACACAATAAATGTGTCTCTTGAAATGTATCTATATACACAAATATGACAAAAATAAGATATTCAACTACCTATTTATTACACACTCACCAAAAATGAGATATTCCTTAAAAAAAATATCTTAATTTGGTAATGTGGATGTGATAATCTCATACAAGGAGTAAGAAATGTATTAAATCCATTAGTAAAAATGTTTTACCAAAACAATAAACCCAATTTAAGGTCATTTTAGAACTTTTATTTCCATGAAAATAAACAGTTATTATAAAACCCTATATATAATTGAATTGTTAATTTATATTTCATTTATTTTAATAATATTAGAGCCAAAATGGGTTAATAGTTGATAATTTATGGCCATAATATTTTTTGATTATGTTTATTATAATGTAATTTTTTTTGAAGAAAACTAATCCTTTAGAGAAGGAGTCAGTCATGTTGGGTTTCACTCATAATGTGATTTATTTAAAAAAATAAAATCATCAATTTCCTCTATTCACTTTTCTAAAACATAACAACGATCCATAATATCTGTGTAATATTCTCATGAATGTAAAATTGTTTTTTTCACTAATTAATGAATTTTATATGGTCATATAATAATATCATGAACAAGATTTTATTTTCGAAGCCTCAAAACACATCCTTCTTAAACATGAAACATTTTAATCGTTAAGTGCCACATTGTGGAATCATCATGGTAACTATGGAAGGTAAAATAATGTATATGTAACCACATATTAAAGGATAGAGTTTAGGAATAAATACCAATAAATATCCAATAACAGACTTTCTAGAGTATGTTTTTCATGTGAAAAGAACCCTGAGAGGGAAATGACGACTTTTTAGAAGAGTGTTATTTTCTTGACTATTTGTAGGATTTACTCTGGTAGATTCGTCATCCATGATAGGGAAAGGTTTTAAGATCCTATATATATTCTTCATAGTGGTTCTGTGACAACATATGATCTTTATAGGCCTAATCACATTGATTTCCATTATAATTTTCTCATGCATAATTATTTTAGAGATTTTTTATTTACCACTATAATTTAAAATTCCATTGTAAAGGACGCCTAAATTATTTCTTCATTATAGTATACTAATGTAATTACTATATGATTAAATATCCATAAATTAATAAAAAGTTGTATAAATTATCCGTTGATATAAAACTCCAATTTTTTTAAAAAATGTTCTTTATAAATTTTAGTTATCTCACTTTTCAGTTGTGAAAATCATTATATAATTTTACCAAGGATGACCAATTTTGTGAATTATTCATTATATAGGTAATAATTCATCTTTTATGGAAGACAATCCTTCTATATGAACCCAATACTAAACACAAATATAGTTTATTGTAGAACATGTTTCTTCCCAAGGAAAAGTCCACTACTCTATGGGACTTTTTTGGGTAAAAAATTTCCTAAAATATATCTTATAAATGTATGTACATGCATAATAACAACATTATTTTATAGAGTGAAGATTATACCATAAGGGTACATAAATTACCTGATTTGATATACACTTATTAGTTATATAAATAACCCTGATTTGAGATCGTCCTCATAGTTTCATCATATGAATTCAGTCATGATAGACATTATTTTTCCAAAATTAATGTTGACTTGATATTTCCTATTTCATTCATAAAATTATTCTAGTTGAGGTTATCCTCTTAGATACTCAAATTAATTCACCTATCCAAAATGTTTAGATAAAATCAGAGTGGGGAACATCAAAGTAACTACCAATATAAACCATTGCTATGTACGATTCACCTAGTTGTCCAAAAAGTGTGACCTAGAATTTCATGTAATATAGTTTATTTGTTATAACATTTTAATTCTTACAAAAAATCCTTAATTAAATAATAATAATATAAAATTAAAATTTTCATGGTATTATAGCCATATATGGCATGACATTATTCCATATCACATGACCATAATAATTAACACATGGCCAATTATGTGGCACTGATGTATATGGGTTTTTATTCACTTCATTGCGATTAATGGGAAACCCCTTTAAATATCCCAATCTCAATTACACAATTACTCTTTCCACATATTGTTGGATTTCAGCACCTCCTTATTTTGTGATAAATTATATAATTCCAACCTATATAGTTTCGTATTAAGAGAAAACAAAAAAAATACAAAAAATGAGAGATTATATATTACTATTTATAACTTCCATTTAATATATATGTTTCCCAACATTCATTTTCTACATGGTAACACGTGTTTATACATAGAAGGATTCATAGACATGACTTATGTCTATAAGTGAATCCATGAATATTAAACAAGACATATTAAATGAAAATTCAATATAACATACTCAAATCAATATGTTCACTAAAATATCACTAGTGTATATGAGTGAACTACTATCATTATATATAATATTCATATAGACTCAAAACAAATTGGTGTAGGATTTATCAGACACTAATAATAATAAAACTGGGGGAAATTAATGATTAAATATTATTTTTTAGAATATTTTCCAAATTTTACCACTATATTATTTATATAAATGGTATATAATGTCGTAGAACTTAAAAAATATACTCTATTTACTAAAAAAAATTTAGGAATTGAATCCATGCTTCATGAACTATGTGGTGATGGTTATAAAAATTAGAATTGGGGTATACAATGGTTCCATTGACATATTATAGCGGTATTACCAAAAAAGATATTTTGGTATGTATTTAATTAATTAATTTCATCTTTCCATAGATTGGATTACCCATATAAAAGTTTTATAATGTGAACATGTTAATTCTTAAAAGGGATAATTAGGGATGGTGGTTTCTCATGATAGGGTATTTTCTATATATGGGGTCGGAAAATTATTTAACTCCACAAGGGATTAAAGGAGGTTTCTTGAATTCTATTAATGTATAGATCATGTTCATTGGATTTATATAAGGTGTTTAGGATTCCAATTATTCAAAAGTACAACTAGTGTTGTTTCATTAGTGTGGGTATCAATTCCATATTAATTATTAATTTAACTTCAATACAAAAGAAAATACTTTTTTCTAAACTATCTTGGTATTTGTAAAAAATTAATGGATGAGGGAATCTGTAGGATATATGATGATTTTTAATGTTGGTTCAAGGCCCAAAACCATATCCAATATTCATTTTTTCACCTATAGTTAACCAATTTCTATGGGGCCTACTCCAATTATACAAGAAAGTAGTCATAGATTTCCTCAAACTATATATTTTTTCAAAATTTATTTTATACCTAAAAATCAACATGATGGTCCAGGAAGAGTGTGTTCCATGAGGAAACATATAGCTATGGCTGTAATAAGGCCATCAACTAGTAATGGTACTGTTTTGGTATACCCTTATATATACAATTTCTTATTTATTAATCATAATTAAAAATATTTTTCTCCCATTGAATTATATTATATTTTATTAATTATTAGTTACAGTTTGATTTATTTTCATACTAGATATTATAGAGAATTATCTTGTTAGTGATATTTTTTTCACATAATTATAGAAACATGTGGGTTGAATATATTTAAAGTATATATTGATTATTGATATTGAAGTGTTCCTACAACATCCATAAAAGTACTTTATATTATTTATGTGTGGAGTAAGTATTAAATATTGTTATTGACTATCAACTAAGTATCAAACCTATATCAAATTATCCATATAGAATTGTTCTAATCTGATTATTGAAATTATAAATACAAAAAGAATATCTTGGATTTAGAGAGTTTATTAGACCATCTTCTCATTGGTAATCCTTACATTTATTTACTATTAATGATGATGGATGTCTACAACTCTATATATAATATCGTAATAATCATATGGTAAAAATATATAAATATTATTTTTCCAATGATTAATTTTTTCATGAAAAAATATTTGGAACTATGTTGTTTTTAATGATTAACATATTCTCTCATTACCATCAATTCCATCTGTGTCCCAATAATACTCAAAAAGATAATTTATAGTTATTTTATGGGAATTATGAATAACATGTGATGAATTTTATTAAAACTGAGGATCTAACTGTATTCATGTCCCAAATGAATTATATTTTTTATCCCTTTATGGAATAATTTTTCGATGAATTTTTAGATGATATTTTTATATACTACAATACAAGATATAGACATCAAAAACTAACTATATATTCCTTTAGACTTTATAAAATATTGAACTATATTGTAGGATGTCAAAATAATTATTTTATATAATATTAGTACACTACCTTATGCATTTCATTTAAAAAATGTTTATATTTTCTAATTATAATTTAGTGTAGTTAGTTATGATCTTGGAAATACTCTTATGATGCATTAATTATCATGAAATTTAACAGATTGATGAGGTATTACCATAACATTATTTAATAACTTTGGCCAGTTCCTTATCAAATGATATAACTTATGAAGAAAATTACTAAAGTTGTATGGTTATAATATAGTGAAGAAGATTTTCAGGAATTGAAGAAGAAATTGACCTAAAATCTTGTTCTTATCTTACCTCAACTGAGTGAAGGTATTGAGTATATAATAATGAATCTATATGTATATATGTTTTTGTACCTTGAATGATCCTCATGAAATGGACTATAGATCTTGGAATCTACTTCCTCATAAATTGAATTATCATTCCTATGATATAGATTTTGAATTTTTTTGATAACCATAAATTGGTGGAGGTATTATCTTTTTGAAAGATTATTTGCGGTATTTATAGAAAACATGAGCCATATTTATGGATTTTATATGTGGGAGATAAATCTATGGCTTCATGTATAGGTGGAATAACAAAAATTAATCTATTTTATATCTAGTATTTACATAGTAATGGAGTCATTTGACATGATTCTCTCAACATGAAATGTTCAAACTCAAATGATATAAGAAGAAAAATAATATTGATAATCGATGTCAATTATATATTTTCAATACATGGATATAATATAGGATTATAAGGGGTTTTATTTACATCATATTGAACCATACTCATCTATTTTTAGAAGGTCTGTGATTTCGAGAACTTTTATCAATATTGTGTCATTATTCAATAATGGGATGATGGTAGGGAGATACTTATTGGATGAATCTAAGATTCTCATTCTTTTCTAAACCTATTTGGAAGGATCATTGTTACAACATGAAAAAATGTGTAGGTATCAAAGGTGTGTTATTCCTAAAAGTGGGCAATAAACCTAGAAATATTATGGATGTAAAGTGAAATTTTTTTCATGTTTTTCTTGGGTCAAATATACAAGGAAATTGTGATTTTTTTTAAATTGTTATAATTTTCATCATGTAATAGTGAAAAATTAGATGCATTATAAAACTCTTATTTCACTCCTATTGTATGTATGGACTAGGGGAAAACCATGATACGCATTAAGAAAAATCTATGAGGCTCCACTAAAATAAAATTTTATTTTTGGTTTATAGTGGATTATTTGACTATGAGAACTCAAATTGTTCCTCTCAAATATGATTCATCAGTATATACACTTGAAAAAAACTATGTAAAAGATATATTAAATATTCCTAGAGTATCAGGTTGAATCATATTTAAAATGGATTAGTTTAACATATTATTTATGGAATGTCCATTATAAAAATTATAAATATTATGTTAAATTGAGAAAAAAATTTCATTCTCAAAAAAATGGATAATCAAAATAAACAATTGATATTTTGTGATGATTTAATTAATCAAGTATTCTTGGTATTAGTGAAACATGTGAGAATCAACATGAATTATTGAAATTATCCTACAATAACACATACCAGTCAAATTTTTAGATGGTAATAAATAACTTTTTATATGAAATACTATGATGATCTACTTTATTTGGGAAGAATGTTGGAATGTCCTTTATAGTTGTTCCATGTATTCATCAACACATGAAAGACAATGTAAAGGTGATTTAGAAAGGCCTCATGATAACTCAGATCCAAATAAATTCTTATGTCTTTAATCATAAAAGAAAATTTTATTTAAATTATAGTGACCATGTATATCCTCATGTTTTTTCAACATTGTGTGACTCTTGGATCGATATGAAGATAAATTTTTCAATAAGATATATTAGACTTTTTCAAATCATTAGAATAATATGTGATAATTTATATCCTCTATAATTTCCTCTAAAATTCAGTTTCATGACTAACATATTCTCTATTAATAAATTAAATTAATATAGACCAAAACCATTTCATTTTTTTTCTAGTAATGACTTGGGACTATATTTTGATTCTCTTTATCCAAGGAATTCTATTTGTATTATTAATCTAATTCGAAAGGTGATTCCAGGTAAAGTGGTTCATCTTCTTCTGGTAAAATAAAAGCATGAATGCTGTATGATGACACATGGGAGTTTTATTCCATGTGTAAAATAACATTTCTAAAAAAATTTACTCATGATGCTGGATAAATATTATTGATAATCAGATGCCTGATGGGGGGTAGGTTATAATGAATCATAACTCTAGAATCATATAAATACCATCTAATTTAATTTTTTAAATATAATTTTATATAATTTAATTTGAAGTTGAAAATTGTGGACAAAGTATGTGATTGACGGATAATGAAAATGGAAAGTAAAATAACTATATATTTATAGACATCTAGAAACATGGTGACCAACTTCCAATTGTATGAGGATATATTTTCATCCATCAGGTTATCAGTATTAGTTATCATGAAAAATATTGGTTAATATGAAACAACCCCATACTTAATTATTATTTGGTTCCATCTACCACTATATTTATAAACCATTAGTATGGAGATCTAAAATTTTGATTTATTCGTATCTTTCCCGCCTTTTTGTGTTCTCAAATATTTTATCATACCTCACCAATAGGTCTCTAATCAGCCTTTAGATCACATTGATCTTTTTGGTTGTTAAGGATTTATCTCTATAGGTAAGTCCCAGCTTCAATTATATCTCCTATTATTTTATACATAATGAATAAGTTATTTTATTTTTCAAAAATAATTATAGATATACATGACTCCATTCAATATATAAATTTATTATTGGTTTTTTGATATTTAAATTTCTACTAAAGTTATTCAAAGGTATAATAATTATTAATATTTTTAGTTTCTTCTACTATACATGATTTTATCTAGGAACATCCTTTAATTTTTTCATTGATCAATATAATTTATTTTTTGGGAAATAATTTATCTTATTTTCTCAAAGAGAGATTATATATTTTCATTCAATAGAAATACCTTTCTTACATCTCATTCTCCTTTAGGTCCAGTTATAAATTTTAATAGAGCCTAGTGAATTTTAAATGAATAAATTATTTCTAAAGTGAATTAATTGTTTAAAATTTATTATATAATATCAAACTATTGTAATTTTTTGTTTTTAAAATTTAATACAATTATATATGAAGACCAAAATTTTTGTAAAAGTTGTATTTGTTTCTAGGGATTGTTATCGGTTGTTTATAGTAATCTGTTAAAATGAATGATTTCATTGATGTCAAAATTTAGAAGAAGTTAAAAATAAATAACACATTGATGCAAACCAAGAATACAATATTTATAATGTGTAAATAAATCATAGATAAATGGATAATGAAAAAAGTTCTCAAATCATATTTCTTTAACATATTTTTGATGAAAATGAGTTTATTAACTCTATTGATTATTAAAATGTTCATAATGAAAAACACTTGTGTCCATTGTACTAGGAGAGTGAAAAATATTTACAATAAGATAATGAACATAAATTGATTATGTTCATGCAATATTTCATTATTTTTAAGGACCATTGATGATATTAAATATCATGAAAGTAGATATTTTAATGAACTGATGTTGAAGAAAATATAAATTATATAAAAAAGATTTTAATTCCATGAGGATTTGTGGAGATGTTATGGAATTTAAATGGTTTTTAATTTTATGGTTATAAATAATTAGATATTATATAATATAATTAGAATATAACCTATGTATTTTTAGAGGGTCTATATAAAATTTATCACCAACTAAAAGTCACAAAGGACCACTTAAACCACTTATTTGGGGCCTTATGAGTCCACCATGTGGGGTGGAACCATTCAGCTAGACCATGGAGACATGTGAGGAGAGCATAAAATTGATAGGGATCACATGTGGGAACCACAGGAGATGTGAGAATATCACCCAAAAAACATATAGGTGTGCACATAGTGTTGTTTATCCACCGTGTTGGGTAATACAGTATTGTGTGGAATGTGTGTAGTGTTTTGTATCTCAGACCACACTATCCCCATGAGGTGAAACTGTAATGATATTAATAATATATAATTGATTGACTATGTGGAACTTTGATGTGGGATTGGTTATCAGGGTGAACTCTTCAACTTTCACATAAATGATAAAGAAATTTCTATGGTCATTCATTGGAGATGATCCTATCCATTTGATATATTCCAATATCTCCTTCTATATATAGACTTATCCAAGGTTATAAGGATTAAATAAATTAACATGTCATTGTTGATTATAAATTTATTTACAGAAGGATGTTCATACAAATGAGATAATAGAATGTGTTTCAGAATCCAAAAAATGATGGAGCATGAAAGAATTTTCATACCTCAACCTTTTAAAATTATATTATTTTATTATTTTTTGGCTTCTATTAGCCTCATAAAGGTGTGGTTTGAGTACTAGTTTAATATTTATGATTTTTTTGAGTTTGATGTATTTCATACTGGCGTTCGAGCACCATATGGTTGTCTATAACTATGATAATATCCTAGGAGCCTATTTAGTTTCCTAATGTTTGAAATAAATAAAATTTTATATCATTAATGAAATTTAGTGAATGTTTTCATTGTAATGATGATAATATTATTGTGTAGATAATAATAATATTTTATTATAAGAAGTGTTATAATTACTATTATTAAAAAATTCAATAATATTTATATTATTAAATGGTTTTAAAAGAATTTTTAATATATTAATGATATAATTATTATTAATGTTGTAATTATTTAAAAAGAAATGAATAAAATTATGATTATCATTATTGTGGTTTTTGGGTTATTATTATTATTATTAATGAAATTAATGATATTATTATGCGTATAATATTTTTAATATTATCATTATGAATAATTATTACTATTGTTATAATCAATATAACTATTATATGAATAATATGAATGATGAAAACCCTAGGGGGCATCACACCCCCCCTCTTTCCCTCTATTCAAGTAGTGATCACCCCCTCCCCTACACCCATATGTGATGCAGCCTTAGCTTGGATCCTTTTTCTCCTATTCCAGAAAGCACCTTTTTTGGCCACCCTACTCCCTCATGTTCAACCCGCACCCATCCCCCTAGCTAGTGATGTCCTGACCTTGACACTCAACCTTGATCACAAGGCCCCAACCTTGATGCACGTTTTTTTCAACAATGACCCATTTCTGGTTCCCTCCGGCTCTCTAATGGATACCCCTATACTCTTTAACCCTCCTACTTGTCTTAAACCCGTCCTATGGTAAATTTATTCCTCAATTTTGGGGATTTCCCATCAATTTAACCAAACTCTAGTGCTTTGGGTGTTGTTCGTTCTTTTTCATCATTTTCTTAGTTCATTAATTGGTCTACAAGGTCTCAATATCCATCTACCTGATGTTTTACTCCATATATACATGATTTGAGGTTGGAGTTCTCAATTTATACCTTTCCGAAACTCTCAATAGGCACATTTATGCTTTAATTTATTTTAAATTTCATTCTCACATCTATTAGACCCATAGGTAGAAGAAAATGGTGTTTTCTTGTTTATTGAATTTATTAAGAGTTGTGTTTTAATGATTTTCATGTTAAACACCTATGAATTTAGAACCAAGGGTTGTCAATTTTAAATGTAAGTGTTTTTTTAAAGACATTTTATGGATTCTTGTTAAATTCATGGCTCTCAAGTTGTTGTAGAAATGTTTTTTGGGTGTACATTTGGTAAAAATTGTATCGTTGTGAAATGGTATGGTTTTCTAATAGTGTTAAAAACAATTTGTAAGAGTTTAATGATTCATTAGGGGATGGTTTTATGATTTCTAGAAAATGTGGGTGGTTGGACATGGTTTTCAAGGAAATTGGTGCATTATGGAAATGGTTTTTGAGTGTTATATTGGTTGTGGATGTGTTCTCAAAATGAAGTGATGGATTAAGTTAAGGATTTCTTAAATGATTTTTTTTATAAATGGTTTATACGTTTCAAATGATATTTTATTTTGAATTGCTTCCATTGTTTTTCAAAACATGGTATTAAATGATTTCTTTATGATTTGAGCCATTGGATTTAAAACATTTTTTTTGAGTTCATGGTGGGTAAACACTTATTTGGTAAAACTGAATTATTAGGGTGTGTATTTGGATATTAAGGGACCATTTGGAATTGAAAAAGTAAAATTGGTATTTCTGTGATGTTTTGGGTAATGTTTTTGGATATGTTATATTAAAGTCTTGTTTGGAAAATCTATATCAATTGTAATGTTTTTGTTGAACCATTGAATGGATTTTGTTTTTGAAAATATGTGCCCATTTGGAAACCGTAATGTTTTTGTAAAGAGTTATAAATGGTGAAATGTTACAGAGGTCGGTTAGGAACCTTGAAAAGTATCGTGAAATTTTCAAATAATTTTGATAGTAAAAATGTTTTTGAAACATAATGGTCAAGTAGAAAGTGCATATTAGAAATGGAATTTATTGTTATTGGAATTTTTTTTTGAATTAGGCCCTGATTTCATTGTTTTAATTATATTTTTTTAGATATATGATGTTTTGAGTCTCAAGGTTTTATTGTATGGAGTTGCAGTTAGTTTTGATGGAATGCACACATATTCCTAGGTATGGATATGTATATATATATATATATTCTTTGTGTGTACTCCCACATGGCTTGGGGAACACATGCATCTATTTATGGATATATATATGGAAGTGTGTGGGTGCAAGTGGGATGATTTTTATGTTAGAAATATTTCTATAGGCCATTCTTTGAGGTAGGATCTCTATGAATCGAATTTAAAATTTAACAATCATTTATTTCTTGCTTTTCTCAGCTATTTTTTATATTAAATATTCGTATAGAAATATTAAATAATTTTCTTGTCTTGAATTTTAGTGGATTAATTCTTGTAATGGATTTTAATAAATGAATCGGTTGACTTTTTTACATCAAGTGCTTGATAAAATTTCCATTATTATGTTTTATATTTAAAATAGTGACTTGGTTTTCTTAAATGAGTGTCTATGTGGATTTTTTTTAAAGTGGAGTGTGTTGGTTTTTTTGGAAATGATTTTGTTTAAATAGTTTCATGAGGCCATAGTGGTACTTTTATGAAAATTAATTACTTCAAAAACTACCTTTTTGATGCACGTCTTGTCTTGTTAGACATTTATGCAAATGGGAGGTCCTCTGATGGGACTTCCCTTATAGGATAATGGCTGATTAAAAGAGGGAGAAAATCCATCGAAGTAATTCAAGGGTGATTTGGATGTGTTTGTTGATTGTGAACGATTAAAATTCATGTAATGAATGTTTTGTTTGTCATTGTCCCCTCACCCCTTATTATATGTGACATGGGAGCCTCGCATAGTGAGTGAAGTTTTGGAGAACCATTGTGGAAATAGTTCAAATTATGTACTAGGTAGTGTCCCATAGCAGGGGGATATTTTGTTATTATTGATATGGGATTTTTCCCCTCAATCAGTCCAGGTACAGTGACGTCAAGTGTTTGGGCGTTATGAAATCATCGGGTAGGGCATGCCTTCATGAGGAGTCACATGTATAGTTTTTTCTAGATTATTCAAAAGCTACTAAGATTTCCAATGTATTTAGGAACATATTTCTCTATGTAGGATGATTGTGGAACATTGTTTTGTTAGTCTATCTTGCTTTTTATTTTCCATTTCTATTGTGTGAGCATTGCTTTTTTCCTTTGCGTATGGTCCATCTCTTTGATAATGGGGATAAAATTTATTTTTTAAATTGTTTATTGAATTTTTTTTCAATTTTTTAACACTTGTATATCCCTCTTTCATTAAAAAAGTTAAATATTATTTGATAGAAAAGAAATTAGTTTAAATTAAGATGGCCAATAGAATGTGATTTTATTTAAATGGAAAATGTGTGAAAACAATTCTTTTATATGTTATAGTCCAAACATGAAATTAATTTTTCATTTTTGAAAATAAGTGCATTGAGAATAGTTTATTGAGATAGCCTACTAAGTTTTAATAATCATGCCTATATATTATATTTGTTTTTAGCTCCGTGTGCATCTTCCAACTCGGTTTCGGTCACCGTAGTGTGACAGTGGTTGGAGGTTGGTGTTGACCCATAGAGTCACATCAAGGTATTTACAATTTTATTTTCCATCTTCTACTTGTTTTATTTTAATTTTTAGTATTTATTTAATTTTATGTATTTATTTTGTGGTTTAACTCATTCCCACTTATTTTGTTTTGATGTCTGGAACTATTTTTCATCCCATAGGGAGCAAGAATGCCCTTCGGGCCATGCATCAGATGGGTTCGGGTGACATATTCGGGGTCAAACTATTGAGTCAATAAGGTTTTCCTTATTTCTTTTCCATTACATCATACTTGGGGGATACTGTTAAGTCAGTAAGGTTTCCTTATGACTTTACCATTATTTCTTGTTTTTAAAATCACAAACACCTTATCCTAAAGAAAATTTCATTTTACCCTATGTTTTTCTCTCATAAGGAAAATTTCCTTCCTCCAGGAAATTCATCCTTACCGTGTTTTTCATTATTCATTATCATGTCTAAATGAAAAATTCGGATTCATATCTAAAACCTCATAATCATTTAATACATAGATAAAGAGAATTATGTTTTCAGAATCCGAATTCAGGTTCTGAGTTCTCTGAATTCAGACTACGAACTCTTCTGAGTTCTGACTTTGTGTTCTCTAAATATAGACTCTAAACTCTTCTGAGTTCTGACTTCGAGTTCTCTAAATTCAAACTCCAAACTCATCAGATTTCTGACTTTGATTTCTCAAAATTTAGACTCTGAACATGCTATGTTCTGACTCCTAATTCTCATGTACTCTGACTCCAAACTTTGTAAGATAAAACTTCGAATTCTAAAGAATTATGACTCTGAACATTGTATGTTCTGACTCCGAATTCTCATGAACTCTGACTCCAAACATTGTAAATCCAGATTCCAAATTTCCTTGAAAATCAGACGCTGGAATTATTTAGAGTTCAGGTTCTGAATTGCTTAGAAGACAAAATCTGAATATCCTTGAATTATACACACTGAATTTTTTTTGGTTAGACTCTGAACTATTATTTGCATACATTCAGAATATTTGATTTTGGTTATGAAACCATATTTTTCTTTACACTTGTTTTTGTTATAAAATAATTTTCTGCTTTAAGTTACTAACTAATTGTTATCTGAGTGATACGTTAATAGGTCCCTCTGAAATTTAAGGAAAAGTATAACCATTGGAGGAGGGAGTCGACCGGTGGAGCTGTGCCTATAAATAGGAGCTCATTTGAATGAGCTCAACACTTTTAAATACTTTTCTTACATGTTGTTAAACTGATTTCTAGAGAGAGAGGCTCTTATAAACTCTACAGATTCATGCATAAAGTTCAAACTTCTTGTTCAAAATTTTCTTCATGATGATTTTCTTTGGGAAGAGGTGCGATTTCCTTGAAATCAGAGACTTTGGGTTGTGAAGTTAGAGGTGCTGATTTCTTTACAAATCGAGGGCTTGCGGGGATAGCAAGATGGATACTGATCTTTGGATTGAGGGCTTACCTGGGTTTGGGTAATATAGACTTTCTTGAAAGTACAAATCAAGGGACCTTTATCTAGGGTTGTTGGATACCATTATCTTTAGGTTAAAAGAGTTACTAATTGTTACTTGTATTGTTTCAGTTTTGTTTTCTGCTGTAATTTTGGTTGTTAAGAAAAGTATAACTATCTTATACTTCCATAAACCTGTACTCTGATTATATAGGATTCTATATGCTTTAAAGTATAATCTTTGTTGTTGTACACTTTTGTTAAGTTTCATTTCCAAAATCACTTTCCTGGAATCAAGAAAGTTATTATAATTTAGAGGTGTTGTGAATTTTGTTTATGAAAAATTTCCTTAAAAGATTTTTAATGTATACAATTCACCCCCTCTTGTATATTAAGTATCTGCATCATAGTTTGATACTACAATCAGTATCATATATATCATACTATCGATCCAAAAATTGGTATCAATGGTGGTGACCTTGTACCCTGAACCAATCTGACAATTGGCTTCTGAGTTTTGGTTCAATCTGAATTAATCTCATTATTAGATTCTGGAGAGAATTCATCTTTTTCTTAATTTCATAATCTTCTTTTCAGATTCACAAGTTCGGATTCACACGTTTGAGTTCATTTTGTCTTATAGATATTCAAGTTCTATAATTTTCTTGCTTAGTAATACTTTCCATGTTTACAAACTATTATTACTAACAAGTTTGGGTCCAAGATTTTCATTAAGATGGTAGGACTAAAAGTGGGTTCTATAGACAATCTAAATCCAATGAGCCTCATATTTTTGATGGAAATGATTATGAGTACTGGAGAGATAGGATGAAGGCTTTCGTTATTAACACCAGAGTTCATAACTACCTAATGCTGTCAGGGGACTATAAAATTCTTGATAAGGAAATAAAAACTTTTCCTAATCATGAGAAATCATAATATCAAGAAAATTTCAGATTCAGAAATATATTGCAATGTTCCATGACTAGGAACATATATTGTCAAATATCTTCATGTGAAGCTAAAAACAACATCTGGAAGAAACTGGAAGTTACACATTTTGGTCCTTCTAAAGTTATTGAGACAAGAAGAGCTAAGTTGAGAGCCGAATACCCTGGCTTTCACTTTCCTTATGAAGAACCTTTAAGAAAAGATTAGCAAAGGTTTATAACTATCGTGAATAGATTACTGTCTATGGGAGAAAAAATTTTGGATGATGAGGCTCTTGGAGATAAAATTATAGACATTAAGCCAAATGAGTGGGAATCCAAGAGGACAACAATTGATGAGAATAGAAAAGTTACCCAGATTTCTTTAGATGAATTGTTTGGAAATATTCTTCCACATGATACTTAAATTAAGAGAGATGATGATAATGTTAAAAAGAAGAATGGGAATAGAGGATTTTCTTTTAGAACTACATCTAAACATATGAAACTCAAAACTCCAGAAAGGGTTAATATATCAAATTCAAAGAAAGTTACTATTTAGTTAGAATCTAGTGAGACAGAAATTTCTGAGAATGAATTAGCTAATCTTGCATGGAGAATGCATAGGACAGTAGTTTAAAATAACTATCAGAATAAATTCATGAAAATAAACTACAACGAAATGAAAAATGGGGAAGTTAGATGTTATGAATGTAGAAGAACAATTCATATCATTCATGATTTCCCTCTATTGGAAAAGAAGGAAAAGAAGTAAAGGAATTAAGAATGAAACATGAAGAAGTTCTATCACTCAAAGAACAAGAAAATTCTTAAAGAAAACGATACATAAAGTTCTATATTTGGAGACTCTTTAAGAAAGGAATCTTATGAATATGAATCATCATCACTAAAAAATATTGGATTCATATATACTACTTCATTCCCAAATACATGTTTTATGGCCAAGGTACGCTCTTCCAAGGCTTTAACAAATTTATATCTTGATAAGAATTACTATTATGGAGATATTACTTCTAATGAATATACTTCATCTTCAGATAATGAATAAATACCTTCATATGAATATGTATCTATATTTTCCAAGTTGTTAGAAGAAAAAAATTGTAAAATTTCTATGAAATTGGACAAGGAAAATACTAGAGAAGAAGTTCTTACAAAAGATATTTTAGACCTCTCTAGAGATCTTAAAGATAAGGGCGAGCTTCTAGAAAAACACTATAAAGACCCTAAGGAAGTAAATTATAAAAAGGAAAAACATTCTAAAGATCTTAAGAATGCTATTTTAAAATTAAATTTATTTGAGGAAAAATCTATGTCTAAGGAAATAATTCCTGAGGATAGAAATTTAGTCATCAGACTAAATTCAGTAATATATTACCTTAAGAAGCTTCTTGAAAACTTTACTTCTGGTAAGGAAAATTTTGACAAGATGTATTCTCAAATAAAACCTCAAGTAAAAACTACTGGAGTAGGTTATACTCATCAAAAACCTATTTTCAAAAACATTTATTTCATTCCTTTCAGAGCCTCTTTTTGTACTAAATGTCAAAGTGGTGGGCATTGGAAGAAATATTGCTCTTTGAATAATGTTCAATGTCTTGGGTTTCATAAAGTTTATTTCTCTTAACAAATGTGGATATCAAAAATTTTATTGTCTAAAAATTCCGAATCCAAGGATGTTTGGATTCCGAAAGTCAAACATTATTATTTTCAAGAAAATAAAGAAGGTACCAACAACAATACTTGGTAAATGGATAGTGGATGTTCGCAACATATGTCTGGAAACAAAAACTTCTTTGAAAATTTTAAAAAGACAAAAGGAATAAAAGTAACATTCAGAGATAATGCTACGGGAGAAATTATTGTTGTAGGTAACGTCGTTTATCTTGGAAAAACATTGATTTCAAATGTTTTGTTTGTTAGGGGTCTTAAGAACAATCTCATTAGCATAAGTCAATTATATGATGAATGTTACCTTGTGAATTTTAGGAATTACAAGTGTTTAGTACACAATTCCAAGGAAAAGTTTATTCGTTCTGCCAATAGGCAATCAATTGTTTACACCCGAAATATCGAAGACCATAGGAGCTAAGACATACATTGCCTTAGTGAAATGGAACATCATTCTTGGTTATGGAATAGAAGTTTAGGTCACTGTAATCTTAAGAACTTATGTAAACTCCCCAAGAAAGGACTAGTTAAGCATCTACTAAATCTTATATTTGATTCTTCAAAAGTTTTTGATCATTGTCAATATGGAAAGCAACATAAATCAAGTTTTAAACTAGTCGGTGAAGTCTAAACCACTAATGCATTACAGTTGGTGCATATGGATCTTTTCGGTCCAACACAAATTGGAAGCATTAGAGGCATCTATTATGTATTTTCCTTAGTTTATGATTACACTAGATTTACGTGGGTTTATTTTCTAGCAAAGAAATCTGAAGCTTTTTCTTATTTATAAAGTTTTAGAGCCCAATAATAAATTGATAAAAACCTTCCTTTGATAACTATTCATAGTTATCATGGAATAGAATTTCAAAAATCTGATTATGAAACTTTTTTTTGTGGAAAAGGAATTACTCATAACTTCATAGATGCTAGAACACCTCAATAGAATGGTGTTGTTGAAAGAAGAAATAGAATTCTTCAAGAGATAACAAGAACCATATTGAGTGAGTTTTCTATAGCCAAACTTTCTTGGGCTGAAGCTTTAAGTAATCCTTGTTGTACTATAAATCATGTTTTGGTTGTACGTTTTATTAACAAAACACCTTATCAGTTATGGAATGGTAGAAAACCTAGACTTTCCTACTTTAAGGTTTTTGGTTGAAAGGTATTCATTCTGAATAATAAAAATAATCTTCAAAAATATGCACCAAAATCAAATGAAGGAACTTTATTAGGATACTCCCCAACTTCTAAGGCTTAAAGTGTTTTCAATAAAAACACTTATACTATTTAATAGATAGTACATGTCAAATTTGATGAAACTGATCCTTTTGTTTTTAAACAATCCCAACCTATATCTTCATATGTGTTTTCAAAAACTGATTATCTACCTTTGTTAGAAGATCATTCTAATAAAGAAAATTCCCTAGAAAATGTTTCTAAAGAATTTACCCTAGAATATTTCCTACCTTATGTTGATGAATGGGTTTTACAAAATCCAAAAATGTTGTTTCAGAAGAATCATCCCAATGACATAATCATTGGTGATGTGAAACAACCTGTAAGGACTAGAAATTCCATAAGAAATGAAGTAGAACATCTAGGATATCTATCCCAATTAGAAACAAAAATTTATGATGAAGCTTTAGGTGATGATGATTAGAAAATAGCTATGAAATATAAATTAAATGAATTTAAAAGGAATAATGTCTAGACATTAGTTGAAAGACCTAAAGAAATTTCTATAATTGGAGTAAAATGGGTCTTTAGAAATAAGTGTGATGAAAATGGAATCATAGTTAGAAATAAAGATAGGTTAGTTGCTCAAGGCTATAATCAATAAGAAGGAATAGAAAATGAAGAAACCTATGCTCTAGTGGGTAGACTTGAATCTATTCGTATCTTACTTTCCATTGTAACATTCTTCAATTTCAAACATTTTCAAATGGATGTGAAATGTGCTTTCCTTAACAGTAATGGTCATGATGATGTTTTTTCTGAAAAACCTCCTTGTTTTGAAGATACGAAACATACTGATCATGTTTTTAAACATAAAAAATCTTTATAAGGACTTATGTAAGCCCCTTGAACATGGTATGATAGACTTACAAGATTTTTTCTTCAAAATAATTATGTTAAGGGAAATGCAGATCTAAACCTTTTTATAAAGAAAGATAAGAAAAATATTTTTATTGTTCAAATTTATGTTGATGGAATTATAGTTGGTTCAACTCAGCAATCATTAACTGATTCCTTTGCGGATCAATTTATATCTGAGTTTGAAATGAGTATGATGGGAGATTTTACATTTTTCCTTGGTTTTAAAATTTATGGAAAACTAGAATGAATATATATATCTTACCATAATTATATTAAATATATTACTAAAAAGTATGGATATGAAAACACTAAGAGTATAAGAACTCCTATCGGTACCTCAAATACACTTGATCTTGATGAAGCTGGGAAACCAGTAGATCAAACATCTTTTAGAGGTATGATAGTAATTTTACTTTATTTGACAGCTAGTAGTCCAGAATTAATGTTTTTAGTATTCTTATGTATAAGATATCAATAAAATCATAAGGAATCACATTTAAAGGTAGTGAATAGAATTTTTTTCTACTTAAAGGGGACCATGGATTTTGGACTCTTGTATACTTCTGGAAATGATTTTATTCTAAAAGGTTTTTCAGATGCAAACTATGGTGGATGTAGAGTGGATAGAAAGAGTATATCTGGAACATTTCATTTCTTAGAAGATTAATTAGTTTCATGGTCATGTAAGAAGAAACAATCAGTAGCACATTCCACTGCTGAAGCTGAATATGTAGTAGTTGGAAGTTGTTGTGCTCAAGTGTTGTAGATGCAACACACACATAGAGACTATGATATGAGTTTTACCAAAACACAAATTTTGTGTTATATTACTAGTACCATTTACCTAATTAGAAACCCTTCACATCACTCTCATTCAAAAAACATAGATATTAGGTATCACTTTCTTAGGGATCACACACAATAAATAGATATCATTCTTCTATTTATCGGAACACAAGATCAACTTGCTGATATTTTCACAAAATCATTACCCTCCGATAGATTTGATTATATTAAACAAAAGATATAAATGATAACCATAAGGTAATATTCCTCATTAACTTTTTGTTTAAATCAATTACAATACTGTAATAAACTAATTTTCATAGGGGGATTACATTTGTTTGTTAGTTTAATGACATTTATCATAGTGAGTTTTTTCAAAAAATTTCCTAATGAAAATTTTTCGTATTCAGTTTTTTTTGAAATTTTCATAAAGAAATTTTTTCATAGTCAGTTTTTTAATGTCTTCGTAATGATGATTTCTATATTTAGATTTTTCATAATGATGTTTTTTTTTCGTAATCAAAATTTTTGAATTCTAAATTTTTTTAAGAATAATTTTTCCTCACTATGAATAATCTTCCGGGAAATTTGAAAGGTATGTTTTTTTTCTTATGATCTTGTAATCATCATTTAGTTTCTGGTATTTTCTTCTCTGTTTTAAATTTTTCAGATTCCCTTTTCCTTAAATTCGATTTTTTTATTAAAACCCTCAAAAGATTAGATTCCGTCATGTTTTCCTTGCAGTTATAAATTCAACCTTCAGATGTAATCAGATGTATGCTCAAACATTGTATTTACTTTGGAAGTTCAATTATCGCTTTAAACACCTATAAAAAGGACCCTCAAAGGGCTGTCCCTAATTAGATTTAAATCCTTTTCATGTCGAAGCTCTTCCCCCCTTTCAAAAACTCATTACGAACCTATCAAAACTTGCTCAAATCCGAATGTCTGGTGAAGTTCCTTCTCAAGATATTTCAACTGTGAAGTCAATTTTGGAGTGGAAATTTAACAGAGAGAGTTTAGTACATCCAAATTTCTTTTCCATGTACAATTTCATTATATCCATGAATATCAGTTTGAATGGATGGGAAATCGATTTAATATCAATTCTAGGAGCTCATGATGTAGTTTATCCAGATTTTATTGGGGAATTTTAGGAATCTTTGAGCCTTTTCAATGAAGAAGAGATGATTATATTTTCTTTCAAAATCTAAGGAAACACATATTCCCTTTCATACACCAAGGATGCTAGCATGGTGGGGTTTTCATATGAAGGGGAATATGACTTTTGTTCCATAAATTTCTGGATGTACATGGAAGTTTTGTCATGGTAAAAGTTACAGATTGTCTTGGACATTCAGATGTCAAGACTCAGAAGATTGCTCATTTGTCAACAAATAATCGTATCCTTGAATTATGGGTTCAAGGATTCATCGTTCTAGGAAAAGGTGATAAGGACACCTTGAAGAAGAGCGACATGTACATCCTATATTTTCTGGTGAATCTGAGGATGATAAAGTTCATGAAGCATATTCTCATTATGATTGAGAATATTAAGAATAGGAACTTGAAAGAATAGATAATCATTTTTCCAACCATCCTCTCTAAGATAACTGTTCGATGCCCTGAGTCTTTCAAGATTCCATACAGTTCCATGCCGAGGAATTGCAAAGTCATCTTAGTAAGTGATGATACATTGAAGAGAATGAATATTGGTTTCTCTAAATATACTGGAGAATTCTATGACTTACCATATGAAGAGTCTGCAGCTATTCCGAAGGAACAAGAAGTTCCTGAACAATCAAAAAAAGGAGGAAAGAAGAGGAAGTTGAAAGAAGTAGTACTTGTAGGTAAAACCCCAAAGGATAATGGAACCCAATACGGACCTCCAAAGCCCAAGAAACCAAAATCATATGTATATGAGGTTGTAGCCAAGTGTAGAGAAGACAAAAAAAATTGTACAGAAGGAGAGCCATATTTTGGATTGGTTCTTGTAGAAGCTAAGGCTTTAAAAGAAAAGAAAGCAGATGATCTTGAGAAGCAAGGTTAAGAAAAGAAGAAAAAAAGAAGATGTCGGAGGATGGGATTGTTCAATCCATTCTAAGGGATATTGTGAAAGCATATAAGAATATCCCTGTACCTAAATCCTTCTTGATAGAGGCCTTACCTGAGTCACCAGGGAAGAAATTTCTCACTCCAAAAAAATTACAAGAAAAGATTATTGAAGAAAAAGAAGTTGTGGAAGAACTACAAGAAGAAGAAATCAGTGGTGACACAAGAGACCTCATAAAGCAATTTGAAGACCTTCATGAGAAGGAAAGTGCATCCGAGAAATTGTCAATCCATACATCTTAAGTCGGATCTTCAAAGCTTGCTACTCCTGGTTTAGATGAAAAAAATTAATATGAAGTGAATAATCTCTATGAGGAAGAAAGTTATAATAATCATTTCATTCACCCTGAAGATGCTGAGGCAGGAGCTCAGAAAGAAGAAGTAGATGAGGATCTGATTGTTCAGCTGTCTAGAGAACAAGAATCCCCAGATGAGGAAGCCATTTTTAGAACTAATAAAGGAAAATAAGTGGTTGTTGATACACCCACTAAAGCGGTTGTGAATAAGAATAATGTTGGTGGAACATCAAAGAGGAATCTTCTTGAGCTAGATAAAGTTCCCTCAACAAGGAAAGTCTCATATTATCAATCATCTTCACTTGGACATGATATCATTATCTAGTCTTTGAAGAAGTTGGTTGGCACCACTCTGATTTTCCCAATCATAGACTCTAGATGTCAGATTCTTCAACACACACTAAATCAGAAAGCGGATTCAGTGTCCATGGTGATGGACATGTGTGTCAAGATGGAGTTAGACTTCAAATATATCCTTACTAACTAAGATTCCCACAAAATGTCCTTCAAGAAAATGTCTGGCTAGTCAAAGAAGATAGTTGATGATTTTAGAGAACTTGATGAGTTTCAAAATTGTGTCAAGGACGCTTTTTACATAGAAGATAGTAAAATCAAGGATCTCACGACTAGCTTTGAGGAAAAGCTAAATCTTGAGAAGAATACCCGGATTCAATAAGTAAAATATCTTAATGTAATGTTGTATTTTTTCTCAAAGTTGGAAGAGGGAAAGTGATATTTGGATTGAGATCCAAGAGAAGCTAGTTAAGAAAGATGAGTTGTTGAAGGTTCAGGAAGAGGCTCTAAAAGCTCAGGAATAATAGATCAAAGCTTTAGAGAAGAAAGTAGAGGATCAACATCAACTCCTAAAGAAAGCGGAGTAAGACCATAAGTAACTCAAAAAGATGAATACCATAGTTGAGAAATTGATACCCAAGGAGAAGGAAGGAAAATAGATCCAATCCGATCTTTTTTTTATATTCTATCATTGTACAAATTCTTCATATCTTAATGAAGTTTTTGGTTGCTCATTTTTGTTTGGATGATTTGTACTAATAATTTAGGTACTATAATTTCATTCCATTCCATCAAATTCTTTTTGAAAATCACAAAGGGGGATAATGGAAAAATAATACTAAGTGAAGAAGATATATTCCTATGTATGGGGGAGTTCATCTATGGGGGAGTTTTCATCAAAGTGATTTTTGTACTCAAGATAATAAAAAATCTCATTCTTGAAATTTTGAATATGATCATTAGTGTTCTAGAGCCAAAGGGGGATTTAGTCGTATTCATCTTTTCCCATATGACAAGGGAGATAAGTTTTATTTTCAAACTCTAGAAAAATATTTTCTATGTCCTTATATTCTTTTTCAAAAGGATGTTTGTTCTTTCTAAAAAGTTAGTGATTATTGAGTCAATAAGGATTCCCTAATGAATTTTTAATTCCCTCATACTTGGGGGAGATTGTTAAGTCAATAATTTCACCTTATGACATTACCATTCCTTCTTGTTTTGAAAATCACAAACACCATATCTTAATGACAATTTCATTTTACCCTGTGTTTTGCTCTCATAAGGAAAATTTCATTCCTCATAGAAATTCATCCTTACCATGTTTTTACTTATTAATAATCATGTATAAATGAAATTTTTGGATTCATATATAAAACCTCATAATCATATAATACATAGATAAATAGAATTCTGTTATCAGGATCTGAATTCAGTTTCCGAATTCTCTGAATTCAGACTTCGAAATATTTTGAGTTCTGACTTCGAGTTCTCTAAATTGGGACCCCGAACTATTATGAGTACTAAATCCATGTAATTTAAATTGAGACTCCAAAATTTGTAAGTTCTGACTCTGAATTCTCATGAACTCTGACTTCAAACATTGAAAGTTCAGACTCCGAATTCTAATGAATTCTGACTCCGAACATTGTAAGTTATGACTCAGAATTCTCATGAACTCTAACTTCGAACATTATAAATACATATTTGGAATTTCCTGGATATTCATACAAAAGAATTTTATAGAGTTCAGGTTCTTGAATTCGTTAGAGAACATAATCTGAATATCCTTGTATTATAGACACTGAACGTGTTTTTGGTTAGACTGCGAACAGTTATTTTCTTACATTCTGAATATTTGATTTTGGTTATGTAACCATATTTTTCCCTACACTTGTTTTTGTTATAAAATGATTTAGTTCTTTCAGTAACTAACTAACCATTGTATGAGTGACACGTGTACATGTCCTTCCGAAATTGAAGGAAAAATATGACCGTTGGAGGGGGGAGCCGACCGTTGGAGCTGTACCTATAAATAAGACCTCATTTGAATGATATCACGACTTTCGAAAACATTTTTTACATATTGTTGAAGTGATTTATAAATAGAGAGGCTCTAATAATGTCTTAGGATTTATGCAGAAGGTTTGAAAATCTTGTTAAAACTTTGCTTCATGCAGATTTTCTTTGTGCAGAGGTGCGATTTTCTTGAAATTAGAGACATCGGGTTGTGAAGTCATAGGTGATAATTTCCTTAAAAATCAAGGGCTTGCAGGGATAGGAAGATAGGTACTGATCTTTGGATTGAGGGATTTCATGGATTTGATTAAGACAATATTTCTTGAATTTATAAATCAAGGGACCTTTATCCCGGGTTGTTGGATACCCTTATCTTTGGGTTAAAATAGTTACTACTTGTTACTTATAGTGTTTCAGTTTTGTTTTCCGCTGTAATTTTGGTTGTTAAGGAAAGTATAACTATATTATAATTCTTTAAACATGTACTCTGATTATTTAGGATTCTATATGCTTTAAGGTAGAATTTTAGTTGTTGTAAACTTTTGTTATGTTTCATTTCCGGAATCACTTTTCCAGAATCAAGCAACTTATTAGAATTTAGAGGTGTTGTGAATTTTTTTTATGCAAAATTTCTTTAAGGATTTTTAAAGTATACAATTCACCCACTCTTGTATATTGAGTATCTACATCATAGTTTGATATTACAATTAGTATCATATCTATCGTACTATTGATCGAACACAAACCAGGATGGTTCATGAAAAAATGGTATCACATGGGGGGCCATGTAATTTTCGGTGTTTGTTATGTGGATATTAAAAATTTCAGGGATCAATAGGTAGGCTACTGGTTGGTGCATGATCACCACAACCCATAACGGGACATGTGTTACCTGGGGTAGTCTAGGTTTTGAATCTTTTGACATTGTATTGGATTGATTTATGACAATAGAAGTGATTTTCTATCACGTTGTGACCCCACATGGAGTTGTGACACATATACAGCCTAGGTGCTCGGTTCAAGATCCTCTTACTATTGTGTCTTAAATTGTTCATGTCCCAATACCATGTCTTCAGGTTAGGCATAAGCACTAGTTCCTCATTCTGGGTTAATTTGGGTATGTAGTGCTTTGACTTAGTTTTGAGTCATGTAAGCATGTGTGGAAAATGGTAATGGATTTTGGAAATAAAAATGGTTTGGTAACAAAAGTGCATTCATAAAATGGTTTTAAAATGGAAAGGTGGATTTTAAAATTGAAAGTGTTTTTGATATGATGATGTGGATTGGGAATGACCCTATGTAATGCCCCGACCCCAGTTACCCATATTCGGTGCATTATTACCTAACATTATAATGATTCATGAAATAATGTCCCAAAAGACGGATCAGTGTAGTAGGCTTAGAAGTACTGGATACATTCATAAGTTTTTCATTACATCATGAAATAAAATACATAAACTACATTTTTCCCCTTTTGAACACACTTATTTCCTTATCCCATCCCTACAGGTCAACTATAAAATACTTCTTCACATCCTGGGATAAATAAAACATAGAAAGGGGTGTGTTCAGATGCACAGTAAAGATAAAAATATTGAAGATAAAACCAAATTATTCCATTTACTTATTCACATGTATATTCTACAAGTTGAATAATCACATGCAATATCAATAGCGACTTTCACAATGATGGAATGCATAATGCTAGAATTAATAACCACATAGTTAAGGCCTTATTACAAGAATACAAATAAGATTTTGTCAAGGCCTTATGCCAATACACTAGTTTTTCTCAGGAGACCTACTGATGCATTTTGGAGCTATAGCAGGCTCCACCCGTCACTCACTAAGTCCAATGCATTCCTCCTATGAAAATGTTTAAACATAAAATAAACATTCGTATTAAAAATAGAATATTAAATGTCAATACATTATATAAAAACCATGAATGGTGTAAAAATAACAAATCCACAGTCAAACATATTAAAAAAAATTCAATACAATATGTATGTTTAGTATAATAATAAATCAACTTCAAACAAGCTTAAAATCAATCAAAGGATGTTGACATAGATGAAATCAAATCTTTTTTACAGAAATATGTCTTTTTATTTTGAAATCACTTAAAAGTTAAATAATTATAAAAATACATTTATATTGGAAATATTCTTATAATATTGTGTGGGAGCCTTGATGATTTTATACTGACAGAAAATAGCCTCACCTGGCGTATAAGTTAAAAAAAGACATTCTTACGTTAATTTTTTCGAAAAGGTCATAAAGTACAGTGATTGGGAAACAATAGAAAGATTTCATTCAAAAAAATAAGGTAATATTATGGTATAAATGAATTTAACACATATTATAGTAAATATTAAAAATGTTTTGAAATACATATGTATGAAAACACGGATGTGGATTATAAAGAAGTCCCAGTGGATACTTACGTAATAACAACCTCAGATAAGTAACGATATTGTAGAATTAACCATTACCTTGTACTTTTCCTTGGTCAAGGATATGTTAACCTCCTATATATTATTTAAATCATTATTATTATATTATTCAATAACTATATACCTAAATATGATATAATATAGGATCCTCTAAAATTTCTTTGTTAATAATATTTCAGCAGTATCATCGTTTCGGGTGTTAACTGAATCGTTTTCTTTAATATTATTGGTTATATAAGCCATGTTTTTTATGGATAGGATGTATTTGATTCAAATACAGAATGATATTATTTCTCTCAAAATTATTTTTAATCATAGAATGAAAATTATTCGTGAATGATTACAATGGGGAATGAATCTCATCGCGTTCGTGGAGACTATAATCCGTATGTACGCACGAGTGAAAATATCAATATATTGATGGTGAAATATTATGTAATTGGATGGTATATCATATATAATAATCATTACATGTTATATTTATTATTTAAATAAGTTATATTCATTATGATTCCCTTCCAAAATAATTAAGTGTTTGAATAACAAACTACACCACGACATGGAGACGATAATCCGTACATACGCACGTATGGTGACATTGTCATTTATGGTATGGATATATTAAATAATATGGTTGTACCATATTTCTAATAACATAACAATATATAGAAGGTACTAGAGTTATTATTATCATATGGAATAAACGAAATTTGAAGTGGAAGAAAAAATAATAACTTGAAAGAGGGTGGAAAAATTATTACCTCTCCTTCGGGTGTTTCTTTTTGAGTTGATCAAAAGGGCTAATTAGGATGGCATCCTGATCAAAGTAAGAACTATAGTTTGATGTGAGGGATGTTGGGGGGATATTTGGGTAGGTTTTGGCCAAGCCAAATGGCTTTGGAGGTGTGAAATTAAGAGAAGGGGAAGTACTCTTTTATAAGAGAGGTGAGGGTCACTTTAGTTATATCTTGGATATATTATTTCATAACAAAATAATTTTCGTTTTATAATGGCTCAAAAATGATTTATTTCGAGGATAAGGTAGAGATGTTTCGAAAACCTCTCAAAAATAGTTTTTATAAAGTTTTAGGTCACCATATTAACCTTATCTATAATATTTACATCTTAGTTAAATAGTTTGACATTTACCATGTCTCTTTGTATTTTTATATTATATGGTAAATAAACATACTATAATAAGCCAATAGAACCCCAATTAGTACATCATTAAAATATATAACATTATCATAGTCCCTTTGGACGAATTTTAGATTTTTAAGAATACTATATCAATTAATAACAGAGTATTCGTTTTAAAAACACAATTATGTCAATTTTCACACTATTTAGTATTTTGTTTTTGTGAAAATCATAAAAGTATGATTAATCCTAAAACATTTATTTAATCAACCCTAACATGTCATATTAACTAATAAAATTAGTGTAATTCATTAAAAGTCTCAAATTAAATTTATTTGGGTATTTATAATATCAATTATTTTAATCTCTCATTAATATGGTAATTACTTCATCATCATTGTGTCAATAATAAATTAAATTATATAATGTCTAAAATTTATAAATAAAATATAATTATGTAAGAAATAATTTTACATTTAAATGAATATTTTTAGTCTAATTTATAATTTGTGTTTCCTTACATTAAAAATGGTTTAGTTTTTAAACATTGAATTTAACTCTTTTAACTCTTCTTTAATAAAATATTAATAAATGTCATAATCTAATAAAGATGGACCAAAAGTGATCATATTTTATTCATATTGTTTTTTTGTTATAATTAAACTTATACAATAGAATTAGGACATGGGTTAAGGTAATTATGATATCATTTTTACCCTTAATTACCCTATTTACTTTTAACTATTGTAAATAAAAGTTAAAGGTTATTATTCACCAAATATTATTTCCATCTTATTGAACCAAATTTTACTTACACATATAAACCATGTCTCTCAGCTTTTTTAAATTCAAATCACATATGATGTAAAATTATGTTTTATGCTAATTTTCAAATGCTCCAAGAAGGTGGGTAAAATACGATAAAATTTCAATAAAGTTATATATATATAATCGTATTATCAAATGAATCAAATGAATTAAATTCAACAAATATAGGTATTATGTATCAATTTTGACCTAAAATAAATTAAAATAACTAATTACATAAATAAAAAGACAGTTTTAAACAAAAACGTAGTGTTTTCCACTATTCATCAAAAAATAGATGGTTTTCAGAAAAATACGCAAAATTCACCCTAAGATAATTTTGATATTCTGAATCCAAAAATGAAGTCCATTTTAAAATATGAAATTTATAAAATTTTGAAAAGTGCATATTACTATTCATAATGACTACTTTGATTGGTCACGGTGTGTTAAAACACCAATTTTTGTACAACACAGGCTACTGTGTTATTCAAAGGGAAACGTACCATAGAAGCTTGGGGTGTTACATTCTTCCATCCTTAAAATAATTTCATCCTCGAAATATCTAGAATATTATTGAATAAAAAGATTCAGGTGTTTCTTCATCATATGTTCTTTGGGTTCCCACATTGTCTCTTCTATCTTATGGTTTCCCTATAGAACTTTTACCAGATGAGTAGTTCGGTTTCTCATTACTTGTTCTATTGTATAAATAATTTTGACAGGTTGTTCACAATAAGACAAACCAGGTTATAGTTCCATTTCCTCAAAGTTGAGTACATGCTTTGGGTAAGGCATGTATTTTCTCAACAGTGATACGTGGAACACATCATAAAAGTTGGGGAGACTTGGAGGCATTTCCAAATGATAATCTATAACTCCAATTTGTTATAAAATTTCGATAGGTCTGATGTACATGGGACTCATTTTACCTTTCATACCGAATCATATAACACCCTTCCATGAAGATACCTTCAATAAAACATGGTCTCCTACATGAAATTCCAAATCCTTCCTTCAGTTATTGTCACATACCATTTTCCTACTTTGGGCTTCTTTGATGTGGGTTTGGATAATCTTCACTTTTTCCATCATTTCCTCAATATGTTATGGGCCTACTAGTTTTCTTTCACCCATACCATCCCTACAAGTTGGTGTGCGAAATCGCTTTCCATATACGTCTCCATATGGTGCCATATGAATACTTGAATGGAAGCTACTTTTATAAGAAAATTCTACCATAGGTAAATATTGATCACACATACCTTGAATGTCACGTGAGAAAGTTATGAACATGTCTTCTATGGTTTAAATAGTCCATTCTAATTGTCCATCGGTTTGACGGTGGTAGGCAGCGTTCAAAGAAGTTTAGTATCCTTGGATTTCTGACAAATTTTCCAAAATCTTGATGTAAAATGGGGATCACTATTAGAACCAATCGATAGGTGTACTCTATGAAGTCTTAAAACTTCATTAATATATAGTCTTGATAAATTTTCAAGTGGTAAATATTCTCTTATATCATGAAAGAGTGTTGATTTAGTAAGAAGATCAACAATGACCCATATTGCATCATTTCTTTTGGGAGTCTTTGGTAGTCCCATGACAAAATTCATCATAATATCATCCCATTTCCACTCAGGTATGGGAATAGGTTACATGACTCTTCTAGGATGTTGTCTTCCAGCGTTCACTTGTTGGTAGACCATACATCTCGACACAAAATTAGAAATACCTCTCTTCATTTTCTCCCACCAAAAATGTTCTTTAAAATCTCTATATATCTTAGTGCTACCAGGTTTTATAGAGAAATTGGAGCCATGAGAATCATCTAACAATTCACTTTTTAGATCAGGTATATCAAGAACACAACGTCTCTTCCCAAATTTCAAAATTCCATCTTTATATACGAATTCGATCAATCTCCCATCGTTCACAGCTTTAATTTTCTTTTTAAATTACACATCATCAGTCTGAGAACTTTTTTTCCTTTCTATTAAAGATGGTATGAAAACCATTTAAAAAATCATTGATGTTTCACCTTCCATGGTTATTGCCATATCCATCTTTACTATATCCATGTCTATAGGATTTTTTTCAACTCTTATCTTGTTCAAAACTCCATGATCGTTTCTGATTAAAGCATCTGCCACCTTATTTTCTTCCACGAGTGGTAGTGTATAGTGCAATCATAATCCTTGAGTAGTTCAATCCATCGCCTTTACCTCATGTTGAGTTATTTTTGTGAGAAAATATACTTCAAACTCCAGTGATCAGTATAAATCTCACATTTTTCACCATAGTGATATTGTCTCTAGATTTTTAGAGCAATTATTACAGCTGATAACTCCAGATCATGAGTGGGATAGTTTTTTTCATGAATTTTTTGCCACAGTGATGCATAGGAAATAACTATATCTTTCTTTTTAAGGACACAACCAAGTCCATTATTTGAAGCATCGCTCTAAATAACATTTCTATCATTCCCCGATGGTAGATTCAAGATAGAAGAATTAACTAATTTCCTCTCCATTTCTTCAAAACATTCTTTAGACTCTTTTTTTTCAAACAAATTTATCCCCATTACTTGTGATCTTAGTAATTAGGTTAGCCCGCCAGGAAAAATTCTAGACGAAATGTTGTTAATAACCTATTAAACCAATAAAACTGTGTACCCTAGTTATACTTGACGGTGCTTGAAATTCATGGATTGCCTTTGTCTTTGAAGGATCAAAAGAGATTCCATCCTTAGAGACAATATGGCTAAGAAAAGAAATTTCATAAATCCAAAATTCACACTTTCTAAACATTCCATATAATTCATTTATTCTGAGGGTTTTCAGAATAGTTCCAAAGTGATTTTCATGACCTTCATAGATTTTTGACTATACCAAGATATCATCAATTAATACCACAAAAAAGTCATGAAGATATTATTTGAAAACTATATTCATTAGATTCGTGAAGATAGAGGGTGAATTATTCAATCCAAAAGGCATTACTGTAAACTTGTAATTCCTGTACCCAGTTCGAAATGATATTTTCAGAATGCCTTCCTTCTTCACACACTACTGATGATATCATGATCGAAGTTCAATCTTTGATAAATATTGAGCTCCATAAAGTTGGTCGAATAAAAAATTAATGTGAGGTAGGAGATACTTTTTTTATTGTTATAGCATTGATATCTCTGTAGTCAATACACAACCTCATAGTTCCTTCATTCTTTTTAATAAAAGGAAAGAGGCTTAAAATGGAGAAACTATAGGGAGAATATATCATTTATTACTCAATTCCTCTAGTTGTTTATTTAGTTCTATTAATTTCATAGTGTCCATTCTATAACGGGTCTATGATATGGGACTTGAACCATGAATTAAATCAATGGAAAACTCAATTTCTCATTCTGGAGGATGTCCAGGTAAATCCTCTGAAAAAACATCAACATATTCTTACACAATAGGTACGTCCTCTATTCGATCTTTACTTTCCTCACCCATAGTTATTTAATTCAAATCATCCCCAATAATTTAATTTAGTAGAGCTACTAGGGGGTGGATCTAAATAAGAATAAGGCGGGGACATTTATTCTATAAAGATAAGGTACTCTTTATCATCATAAAAAATTGTAACTTCCTTCTTATTTCAATAAATTTTATCATCCTGGTCCAAAAGACAATCTATTCTGGGGATTATTTAAAATTCAGTCATGGGTATGATGATGAGATCAACTGATAAAGAACATTTATATGTCCTAATGGGAACTGATTCACAAAACATATTTTGATGATACTTCCCTTAGGTTTTTTGACTGACAACTCCATTGTTAAGTAAAATTAAAAATATCTAATTTTCCTAGAAAACTACGATTATATGAAACAATGAGATGATTCAGAATCAAATAAATCATTTTCTAAACTTGAGTAAAACAATAAATTACCTTCCACAACATCTTTCGGAGTGTGAACATCAGTAGTAGTGATCACATAAGCTTGTCCCTTCTCCCTTGTCCTTTTCTGAGTTATGTTCTTTTAGCTCTTTAAACATTCATTTTCATAATGCCTCTTTTCTCTATAATTTCATCACTCAACATTGACATCATATTTATTCCCCTTATAATCATGATATTGGTGGCCCTTTTCACCACACATGTAACAGAATCCCATTCCCATCAAGAATTTACCGAGGTGTTTTTTCATGCATTTATCGTAGGAAAGATATTCATCTTTTCATTTCTTCCCCATATTTATATTTCTTGAGTGTTCCGAAGATCTCGTTTTCTCATTATTTTCATTAATTTCTATGACTTAGATAATTTCTTTTTTTGTCTTGATATCACATGAGACAATATCTTCGTATAATGATATGGATTATGAGAATAATACTTCTTGGAGAAATGGTTTTAACCCATCAAAGAATCATTCAATCTTACTCCTTGGGTTACATATATAATCTATTTCATTCCTTGCTAACCTTGTAATGTTAGCCTCATACTTTGTGACATTCCCATCCTTCTTTTTCCTAAGTCTTTAAAATCATCTTCGCATATATGCTCGATGGTAATGAGGAAAGTGTTTTTTTTATGAAAATTTCTTTAAACTCCCTGTATTCCATTTTGGATACTTCTTCATCTTCTTTTGTGTTTTATATTAATGGACACCATTGATCTGCATCTTCTGTGAGGTGATAAACTGCCAGGACAGTGCTTTCCCGTTTGCTACTCCCTAAAGAATGAAATATTTTCTCTATGGAACTTATCCATTTCACAAATAAAAATTGATTTGAAATACCATTGAATGTTTTTGGTTGTTGCCTCATGGAGTGGTCTATCATTGATGCCTCGTATTGTGGACCAGGGTGCTCCATACGGGTAATGTTATTATTCATAACATGAGTGAGTTATCCCAGTATTGTTATAAGCTGATCAAAACTAGTGGTATCACATGCTAAACTATAATTATCTTGAGTAAAATGGAAATCCCTATATGGTTTACATGCATTGATATGGTTTCCATTCCTTCCACTGGGCTCCATTTCAAAAAAAATGGCATCAACTAGATTAGTTTAGGAATCTCAAAACATAATTCAATACTTGTAATATACTTAACATAAATTGAACATTTTATAGATATAATCCATAATCATAAAAATGTTTTATTTAAGGAATTATATACTCATAAACACTTCATAATGTATTGAAAAGTAAATTATAATTATCCTATGAATATCCATCAGGAGTGTCGTAACTAAGAGTGCATCAAGGACCGTTGTTGTGGACTAGTTCCCGTTCAAGTATAGATCAAAGAATTTTTTTTGGGTGTTACCCCATGGTACATCTCTGCTAGACATTCCTCTACCTGCTCATATCTATATACGGATGTATTTCTTGGAAATCTCACAAAATATCTTCAGTACCAAAATTCTTGGATGTTATTCTATACAAATCCTCAAAGTCTATCTTAGGACAGTGTTCTCAAATCAGATTTTTTCTAAATCTAGTTTCCATGGTTTCTACTAAACATCCTCTAATACCAACTACAATTCCCCAACCCAAGTTACTAAGAGTTGGTACATTATTACATAACATTTTCATGATACAAGAAATCATGTCCCGAAAGACCAATCAGTTTAATAGCCTTGGAAGTACTATATACATTCATAAGTTTTATATTACATCATGAAATAAAAAACATCAAAAAGATTTTGACCCCTTTTGAACACACTTATATCTTTATCCTATCCCTGTAGGTCAACCATAAAATACTTCTTCACATCCTGGGAAAAATAAAACATAGAAAGGGGTAGCGCAGATACTCAATAAAAATAACAATATAGCGGAAACATTCATAAATGATCATAAACATTTAATAAAATTTATAAGACTAAAACAAAATACTTTTAAAAATAAAATTCAGAATAAAATATAAAAGTTATATCAATTAATTTAATTTACTTATTCACATGGATATTCTACTAGTCGAATAATTCCATGCAATATCAATAGCCAATTTAATAACGATGGAATGCATAATGACAGGCTTCATAACCACATAGTCAAGGCCTTGTGCCAAAACTACAAATAAGATTCTGTCAAGGCCTTCTTCCCATCCACTAGTTTGTCTCATTATACCTACCTATGCATTTAGTAGCTATAGTGGGATCCACATGTCACTTACTAATTACAATGCATTACTTATATGAAAAGTTTTAAACCTAGCATAAACATTAGTATTAAAACTAGCATACAAAATGTCAATATATTATCCCTAAACCACCAATGGTGTAATAATTACACATCCACAGTCAAAAATATCACAAAACCTTAAATACAATATGGATGTTTATTATCAGAATAAATCAACTTCAAACAAGCTTAAAATCTATCAAAGGATGTAGACATACATGAAATTGAAACTTTTTTAGAGAAATATCTCTTTCTATTTTGAACTCATTTAAAATTCATATAATTATGAAAGAAAACATTTATTTTTAAAATATTCATATAATATTTTATGGGAAACTTCAATGATGCTAGAACGGTGGAAAATAGCAGCATCCACCATATATCTTAAAAAAATAAATTCTTACCTTATGTTTGTCGAAAAGGTCATAAATTACCAAGTTTGTAAAATGATGGAAAGATTTTTTTCAAAACATATATAGTTAAATAATGGTATAAATGAATATAACCCATAGTCTAGTAAATAGTTACAATGTTTCGAATTAAATTTTTTAGGAAACACGGATCTGAATGATGAATATGTCTTAGTAGATACTTACGTATTAACAACATCGGATAAGTAAAGAGATTGAAAAATTAAACCTTACCTTGTAATTTTCCTTGGTTGAGGGTATGTTAACATCATTTATATTGGTTATATCATTTTTATTAATTTATAAAAGAACTATATCTATAAATATGATATCATATATGATCCTCTAATATTTCTTTGTTTATAATATTTCAGTACTATCTTCGTTTCAGGTGTTAACTGATTAATTTTCTTTTATATGCTTGGTTATGTAAGCCATTTTTGTTATGCATAAGATTTATTTAATTCATATACAGAATGATATTATGTTCATAAAAATTATTTTTATTCATAAAATGAAAACTATTCTTGATTGATTACGATGGGGAATGAATCTCATGGCGTTCGTGGAGACCATAATCCATACGTACGCACGAGAAACTATATCATTATATTGATAGTGAAATTGTCTATAATTGGATGGTATATCATATATAAATAATCATTAAAATGTTATATTTATTATTTACATCAGTTATACTCATTATTATAACCATCCGAAATAATGAAGTGTTTGAAAAACAAACTACATCACGATGTGGAAACGGTAAGTCGTGCGTATGCAAGTATGTTGAATTTGTTATTTATTGGATGGATTGAATAATTAATATGGTTGAACCATATTTATAATAACATCACAATATGTAGAAGGTAATGATGTTATAATTTTTGTTATGGAATCAAATGAAGACGAAGTGGAAAAAGAAAAGAACTTGAAATAGGGTGGTGAAATTATTACCTCTTCATCGGGTGTTTCCTTTTGAGTTGACCAAAATTGCTCCTTAGGTTAGATTTATGATCCAATTATGGACTCTAGATTTATGTTATGGAAGTTTAGAGAATATTAGAGTAGGTTTTGGCTGAGATAAATGGCTTTGGAGGTCTGAAATGAAGAGAAGGGTAAGTACCATTTTATAAGAGAGGTGACGGTCACTTCATGAAAAGCATGAAATATTAGTTTATAATAATTTCATTTTAGGTATATAATGACTCCAAAAAGATTTATTTTTAGGATAATGTGGGTATGGGTCAAAAATATTACATGAAATAGGTTTTAGACAGGTTTAGGTGACAATATTAACCATATCTTTTAGATTTAACTCGTTGTTGAATAGTTTGATATTTACTATATCTATTTGTATTTTTATATTCATTGGTTAATAAGCTTAGTATAATAAGACAAAAGAACCCCAAGTGGTTCATTTTTAAAATATATATCCTTATCTAAGTCCTTTAGCCGAATATTATATTTAAAGAAATATTATATCAATTTATAATATAGTATTTGTTTTAGAAACCCAATTATGTCAATTTTGACACTATTTTGTATTTGGATTTTGTGAAAATTATAGCATCATTATTACATTGTAAAAAATTATTTAATCCACCCTAACATGTCATATTAACCATAAAATTTAGTGGAATTCATCAAAATTCTCAAATTACATTGATTTGGTTGGTTATAATATCAATTATTTTAATATTTCATTAATAAGGTAATTATTGCATCATCATTGTGTCATAAATAAATTAAAATATATAATGTGTAAAAATTATAAATAAAATACAATTATGTATCAAATATTTTTATCTTTCTAAATAATATTTACAGCCTATTTTATATTATGTGTAACCCTATATTAAATAGGGTTTAGTTATTAAACATTGAATTTAACTATTTTAACTCTTCTTTAAATAAAATAATAATAAATGTCCTAATATAATACAAGTGGACCAAAGTGGATCATATTTTTTCATATAGTTTTTTTGGTCAAATTATATTTATCCAATAGAAATATGACAAGTGTTAGGGTAATTATGATATCATATTTGCCCTTAATTACCCTATTTACTTTTAAACATGGTAAATAAAAGTCAAAATTTACTATTCAGAAAATATTATTTTCATCTAATTGAACCACATTTTTCTAACTAATATGAACTGTGTGTCTCGGATTTTTAAAATACAACCCACCGAAATGGTAAAATTATGTTTTATGAAAATTTTTAAATGCTCCTAAGATGGTGGGTAAAAGACGGTAAAAAGTTCAATAAAATTTTATATATCTAAACTTATTATAAAATGAATCCAATAAGTTACATTGAACATATATAGGTATTATGTATCTCTTTTGACCAAAAACAAATTAAAATAACTAATTACTTAAAAAAATCAGTTTTAAACAATAACGCAGTGTTTTTCACTATTCATCTAAAATTGTATGTTTTTAGAAAAAAAATCTAACCTAAGATAAGTTTGATATTACAAATCAAAAAATGATGTCCATTTTGAAAAATAAAATTTATAAAATTTCAAAAAGGGGGTATTACTTTTTATAATGGCTACTTTGATTGGTCGTGGTGTGTTAAAACTCCATGTTATGTACAATGCAAGCTACTGCATTATTCAAAGGGAAACGTACCGTGGAAGCTTGGGGTGTTACACCCTTGGTGGTCCATATGGACGTTTCCATGTGTGTGGATATGTGTGGAATGTGAGAGTTAGTATTTGAGGATGATAATGGGTGGAAAGACTTGTAACGGTTCATATGATGTTATTGGTGGGGTTCTGGAATTAAATGGTCGGTATGATTTTTTTCAAAAAGGATTTGTATAAGATGGTGATTTCAAAAGTTGATTTTTCTTGGAAGGTGGGTTTTTGTATTTTAAATTTTTCCCTAGAAAAATTTATTTTTGAAATATAAAATAAATGAAAGTTATTGGAAAAGTTTATTTTGAATGTGTTTGTATATGTTTGGCTTATGAACTTGTTACCCTTGTCTTGGGGGGTGAATCATTTTTTTCTGTGTTTCATGATTCATGTAGTATTCCACCCTAAATGGTTGCTAATGTTTCCCTCAACTCAAGCCCAATTCTGATTCTTTTTAAGTGTTTCTATTTTATCAAATTATATGGGGTTTTTTGGGATAGTTGTGTGGTTGTGGATGAAGAGGGAGTCTTTTGGTTGTTGGTAACTCTCTATTTTTTTAAATTCAGTGCCATTTTGGTTTCAACAGTGGGTCTTTTATTGGATCCGTGAGGGTAGAATGAATCCTTTTCATTGGAGTTTGGGCTTTATTTAGTGGTGGTTGGATTTCAAAACGTTTCCCCATATAGAGAGTAAGTTGTGCCAGAGGAACCTATTTTTGAAAAAGATTCTTCACCAGTGCTATATTTTATTTTTTCAGACAGTTCTGTTACATTCCACTAGTGTGTATAGTTTAATAATTTCCAGTCTTTTTTTCGCATCCCACAATTTATTTTCATTGTTGTTGTCATTGATGATGCAGGAAAAGTTTTGTAAGAAGCATTGTTTGGGAGAATAATCATGACCAGGGGTTTCTAGTACTTGACTGTGAGGCATAAGATGTTTCATCCATCAAATCCAAATATCGATGCCTCATGATGAAGCTCATGTACAGTCCAGAATTGCATGGGGTTCAGTCCAGGTTTTGTGTTCTATGTGAGGATTAGATCAATTAAACTTTTTGCCTTCCAGTTTTCTATTGTTTAGGTTTTTCCACCATTTTAATCCCATCATTTCCATGAAAGATTGTGATGATATTGATCCTTTATAATCCAAACAGTCATGTGTGTCTAAATAGTGTTTTCAAAATCATATATTTTTCTAAAAAATGTGTTTGGCCCTTGGTATGGGTTGATATTAGTTTACCTATGTTAGTTTGGATATATAAGTTCTTTTGGAAGAATTGAATCTTGTATTTTTTTTCTTAGGTTTCCTATTTATCTCTTTGTGGTATGGTTAGGTTGTGTGGGAAAATTTAAGGAGTTCGGGTTGGCAGGTCTCTACTTACCCGTTGTGGTGGTGCTATTTTTTGGTTTTGAAACTCTAGTGCTAGTTGAGTCCTTGGGGTGGAGAGAGCCCCCTCATGTTACCCCTTTATTGGGTTGTAGTTTCAACTATATCGGTTAGGTTTGAATTTTGGGTAAAATAAATAGTCACCCTAGAAATTCCTCGGTTATTCTGGTTGTGTTTTTGTATGGACTCAATTCCTAACCAACATTCATCTTGGTGAATTTCTAGGGGAATAATGTTTGGTAGTGGGGATAATTCTCACACCCTATCCTTTTAAAATTATTTTATTTTATTATTTATTGGCTTTGGTTAGTCTCATTAAGGTGCGTGTTGAGTACTAGTTTAATGTTTTTCATGTTGTTGAGTTCGATGGGTTTTAGACCGGTTCATCGGGACCACACCATTGGCGTTACCCACATGGTTGGCCTAGGTGGCCGTGTAGTTACCTAATGTTTTAAAAAATAAAATTTATAAAATAAAATAAAGTATTGTAAATGTTTTCCCTATAATCATAATAATATTATTATGTAGATATTATTATTATTGCTTTTGCAATTATTATTATTATTATTTAATTATTAAAAAAATTCATTAATATTATTATTATTAAATGGTTGTTAAAAGAATTATTAATATTTTTATGATCAATTGATTATTAGCATTTTTATTATTTAAAACGAAATGAATAAAATAATGATTATTATTATATTTAGAGATATTATTATTATTAATAATATATAAATTAATGATATTGGTATGAGTATATTATTATTAAATGTATCATTAGGAATAATTATTATTATAATTATCATTATTATTATTATAAGAAAAAAATGATGAAAACCCTAGGTGGCATCCCCCCCCCGCTTTGCGTGCAGCGAACAACCCCTCCCCTACTACATTGTGTGACACAACCATAGCTTAGATGCCTCCTCTCCTACTATGGCTAGCTCCTCATTTGGTATCCCTTCTCACCCACGTTCAACCAATCCCATACAGTGTCAGCCTAACCTCCCCTCTCCACCTTGGTTCAGGCGGCCAATCCTTGCTATGTCTCGTTATTCCCAGTAGCATGTTTCAGCGCCCTACAACTCTCCAAAAGTGACCCTACTATAGTTCCCTACTCTACCTTATTCGAAAACCCTACCTCCAGTAAATTTCTTTATCAGGTTTTAGGATTTATCTTCAATTTAACCATACATTAATGTCATGGGATTTGTTCACATCTTTTCCTCGTTTTCTAGGTTGTGAGGTTGGCCCACGAGGTCTCGATATCCCTATTCATTATGTTTTTTATTGATTAAGATTATTAAAAGTCTGTTTTTAATTATATTAATCTGAAATTTAATGGATTATGGCACCTGGCTATTCATTTTTAAAAGTTAGTGTTCCTTTAAAGCATAATTAAGGGTTCTAGTTACATACTTAGCTCTCAAGTTGTTGTGGAAATGTATTTTTGCTTGTTAATTTGTTTTAGAGATTATGGTTTTGAAATGGTATGGTTGGTTAAATGTGTAAATTTTTTTTGGAAGAGTTTAATGGTTTTTAATGGGATGTTTTTATGATTTCTAGATAAAGTTTGTGGTTGTACATTGTTTTCAAGGAAATTGTTGTTTTATGGAAATTGTCTTTGATTGGTTTATTGGTTGTGGATGTTTCATCAAATAAAGGTGATACATTAATTCAATGATTTCATGAAATATTGGTTTTATAACATTTTCACGATTTAAAAATGATATTTTATGGTTTATTACTTTAGGTATTCTGGAAAACATGGAATTAAATGAGTTCTTTAATATTTTTCCATTTGACTTTAAAAAATATTTTTGGTATGAGTTTCAAAAGGGTAAAAGCCAGTATAGTAAACCTGAATAGTTTTGGAGTGTGTTCAGATGTTAAGGGTCTATTTAAAATTGTAAATTTTAATGTGGTATTGGCATGATGTCTTGGGTAATGATTTTGGACATGTCAATATAATGGCATGTTTGGCACTTCCAATTCCGGTCTAATGTTTGTGTTGACCCATTGAATGGATTGTGTTTTGGAAACTGTGTACCCCTTCGGAAACCCTAATGTTTTTTGAATTTTTTTGAAATTTTATATTTTATAGAAGACTGTTTGGAACCTTTAAACGCGTCGTACATGATTAAACTCATTTTGGTAGTAAAAGTGTGTTTCAAACATTAAGGTTGAGTGGAAATGGCCTAGTGTAAATGGAATTTATTTTCATTGGACATGGTTTTTGTATCATTTCTTGATTTAATTGTTTGAGTTACCTTTATTTTAGGCATTTATAGAGTTTTGAGTCCCGGATTTTTATCGTAGAGAGTTACGGTCTGTTTCTAAGGAATGTCAAAATATTCCCATCTATGGATATATATATATATATCTTCTATGTTCATATTCCCTCATGGAATAGGGAAAATATGCATTAGTTTACGGTTTTATATATATATATATATATATATATATATATATATCTTCTACATTCATATTCCCTCATGGCATAGGTAACACATGCATCCGTTTAAGGATATATGTGTGTGTGTGTGTGTGTGCGTGGAATTGTGTATGTGTGAGTGGCATGTATTGGAGTTAGAAATCATTTCTTTGGCCATTCTTGGATGTAGTATCTCTATAAATTTACCTTTAAATTTAACAATCATTTATTTTATTCTTTTCACACCTAGTGTTTATATGAACTATTGATATAATAGAATTTTAAAAAGTGTTTGTCTTGAATTGGAATGGTTTCTCTTTTGTAATGTACTGAACTAAATGAATTTGATTCATTTTTCACATCAACTTCTTTATGAAATACCCTTTTGGCATTTATAAATGTGTTTTAGATTTAGAATGGTGTCTTGGGTTTCTTAAATTAGTGCCTAAGTGGATTTTGGTCATTAAATTGGTGTTTCTTGGGTATTTTGGAAATGGTTTATTGTTAAATGTATTCTTGATACCCATTGGGTTCTTTATTTAAATTAATTACATTGAAAACTATCTATGAGATGCACCCCTTTCCTTGTTGGATATTGATTGGAATGGGGGTCCTTATATGGGACCTTCAACAAGGGATGATGGCTAAAGGTAAGAGGGAGAAAATCCCACAGAGTGATTCATGTGTGATTTTTGTGTGTGTTTATTTTTTATGATAAAAATACAAGTATTGGATTGATTGTTTGAAATTGTTCTCTCACCCCTTTATTATTCATGACAACAAATCCTAGCATAAAGAGTGAATTTTTGGTGAATGATTGTTACACTATTTTAGATTACACACTGGCTAGTGGCCCATAGAAGATGGAAATTTTTTTATTACTTCTATGGGATTGGTCCCCTTGATTAGTCCAGGTGGGGAGATTATTGGGAGTTTTGGCCTTATGACATCATCATGTAAGAAATCCTTTTGGGATGAGTCAAATGTTTAGTATGTTCTATATTATTCATGAGATCCTAGGATTTCCCATATATTTTGGCACATAGTTATCTATGGAAGATGATTGAGGTGAATTATTTTGATTGTCTCTCTTGCTTGTTATTTTCCATTTCTCAAGTGTGAGAATTGATTTTTTTTGTGTGTATGGTGAACCTCTTTTCAAAAGAAGATAAAAATGATTTTCTAAATTTTTTTTGAAATGATTTTAATTTTTTATATAATCCTCTATCCCTATTTCTTTAAAACGTTATATCTTTATTCAGAGAAAATATATTAGTATATATTAAAATATCAATGGACCACGAATTCATTTATAGGGAAAATGAGTGAAAAAAATTATTTATCTATTTTAATTCAAGCCTTAAATTACTTTTTTGAAAATAAAATAAATTGAGAATAGATTATTGGGCTAGCTTAAGGAGTTTTAATACTCACACATACAATTTATTTTTTTTAGATTTGGGTGATTCTTATTTCTTAGTTTCAGTCATCGTAGTGCGACGTTGGTTTGAGTATGGTGGTGACATCTATATTCACATGAAGGTATGTACAATTTCATTTTACTTCCACTTCTTGTTTTCATTTCCATTTTCATTATTTATTTATTTTATTGCCTTTCTTTTATTAGAGAAATTGTTCCCACTTGATTGTTTTTTATGCCCAATACTAGTTTCTAGCCATTGGGGATCAGTAACACCCTTCTTGCTATACTAAGAACAAACTTCGGTGACTTGTTCAAGATCGACCTGGGTAGGTTCATGACAAAGAATCGTTACATACACATGAAGTGGAATCTATAATCATGAATATTTCATGTTTTTACCATTAGTTATTTTTGGAACACCAATAGTTTAGTTGAATTAAAATTTTATTATGATACATGTAATATATTAAATTTAAGATAACATTGATTTTTTTTATTTATTAGGGTTTGAATAATGAAAAGGAAAAGTAAACTCTCATATAAATACTGAAGAACCATGATGCGATGAGGTTTACTTTATTCACGTTTTATATGAGCGTAATTTTTCCAAAACAATAGAGTATTTTTGAATTACATTTACATGGAGTATAAATGTGAACCAAGAGCCATTCATCATCCTAAATGGGGGATTTATTCACTCATATATAATGCACATATGAATTTGAAATCTTATATCTATCCTGAAGTGATATCATATCTTTCTTCTTTTGGATGAAAAAGAACTACATACATTTGAATTTTATTCATCACAATCAATGTTTAATGACCCCAACCCATGTATCCTATATTCGTTGGTTAATTTATTACATTTTTTCAAGATATAAGTGATAACATTCCAATGGAATTAAAATTTTTGCGGTATTGGAAAACTAGATATTTACTAGAAATTCACATTAAATTTAAAAAATTAAAATACAACATATTATTTTTATATATAACTCTATAATTATATTATTCATATCTTGGTATAATATTCATAATACGCATATTAGTATCCTTGGAATGGTAAATATAAGAAATGGGTGAGCTCTAAAACTAATAATGGTTATTCATACTATGGAATATGACATTAATATAAAAGGAATAATAAATATGGAACAGTAAATAATTAAAACACATGATATTTAATGAATAATATATTATGAAAAATAATACTGTATAAAAAATTCAATATAATTCAATGTAAATAATCAATTCATCATGATACATAAACATGGATATTATAGCTAATCCAACAATTATAGGGATATTAATATCTAGTATTATAATGAGGGATTGAAAAATGTCATTCATCATAACTAGAACATCAAGGCCTTTTGACAAAAAAATGAGTAAAGCCTCATCCAAAATCCCATGATTTTTTTCTTTATGATACCGATATACACATTTTGGGACTATACTGGGCCATTCTGGTCACTTATTATGTCTGATTCATTCCTTATATGGAAATATAGAAACATAATCAATATAAATAATTATATTAAAAACATGAATATGAAATATTAATAAATTTTATAGTAAATCATATCATTAAACATATAGATAATGAATAATTATTGTATCATTACCAAATATCCCATGTAGAGCATAAGTAAAATAAAGGTTTTTGTTTTTGATTAATAGAATCACTATAAAAATTTCCTTTAGACATTTTGTATTAAAATACCATTTTCACATTGAAAAAACAATTTTATAAAATTACATTTATAAAATGTTTTGAATAATATTTAGTGGTTATTATGGTAGATAATATTATCCATGTCATGTATCTTCAAACAAATATTTATTTATATTTTTAGTATAATTTCAAATGTACCATATTTAAAAAATGAAAACAATATTCATTGAAAACAATTTTTTAAAAAGTAAAAAATTGGAAAAAATTAAATTATTTAATATTTCATCAACACTAATAACATTTATAAATTAATTTTTTTAAATCATGGATGTGGAAGAGAAGGGGATTTTGATTGAAGAGATAAATTATGCAAATATTTTCTTGAAAACATTATTTTTGAATATTGAGTACATAAAAAGAGATTAAAATTAAAGGATAACATATAATTTAATATAATTATCACAGGATAATTAAATATATTTATCTAGATATAGGAAGATCAAATAATTCCCCTAGTGGATGCTCAAACATAAACTATCTCGTATAGTGATAAGATTATTATATAAACCCATATCGCTTTGGTAACATTTTAATCCTAACCCCCATGACTTAAATAACTGAAAATGAAAAATTATATACAATTTATATAAATATATTTCATAAATAACATATACAATTTTCATTATATACAACAATCAATTTAAATAAGTGGTGAGTATTGTATATGTCTCATAGAAGTTGAAGTGATATGAGAAACCCTTACCACGACTCTAATTTCCTTCTTACATGTTCAAAAATCTAGTATAATAAATATAGGTTTATTATAAATCTAATAATAAACTATAATAATTTAGATCATATTATATATATTTTAATTATATATTTTTATCACCATTTTATTAATAATTCACTTTTAATTTCATAGTTCTTGATAATTACTACATCGTTTTACGTGTACGATTTTGTTTTAAAGATTAGTTCCTTATACACTGTTCCTCATATCATCATATAAATAATTTTAAACATGATATAAATAAATTATATATTCATTATATAAGTATTTATAATAGTCTATAAATGTTTAATATTGAAAACAGAGATACAACATTCATGGAGACAGTTGGTCGTATATACACATGATCATTGTTTTAATTTTTTTGATAGTTGAAATGAAATAAATATAAACAATAATAGAATTTTAAATAATAATTATAATATAATTTAAATAATAATTATTTGGTAATTTTATACTTATCACCCTACATATCAAAATAAAGTAATAAACAGTTCACAATGATTTGTGGAGGTGATAGTCCACACGTCCGCATGAGCAATGCTATCGTTTACAAACAGATTGGAAGGTAAGAAGGTAGATGTTATATTATAATTTAAAAAGTTTAATTATGTCATAAATTTCATATATAATTATATATATATATTAATTCCATTGTTACATCCATCAGTGAGAGGTGGTGATGGAAAACATACTAAATTAGTTCGCGATGCAGCAGTCCTCAATACACACGATTGATTGTTTAGATTCATATTTGATGGAATAATAGAATGATGTTCGATATTTATTTATCTTAATAAAATAACATTATATTTAAGATAAATATATCACTATTTTTTCAAATTTAAATATGTTTTTAACATGTTATAGGATTAAATAATGTTAAATTCATTGTTAAGGACTATACCTCTTCTTTAGAGAACCTCTTTTGGTGTATGACTAAAGCATTCCTTGACTGGTTTTATAATCAATAAAAGGTATATATTTCATATATAGAATGTAAATATTTTATTTTTTTGGGTATTCACTAAACCATATGGTTTTAAAATTGTAAATTGGATATGATATAGGGTGGCCTTTTAAATGTGGGGGAGGGGATACACTTAGAATATTTGAAAGGAATAAATGTTTACACTATTTTTTACATGATATATTTATCTAAAATTGAAAATTATTGACAACTATTTCATATATGGATAAAATATGTCCATAAAATATTAATTACACAATTCTGTAGGTTATTTAAAATTTTATCATTATAGTTTAACACCTGGTAAACCCATTTTTACATTAAATGTGGTAACTAAATTCTACAATTTTACTATTCATTATAAAAAAATTGTGTTCTTATTATTATATAATTATAATTAATTTAATTTAAATTTTGGATTCCACTTTACAATATTTTATTAATATAAGTGCTATAATTTAATTTTATATTATACCTGTAGACATGATGAAATATAGTTTTCCAAAGGAAATATTTTCTGATGTCAAAATATTTTTATATCATAGTTGAACATATAATTTATTAAAATTACCTAAATTGTTATAATTATAAATTAACTAATATAATTTTACTTTGAATATAATTTTGAAAAAAAATTATCTTTTTAAACTCTTTAAAAATATACATTTCAACAAAAATTAGTATTTTTGACTATTCATTAAAAAAATACCATTTTCAAAAAATTATAAAAAATTCAATCAAAGATGTTTTTTGAAATGTTAACAAAAAAACTGAAGTGATATAACTCAATTAAATTTTATAAATTTTTAAAATTAAATTTTATCATAATTTCACAGAATGCAACAAAACCATTTTTAAGAGAAATATCGTTTTATGCATAAAACTGGATTTATTTTTTATCTCATACTTTTTATAATAATGAAAAAAAATTGATTAAATATATAAGATATAAATTTCCATTAAATAATTCAACAATAGTGACAATTTAAATTTATTAATACAAAAACACATTGTGTTCATAAAAAATATGTTCAGAAAAAAAATATTTATTTTTCATTCAAATTGTTTTTTAATTTTTTTTAAATAATTACTAAGGAAAATATTTTTTACAGATTTAAAATATATAAATTTCATAATTTAGTAATTCATATTCATATCGTCTATTTTAACAACTATTTTATAAATTCATATTTTAATAATATATTTTGAGTGCCTTTGAAACTCGGTGTTGCATGTCATATACGCTCTCAAACATATTTTATTTCTTTTAAAATCTTGTGGGGTAATATGATGATATTCTTCAAAAAAGTGTTTCATGAATATATTTAAATTAGGATTAACCTGTATAATTCATATAAACTATTTCATGTAATAAAAAATAGATTGAGCATATATATTTCTGAATAATATGTTAGGTTGCATGAAGAAGAATATTGATAAAACATTAATTATTTACTCGAACAATTTAAAAAAATAGTATTCTTTTATTAAATGTGAATACAAAATAAAAATTAAGGTTACATGAAGAATAAAAAATTTATACATGAATTCTTAACCAAAATATAATAAAAACACATAAAATAATAAATATTATAAGGATATCTACAATGGACAAGCAATAAGCATGTGTTTTGGTAATAATTCAAAAAGATCATAATGTTAAAATGTAAAATGTCATTATTGAATTATATAATATTGTATTTATGGTGTGATTTAGTTACATAAATATTTGTTACTCTTAGAAGAATATACGAGAACCAATACTACATTCACAATTGATATTGTGCCAAATAAAAAGAATTAATTGTGATGATGTTGAGATGAAATTTTATTGTTTTGATAACAACAAAGGATAGTTGTGATTCTATATAGAAGTAGATAAAAAAATTCAGTATCTGAATTGATATATTTTATTTATCATTTTTCTAACGTCCCGGTTCCAAAAGCCACCCAAAGGCGCCCCATACACGGTTGGTCACATGGCCTCAAGCGCATTTCTGCAAACGCTGGAGGCGGCCGACTAGCAGCGAGGTCCTTGGGTGTGATAGTGGGGAAACTATGCCCTCATTGGCAGAGTACACAACAGAAATAGAAAAACATGCAATAGAGGAAGCAGTAATAACGAACAATATAAACAGCGGAAGACTAAATCAACAAACTGAAGTACATTTGGATATATGAAATGATACATGATACATATTTAGGAAAGCAGCCAAACAAGCCACAATGCTGGAAAACACCACAGTACCAAAAAAAGTACAAAAGAAAGTAAAATAGCTCCTCAGCATCGCAATCCAAAGGGTAGTCACATGCTCTCATGATCCAAGAATCAAGTACAAGAAGTCGAAGGGCGTTTTCCCTTGTTTATACCTGCAACAACATAGTCTGCTTGGGACCAAAAGCATGGCCCAAATCGGGTTTGTGATAAAATCCCAGTAGGCAACCACCCTAAGATCTGTTCCTAAAAGTTATTGAGTCTATGGCAGCTAATAGTATAGTAAGCAGCAAATAGTAGTAGTAAAAAATAGGTAATCAACAATAAGCAGTAATATGGTGATGTACAATAGTCGTCAAACAACCACACAACAAGCAGTAGAGAAGCAGATAGCTAACCACAAATGGAAACCCCCTGGGAAGTACTCGCATCCATCCCATCTGGTCCTATCCAAGAAGTACCACAAACCTCTGGGCAGTGCACTCAGCCTAAGCCCTCTTTTTTGGTCATACAAATTTATGAGACTCTCCGGGGAACCTCACTCGGTCAATTCCCCTTATAGTCTAGGGTAGTCAGGGACTCTCTATGGAAGATCACGTAGTCTAAACCTCTAAGCCCCAAGGTCTAGAGACTCTTTGAGGAAGCTATCTTGAGCAATTCCTCCTATAGCCTCAAGTATAGCACAGACTCTCTGAGGATTCTCACTCGGTCAATTCCTCCTCTAGCCTGGGAAAGGATGTTAAAGAAAAATCAAACAAGGTATGACTCTCTGAGGAAGCTCACTCGTTCTACCCTCCTATAGTCTATAAAATCTGAAGGCACTCTGGGAAGCTCACTCAGTCTATCCCCTATGTCCTATAATGTCTATGACTCACTGAGTAAGCTCACTCGGTCTAACCTCCTATGGTCTATAATGTCATGGACTCTCTGGGAATCTCAATTGGTCGATCCCTTATAGTCTAAGGAACCAGGTTCTCACAGCCCTATGCCAGTCAGTGCATGATAATTCTATAAGGCCATAGTACACCTATAAAGCTACTTGGATAACATTATACAGGACAACAACCATGTTATACAAATCACTCCATCCTATAGACACAATGCATGGAAACAGTCATAACGGCCAAAGGCTAACAATTCCCAAAGGTCGTAAATAGATAAAAGCATGGGAAAAATTTCCAAGCACAACAAATTATCCTCTAACATGATTAATTGACCTATACACAAGCATACAAGTAAGGCGGGAAAACAAAAAGGGCAAAAAGGTAAACACACAATACCCCGTTCATGGGTATTCGTGGAATTTGCACATAAAAATCAAAGACTTTGAACGGTAAATAAACAACCACCTACCTCAATCCTAGGAGATCGATATACTTGAACCATGATGACTGATTCTCCCATGAATGTTGTAGATCTGAGAAAACATCCAAAATGCTCAAACCATGATAACTTGAGAAAGAGGAAGAATCAAGGAATGAAACTCAAGAAGAAGGAAGAACTAATCGCTGTGGTTCCAATAAAATCAAAGGCGGTCAAATCGGCCAATAGATAGAGGCTCCTAAATCCATAGAAGTTTCGCAGCCGTATGGTGTCTCTCAGTCGAACCAGGCCTAGAAGAAGACGTTTATGGTGATCGGGTGTGACACTGGTCCGTTTAAGGGGAAAAAAGTACATGGTGTGTAATTTTAGAGTACACGGTGTGTACTTGGTCTTTCCGTACTCCGCCAAAATCGACCTCCACGTCACCCCTACACACCGTGTGTAAGGCCCGGACACGGCCAGTACACGGCTGCAAGTAGAAAAACATTACAAGGTGTGTACTCAGAAAGTACATGGTGTGTACTTCAAAAATTTCCAAAAATATCATTTTTCTCAAAAACTCTAGAAAAAGGTAATACATACCTGAAACGAAGCTCCAGGTTCTTACAAACTTCCCCCCTTAATGAAATTTTCCCCCAAATTTCCCTAGTGAGGTGAAGAAGAAGAAAGCCCAAACAGCTCCGGCCACTGCGATCGTACATCAACCTCCCTCTCCTAGGTCTCATCATGTACTCGCCCATGCTTCCAAAGCACCCGTACTAAAGTAATAGACCGCCCACAGAGAACCTTCGTACTGAGATCGACAATCCGGATGGTATGCTCCTCAAATGATGCATCCACTTCGAGCTCAACCTCCTCGGGTTGAAAGACATGTGATGGGTCTGATAAGTAACGTCAGTGCTGAGAAACATGGAAGAATTCGTGCATAGCCTAGTACCTCTGAGGTAACTGCAACCGATATGCAACCGGCCCAACCCTCTCCAATACCTCAAATGGCCCGATATACCGCGGTTAAAGCTTACCCTGTCTTCGAATCCTCTTGTGTCCCAACCTCGGTGCGACACGTAGGAAAACCTGATCCCCGACCTCGAACCCCAAAGGTCGTCTCCGCTGATCAACATAAATCTTATGTCGACACTGTGTTGTATCCACCCTCATCTGAATCAACTCTATCATCTCTGAGGTCTCTTGAACAAGAGGAGGTCCCATCAAATCTCCCTCTCCTGCCTCTAGCCAGCATAAGGGTGATCAGCATGGCCTACCATACAAAGCGTCATAAGGTTCCATCTTAATGGTCACCTGAAAACAGTTGTTGTAGGTGAACTCCACAAGAGGTATATGCTTCTCCCAAGAACCGCCGAAATCTATAATGCAAGCTCAGAGAATATCCTCAAACACCTGGATCGTGTGCTAAGACTGGCCATCTGTCTGGAGATGGCATGATCTACTCAAAAGTACATGTGTTCTTAAAGACTTCTGATGTCCCTGCCAGAATCGAGAGGTAAAACGTGCATCCCTGTCTGAAACAATAGAGTCTAAATCTCCATGTAGACGTACAATCTCTCGGATGTACAAACTTCCCAGATCATCAAAACAGAAGGTCTCCTTGATCGGAAAGAAGTGTGCAACCTTCGTAAGCCTTTCGATGACAACCCAAACAGCACTATTTCCCCGAGGTGACCTTGGCAACCCATTTATGAAGTACATATCGACATCATTCCACTTCCACTTAAGAATGGGTAACTACTGTAAAATCCCTGCTGGTCCCTGATGCTCTGCTTTAACCTGATGACAAGTAGAAAATCTCATGACAAAACCAGCAACATCATTCTTTATACCTGGCCACTTGTACTGACGGTGTAGATCACGATACATCTTGGTGATGCCAGGATGAACTTCCCAAATTGAGTAATAAAAATCCCACATCATCTCCTCACGTATATCTACTTGCACCCATACGCGTCCCTGGAAAAGCAAGATTTTATCCTCTCCCAATGTCCATCCAGGAAGAGGGTCCCCTTTTGACACACTCTCCCACAGGACTAAGGCCTCTGAATCTAATACCTGCCTCATCATTACCCGATCAGGAAGTGTAGAGGTAACAGATATAGAAGATAAGACAGTTTATCCCTTCCTTTCATGTACCTCCAGATGCATCTCAAAGAACACAGCCATAAGCTTCCACTCACTATTGGCCTCCAGAACTGCCTGAATCTGAGTTCTCCTGCTCAAATCATCAGCCACTCCACTGCCATTTCCCGGTGTATAGGCGAGTTCAATGTCAAAGGACTAAAGATACTCAACCCATATACGATGTCTCAGATTCAGATCACACTGAGTGAAGATATACTTGAGACTCTTTTGGTCGGTGAAAACAACAAAGTGCTCTCCCAAAAGGTAATGTCTCCAACAGCATAAGGCATGAACAACTGCTGCCAATTCCAGATCGTGCATTGTGTAATTCCTCTCGTGTGGCCTCAACTGCCAAGACTCATACGCAACGACTCCATCTCCCTGCATAAGCACAGCTGCCAGCCCGATACCTGATGTATCACAGTAAACAGTGTAACCCTTTCCCAGCTTTGTGAAGACTAGTATCGATGCTGACGTCAACCCCCGCTTCAGCGGATGAAAGGCTAACTCACAAGAATCTGACCATAAAAACATTTCCCCCGTCTGGGTCTGACCTGTGAATGGTGCTGCTAGGTGCGAGATGTCCTGAATAACGCATTTGTAGTATCCAGCCAGCCCTAGGAAACTCTACACCTCAAAAACATTCTTCGGCTGCTCCCAGGAAACTAAAACTCTCACTTTCTCTGGGTAAACAGATTCTCCAGACTCTGAGATGACATGACCCAAGAAGTAAATGTGATCCATCCAAAAGTGGCACTTTGTGAGTTTAGCATATATCCGATGCTCTCTCAGTGTACTCAGAATGATCTCAAGATGTGTGTCATGGTCATGTCGAGTGTGAGAGTACACCAAGATATCGTCCAAGAATACCATGACGAAGGAGTCCAAGTACGTATGGAACACTCGGTTCATCATTTCCAGGAAAACTGCAGGCGCGTTCGTGAGACCGAACAGCATGACTGTATACTCGTATAGACCATACCTGCTTTTGAAGGCTGTAAGAGGTATATCTGATGGTCTAACGTGAAACTGATGATAACTGGACCTCAAATTGATCTTCGAGAACACTTGGGCTCCTCGAAGATGATCAAAGATGTCATCTATCCTCAGCAAGGGATATCAGTTGTTTACTGTCAACTGGTTCAGTTTTCGATAATCCACCCAAAGTCGAAGGGTACCATCTGCCTTCTTCGCAAACAGGACAGGTGAACCCCAAGGAGAAGTACTGGGTCGGATGAAACCCTTTTCCTGCAATTCCTCCTGCTGCTTCTTGAGCTCCTGCAACTCAGGTGTAGCCATCCTATAAGGAGGAATGGACACTGGTGCCACACCTGGCATGAGCTCAATTGAGAAGTCTACCTCATGCTCTGGAGGCAAACCGTAAAATGTTCTCTGGATAAACATCCCTAAAACGATTCACCACTGGGGTAATGTCTAACTGTGAAGTGCCCTATTCATCTAGATAAAGATTGTAAATATAGGTTGTAACTCCTAGCCCATGATTCTCGGGTCCAGCTCTACCCGCCTGAACATCCAACTCGCCTCTCTGAAGAAAATATTAGCCCTCTAGTGAAATGAAACTCACCATGCGATGACAAAAATCGACGACTACATGGAAGGGAACCAACCAGTCCATCTCGAGAATGACGTCATAGCCCATCATCTCTAGGACATAGAGGTCCCATAAGAAATGACACCCCGCAACCTCAAGAGGGAACTCTCAGCAATGACGTACTATAGATGTCATTGTCCCCAAAGGTGTGTTTAGTGTCAATGAGTCGGCATAAGGAAAGATACAGAGCCCAAGTCTCTCCATGGCCGCAATAGAGATAAAGCTATGGGAAGCAGCAGTATTGAAAAGAGATGAAGATAAAACTGAGGATACTAAGATCTTACCTCGAACTGTAGAAGGACCGGGATCCTACTCGTGATAGGTCTGATCCATGTCGAATGACTGGCCTGCACCGCGGCCTTGCGCTCCTGGATGGATTCTCTGAGCTGATCAAATCTATTGTCGTTGATGACCTGGTGACTGACCACCATGTCTGCGACCTTCACCTCGGCCCGAACGTCCGAAAGAACTCCTATTCCCAGACTGGTGGAAAACTAGAGAAGCATATCAAGAACGCGTGGTCATAGAGGAACCCCTACCAACAGCTGAAGGTGAGAAGATGTGACAGAAGCACAGAAGATGGCCCATCTTGCCGCAAGATCAGAACTCCATCGGATCTCTCTGGCACTTAGTCCTCATATGCCCACTCCTACCGCACTGGTAGCATACAACCTAGCTTCCAGAAGAAGCATCTCATGAACCCTGATCTCCTCGAGAAGACTCTATATAATGCTTCCTACAGTCCATAGGATGAACACCGGCTTTGGATATCAAACTACCCTGGCCCACTGCTCTAGAATCTCTTAGATTGCGCTCAGTAATAAGCGACTGTTTGATGATGCAGGATATAGAAGTCAACCAGACAATATTCACCTTGGAACGGATCTCCTGCCTTAGACCATTCGCGAACTTCCTAGCAAGGAACAGATCACCGCCTGCTAGGATCGGTTTGAAACACTGCAGCTCATTGAAGTGAGATGAGTACTCCATAACAGAAAGAGTACCCTGCTGCATACTCATAAACTCCTAGGCTTGATCGGCCCTTAGGGTCTTCGGATAGAAGTAGTCATAGAAGGTGCATCGAAACTCGTCCCAAGACATACCCTACTGATGCCCTGACTGTGAGATCACCTTCAAACACCTCTTAGCGATATCACATAGCATATAGGTGGCCAACTTTACCCTTTTCTCTAGGGGTATCTCCAGATGCTCGAAGATAGTCAGGGTGGCCTCGAACCACGACTCTACAGCCTGGGGTTCTATATCCATTGAGAATGTAGAAGGATGTTGCTGTTGAAAGACCCACATCAACTCAGAATCGATGGGGCAGGAGGCGGTGCTCCCTAAAAAGTCAGCATCATCCTCAAGAAATCCTCCCTGAACTGCACATAGATGCCTACGACGGGTATAACTACTAGTGCCAAGGCTGGCATAGAAGGAGGATCAACAGGAGGCCCCTGATCGGCCATATCTACTGTCGGGTCACCGTCCGACAACTAACGTATGACTGGAGGACTTCTCGGAGGCATAACTCTAAAAGATCAAACGCACACCTTAGATCAAGATTAACAAAGACTAAAAACACAGGAGTAAAAAACGGGAATAGGGGAAAGAAACTATCACGTTTTACAAAACATGACTACACGGCATGTATAAAAACTATGCAGCGTGTCCATTAAATCCATTAACATGGGTGCATACTCGTGCAACTACTGGTTGTGTAACACCCCAAACTACATGGCGTGTTGTTTCCACATAAGGCATGTACTTGAACTCTAAACCCCTACACGAGTCTCCTTACACGGCTAACCCACACGGTCCAAACTAACCCCAGACTACATGACGTGTTCCCTAGGGACACGGCATGTACTAGACATAGTCTCAATGTCCTGTGTTGTTAGTTACACGACCGTCTACATGGCTGCCCTTACACGTCATGTTCTGAACAAACACGGTGTGTATAAGAGAGGGTAACACCGACCCGTGTTGTTCATGACACGGCCGGGTACCTGGAACAAAACTATAAGCCATGTTCTTTCCAACATGATGTGTTCTACTCTAGCTTCCCAGACCCGTGTAGTTAGTGACATGGACGAGAACATGGTTCTAAACTACACGACGTGCACCAACCGTACACGACGTGTTCCTAAAGATATTTTCACGACACCGTTTTTCTGCTCACACGGTCAATGACATGGCCTGAAAACTACACGACGTGTATCAATAAAGTACACGCCGTGTATTCTGGGTTTTTCTAGGCAGTAGCTTAGAAACTGCACAGAAGCCCAGAAATACTGAAAACAAGGAAAAGAGGTGCCAAATTCCGATCTTTGAGGGTCCATACTCCCCCCAAAATCAAATCTTGGCATATCCTACAGCCATGTACAAGAGAAAACAGGAACATGATCCACCAAAATCCAATTCATGAGGGCCCATCACACCTCATGTATCAAAATTTTGCATTCATTTAATCAAAGTACAACACAACAAATTTCTCTATTACAACAGCAGGGATTCTATCAACCATCTATCACAACAGCATACATAATCTACACAGAGTCTATCACAGCAACATGAAATCACTAATGCACCCTAGATGGCATGGAAAGAATGCGTGACCTGTGATTTCTAACAAGTGCCTATATGATGCATGAGATGGCATGCCCTCATCTCATCAGGTTGTGACAGAAATAGAACCGTAATATCAAAACAATAATAGCTTGAAGCATGTGAATCACTCTAGGTGAAATCATATCAACCGTAAAATCACAAAACCAGAAAACTGCAATAAACGAGGTAGTATGGCTTTTCCCTATACACAGGTTAGCTACTCCCGGGTGCAGCTGATTACCAAGTACAGAATCTATCATATCCCAGGCTAAAGGCTCCAAACAGTAAATCAAGAGAAAATAATTCCTCTAATACAAATTTGTAACATCCCGATTCCGGAATCCACCCAAAGGTGCCCCGTACCCGGTTGGACACATGGAATCAAGCACATTTCCCCAAAGGCCAGAGGTTTCCGACAAGCAGCGAGGGCCTTGGGTGTGATAGTGGGGAAACTATGCCCTCATTGGAATAGTACACAGTAGAAATAGATAAACATGCAACAACGGAAACAGTAATAACCAACAATATAAACAGAGGAAGACTAAATCAACAAACTCGAGCACATAAGTATATATGAAATGATGCATGATACATATCTAGGAAAGCATCCAAATAAGTCACAATGCGGGAAAACACCACAGTACCAAAATAAGTACAAAAGAAAGTAAAACAGCTCCTCAACATCGCAAGACAAAGCTTGGTCCCATGCTCTCCTGTGCCAAGAAATCATGTACCGAAAGTTGAAGGGTGATTTCCCATGTCTATACCTGCAACAACATAGTCTGCTTGGTCCCAAAAGCATGGCCCAAACAGGCTGTGAGATAAAATCTCAGTAGGAAACCACTCGAAGATCTGTGCCTAACAGTCACTGAGTATATGGTAGGTAATAGTACAGTAAACAGAAAAAAGTAGCAGTAAACAATAGGTAATCAACAATAAGAAGTAATAGGGTGACGTTCAAGAGTAGTGAAACCACAACACAACAAGCAGCAGAGAAGCCAAAAGCTAACCAAAAATAGAATCCCCCTGGGAAGTACTCGTAGCCATCTCCTCTGGTCTTGTCCATGAAGTACCACAACCCTCCGGGAAGTTCACTCAGCCTAAACCCTCTGGTTTGGTCATATGAATTTATGAGACTCTCTATAGAAGCTCACTCAGTCTATTCCACTTATAGTCTAGGGTAGTCAAGGAATCTCAATGGAAGATCACGCGGTCTAACCCTATTAGCCCCAAGGTCTAGAGACTCTCTAAGGAATCTTTCTCGATCAATTCCTCTTATAGCCTTAGGTATGCCACAGACTCTCTGAGGATTATCACTCGGTAAATTCCTCATCTAGCCCGGGAAGGTTTTGAAAGAGAAATCAAACAAGGTAAGACTCTCTGAGGAAGCTCACTCGGTCTACCCTCCTATACTTTATAAAATATGAAGGCATTCTGGGAATCTCTCTTGGTCTATCCCCTGTGGCCTATAATGTCTAAGACTCACTGGTGATGCTCACTCGGTCTAACGTCCTATAGTATATAATGTCAAGTACTCTCTGGGAAGCTCACTCGGTCTATCCCTTATAGTCTATAGCACCAGGTTCTAACAGCCATGTGCCTGTCAGTGAATGATAATGCTATAAGGCCAATGTACACCTATAGAGCTAATTGGATAACATTTTACAGGACAAAAATTATGTTATAAAAATCACTCTATCCTATAGACACAAGGCATGGCAACAGTCATAACGGCCAAAGGATAATAAGACCCAAAGGTCGTAAATAGAGAAAATCATGGGAAAAACATCCTAGCACAAAAAATTATCATATAACATGATTCATTTACCTCTACACAGGCATACAAGCAAGGCAGGAAAACAACAAGAGCAAAAAGGTAAACACACAATACCCCGTTCATGGGTATTGGTGGAATTTTCATATAAAACTCAAAGACATTGAACAGTAAAAAAAACACCTTCCTCGATCCTAGGAGATCGATATACTTGAACCACGACGACTAATTCTCTATTGAACGTCATAGATATGAGAAACATCCAAACGCTCAAACCATGATAACTTGAGAAAGACGGAGAATCAAGGAATGAAACTAAAGAAGATGGAAGAACTAACTTCTACAGTTCCAATGAAATCAAAGGCGGTCGAGTCAGCCAACAGACAGAGGATCTAGAATCCAGAGATGTTTCACAGCTGTACGGTGTCTCTCAGTCGAACCAGGACTAGAAGAAGACGTTTATGGCGATCGAGCATTACATCGGTCTGTTTAATGGAAAAAACTACATGGTGTGTACTTTTAGAGTACAGGGTGTGTACTAGGTCATTCCGTACTCCACCAAAATCTACCTCCACGTCACCCCTACACACCATGTGTGTGGCCCTGACACGGCCAGTACACGGCTTCGAGCGGAAAAAGATTACACTGTGTGTACTCAGAATGTACATGGTGTGTACTTCAAAAATTTCCAAAAACATCATTTTTCTCAAAAACTCCAGAAAAAGGAAATACAAACCTGAAATGAAGATCTGGGTTCTTACAAACTTCCCCCCTTAATGAAATTCATCCCCGAATTTCCCTAGCAAGGCGAAAAAGAAGAAACCCCAAACAGCTCTGGCCACTGCGATCGTACATCAGCCTCCCTCTCCTAGGTCTCATCCTGTACTCAACCATGCTACCAAAGCACCCGTACTAAAGTAACAGACCCCCCACAGAGTACCTTCGCACTGTGATCGACAATCCGGATTGTATGCTCCTTAAATGATGCATCCGCTTCGAGCTCAACCTCCTCGGGCGTAAAGACATGTGACGGGTCTGATAAGTAACGTCAGAGCTGAGAAACATGGAAGACGTCGTGCATATCCTGGTACCTATGAGGTAACTGAAATCGATAGGCAACCGGCCCAACCCTCTCCAATACATCAAATGGCCCGATGTACCGCGATTAAAGCTTACCCTGTCTTCGAATCCTCTTGTGTTTCATCCTCGGTGCGACACGTAGGAAAACTTGATCCCTAACCTCAAACTCCATAGGTCGTCTCCGCTGATCAGCATAAGAATTATGTCCGGACTTTTTTATAGCCACCCTCTTCCGAATCAACTCTATCTTCTCTGAGGTCTCTTGAACAAGACGAGGTCCCCGCAAATCTGCCTCTCCTGCCTCCATCTAGCATAAGGGTGATCGGCATGGCCTACCGTACAAAGCCTCATAAGGATCCATCATAATGGTCGCATGAAAATTTCTGTTGTAGGTGAACTCCAAAAGAGGTATATGCTTCTCCCAAGAACCGCTAAAGTATAGAATGCAATATCAGAGCATATACTCAAACACCTAGATCGTGCGCTCAGACTGACCATCTGTCTAGAGATTGTATGGTGTACTCAAAAGTACCTGTGTTCTTAAAGACTTATGAAGTCCCTGCAAGAATCGAGAGGTAAAACGGGCATCCCTATCTAAAACAATAGAGTGTGGAACTCTATGTAGACGTAAAATCTCTCAGATGTAAAACCATCCCAGATCATCAACACTGGAGGTCGCCTTGATCGGAAAGAAGTGTGCAATCTTCGTAAGCCTGTCGATGACATCCCAAACAACATCATTTCCACGAGGTGACCTTGTAATCCCAGTTACGAAGTCCATCATGAAAACATTCCACTTCCACTCAGGAATGGGTAACTACTGTAAAAGCCCTGATAGTCCCTGATGCTCTACTTTCACATGAAGACAAGTGGAAAATCTTATGAAAAAACCAGCAACATCATTCTTCATACCTGGCCACCAGTACTGGCAGTGTAGATCACGATACATCTTGGTGATGCCAGGATGAACTTCCTAAATTGAGGAATGAAAATCCCACATCATCTCCTCGCGTATATCTGCTGGAACCCATACGCGTCCCTGAAAACGAAAGATTTCATCCTTCCCCAATGTCCATCCTGGAAGAGGGTCCCCTTATGACACACTCTCCCACTGGACTAAGGCCTCCAAATCCGATACATGCCTCATCATTACTCGATCAAGAAGTGTAGAGGTGATAGTTATAGAAGATAGGATAGTTTGTCCCTTCCTGTCATGCACCTCCAGATGCATCTCAGAGAACATAGCCATAAGCTTCCACTCACTATTGGCCTCCTGAACTGCTTGAATCTGAGTTCTCCTGCTCAAAGCATCAGCCACTGAACTGTGATTTCCCGGTGTATAGGCAAGTTCAAAGTCAAAGGACTAAGGATACTCAACCCATCTATGCTGTCTCAGATTCAGATCATGCTGAGTGAAGATATACTTAATACACTCGTGGTCGGTGGAAACAACAAAGTGCTCTCCCAGAAGGTAATGTCTCCAACAACATAAGGCATGAACAAATGCTACCAATTCTAGATCGTGCATAGGGTAATTACTCTCGCGTGGCCTCAACTGCCGAGTCTCATATGCAACAACTACATCTCCCTGCATAAGCACAACTGGCAGCCCGATACCTGAAGTATCACAGTAAATAGTGTAACCCTTTCCCGGCTTTGTCAAGACTAGTATCAGTGCTGATATCAACCACCCCTTCATCTCTTGAAAGGATAACTCACAAGAATATGACCATAAAAACATTGCCCCCTTCTGGGTCTTAACTGTCAATGGTGCTGCTAGATGCGAGAAGTCCTGAATAAAGCGTCTGCAGTATCGAGCCAGCCCTAGGAAACTCCACACCTCAAAAACATTCTTCGGCTTCTCCCAGGAAACTACAGCTCTCACTTTCTCTGGGTCCACAGATACTCCAGACTCTGAGATGACGTGACCCAAGAAGTAAATGTGATCCATCCAAAAGTGGCACTTTGAGAGTTTAGCATACAACATATGCTCTCTCAGTGTACTCAAAATTATCTCAAGATGTGTGTCATGGTTGTGTCGAGTGTGAGAGTAACCCAATATATCGTCCAAGAATACCATGATGAAGGAGTCCAAGTAAGGATGGAAAACTCTGTTCATCAGTGCCAAGAAAACTGCAGGCGCATTCGTGATACCGAACGGTAAGGCACGAACCACCTACCTCAATCCTAGGAGATTGATATACTTGAACCACGACGACTGATTCTCTCTTGAACATCATAGATCTGAGAAAATGTCAAAAAACGCTCAAACCACGATAACTCGAGAAAAAATAAGAATCAAAGAATCAAACTCAAGAAGAAGGAAGAACACACCGATGCGGTTCCAACACAATTTACGGCGGTCGAATAGGCCAACAGATGGAGGCTTGGGAATCCAGAGAAGTTTCACGGTTGTACGGCGTCTCCCGGTCGAAACAGGCAAAGAAGAAGACGTTTATGGTGATCGGGCATGACCCCGGTCTTTTTAATGAAATAAAGTACGCGGCCTATACTTTTAGAGTATACGGTGTGTACTAGGTCTTTCCTTACTCCTCCAAAATCGGCCTCCACGTCACCCCTACACATCGTGTGTGTGGCCCGGACACAGCCAGTACACGACTTCGAGAGGAAAAATAGTACACAATGTGTACTCAGAAAGTACACGACGTATACTTAAAAAATTTCCAGAAACTTCATATTTCTCAAAAACTCTAGAAAAAGGAAATAGATACCTGAAACGAAGATTCAGGTTCTTATAATTTTGTTCAAAAAAAATTCTAATATTATCATTCCACAACGTATTCATAATATTGTGACTGAATTCTAACAAAGAATGAAGTTTGTCTTTCAGTTTTATACTTTTAATAAGAAGGAAAGATTCTTGATTGGTATTGTAAAATTAAAATTTTTAAAATAATTAAGACAAAGAATAAAATGTAAATATGAAATTAATCATAAATCTCGACAGGTGAAATAATTTCTTAGTGTTAGAAAGTTCCTTGTCAAGAAGGTGAAGACTATCTTCCACAGGCAGCATAAAGATCCAGTGAGGAGTTGCATGTCAGATGAACATTTTGGTAGTCTAGGGAATATTATTTTTTTCATCACCCTACCTAAGTAAAAGTGCTAAAAAATGTATACTTATTTTCAAGTTGACAAAAAACTCTAATTTAGATGTCATTATACAATATAATTCATGTACCATTAATCATAATGTATGGATGAAATTGGATAATCTTATCGAGAAATTAACCTTATAATAAAATAGTGTGTCGTCTTTAACTAATTTCATATACATTAATATAATAAGGAAAATATAATAAATTAATAAATTTCATAACATGTATAAGAGGTAAAGCAGATAAAATATATAATTTGTAAATAATACAAAAACTGATTCACCACCCCTCTCAAAGTTGAGTATATCCCAATGTTGTCGTATGAATTTGTATTATAGGGAAGGTTCTCCTTTTATGGATTATTTATATTACATCTATTCTCTTTTGAATATTTTTTTTTATTTCCTATATTAACAATGAAGTGTGTTATTGGATATGATTTAGTGATTATTGCTTAGTTTTTAATAACTACCAATACAATTATGAATAAGATAATGAAATAGAATATAAATCTAAAGAAGATATCGATGTTATATAAATAATAGAGAGTATCTATATTTCTATGACTTTCCAATAAGGAAGAATTATTAGGAATGGAAAAAGAGTAGGTGGTTCAACATTCCACCATAGAGATGGACAATCTTTCTACCTCAACACAATCAGGACATTCATGTGATCATGAGTAATGTGTTAATAAACCAAAAACTATCTTGAAGAATACAAAATCTATGGTGGGAGTGATAACATGTCTGTTAGTTATTCAATTTTTCATTTAATGATATGATTCATGGTTATTCTAAAAATTAGTCTCTATTATCAAGGGTATATTTAAAAGCATACAAGAAGAGATCACTCAAATTTAGTAAAATTCAGAAGTAGTGGAGATTTATTTAATACAATAATTATTATAATTTGTAAATATATCCATTATTGATTGTGCCAATTAATCCAAAAATGCGATCTATAAAGGGAAAAACTTAATGGTTAATGGATATTGGATTAACACTATACAAAATAAGTATGTAGCCACATAAGATTTAGAAGAAAATATAAATTTTATTGAATATAATTTGAAATTAAGGATTTAAAATTGGAAGAATGATATAATAAAATCCAATAACATCAAACTTTTATATAAAAAAGAGATTAGTTTCATGAAGAGTAAATTGAATGTTTGACGAAGGATTGTGAATAGAAGTTGATTATAATTGAAGATAAAAAACACACACAATATAAAATTTCAAATACTATAATATTAGTTGGTAAGTATTTAGAATATACATATTGAGGCCTCATATAAAATGTTACACTCGTTGTTTATAATCTGTTCTTACAAGAAGACATATATAGTTAAAATATAAAAAACATTTTGTCACGACCCCCTCCCCACAAAGTTTACCCCTCCTGGGCCGACAATGTGAGAAGGGAAATAATGACCCCCGAGTCCCGCCTCCAGTAGGCCCCGGGTTGGCGACTAGCACCGAGGGTATAATAAACATACAAATGGGAGGCATTACCCTCTAAGAGAACACATGCAGAAGAGAGAGATAGAATAGACTCCAACCAACTCCAACTCATAACTGAAATGTAAAAGTAAATCAAGTACATATATGAAATGTCATGCAAAAGTACTAAAACTGAAAGGGAAAACTAAAAGTACCCAAAATAAAGAAAAACGGCAGCGACCACGAGCCCGAACAGCTCCTCCTCCAACCACAAGCTAGTAGTAACCCGCTTGATCTCCAACCTGCTCCAAGTGACCTGAAAAACAGTTTATATGTACATAGGGTGAGTATAGCAGTATACTCAGTAGGATCCTCCCCAAGCCTCTCGTGCAAAGGTAAATAAAGCATGCTAAAGCCCAGTGAACAACAAGTGAAACTAACTCGTCACCTAACAGGTATACTATGTTCCCAACCTCACCATGGCTACTCTCACCAAGTAACGCATACAAGAATATAAAATACAGTAAAGAATATCAAGGGTACCCCGCTACTACTTCCCCACTGGTTTGCCGCTTTTCCCCAATGACATACGTCCTGTGCATCTCTCTCCAAAGGCTTGCCCGTAGACACCTGGGCTAAGCTCCACAATCTGCACCTCGTGCACCACAAAGGCTTGCCCGCAGACACCTGGGCGAAGCACCACACCGTCCTCACAACCAAAGTAACCAGGTAGTTTCCGGGAGCCACCATAGCTCGTATAACGTGTATCATACGTCGAGTATTATTCCTCAAGCCATCACAACCCATACGCCGAGTAAGGATCCTCAAGCCATCACATCCTATACACGTTACACCTATAGTATTCCATAGGACACTATATCTAGAATATATGTGTGTGAAATAACCACAAGCCATTACAGCCCTCTACACACATATATGGGTAAAACTAACCACTGTGCCTACCAGCACAAAGATCCACCAAGAGAAGAGAGCGGGGCCAAAGGGGGTAGTCAGCCATTCAACCTCCCATCAGAATGTTGGGGAAAACACTCGCCCCCCCCCCCCAGGGCTCAGAATCCCCGGGGTGTCAGTTTCCCTTACCGACAGGGTGGAGTAGCGTATAGAAACACAAAAAGTACAGAATATATAAGTTACTCACATCCAAACTATGGGCATTACCTAGTCTTAGATACAACTGCAGCTAACGTCTCTCAGACTCCAGACTGCTACTTCTAAGACTAGGTATCCTATAAGCACACAAACAATTGAAGAGCTTTATTAGATTACTCTAATCTCATTTATCAGTTCCACTGTACATTAATTAATTCTTTAAACATTAATTAAGAATGAACAATTCCACATTAAACTGAAATGGCATCACTTTCAAAAACAACTGCTCCTTTTTAAGATTCAAATCACCTTTAAATTCCAGCATCTGCATCCCCGTGGGTTTTCACCATTTAATCAAACATTCCTTACAGAATTACTTTTCCACATTCCCAGGCATTCTAGAAAAACATCCTATGCTACTAAACACAAAGGAGGCTCAACACGGTGAGTAGATATACTACCCGTCGAGTCTTTGCCTCCTATAGAAAGAGCATAGTCCCATCCTCCATCGAGAGGCTAAACACGAAAAGCACGTGGCATACCCCGCGTGTCTTCGCCTCCCTCGGAAAGAGGGTAAGCCAGACCAGCTGCCTTGAGCAGTGGGGAAAAGTAAAGCAGATAAACAAACAAACCAAACCACAAACATCAAACCATCACATTCATCTCATACCATCACCCTTGGTGTCCTCCCCGACACCCATATGCATAAACCGATGCATCTCGCCACACTAGGCATCATCCGCTGCCACAACCACAAGTCTCCATGCCTCCACAGATCACAATAGCCATCCAGGATCACATCACAGCACAAGTAGCAGGAAAACAAACATCACAAAATGGGCTCTCGGCCCTTTAACAAGGCATTCGGCCTTCAACACAATGAGCATTCAGAGCTCCAATCCACAAGGCATTCAGCCTTACCAGCAAGCGGGTAACTTAGAACCCTTTTGAAATTCCCACATAATCTATTCTCTAATCTATATTGAATTGGCAGATTTTTTATTCGTAGGTTCCAATCATGGATACCTAATCAGCAAGTTATCACAATTAAAAAAAACATGCTTACTTCCCTAATTTGATTATCCTCAAATTAGAACAAATACAACAACGGAAAAAACCAGATTAGTTTACATGCCTCTTTATCTTTCCAATTAATTATCAATTAATTCTGGCTTTACGTTCATTATCAATTTCAATCATGAACGAACAAAAAGTCAAAGAAAACATAGATATCACTATATCTAGGAAAACATGAGGCAAACCGTTATCACGGTATAAAGAAACAACATGCGATCAACCAATTCTTTTAATCCGGTTCAAGTATTTAATTAGGTCAATTTCATTGTGATACAAAGGGATAAATCATGATAATTCAATGATTGCACATATACAATTAGAGAAGCCATGAATCCCCTACCTCAAACAGTTCCTCACGTTCTTTATCCACAGAACAGGTCACGATCTTCCGCTCGCGACAACTGCATCCACCGGAGGATGCTGCGGTACGACAGTACCAACCAACCCCAAGAAAACCCATTAGAATCTTGGAGAATACATGGTATAATTATGGAAAAGAGGATAGGAAAAGATGAACCCCAAAAGAACGACGATACAACATACCTTATATCAAAGATTGATCAACACAGCTCAGTTGCATCCAAAACAGAACAGAACCAATCCTCGGGGTAATGATTGATTGTGCAACTCCTACAGAAAGGATTGAAAGGTTCTAGTGTCTATTAGCTGAGAACAAAACGAAAGAACAAGGGAGAATGATATCTCGTCCCTTTTTAAGATTTAACGAGGTGACGGTTTAAGATCCGGTTAATTCTCCATTAAAAACGGATCACATTAACCCCTGCGGTTTGACCAAGTAAAACATTCCAAGCCTTAGGAATAATTAATATAGGATTTATGGAATTTGAAACGGCCTTAAGAACCCTTAAAATAAGGCTTTAAATGTATTTTACGTCAAAGGAAACGTAAAAAGGGGAAAAACTGTAGGAGTCTGGAAACACTGTTCACCCACCGTTACTGTACATGAAACCGATCTGTGAAACTGATCTGTCACACCGATCTGTGAAACCGATCTGTGAAACTGATCTGTCACACCGATCTGTGAAACCGATCTGTCAGACCGATCGGTGAAACCGATCTGTCACACCGATCTGTGACACCGATCGGTGAGACCGATCTGTCACACCGATCTGTGAAACCGATCTGTCACACCGATCTGTGAAACCGATCTGTCACACCGATATGTGAAACCGATCTGTCAGACCGATCTGTGAAACCGATCTGTCACACCGATCTGTGACACCGATCGGTGAGACCGATCTGTTACTGTTCATAAAACTGGAAACACTATTCACAGAACTGGTAAATTGGCAAAGTGTTGGGGATAAGTCCCCTTGACCTCCCAGAACACCTCCAACACCAACGTTTCACAAAGTAATGGACCCGAGAGGTCTGGGCCATTACATTAGATACCTCTCAAAACATTCTCGTCCTCGAGAATTAAAAACCAACCCAGAAGAAAAGAGGGGTCCGAACAACCACCCCATAAGATACCTCTCAGGGGAAAACCACCATGAGTTGTTCAAAAGATAAAACAAAACTATGATATCCGAGAGTATGGAAACAAACAATTCATAACCAAACAATTCAAACATAACATCTCATCAAAGGTACATAAATAAAACATGAAGGGTCCAATCACAAAGAAAACATCATTAAATGAAAGGAGTTAAACATTAAACAACTCTGGGTACTGAGCACGTATCTGTGACTCACGCTCCCAGGTACTCTCCTCCATGGAACCGTGTCGCCACAAGACACGAACTAAGGGGATAGAATGCCCACGCAACACCTTCTTCTTACGGTCTTGGATCTCCACAGGTCGCTCCTCAAAGGTTGCATCTTGGTCAATATCGATCTCTCCCCAATAGATAACATGAGATTCATCATAAAGATAACGATGGAGCTGTGATACATGGAAAACATCATGTATCCGACTCATCTGAGGGGGGAGTGCTACTCGATACGCCACACTTCCAACACGAGCTAACACCTAGAAAGGCCCAAAAAAACGGGGAGAAAGCTTACTTACGTGACCAAACCTTCGCTGCCCACGACGGGGAGTCACCTTTAGAAACACATGATCCCCAACATTAAACTCTAAGGGTCTCCTTCTTTGATCAGCATAAGATTTCTGATGATCTTGTGCTGTATTCATCCTCTCACGAATCACTTGGACCATCTCTGTCGTATTCTGCACTAGTTCTAGTCCGAGAATTGCGGACTCCCCGACCCCAGACCAGCACAACGGAGAACGGCATGGCCGGCCATACAAGGCTTCAAACGGCGCCATGCTGATGGTAGAGTGAAAACTATTATTGTAAGCGAACTCTACCAAAGGTAAGTGCTTCTTCCATGAACCTCCAAAATCAAGAACACAAGAGCGCAACATGTCTTCAAGAGTCTGGATGGTTCGCTCTGTCTGACCATCCATTTGAGGATGAAAAGCAGTGCTAAGGCATAGTTGAGAGCCAAAAGCATGCTGGAGACCTCTCCACACCCTAGAGGTAAAACGAGGATCTCGATCAGAAATGATCATCTTAGGAACTCCGTGAATCCTCAACACCTCCTCCAGATACTGGCTCGACAAAACCTCCACTGAGCTCGACTCCTTGATTGCTATGAAGTGGGCCGATTTAGTTAAACGATACACTACCACCCATATAGCATCATGTCCTCCCGGAGCTCGAGGTAAACTTGTAACAAAGTCCATTGAGATGTCCTCCCACTTCCACTGAGGAATCTCTAAGTGCTGGAGAAGACCACCAGGAACACGGTGTTTGGCCTTCACCTTCTGGCAGACTAAACATCGAGACACACATTCTGCAACTGTACGCTTCAGCCCAGGCCACCAAAACTGACTCCTCAAGGATCGGTACATCTTCGTCACACCAGGATGTACTGCCAAGGGTGAACTATGGAACTCTTAGAGAACCGTCTCGCGCATCGCCAAGGGAACAAAAAGCCTACCACGATACAACACTCGGTGTTTTTCATCCTCCGACCAACCATCAGGGGCCTCACCACATACAACTCTACCTCTCCAAACTTCCACCTCTAGATCACCCAACTGAGACTCTTCCACCTTCTGCATCAGGGATGACTTCACCGTCATCTGGAAAAGACAACCTCTTCCCCCCAACTTCTCCCATATCAAGATGCAAAGTTGATAGCTCTTCCATCACTCTCCAAGAATCACCAGATTCACGCACAACATCATTACGTGACTTTCGGCTTAGTGAATCAGCTACAACGTTCCCTTTCCCAGGTGTATACGATATTTCAAAGTCGTATTCCTGCAAGAACTCCACCCACCGACGCTGCCGCAAGTACAAATCATGTTGGTAGAAAACATACCTCAGACTCTTATGATCGGTGAAAACCACAAAGTGCTCACCAATGAGGTAATGTCTCCACAACTTTAGAGCAAACACCACGACTTCCAACTCAAGATCATGGGTGGCGTAGTTGCGTTCATGGGGACGCAATTGTCGGGACCCATAAGAAACAACATACCTCTGCTGCATGAGAACACAGCCTAGCCCCAGATGTGAAGCATCGCAGAAAACATCAAACTGGACTCCCTCCGCTGGAAGACAAAGGACTGGAGAACTTACCAACTTCTCCTTTAGATACTCGAAAGCTGTCTGACACTGATCAGTCCATATGAACGCCTGATCCTTCCTGGTCAAAGTTGTCAGAGGAGTCGCAACTCAGGAAAAATTATCCACAAACCTCCTATAATAGCCTGCGAGACCAAGGAAACTTCGCACCTCTGACACGGTCTTGGGGGCTGGCCAAGACACCACTGCTTCTATCTTCGAAGGATCCACAGCTAATCTCTGTTGGGACACAACATGTCCCAAGAAACGAACTTCGCGAGCCCAGAACTCACACTTGGACAACTTCCCAAACAACCGATGTTGGCGAAGAACTCCCAAAATGGCTCGTAGATGCTCTGCATGCTCCTCTTCAGATGTGGAGTACACAAGGATGTCTTCAATGAAAACCACAACAAACTTGTCCAGGAATTCACGGAACACAGCATTCATCAACCCCATGAAAACAGCTGGAGCATTTGTCACGCCGAATGGCATTACAATAAACTCATAATGCCCATGACGACAGTGGAAAGCAGTCTTCGGGATATCCTCATCCTTTACACGCATCTGATGATACCCTGACGGCAAGTCTATCTTTGAAAACCAACTTTCACCCTTCAGTTGATCGAATAGGTCATCAATCCGCGGGAGAGGATAGCGGTTCTTTATTGTCACTTTGTTTAACCGACGATAATCGACGCACAACTGCAAACTGCCATCAGCCTTTTTCCCAAACAAAACGGGTGCACCCCAAGGTGACACACTTGGCCGAACAAAACCACACTGAAACAGACCATCGAGCTGAATACGTAGCTCTCGTAACTCAGAAGGGGCCATCTTATACGGAGACATAGAGATAGGAGACGCTCCTGGCTGTAGCTCGATCCCAAACTCGATATCTCGTCGAGGGGGTAAGGATACAACCTCTTCTGGAAAGACGTCAGGGTACTCCTCTACGACCCTAGGAAACGCCAACTGTTGAACCTCTGAAGAACTCAGCATCATCCCAGCCATTAGGGATGATAAGGAAGGAACTCGCCTATGACTCATTCGAGGATCTCTCTCACCAACAAACACCACTTCCTCTCCATCTTCATCAAAGAAAATGACCTTCTTCCTGTAGCAATCCACAATATCCTGCACCGAATACAACCAATCCATGCCGAGGATGACATCATATGGTTGTATTCGTAAACATAGGAAATCTCCCCAAGAGCAGTGCTGCCCCAACACTAGCTCGCAGTCTCTACATACTTCAAACAAGCTAGCTTGACCTCCAACTCGCGTAGTCAACGCCAAGGGCACTGGAAGCCTCTCTACCTCAAGTCCCAAAGCGTGGACAAGGGTAGGGGATATAAAGGATTGTGTCGCTCCTGAATCAAACAAGGTATACACCAAGGTAGAAAACAAGCAAAGGGTACCTCGGACGATGTCTGGCTCGCCTGGAGCTGGCAACGCTAGAGCATGAAGCTGACCACGACCACCTCCACGGCCTCTCTGACCCAGATGACGACCACCACCACGGCCGCGCTCTGCTCTCTGAGGACGGGGAGCGTCATGGGGCTGTCCTCTTCCTGCTCCATCTACCCTCTGGTGATCTAAAGCTGGTGAAACCTGCTGCTGCTGCCTCGGCTGGAACTGCCTCAACGGAGGAACCTGGAGTGGAGCGCCTGGTGCACGATGACTGCTCTGAAAAGTCGGGCACTCCCGCTGCTGATGACCACGACCACCACAAGAAAAACAAGCGCCTGATCCCTTGGCATAGGCCTGAGAGTTGCTGCCTCCGGAGAAACGAGATGGGAAGGGCTGGGACCTACCCCCAGGTGAACGGAAACTCTTCTGTCCTGAAAACCGGGAACCCCGAACCACAGCTCTACTTCGTGAGGAATCATGACGATTCCCCTCTCATGACGATCCGGTCCTGTTCAAAGTCCTCTCAACAACCTCTGCCCTCGCCAACACCTCAAGATATGTCTTCAGCATAAATGGGGTGACCTGGCGCTGGATCTCTGGATGCAAAGCCTCCTCGAAATGCCTCGCCCTGGCCTCATCATCCGGTAACAGGTCTGAAGCATATCGTAGAAGGTTCCTGAAACGGATTCCAAACTCTCGAACACTGGAGCTCCCCTGTCGAAGGGTGAGTAGCTCCTGGCGACTGGACGCCTTCGCAGTCGATGAAAGAAACTCGACTCTAAACCTGTCTCGAAACTCCTCCCATGAGATCGCTGACTCCTCATGATCCCCGAGGAACAAGAACCACCACTGTCTCGCTGCTCCACACAACATCGTCACAACCAAGGACACCCAGTGTTCCTTCCGAGCACGAATCGAACTGAAGACTATCTCGACCTCCTCTAACCAGTCTTCTGTGACTGCATCTGAAACGGAGCCCTCGTACTTCTGTAGACTCTGGCGCTGGAACTCTCGGAGTGTCTTCCTCCAAGTGTCATCTTCGTCAACCTCTACCCGGCGACGATCTGCTGGAACAACCTGCTGGGCATCTTCTGCGCAAACCTGACGAGGACGTCGACCTGGAGCCATACCTATAAAATAACAACTGTTAGAGCTCCTAAGACTGGAATATGGAAGACTCAACATTAATTAATTAATTGTTTTGTTTTATTAATTTTAGGTTACCTATCCCAAGGTCTACCCGTTCAAACACAAGCGCAAAGAATAATGATGCATGATCCTTTCCTAGGTCTCTACCCTGCAATCAGTATCACTTGTTTAGTAGCCATTGTAAACTTAATGGTCCGTGCAACAGATCATAGGGGGCCCTGAACGCCTATGTCTCTGCCGGTCTCCAGTGTTTACCCCACTTGCTAAACATGAATGACACCGTTTCCCTACCATCCCATGTATCCTCATCTGTGCCTAACTCCAAACTCCATCCTATCCCTCAACCAGACCTTTGATACCACTCTGTCACGACCCCCTCCCTACAAAGTGTACCCCTCCAAGGCCGGCAATGTTAGAAGGTAGATAATGACCCCCGAGTCCCGCCTCCAGTAGGCCCCGGGTTGGCGAATAGCACCGAGGGTATAATAAACATACAAATGGGAGGCATTACCCTCTAAGAGAACACATCCAGAAGAGAGAGATAGAATAGAATCCAACCAACTCCAACTCATAACTGAAATGTAAAAGGAAATCAAGTACATATATGAAATGTCATGAAAAAGTACTACAACTGAAAGGGAAAACTAAAAGTACCCAAAAGAAAGAAAAACGACAGCGACCACGAGCCCGAACAGCTCCTCCTCCAACCACAAGCTAGTAGTAACCCGCTTGATCTCCAACCTGCTGCAAGTGACCTGAAAAACAGTTTATATGTACATAGGGTGAGTATAACAGTATACTCAGTAGGATCCTCCCCAAGCCTCTTGTGCAAAGGTAAAGAAAGCATGCTAAAGCCCAGTGAACAACAAGTGAAACTAACTCGTCACCTAACAGGTATACTATGTTCCCAACCTCACCATGGCTACTCTTACCAAGTAACGCATACAAGAATATAGAATACAGTAAAGAATATCAAGGGTACCACGCTACTACTTCCCCACTGGTTTTCCGCTTTTCCCCAACGACATACGTCATGTGCATCTCTCTCCAAAGGCTTTCCCGCAGACACCTGGGCTAAGCTACACAATCTGCACCTCGTGCACCACAAGGGCTTGCCCGCAGACACCTGGGCGAAGCACCACACCGTTCTCACAACCAAAGTAACCAGGTAGTTTGTGGGAGCCACCATAGCTCGTATAACGTGTATCATATGTCGAGTATTATTCCTCAAGCCATCACAGCCCATACGCCGAGTAAGGATCCTCAAGCCATCACAGCCTATACACGTTACACCTATAGTATTCCATAGGATACTATATCCAGAATATATGTGTGTGAAATAACCACAAGACATTACAGCCCTCTACACACATATATGGGTAAAACTAACCACTGTTCCTACCCGCACAAAGATCCACCAAGAGAAGAGAGCGGGGCCAAAGGGGGTAGTCAGCCATTCAACCTCCCATCAGAATGTTGGGGAAAACACCCCCCCAGGGCTCAGAATCCCCGGGGTGTCAGTTTCCCTTACCGACAGGGTGGAGTAGCGTATAGAAACACAAAAAGTACAGAATATATAAGTAACTCACATCCACACTATGGGCATTACCTAGTCTTAGATACAACTGCAGCTAACGTCTCTCAGACTCCAGGCTGCTACTTCTAAGACTAGGTATCCTATAAGCACACAAACAATTGAAGAGCTTTATTAGATTACTCCATTCTCATTTATCAGTTCCACTATACATTAATTAATTCTTTAAACATTAATTAAGAATGAACAATTCCACATTAAACTGAAATGGAATCACTTTCAAAAACAACTGCTCCTTTTTAAGATTCAAATCACCTTTAAATTCCAGCATCTCCATCCCCGTGGGTTTTCACCATTTAATCAAACATTCCTTACAGAATTACTTTTCCACATTCCCAGGCATTCTAGAAAAAACATCCTATGATTCTAAACACAAAGGAGGCTCAATACGGTGAGTAGATATACTACCCGTCGAGTCTTTGCCGCCTATAGAAAGAGAATATTCCCATCCTCCATCGAGAGGCTAAACACGGAAAGCACGTGGCATACCCCGCGTGTCTTCGCCTCCATCGGAAAGAGGGTAAGCAAGACCAGATGCCTTGAGCAGTGGGGAAAAGTAAAGCAGATAAACAACCAAACCAAACCACCAACATCAAACCATCACATTAATCTCATACCATCACCCTTGGTGTCCTCCCCGACACCCATATGCATAAACCGATGCATCTCGCCACACTAGGCGTCATCCGCTGCCACAACCACAAGTCTCCATGCCTCCACATATCACAACAGCCATCCAGGCTCACATCACAGCACAAGCAGCAGGAAAACAAACATCACAAAATGGGCTCTCAGACCTTTAACAAGGCATTCAGCCTTCAACACAATGAGCATTCAGAGCTCCAAACCACAAGGAATTCAGCCTTACAAGCAAGCGGGTAACTCAGAACCCTTTTGAAATTCCCACATAATCTGTTCTCTAATCCATATTGAATTTGCAGATTTGTTATTCGTAGGTTCCAAGCATGGATACCTAATCAGCAAGCTATCACAATTAAAAAAAACATGCTTACTTCCCTAATTTGATTATCCTCAAATTAGAACAACTACAACAACGGCAAAAACCAGATTAATTTACATGCCTCTTTATCTTTCCAATTAATTAACAATTAATTCCGGCTTTACGTTCATTATCAATTTCAATCATGAATGAAAAACAAATCAAAGAAAACATAGATATCACTATATCTAGGAAAACATGAGGTAAACCGTTATCACGGTATAAAGAAACAACATGCGATCAACCAATTCTTTTAATCCGGTTCAATTATTTAATTAGGTCAATTTCATTGTGATCCAAAGGGATATATCATGCTAATTAAATGATTGCACATATACAATTAGAGAAGCCATGAATCCCCTACCTCAAACAGTTCCTCACGTTCTTTATCCACACAACAGGTCACAATCCTCCCCTCGCGACAACTGCATCCACCGGAGGATGCTGCGATACGACAGTACCAACCAACCCCAAGAAAACCCATTAGAATCTAGGAGAATACATGGTATAATTATGGAAAAGAGGATAGGAGAAGATGAACCCCAAAAGAACGATGATACAACATACCTTATATCGAAGATTGATCAACACAGCTCAGTTGCATCCAAAACAGAACAGAACCAATCCTCGGTGTAAAGATTGATTGTGCAACTCCTATAGAAAGTATTGAAAGGTTCTAGTGTCTCTTAGCTGAGAACAAAAGGAAAGAACAAGGGAGAATGATATCTCGTCCCTTTTTAAGATTTAACGAGGTGACAGTTTAAGATCCGGTTAATTCTCCATTAAAAACGGATCGCATTAACCCCCGCGGTTTGACCAAGTAAAACATTCCAAGCCTTAGGAATATTTAATTTTGGATTTATGGCATTTGAAACGGCCTTAAGAACCCTTAAAATAAGGCTTTAAATGTATTTTACGTCAAAGGAAACGTAAAAAGGGGCAAAACTGTAGGAGTCTGGAAACACTATTCACCCACCGTTACTGTACATGAAACCGATCTGTGAAACTGATCTGCTACACCGATCTGTCAGACCGATCAGTGAAACCGATCTGTCACACCGATCTGTGACACCAATCGGTGAGACCGATCTGTCACACCGATCTGTGAAACCGATCTGTCACACCGATCTGTGAAACCGATCTGTCACACCGATCTGTGAAACCGATCTATCACACCGATCTGTGAAACCGATCTGTGAAACCGATCTGTCACACCGATCTATGACACCGATCGGTGAGACCGATCTGTTACTGTTCATAAAACTGGAAACACTGTTCACAGAACTGGAAAATTGGCAAAGTGTTGGGGATAAGTCCCCTTGACCTCCCAGGACACCTCCAACACCAACATTTCACAAAGTAATGGTCCAGAGAGGTCTGGGCCATTACACATTTGATAAGAATATAATGAATTTATTTAATAATCAATCTCAAACATCGATGACCAAATAAGTATCATCAATACCCTCTTGTAATAATGTCTCTAAATACATTAATAAGAATAGAGTAGGATAGAAAAATAAACACTGGTCTAGATGAATAAAGAAGTCATGAAAACAACCACCATTAGTAGGGATTATAGGAATATGATTGTGGAAGTTGTTTCCTCACAAACAGCCCAATCACTCAGAAATAAGTCCCAAAATGATCATACAAAATATATTAAAAATAAATGTTTTTGGGTCAATGTTGGTACAATAGTAGATTTGGGAATTTTTCATTAGATTTACAATAAAATAATCTTAAATATAAATCCCAACATAATCCCATATCAAGGTGGAAAATACAAAAATAAAGAAGAAACATCCACACGCTAATAAAAATATGAAAACATCCAACTTATTTGGAATTTTTAAAAATATTTATGATGTATACATCAAACGTGGTAACAATGTTGGTAAATTCTCATCTAAACATGTACCAATGATTTTGAAAAAAATAGATCCCAAATTATAGTGAAGTTAAAAGAATATACCATGGTTAAAAAAATAATTTATTAAATAAATAATGACCAATGAATATTTCAATAAAAATATATGATAAGACCTTTGATTCTATATCCATGAATTTTAGTAAGAGTGTATTAACTACAATAATTTATTAAAAAGAAATTCACTTAGAAGAAATCATGTGGATATGTCGAAATTATTTCCAATGTTACTACTGATATATTAGAAATCTCATCAATGTATTTGGAGGTAATAAGAAAAAGGGAGGATGAAAAATCTAACTGTAGTAATAATTGAAAATAATAGATTCAACCTAAAGAAGCAGAATTTATACATCTGAGGTGAAACGTGTATAGAGACACACCTAAATATTTTTTTGTAATTATTCTATCATGTAAATAATTCTTTATGATGATGACAGTATAACCAGGTGATATTTTTCTTAAAATCTTCTACTAATATTATTTTCACATAATGAATTTGAGGAAGTGATAAGATTGAAACATTCCATATAAGAATTCAAATTTTGATCTGAAATTGATAATAGTATAGGAAATAGAGAACCCTGGTTGGGAAAAAAATATCAACCTTTTTAAAACATTGAGAATAAAGGAAGGATCCATGTTATTAACTTACGTTTTTATATTGTATATATTATTATAATATGGGTAACTAAAGGTGTAGAATGTTATCAAGGGGAGAACCATAGAATCCATGAGTTCAAATAATTCTTTATAATAAACATGATGATATATTCATTTATTAATGATTCCTTAATTGGTATTCAAATAAAAATATGATAGAGTATCAAAATTTACGATGTTTAATATTGATTTTTAATATCCTAGAAAACAATGATATAAAAAATACCATCGTAGTTTTATCTTTTATTTGGTATCCTGAAGAACATGTTTTTGAGAAAATCATTAATGGTGAAATTGTAGTAGTTGTAAAAACATGGATGTCACAATTTCCATAAACATATTGGTGTATTATCCAATTTGGAACATATTTACTGCCATTATTAAATATATTTTTCATTGTAAATATTTTAAGTAGTGTTTCCATTGAGGGGGACAGAAATAAAGAACGATGAAGTCTCATCCATTACCATTATTCCACTATGTATCAAATCTAATTATTTTGGATATTACATGAAGATCATTTCCATGGAAAATTTTCTTTTTCTTAATCTATCATCCTTTGATATAAAAAGTAATTAATCCAAAAAAGAGAGAGAATTTTAATTAATCAATTACATATTAATTGTGGAAGTATAGAAGTTTTCTACGGCTGTTAATCCTCTTTTTTTCACTTGAATGTTTTTTATTTGTTTCCTAAAGAGAGTGCGTGTGTTTTTTTATGATCATTCTTAACAATAGTTTCATATCTCATTTTTTTATCTTTATGTTGGAGTAAAATTTTACAATCCTTGAAGTCAATTATAAGAGTTATCATTTTATGAAATATCAATATTAGTTTTTAAAGGACGTCTCAGTCATATAAATCAAATACACATATTTTCTACACTGAGCATAGATCTTGTAAACATAGAGTGATGTGAGGGATGGCTCATTGATTTAGTATTAACAGATATGATTTTCCCATGACAGTTATTTTTATTTTCAAAAAATATGAGATAAATTGAAATTAAAATATTTAAAAGTAATGGGGATAGGTTAAAATTTTGATGTATTCATTTGGAATGAACTTTTAAGGTATTTATAATAAATTTACAGGGGTAGATTAATTATCCCACAATGTGTATAAGTAGTTTTTGTTAAATATATTTCAATATTTTTCAATAGTTCTCAATGAAATAGAAATATTTCATGGATTTCAATATGTTGAATAATTTATAATTAATGAATTTTCCAAAGTATCCATGATCACCTTACTTGATAAAAGTGTAAATGTTTCTTGGATAAATGAATGAAAAAAAGAATTACCCATGTCTTATTATCTTAAGGATGTTCTTTTGAAGACATTTAATTTGATAAATTTGAGGTTTTCTCTACTTCTTCTAATGACAAATACATGTGTCCACTATGATTAAATACCTCAAACTATTATCAACATGATTTTAAAGAGACATTGTCGAAGGTTCTGTAATATTGTATTACAGCATAAGGACCACATATGATATTAAAGTCCATAAAAATAGTGATTTACATGAATAGATATTGAATAAAATATGACGTGAATAAAGGAAAAAAATTAATTACATTATTATTTGTGTAGAAGTGAAAGAATTTATGTGGTTTCTCATTTGATAGTGGTAAATAATGTGGTACTATATTGAATACTAAGAATATAGACTCTGTATTTTTTAGTGGGTTTATACAAAAAATACGTCCATCCTTAAAAAACCAAGTACCACCACAACCACATATGTGGGACCCTATGGATCTACCATGTAGGAGGAAGTCTACCTGCCCAGCCCATCATGACTGGTGGGAAGAGAATACCACCCATTAGGAGTGCTTGGAGGATTTTTAAGAGGGTGTGAGCATAGTGCATATAGAGTGAGCACATGCATGTTTGAGGAGAATTCAAGCCACCGTAGTGAGAATCATTGTGTAATGCGCAATGTTTTTAGTGTCAAGATTGTGGAACCCTATATCCGACTTGAAGTGAAAGTGGAACATGCTTATTAATATAGGAGTTTTGGACCACACTAAAGTTCAATGTGGGATGGTTTCTCATGGTTAACTATTAACTCGTCACACTAATGTTACTAATATTTCTATGGCATTCTAATAATGATGATTCAATCCATATGATCTATGTCAATATCGTCATATACCTTCAACCTCCACTACATAAATGACTTATTGTGACAAGTTAATTGTGATGGGTTTATGGCCCATCACAAATAGTCCCCAAAAAGAGGCATTTCTGGTGGTTCGTCGCAAATACTTTTCTCAGATTTCTATTATATTCATTGGTGGAGGATCCCCGTGGAAAATAATATGTTGACATGATATTATATGTGACGAGTCGTCGAAAATAAATTTTTTCCATAATAGTATTTTTGATGGGTCCTCTCGCAAATACTTTCCTTTACCGCCGCATCAATTAATTACTTGTGAACTATTTATTATGGGTCCCTTCACAAAAACAATATTGGTGACGGGCCATCGTAAATTCCTTTTTAACAGCCTCCCCTAATTAATAAGGGGATACCATTTGCGACGAGATTCCCCTAAAAAATACCATCGTGACAAATGATCAAACCTATATATACCCTCATTTGATTTTTTCTTACTTCACATTTCTCTAAAGTCCTATATCCTTCACTCCTCTCATATTTCTGTTTTCAGTTCTTCATACATTTATTTTTTAAAGTGGAACATTTTTCATTACTTGTATCCAACGAACGATTAAGTGTTATGGTATTTATTTATTGCTATTTTTTTTGTTAATTTATTTTAATTTATATTAATAATTACTATTATTAATTAGATGTAATTAAAATAAATTAGAGTTTGACAATTTTAGTTTTCATCATTTATTTTTTCATATATGATGCTTCATTAAAATTTGATGTTTTTATTAAAAAGAAACAGTTTTAAATTGTAAATATTTCGTTAATTTTTCATTAATTATTAATAAAACAGTGTAATTAGTATTAATTAGTCATAATTAGTATTACTTACTATTAATTAGTATAAATTAGTATAAATTAGTAATAATTAGCAATAATTAATAATAAATATTAAAAAATATGAAAAAATCGTCAAAATAGTAGTAAATTGTAATAATTAGATTTAATTAGGGGTAATTACCATTAATTAATAATAATTTGTAGTAAATAGTAAAAAAAACTTAAATAGTAATAATTATGAATAAATAACGATAATTATTAATAATTAGTAATAAATAGTAATAATTAGTAATAATTAGTTATAAGTAATAAATAGTAATAATTAATATTAAAAAGTAATAAATGTTAATAAGTAGTAATAATTAGTAATAGTTAGTAATAATTAGTAATAATTGTTAATAATTTTTAATAAAGAGAAATAAATAGTAATAATTAGTAATAAATAGTAATAAATCAAAAAAAATAGTAATAATTAATAATAATTAGTAATAATTAGTAATAATTCGTAATAATTAGTAATAAATTGTAATAAATAGTAATGATTATTAATAATTACCAATAATTACTAATAAGAACAAATAATTAGTAATAATTAGTAATAATTACTAATAATTAGTAACAATAAGTAATAATTAATAATAATTATGAATTAATAGTAATAAATATAAATACTTAGGAATAAATAGAAATAAATAGAAATAATTAATAATAATTGTGTATTAAATATTATCAAATAGTAATAAATAGTGAAAAATAGAATTCATTAGTTTTAATAAGTAATAATTAGTAATAATTTGTAATAAATATTAATAAATATTAATAAATGTAAATAAATATTAATAAATAAAAATATTCACTAATAAAGAGTAATAATTAGTAATCAATAGTAATAATTAGTAATACACAATAATAAATAGTTATAATTAGTACGAAATGGTAAAAATAGTGATAATTGATAATAATTAGTAATAAATAGAAATAAATAGAAATAAATAGTAATAAATTGCAATAATTAGCAATAATTATGAATAATTAGCAACAATTAGCAAAAATTATTTAAAATAGAGGTAATTTGTAAAAAATAATGGTAATTAGTATTAATTATTTTAGTTAATAATAATTAGTAGAAAATAGTAAAAATTAGTGAAAAATAAATATACTTAATATAAATCAGTAATTATTAGTAATATGTTGTTATAATTAAATAAACATTTGTAAAAAAATGTGCTAATTAGTAGTAATTAGTTATAATTAGCGGTAATTTTTAATAATTATAAATAATAACTAATAATTAGGTGTAATTAATAAATATTAGCATAAAATATTAATACTTAAAAGTAATTAGTGATCAAATAGCTTTAATTAGTATTAATTAGATGATATTTTTAAAAATTAGAAATAAATCAAAATAATTAATGATAATTAGTTGTATATAGTAAAAAATGTAATAAATAAATAAATATTAGTAATAATAAGTTTTAATTAGTAGTAATTAGTATTAATTAGTTGTAATTAGTAATAATTAGTAGTTATTAGTAAAAATTATCGGTAATTAGTAAAAAATTAGCATCAATTAAAAAATGATTGTTACATAGTAAAAATTAGTGGTAATTAGTATCAATTATAGGTAATTAGAAATAATTTGAAATAAATCAATATAATTTTTAAAAATTAGCGGTAATTATTAAAAAATAGATATAAACTAATAAAAATTAGTTATCATAAGTAAAAATAAGTAGTAATTAGATATAATTTTTAGTAATTAGTGATAATTATTAGTAATTAGTTATAATTAGTGATAATTACTAAAATTTTGTTATAAACTAAAAAAATTATTAATAATTCATAATAATTAGTAATAAAATGTTTTTATTTAGTATTAATTTTTATTCATTAGTATTAAATAGTATTAATTGTTATAAAATTACAGAAACATGTATTGGATAGTGTTACTCAATAATAATTAGTGGTAATTTGTAATAATTAGTGGTCTTCACTATAAAGTATTATAAATTAGTATTAATTTTAAATAATTTATATAAATATCTATGAAATAATTGAAATTAATATATATTATGAGAATGGTGAAAATGAATAAGTATTCAGTTTTTAGGCCATAACCAATAACAAGTTTATACATACATGATTGACACAAATTATCCATTTCTCTTGAACTGAATATTCGAAATTCAATGATATAATTTTTTTGGTAATTTATAATAGATTTTATTACTTTATAAAAATTTAATTTTTTTTAATTTACAAAAAAATTATAAAATTAGCGATAATTAGTAAAAATAAATGGTAAACATATAATTTTTTTAATTTTTCTATGTCAATTATAATTTTTAAATTTTATCCTTTTTTGGATCGTGTTTCTTTTATATCAAATTAATCCAAAAAAATTAATTTGTAATAGATAGTAATATATAGTAATTAATAGTAATTAATAGTAATAATAAGCAATGATTAGTAATAACTAGTAATGAATAGTAATAATTAGTAATGGACAATTTACGCCGACCACAATTTTTTACATACATGGTTGAACAAATTAGTAATGACCAATTAAGGCCAACCATCTCCAAATATATCAGTAGGTTTCCAGAACATGGATAGTTATGATGTGACGTGTTGGTGGTAGCAAAATCCATATGAAGGGATATGAAAAGACATTCCATAATTGAAATAAATTGGTGTGATGAAAAATTTGGCCGTATTTGGCATAGATTATAATCATCACCAAGTGATTGTAAAATATATTAATTATACCTTTTAGTAAATCATATAATTTCCAATATGGAGGTTATTAGAAATGAACAATCTATGCTAACAATGTTCCAATTTGTCATTAGGATTCAATAACTGGGAAAAACAAGATGTGACATGTTGATGATAGAAGTAGTAGTAGTAAGAAGAGATACATTGATGACAGGACATGGTTGAAATAAATTTGTGCAATGATAAATATTGACAGTTTTGGGATAAATTGGTTTTATCACCTGCATATTATAAAATCAATGATTTAAACATTTTGGGTAAATCAATGAATTTCCCATCTTTATGTGATTAGAAATGACCAATTTGTTCCATCCATATCAAAAAATTTTATTTTGTCACAAGAACTATGGCAGGCCAGATGTGACGTGTTGATGACAGAAGTAGTACGAATAAGAGGGGGAGAGAAAGATTTTCACAATTAAATGATGGTTATAATCACATATAACATATATATATATATTTAATTATTATTTTCAAATATTTATTAAGTGTCATTTTGTGTTTAAGGTGGAATCTGATTTTTTGTGTGTTGCAAGATGACGATCTACCTAGTGATGAGCATGATGTTTCATCGTCTCACACTCAGTCTCATAAGGGTTCAAAAAAAATTCGTAGGCATCGTGGTCTTGTGAGGATGATGATTCTTGATCAAATCCACCTGCAACGTCCATGTCATGACATCGATCAACACATGAAGAGGTATGTTCATTTGTGTATTGTAGTTAGTTTTCATTATTTTTCATTAATTTATTTATATTCTAATTTTTTGATTGTTTTCAATCATTTTGCAATCTATTTCGCATGTAGGAATTGGATATGGAGAAGGAAGAGAACTCTCGGCATAAATATGAGGATATGTATCAATGGAAGCAACAGAAGAAACCTGAGCAAATGATAGAGTATAAACGAGATTTGGATCATGGTTAGTGGATAAAGTTCCCTCCTCCAACTCATCCATCATCGACCAATAACCCCCGCTATTTATATATTTTTTCTAAAAAAACATTTTAATTTAAAAATATTTTGTAGTATTTTTTTTAATCCATTTATTTACATTTATTTACATTGTGTTTTCTATATTTTTTTGTATTTGTGTTTAGTTTTATTTTTTTATTTTTTTATTTATTTTTTTATTTTTTTATATAATTTTATTTCTATTTTTATTATATCATTAATTATTTTTAATTTTAATATTATTGTTTTTAAATATTATTGAGAATATTGGGATTTTGATTATATGATTATATGATTATTTATATTTTTTATTATATTTTTAATATTATTTATTTTAATTATATAATATTTATTTTTTTATTTTTTTATTTTTTTGCAATGGGGATATCTCAATTTGTTTTTAAAAAAAACACGACTAAATTATTTTCAATGCTTAGAGCTACTGTCTCAAAAAGTTTTTTTATGCATTGTCATAAAAATATGTATTTTCGATGCCTTTTTCAACAACATGTTATTTTTTTGGACCCCATCGTAAATGCTTCTATTTCAATTAGTTATCATCAAAGGATATCTATTTTCTATTGATATTACTTGTCGTTACTTCCATCATCTAGATATCCTTGAATGGTTGAGAATATAAAAATATAATCCCATATGTATTCATGCACATGAGGAATAGCGTGTTTTCAAGGATCCATTTGAAGAACATTCAAATTATAATGACAATATAGTTGTAGAAGGTAGTTTGTTCATACAAGATACGAGCATCCGTTAGATCTTTTTAAAAAGGATGGTTCATAAAGGCATCATCACATGAACATGAGTAAGAATCCATTATCACAAATACGTCATGTTTTTATATGTAGGATTTTAGGAACTATTCAATTTTATTTGAATTAATATATGATTACATAGAATATTTTGTGGGACTTTAAATTCACCCCTTATGTGGTGTATATATCAGTGTTCGAGTTGGTGAAAAAGTAGTATACAGTAACCGATAAATATCCATGAACTGATCCAATATGATTTTTCTTTTATTAAAGTTATATATATAGAGATGTTATTTATTTTATAAATATAGGGTATCTCCACAATCCAGTTACCTGAAAAAGAAAAGAGATCATCAATCCATTTGAAACCAAAAAAGAGTTGAGTTTAATTCTCGTATATCATTTGAAGAGGAACCAAAAATTCCAAAACTATAATGAATTGAGAACCTTTGATCACTTTATTTTACAAATGAAGAAGAACCATAGGCCTTTGAATTATACTAAACACAATCAATGAGATTTGTGATGAACTAGTTCCATGAATCACTCTGTTTAGTCTAACAACCTACAATGCTCTCAAAACATAATACATGAAAGAAGGAATATATTTTTCAAACACTATGGATAAATAACGTTTATTTTGTGTAGAATAATAAAGAAATGTTCTTATCATTTAAATAAATCATTTAAAAAAATTATTTTGTTTTTGGTGTGTATGAATATGTAAAGTGCATGTGACTTGAAGAATAAAACATGAATACAAGATTTCTTACCCCAAAAATAATAAATTGCACATAAAATAATAAGGGTAAAAATATATATATGAAATTAACATGAATTATAAATGTTTTTATTTAATAATTAAAGAAGTTTGTGGAAGACCATTGTTTATTTAAATGATATTGAGTGAATAGTTTGATTTAGTTTAATGAATATCTCTTAAAATATTATGAACATATGATAACCGATAAATTTTTTACTCTTGATATTTTATCTATTAAGAGGAATTAATTATGATGATATTGAGATGAATATTAACAGTTTCAAAAATCATAGGGGATGATTTTGATTCTAGAAAATAGAAATGAATAAATTTAGGGAGTTGAATTGATGTAAATTAATTATATTTTAGTTCAGAGAATAATATTTAGGTATCAATCCACAAAATATTCATATTTTTCTGAGTGATGTTAGATAATTAAAGAAGTGTGACTTTTGGTTTTATTATAGGAAGACGATTGAGTTATTATTTCGTAATAATTTTCTAGTTTATATTGGACAATAAGAAAAAGGAAGTACAATAAAAACTATGAAATCCATCAAGTGACTCAATAGATGGATGATGTTATTTGTGTCATGCTTTACCTTAACATTAAGGTAAAAAATTCCTTTAGTAAGGTGTATAAATATCCAACAAGGACCTATATGTTGGATGAATTTTTCACCATTCTAGAAAAAATTGCTGTTTAATATTACCTTTTAAGAATAAAGACTAACAATTGCATATGTATTTCCTTATATCCAACCCAAATTTATCAGTGTCTCATTATATTGGATAATCAATGTCTGGTGATGATTATACATAAAAAATAATAGATTCTCTTATTGTGTAGTGAAGCTTCTAAAAATATCACTTCCAATTTTTAGCTTATTTAATATACATGTATACAATATGAACTAGATAATAAAAGAATCATAATCATAATAGGAAAAGTGGTAAATGGGAAGAAATTTAGAATTCTAAAAGAATTCTAAACATTGATTCTTCCCTTTTTTTGATTATATACCAAAGTGTTTATCTTAATATATATTCCTTGATAGAATGATGTGTTTTTTATAAATCTATTCAATTCCATTGAATGGTATAGTTATACTTTTTAATTACTTAATGAAAAATTTATTTATATATTTTTTCTATTTTATGTATTCATTATTTTAAAGGGTATTTTGGTAAATTATATATGTCTTTTTGAAGTGTTTAAATTCATGGTTCCATGAATTGGTAAATAGAATTTTATTTTATTTATATATCTATCTTGGTGACTTTTAATTTTATTATAAGGGGTATTTTGGTACATCATATATTTTTTGGTGGGACACCATGTTATGGAAAATGCTAATGAAATAGATTCATAGTGATTTGAGTTTTCATAACACATCACCTATTTCATAGGAAAATGTAACCACTCATCATTCATACACATTCATATTTCCGTGGGATATGAATATTTCATGACGCAAGATACACACCCGAGTGGGATGGGATGCAATATGTTTTGTAACACCTTGAGATATTAGTATACAATACTTTATATAAATACACTTTTTAATAGAATGTGATACATAAGACAAAGCTAATGTATGTAAAACATTATTAAAATACAAGAGAAACATTAATCAATTTGGACTGTATAATTTGAAAATATATATGGTAATACTCATTGGTAAATGATATAAAATAAGGTTGATAACACTAAAGGATTAACATGGTAATTTGTCTATAAATTTTTTTTTATTTTTTTATTTTCATTTCATAGATAATTTTAGGAAATATTTAATTTTAATTTGTATAAATGATCTTCATTTTTGAGTTCATAATTTTAATTTTTTGTTACAGTTAATTATTTTTATTTTTCCAAAATATTTTATTATTATTATAAAAGTTAAAAAAAATTCTAATTTTATGAATACTATAACTTTTATAACATTATCATTGTAAATTTATTCTTTAAAAGTTTAAGTAATGTTTTTTATGGAAAAAATACGTATTATTTAAATAATATAATAATATTTATAATATAATTTTTAACATATAAATAGATTTTTGACAATTTAAAAATCTATGTAATGTTTTTATTCAAATAAAAATTATTTTTTTCATTTCTATTTTATTAATATATTCATGAGGTTATTTTAGGTCTTGTTTATATAATGATCAAATAACTCTCATTTTATTAAAACTATTAAAATTGATTCTATTGAAATAAAATTTATAAATTATTTTGGTATAAATTTATTTTTATATTTAAATTTTTTATTTTTCTATAAAAAAATTGTTTTAGTTTTCATTCCACAAACCAATTTAAAAAGTTATTTTTACTGATTTTAGAAATTGAATATTGTAAAATGGATTCAAAATTCAGGATTTAAACATTTATATTTCTTATTAATACTAATTTATTATTTATTAATAATGAATTTTTAAAATGGTGATATATTTTTCATCACGGTGATGCTTAAAACGTTAGTAATGGTGTCAAACTATGATATAAGGCATGAAATGTCAAGAAATGTTTTGTATATTTTATTTTATAAATTCATTTGGACGTAAAGTTATCTTATAATAAATATGAGACTAGATTTTATCCACATTCCATGATAAGGATATTTATTATTCATTAATTTTTTTAAAATTTACATGGGTGACGGTCCTCACACTTATAAAAGGACATAAATGATTCTAAATTCCTCAAAATCATTTAGAACTATATATTGACCTAAAAAGTAAAAGAAATATTTATACATCATACCCGATCATATGGGTCCTTTTCTCACCAAAAAACCAATCCTAGAAGGCCTAATGTGTAAGACAAAGAAAGATATCCGAGGAAGATGTATAAGTATTAACTGAATTATATTAAGTTTAAATATTCATATAACTTATTAAAATTATTAATTACCATCAAAATAAAATTAAATAATTTTATATGGTATAATTAAATTTTATTACGTTGATCTAATAATAACATTATACCTCCATTCCAACCAATAAAAAATAAAACTTTTCCTGTTGCATAAATGTAGAATTCATTGATATATATTCTATATTCACCACCTTATTTCATTTTTGTGGTGTGTATAGTTCTCGTGAATGTATTTTATAACACATTTAATAGAAATTATATGGATTTATTGATCCATATTTTTTATTCTTTCAGGACTTATTACATTAAATGTTAACAATGATTTTAGGTATTTTGTTGTAATATCATACTTTTGATAGTATTTATTATGTTTTGATTTTAATTACATGTAATTGTATTTTATTTCCCTTTAAAAAGAATATTTTTTCATCCTCATTGTCTTTTTATAGTGTTTTAAAATATTATTGTATTTTTATATCTTTGGTACTTGATATTATAGAATGATTTTTTAAAAAAAATCCATATATATTTCAATTTTTTTAGTAAGGAATATTTTTTCTACATATTCATATTAAAAAAACATGTTTTATGTAATTTAAAAAATTATTTAAAATGATATATAATGGTAAATTTATTTATTCCATAACATTAAAAACAAAAATTTAAATAAATATTCCTATAATTTTTCGAATGAAATATTTTTATATTACATAAAAGAAAGTTTGAAAATAATTTTTGATAAAATTTACAACATGAAAATATTACCCCAAAGACATTTCCTTTCTTAATAATTTTTTTTAATTTACTTTTTTACATGTTTTCCCATATAAAATCAATATAAATTTTCTCTTAGAATTTTTATTTGTTAAATGTTTTGAAAAAATGATTTTCTCTTATTTTTTATAAGAATATTTATATCAGTTGAATAAAATTATCATTCATCTACACCGACATAATTGTAGGATATTTATTATTTAATATTTATAATACCTTATCTTACCAGAAAATTTATTTCCTTGGATAGAATATGAATATTATGATCTTAAATGTTATTATGAAGCCTGTAGATTTACTGTATACAAATTATGATATGATGATATGGTGTGTATTTGATGGAACTTGAAGCAAGAATATGTATTATTTTCTTTATGTGATGGTGATCATATAATAATATTGGCCTACAATAAATTGGATAATTCTTAATATCTCATGAGATTGTTTTTAAGGGAAAGGGGAGTGAACCCAATCCACTATGGGACTTTTTCCACTATGTTTATTTGTATGATGAGTTAATACAATCCTCTGTCAACTATTATAATATTTAGAGTGATAAATAACTAAGGAAATAATTTTTTTATCCCGTAAAATTATTTATTATTCTTATGATATTATCTCATGGCCTAGGATGGATTATTATAGATTCTAAACTCTTATAACTCATGTGTTTTTTATAAAATTCATTATTTAATGACTCCACATTTATGATCTATGAATTATTCGAGATCTTTTTATATGTTCTGTTCACAGAACCATACCTTTATTCATACTTTATTATCAATTCTACTCATTGATTGTTTTTTCCTATGTTTAACCTTACCGAATGAAAGAGATCACCCTTATTATTTTTCATTTATTAAGGATACAAATAATGATATTAAATAACATTTTCTAGATGTTTACCATCTGTGGAGAATTATGTGAGAGATTATAATGAATTATTAATTATTATGGTGTTATTGGAGTAATTTTAAATATTAAATTTTACTATGAATTGACTTAATTTTTTTATATAAATGTTTTTTAATAATTATCGAAAACCCATATACCTAAAAATAACTTCGGAATATATATGAGTTCATATTTGTTAGAGAAATGATAATTACATATGTTTAAGTATTTTTCACTTAATTTGGTATCAAATCTAGTATATAAAAAAGATTTTTTGTAGCATTGGATCAATGTGTTAAAATCTAGGGCATTATAGTTTGAACTAATTCAAGATATAGATAAATTTTGAGGTAAATAAGTTATCATATAATGATATTGTACATGTTTTTTTTACATTCATGTGTTAATGAGTCTAAGTATGATCATATATTTAAAGCAATATATTCTATTTTTTGTTTGATTTAATGGTTTTTTAATAAGAATAATGTTTTTTCTTGAGTTTCTCTAAGGATGATTGAGGTATATATAAACATAAATGTTATAAATCAACTTTTATTGAAGGTTATTTGGGTATAATTTTATTAAGGGAATATGTTGAAAAGTAAAAATAACCACAAATCTAAAAATTTACATTTCTATTTATGTCATTATAAATAATTTGGAAATAGTCAATAATAATTTTGGAGTATATATTTAATAATATTGATAAGCATGGGACTCAAAATTTATTTTGTGATTTTGTGGTCAAAACTACTGTTAAATTAGTTCACTATGCTTTTGGGATCATTACAAGAATTTAATTGAATGGTAAATTATTTATTATTATGGTATTTTTTGACTACATTGTTGATGTTATTTTAGGAATAAAGATTCATTTAATTTTTTGGAATAATATATTATTTTTTTGGAGATTCAAATTAATAAGGAAAAATATTACTATATTTTTTAGATTTTATGATTACGTATTGTATATTTTTAGTATGTGAATTTGTGAGTGATTAATACTATTTTGAGATATATATTAATTTTATTTTTGAATAATATGTGATTAAATTCCTCTAATCATTGGGTGAAAATTTTTATCCATCCTATTTTTTAAAAAAAAATCTGTATTTATTAAACATTTTTTTTGAACTTTAGGTGTTATTTTTGAGTTCATATAGATTAATGTATTATTTATCAATTAGATGGTATATTTATATTTAATTTGGTATTATCTTTACTTGTGTTAACCATTTTTTGTGTTATTAAATATCTAGATGTGGGAGGAGTAATGTTTCACCCATTTTTTGTATTTTCTGTCTATTAAATGTTATTTTTTGTTATTCACCCATGAAAAATTCCTCATGGTCAAATATAATTTAGAATATGAGATTAAGAAGAATTGGAAAACTTCTCAAAACATAAAAAGGGTTAAAATTATGATGATGAAAATAGAAAAATTGTAAGTTATATTTCTTCATATTCTCTATCTCAGTGGTAAAATAATGCTTCAAACTCAATTCTGGGGAATAAAAGTCTTTTGAGTTTTCATGGAAAATATCAGTCGTCTCTAAATATATATTTTAGAAAGTCATTCCAAAGTAAAAGATTCATAATGGTAAATTTATAATTTATAATTTATTTATTAAATAATAATTTTTTTAGTCTTAATAGTGATACAAATGTTTTTTTAAAAAGAAAATTTAAATGTTATCTATTTGGAGGTATTTTTTCCCACAAGAGTTTATTTGTCTTCAAATCCAAATTTATTATTTTTTCACTCTATTTTAAGGTTTGACTAATAGAGATCTATTTTAAATTAATGTTTGATATTGTCCATTATCACTCTTTGGGATGGGTTCTATAAACTTTTTCAAATTGTTTCCTATCAAACATAAGGAATGATTTTCAAGAATATAAATTATTTTTTGGAAATAATATAACACCTTATACTTTTTTATGTATTACACTGTGTTAATAAATTTTTAGATATAATATGATGTAAAAACTGAAATAATGTATTTAATAATTTATAAATAAGAATTATAATAATAAATTAATTATGAATATTCAATTATTAAGAAAATAAATTAATTCTTACTGCTAAATGGTTTAAAATAAAGTTAATAAAACTTCTTGTTAAATGGTTCATTTATTATTGAAGAGGATTTTTAATAATTTTTCCTTTAAATTTAAAGAAAATTTTATGATTATTTTAATTTTACTAAATGTACATAATTTTTTAAATTATAATGTATGAATTATCTTATGGTGAATTTTTGGGATTTTTATAATATTTTTTTCTTTTATATAAATAGTGGAAAATACAAAATTTTCAAATATTGTCCATTGTTTGACATTATCATTATATAATAATTAAATTAAGCATCATGTAACCATTTTTTAGAGAAAATAATTATTTATGATATGATATATAACATTTAGAAACATCATTTTGAATAATGAAATCAATTTTTTACTTCTTTGACATATATATAATGTTTTTATTCATATAAAAACAATTTTAGGTCATCTCTTTTAATAATTTATTCATATGGTTATTTTAGGTTTTTTATTTTGTCATGAAATAAGAATGTTTTTTTGTAAATAATCTTATTAATTAATTGGGAATAAACATTATACATGATTTTGGTATAAAATCATTTTTATTCTTGAAATGGTATTTTCTATAAAAAAAATTCAGTGCAATAAAAATATTAATTTTAATCATAATCTTTAATAATTCTGGAAATTAAATATAGATAAAATAAATACAATATTTTATATAAATAAATTATTTTTATGTAATATTCACCATTTCATTTTTTTCATATTTAATAGTTTTTAGTGATAAAATTAATCTTTTTTAAGGGATAAAAGGGTTAATTGAGGGGTTAAACAAGAAGATAAGACTTAAAAAATTAATGAAAATTTTATAAATTTGGTTTTTTGAGTATATTTAATCAATTAATTTTCCAATATTAGAAATTGGACTAAATTTAATACATTTTCTAGATGAAATAAATTTATTTTTTTATAAAAATATTATTATTTACAGTGGTACAAGACTTCTAACTAATAATATGTTAACTCATATAATTACTTCATTACACACTTGTAGAAACCTTTTTTTTAAGGTTGGGGCCGAAGCCTCATTTTTATTATTAAATCAAAGCAAAGTCCTCTTTTTAACTGGGTAGAGGGAAACCCATTACATAGCCCGAAGGCCCAGTGGGCTTGTAGCCCATTACATAGCCCGTAGGCCCAAATTCTAAGGACAATTCACATTCTGTGAATAGTAACCTACTGCTACAGTACCACACAGTATCGCCGCCGCTACAGTTCCCTGCCACCGCTACAGTGCCCTGCCGCCGCTACAGTACCCGCTGATGAACAGTGCCACCGCTGCTACAGTACCGCTACAGTACTGCTACAGTACCTGCGCCCCATGGGTTTTGAACCCCCATTTTCCATGTATTATTACGGGGTGCTTACCACTAAGCCAAACCCCAACTAAACACTTGTAGAAACCTATATTAAAGTAAAACTGCCCAAATCACATAGTATTTTTCTCCCTACATCAAATATGTCTTGGTATCACTAAAATACCAATCACATAATTCTTAAGATTTAATCCAAAAGGAATATATTTAGTGAGGTTGTATAAGTCTTAAATGAATTTTGTAATGATTACTTCATTTTATAATTGATTAATATATACACTAACCATAATAATATAATTAATTAAAAATATTTAATGTAATTATATTACATTATGTTTATGAAACAAATTTTTTTTATCATAGTTCCATCAAATGTAAAATGAAAACATCACTTGTGGGTACATAGGAAATACCACATCAATGAAGCGATGTGTTTCATTATTCCTTAATAACCCACGTGTAACATTATATATAAGTATTTATTTCATATATATGATATTTTTTACTTAATAATTATTCATTAAAGATAATGAATTTTTTAACATCTTACCCACACCTCTATATAAAAATGAAAATTTTTCTTGTGTGTATGCGCAGACTACCGCCTCATGAATGAATTTTTTTTATATTTCTTCTCCATTTCATATGTATGTCCACAAAAATGTATTCAATGAATAAATAATATAATTATATTAGTATTGGTCTTGTGATATTATAGTAATATATTAACATCTACTTACTCATTCCATCGTTATATTGTTATTATGTTTCGGTTTTTATTACCCAATATATTATCATTAAATAATTTTAATTTAATGGATGATTAAAGAATTATTTGCACTGTAAATGTTATGTACGAATTGGGAATTTATGATGTTGGAAAAATGTATTTAATATTTGAAAAATTATTTACCTATAAATTCATTTATTTTGTTATATTCATTAATCACTGAAAAATGGATGTTTAAATAATTTCTTTTAGAACATTGACATTAAATACATAATGATAATATGACAATCCAAAACTATTTAAAACTAATGATTTTAAATTTTTGGAAAATTATGGAGATTGTTTATCTGTAAACATTGTGTATGCACCAGAACTGTCAAATTAGAACCATCATGGAAAACATATTCAAAACATAAAAAACATGTTTTAACAAGGAATTAATCTTTAGTGGTTGATAATATATTTTAATGGTATGAAATATACTAATAATATAATAAATATGGTTCTTTTATGAAGGTTCCTGTCAGGATCTAAATATCGCTGTAAGGGGAGGGGTGAATCAGTGATATATTTTTCTTTTTATGTTTCCTTCATTTTGAAACAAAATTCTCCTCTTGTTAAAGAGTTTCATTGTAGCTGAACACACACAACCATAAAAACACCTGATTTACAAGGTTCACTACTCAACAAGAGTAGTAACATAATTGGTATGGTGAAAAAAAATAATCCAGTACCACACAATCCATTAGAAAACAATATTTTGGTGGGGGGAATACAATGAGTAAGATATACCCATAAACTAGTATAGAACTTAGAAAACATTCTGAAAGTCTCTGTTCACCCTCATAGAACAAATAAGAAATTATAGTATTTTTGTGCTTCTTTACAATTTAACAGATGTATTCTCTGAAGTACAAATCATCACATTCTTACGAAGAATCCATTAAGAACTTTCTTATGCACAACTAAAAATGTGCAAAGAACCTAAATCTTTCGTGCACTCTTTCAAGTGTCTTACATGAAAATTTTTTTGACACGTGCAAAATTTTATGACTTTTGTTGTGAAACACCTCTTGAACAGAACATCAATCTTGCGCGCTACTCTCTTCTTCCATGCAACTTCTCCTTCTTGTGTGCAACAATATTTCTCTTATGAACCATAATTTTATTAATATTTTCCATGCCTCAGAGATCTTGATTTCTATAAGTGTCGAGCACTAATAAAGTGAGGGAGTCAGCTCTTATTTATAGACCTCATCGACCCCTGCACGCAAAAACCCCAATTTTTCGTGCATGATCCTGACGCGTCACGAAAAACCTCAATTGACATCTGAATCGGTGCGTATGTATCTTTCATTCCATCCTCATTGTTCACACACTTTTTGAATAATTCACCCACTTCATGCATTTTCCATTTTTTGAAGATTGGACCTCAAATCATGCCTTGCATGCAAGATTCAAAACTCCCTTCAATCTTGCACATAATTCTCTCCATTGCCATATTTTGATGATCAGATCATGGAACTCCATTTTTTGAAGTTTGGATATCTCTTTTGTGCCACCTCTAGACCATCCATTCCTTTTTCATGATTATCTTCACTGAATTCCATAACCATTCTTCAGCTTTCATCACAAACTCCACTATCGTGATATATATTCTTTGATTCACCAGCTTTAGTGTCGTCAGAGTTACAATAGGAAGTACTACAACTTCCTTATCTTCCAGCCGCATCATTAATTACAATAAAAATAGAATATGACTAGAATCACCTTTTAGACCCCAATTACTTCATAAATATTTCATAACAAGTTCTCTTAACTTATGATATTTGTGAAATACATATCAGAAAAGCATCATCTTATTTTCAAGTCCTTAGCAATGTTAATTGATTTATCTTCTTTGAAAACCAAAGACAACACTCTGTAATAGAAAATTCTTCATACATCCTTATCCATTCAACATTGTCCCAATATGTTATAGGTTTATAATAAGATAAACATTATTTTATATGAGTTAGAAATTAATTCCAACCAGAGGAGGTCTAAGTCACCGATATTTTTAGATCATTCCCATTTCATTATGTTATCACTTCTTAATAGGTTATGTTATTCCATGATTATGTGTATTATGAAATCTGCTTTTTTATTTTTTTTGTATACTTCTTTTATGATTTTTTTATTTTTCCCATAGATTCATTTCTTTGATACATTTTTATCTCAAACGATATAATAATTGTAAGTGTTTCTTTGTCCAAAATTTATATCATTAGGATGTTTCTAATATTTAGTAACCTATTTCTCTTCTATGATGTATATAATAATAATTAATGTGTATTATATTAAATTTAATAAAAATTTTATTTTTTTCATCTAAGGATATCTATTGGTTGTGTTTTCAATTCAATGGTAACATAATCCATATGTGTTTATGTCACACTCCCCCTTTTTATTGAGACTGTTTATGTTTCAATTTCCATTACGGTAAAAATATATATTTATTTTTTAAACCATTTATATTTTATACAAATTTATTTATTTATCATGTTTTCATTTATTTGTTCAATTTTCTTTATTTATAAAAAAAATACTGAAGAAATATTTACTAAAAGGTATTTTTATTCTATTTTTTTGTTGGGAATATTTTAGAAATATATATATGATCTTTTTAATTATTTTCTAGAAGATATTATATACTTATAAATTATTTAGGAAGTTATTTTTTCTATTCACATGGGTTTTAAAAAAATTAAATAAATATTGTTGTTATTTTCTAAACTGGTAAATTTTCAATTACTTCAAAAAAGTGTGAAATAAATGATTTTTAATGATTATGAAATGAATATATTTTTCCAATGACACATAGATTCTTCTGAATATAAATTAATTTACATGTTTTATGTTAATTTAAATTTAATTACTACAGAAATTATTCTGAAAGAGTTAAAAAAATTACCAACTAAACATAATTTTTTTTTTATTTTCAAATAAGTGAAATATCATGTATAAAATTATTATTCATGTATATAAATATAATTTAAACACGTTTACGGTTTACTGGGGATGCATTATGACAAAAAAATCACACTATTTCTTTTTATATATTATGATTATATTTAATGATTTTTAAAGAAAACTATTTATCTCCCGCATAATGATTAAGGTATCCAGAAGTAATGGTTGTTTTTAGAACCTTATGGAACATATTTTTATGATTTTAATTATCTGATAGGTTAGAATATAATTATATATCACTCTAAGGATTTCAGCTAATATTTATGTCTCCTGAGATAATATAAAATAGGGTGGGGAGTGAAACAAATAATCAATGTTACTCTGTCTACTATGTTTCGAAAATGGGGAGTGAACAAAATAACCTCTCGGTCTTCATCCACTACAATAGTGTATTAGTGATAATCAACTAAGTAACTATGTTATTATGATTTTTTATGGAAATAATTATATCATATGCTTATTATATGTTCACATGGATAATGATTAATTATCGAATATTTCACCCTTTTATGACTCAAGTATTTTGTTATGAGAGTGTATTATATGAAGACTTATGGTCTATGTCTATGAATTGTTGGATAGGATTCTCTACATTTTTATAATACATTTTGGTAATTATTCTTATCTTATTCAAAATTTTAATCAAAAGTTGATACCTATTATGTTTTCCTTTACTTGGTGTTTGATGTCAACCTTATTATGACTCTATTTCACTAGTTTATCAAGAAAAATATTATACAGTATGTGTTTTTAATGGTATCATGTGGGGTTAATTTTTTGGTTGATTTCAAAATTTTTTTCTAAAATAATAATTTCTTAAAATAATGTAAAAATTTTGGATCTTATGTGAATGGCATGGGTTTTGATATGCAATTAATTTTATAATAATTTACTAAATTTGTATACCTAATATAATAATGGATAATTAACTGAATATATATTATTATCAGCATTATTATTACATATTAATATTCTTGTATCACTTAATTTGTTATAAATTCTATTATGGAAAGAAGATTTATTTTTACCCTAGACATTGGTGTGTAGGTCTGAGTATTTATATTTTCATTCCCCCCATTCAAATGAAATGAGTTTTCAAATTTATTAGAATCCATCAGGACATCAATATAGTCTCTAATGAAGTAGTTAAATTACTGTAAATAATCTACCTTTATATGTAGTTACTCTTTTTAATTGTAAACATGTTACATAGTATTATGATGACCATATTAGTTCTATTTATTCATTTATTTTTTCCATTTATTCTATCCATACATTGATTCAATGAAGAAATAGAGCTTATGATATGTAAATTAGGCTTGGGTGTCAACCCCTTACTCCGTTTCTATACACACCCCTTGCATGTTTTCCCTATAGGATGTGTGTGTGTATTGCAACTTGTGATATTGGTAAGGGAAATTAATAATAACAAAGCAGTTAAATCTTTACTGAATCTGTGGGATGAGGAAAAAAATGTGGTACTATGTAAATTTAAGATAATTTCTTTTTGTGAGGAATCATTGGATTTTTTCTTGGATATCATATGGTTTGAGTTCACTAGATTTTCAATTTATGCAATATTTGGTCTGGGAGATTGGTGTATAGCACATTTTTTATTATTTTAGGCCGTACACTCTATTTATTGAACCCTTTAGACCATATTTTTTAATTTATTATTGTGAATATAGTTTCCACTCCTCCTAGGATATATTTATACTCATAAATATCTAACATTAATGGAAATTGATGTATATTTTTTATAAAATTTTAAATGGTACCAATGGTTAAAAAAAATTTATAAAATGAAACCCCATTTATTATTATGAAATAAATATAACGAAAACCATAACACATCATGAATTTTATATTACCATAGGTGTTTACACCATATTCTGGAAATCGAGAGGTGTTCATATGGTGTTTTCGTTACTCAATCATATGTTGTTCGAGCAATCAGATGATGTTCGTAACATAAAAACTCATGGAAAATTTTCTAAAATAATTAATAAACAATGAAAAATCATTAACCTTTAAATAATCCAACAAATAATGCTATATAAAATTAATTATATTTAAATTACAATGATAATGTTATTTCTATTCACACATTAATCTTCTTTCTCAAAATCTAACATACCTCTCCCCTTTATACCATAATATCCAAATTATAAAAACAAATATTCCCATTTTTATCATATCATTCACATATAAAATTTTAACTAAGGTGATATTTACAGTACACCTGGTGCATCATCTTATTGGAAGAGGTTGGTGACTGATATCAAGTGTATATTGTTGTAATTTACAGATCATTTATCATAAATAAAATGATAATAGTAATATGAGAACATGAATAATATAAATAAAGAAAATGTATATTTTATAATAATAAACTACTCCCAAAATATTTACTCCGAGTCATGTAGTAACACATTAAAATACTTTAAATATACCATTAAGTCCTCATGTGACAAGCTAAAGAAAACATAAAAAATATATAGAGATATGAGCTATAAGAAAATGATTCTCAATGTCTCCTCATATGTATATATATACATTTCATAAAAACCTAGTATTTAAAAATATAGATATTATATCATTATATATTAATCTTTAATTCAATTCACAAATACGTGGTCGAGGACCATAAAGGTTTAGTGTCTTTAAAGAAAAGATACACAATATTATCATTTCATGAATAATATTTAACATATTCCAATAAATATATTCCCATTTTCTAAAATACATATAAATACTCTATTATAACCATTATTATAAAAATGGATAATGGAAACATAATAAATCAAGAGCTCGGATGCTTAATAATGGTTAACATAGAAGATATCAACAGATGATCATATTAATGAAAAATATTTGTATTAGGGTATGATATTATGAATATAAATTAAAAATATCATATGAAATAAATCATTGATAATTAGCACGAGACATAGAATAACAAAATTCATTTAAAAATACATAATCTATAAGAGTGAGAAAACATTATATATAATCATGAAACATGCGTTAATTTCATAAAATGATGGCACCATCAATATTATAAAAATATTCATATTTCAAGGTTGATATTTGAGACTATAAAAACATAATGGATTGGGAATAGAAACATATTTTTGATTTTAAAATATATCTGGAATAATCAACTATTTTCAATAGTGGATCAATCACATTGTTATGTTTCCCATAGCATATCAAGCACATTAGCTTATTTCCTATCATTATCTAATGAAATATAAATCATTACACAATGCATTAAAGTGAGATATAGGACCCACCAATCAAAAAATAAATATATTTATGTGACATAAGTACATAAATCATTAATAATATCATAACCCATTAAAAAATGGGTTTTAAAAAATTTTCATCATATAATAACTCATGGAAAAGAAATAGTTTCATAACAATTTCATCATTTTCTCATAACATAACCCATAAAAAAGTAATATGTTTCTTAAAAATATTTTTGTTTTAATAGTAAACATAAATTATCTAATAAAGGAATCTGAATGGTACCATTGGATAATATCCATAATAAAAAAAGTATCCCTAAATGTTTTTGTCATTTATATATAAACATTCCCTAAAATATCATTAAAATATTATTGATGAATATTTACATTACATTATAAACTAGTTCATTAAAATTTTGAATTTTCCTAAATATTGAGAGAAATTTTTTATTTTAAATAACCTTGAAATTATGTATATAAATCATCAAATAATTGATTGGTCATGATTGTGAAAAAATCTATTTATGTCATACTTGTAGAAATAAACATTCCCTCCAAATTTTTGTGAATAATTATAAAATAACTCATTAAAACTGAAAATAATATTCATTTAAAATAAAATTTAAACAATTAAAATATGGGAAAAATTAAATCTAATTTGTTTTAAATTATTAAAAAAATATTAAAAAGGTTTTTTTGAAAACATGGATTTTTATTTAAATGACTTTCGATCGAAGATAGAAAAAGTGATGGTTTTTCATAAAACAATTTATTTGAACTCTACTATACATATGTAGAATAAATGAGATTATATGATTTATTTTAATTACAGAATAATAGAATAATAAAATTCATTAGTTTCATGAGATATAGACCATAATATTTCATCATCGGAAACATTTTGACAAAAATCCTGATTAACAATTAGACTGTATCACAACACATTTTACCACAATGGTATATTTTAAATCATAATACACATGAAATAGATGAAATTATATTGATATATATACCATGAATTTATGAGAATAATAATAAAATTAATTAAAGTTAATTATATACTGCACACAATATGAACAAGTGGTGTATAAGGCATGTGTCCTGCGGAAAAAAAGAGTGGGGAAAAAATCCATTACCTTATGTATTGACTTCCTTCATACATGTTGGAAAATAATTTATAATTAACTTTGATTTAATATAAATATATTAAATAAAAATTATCATATCTATATTACCATATATTATTTACTTATAACCTTTTATAATATATTCATTACAAAATCGTTATTAAAATCACAGGTCTGGGTGATAACTACTTCAGTTTAATTTATGTTTTGGTTTAGAGGTTATTATTATCATTTAATAACAATTAACTTAAATAATTATTTATAATCATGATATAATTATAATATATATTCATTATATACATAATTAGTGTCATCTATAAAAGTTTATATAATAATAATAATTACATCGTTCTTAGAGATGGAAGGTCGTACATATGCATGAATGGTTCAAAAATATTATAGATGAAGGGAATAAAGAAAATATAAATAATAATTCACCATTATTTAATAAATAAAAGGAAATATATATCATATATATTTATGAAATTTATTTACACTACCTCCCATATGATGTACCAGTGAAAAACAAATCACATCCCATTGCAAGGCGGTACTCCTCAATATACTGTAGCGACGTTATTGTATTCCACCATAACAAAAAGTAAGAAGGTATATGTGATATCATAATTCAAGAAGTATATTAATGTAATAAATATAATTTAAATATTTAAAATAAATTTTTATATCTAACTATGGGAGGAGATGATGGAAAATTATTTTCATCAGTTCGAGAGGCGGTAGTCTTTCGTGCACATGTTCAATAGTTTAATAGCCTATATGATGGAATATGAGGTGAATATTTGTTAATATATTAACATAATAACATCTTAGTATATGAGATATTATTTTTTTTTGAAATATTATTAAAAGTTAATATGACTTTATGGGTGTGGATTAGTAATGAAAATTATAATTATTGGTTGATAATGAAACCTCTTCTTCGGATATCTACCTTATGTTTACACAAAAAGCATATCATTGTTTGATTCATGATAGAGAAAAAATTTCTATATGGGATATATGTAATTATAGAAATTATTTGTGTTCAATTTTTATGAACCAAAATTTTTTATAATTGTTATGAGGATAGAAGAGGAGGTTTTATTTTATAAGTGTGGGAGAGAAAACACATGAAATTTTTGAAAATAATATAGTGTAATCACAATTTTTACCTTCCAAAAGTCTCTAAAATGGATCTTAATAGGGAATTAAAAGATATAAGGTCGAAACATATCCTAAAATTAGACTTATACATGTTTTTAGAAATTTTTACCACTTATCTGTTTAGTTTATCCCCACGGGTAACCTATTTTAACTTTTACCATTGTAATTATTTCATTCTAATTTTACTATTAATTTTGAAAAAAAATTAACCTTATTATATAATATTAATTATATTGATTTAAAATATTTAATAAATTTTTTTAATTCCGATCATATATATTTTAATTTTTTATTTAAAATTAAACTCTTTTCCCCTATGAATATGTGGTGTTCTAAAGAGAAAATTTTCAAAATTATAGAATCTTTTAATATTACAATTCAACATAAATTTGAATCAAAATACCAAAATGGGTTCAATATTAATTCAATTAAACTAATTTTACTTAATTTTTTTTAATGAAATGGAACATTTAAGAATATTTTGAGAAAAAGGAATTTTTTTAATTAAAATAAATATTTTCATTATTCACTAAAAAAATATTTTCTCAAATAAATCTCATGAAACATCCCTAAAATATATTTGAAATGTTATTTCTGTAAATGATCCCAATTTTTTCAATCAAATTGTAAATGAAAAAATAAATTTAATTTATTATTTGTTCATAAAAACAAATAAAAATCATTTTTTCAGAAAAAAATTTATTTTCAAAGAATATAAAGAGTTTACCAAAAAAACATGTTATCAGTTATATATATGTATATTTTATATCTAGACCATTAATAATTAATTTTAAACATGTGGTTATTCAATTTTATATAATCAACTTTAATGGCTAGGATATGACAATCATGTTTAAGTAGTAATAGTAATAGTATATCATGGTTTATTAAAACTCAGTGTTACGTGTAATATTTTATATTGAATAAATTATATTTTTTAAAACATAATTCATAAAATACAAGGGTGGAACATTCCACCCTATATAAAATAATTTGTCCCTTAAAATTTTTCACTAAGATAAAACAAATTGAGGATAGTTCTACACCATCATATCCTTAACATCCCAAGAAGATTCTTCAAATAAGTGGTTTTTCCAAAAAAAAATCATTGAGCTGGTTAGTGGTATTGTTTTTTAGCAATATCTATCTATGATCAATAATATCTATTGATTATTACATGATGTAAATATATCACATTATTATAATGACCTCTGAGTTTAGTACATGTGTATGATCAGGTATGTACTTCCTTTGTAGATATTCATGGAACACATCATGGACTCGATTGAGGGGTTGTATAAATGAAAATCAATAAGATATATTTCAGATATAGTCATTAATTTCAAGGGGAATAACATACTTGGGGAGTTATATTCCAATTTTCCAAAATCCCATAACCTTATTCTATAGAAAATTTTATTGAAATTACTTCTCACCCACTTTAACCTCTATATCAAAATGATTATTATCACCGTAGCTTTTATATCAACTCTAAGCAGAAGTAATGTGTTGTTGAATAGATATAACATTGCCTACCATTTTGTCAGCTATCTGAGGTGAAAAAAGATTTATTTTTCTAACTTCATCCCATAACATTGGTTCTATATTTTTCATTCAATATAGAGATTTATAATTATCTATTTGAATTCTTGATTGAAATATATAATTGTTTGAAAAATCAACTAGAGGAATTAGTTGATCCCAACCACCATTGAAATCAAGAGAAAAGGATATAAACACATACTATCCGGATTGAATTACTCAATAAGAACACACCATAATTATAAAGATAATATGTCATGATGTATCACAGCTTTATAGTCTGGGCCTACTGAAGACTTCACAAGAACATTATGGTAAACCTCAGATATAGATCAAATACAATAGAATGTGGTACCCTATCAAACATCACCACTTCATTAATTTTTATCTAAAAAATATTATTCAACGAAATATATTATCAGATAGTGATGAAGTGAGATTAAATTTATGGAAATACTTTATAACCAATATTGAATTATTCCCTGTGTTTTTTGGAGTACGATGACCAAATCCATGGTTCTTTTAATCTATTTTAATTATGATATTCAAAATATTTTCAACATCCCCATTGATTTTTTTCTCATGTACAACCTGTTGACATACTACACACTGAGATAATATGATATCTCCCTTTATTCCATCCGACCATAAATACTATTTCAAATCCCTATACATATTTTTAGATCCCAGATGAATATATATTGGAGAAATATGGTCCTCTCCAAATTACTTCTTCCTCAATTGAGTATCAACGAAACACAGAAAAATTTCCTAAACCATACCATTCCATAAAATCGATGGTTAAACTCTAGAACATTTCACACCTTATTTATCGTCTCTACATCATCCGGATGAACCTCTTTAATCTTCACTTGTACATATATTTCAATAGTCATTTTTTAAGTATAATATTTATCCCATTCCTTATGGATTTACATATCCATTCTTTGAAAATATAATAATATTGGATATTTTTAACCTAAATATGGATAAGATAGAATGATCTTGTTGACTCAATGAATTAGAAACATTGTTAAATTTATCGAATTAGAAATTTATAGATAATTCATAATATCTAATAAACTATAACCATATTATAAGGAACATGTTCATGTCCTTCTATGTTAATATATTCATTAAACATTAATGATATGAATATATAACATAGTTTTCCCTGTAATGATAATTATTCGATATCATTGATTAAGAAATAACCATAACTATCTCAATATCATGAGTTTGAACTTTTTCTCATGAAATTTTAATTATCATGAGGCATATTCTATTTTCATTTAGTTTTTATATACTATGTGTATCTCTATGGTAAAACTTATTTTCCAAAAATAAATAGAACATTTATCTGTCAAAATATTAAAAAAATAATGTCACACTAACCAAGAAATCTCATAGTTTGTTGGCAGTAATTTAACCCTTATCCATATTTATCTGTTGGGTCAAGCCATACGGTCATGTAAAATCTGATAGTTTTTCCTTTTTACAAAACAATTATTATTTATTTCTTATAATATCCATAGAAAAATTATTTAAATCATTGAAAATAACTTTAATCATCAAAGATCATATAAAACATGAAGTTTATCAATTGCATTAAACTAATGAAAATAACATTATTCTCAAATATCACATCATGTTCACCCTTAGTTCTATATGCAACTATACTAATAAAACATCTTTCAAAGTTAAAATTATCATATTAAAATCTTATCACTTAAAACCACAATATTTGTGTTTAATACATTAAAATTAAAATAAATATTGAACTAATAAATTTATGAAGGTATTTATAAATCATATTTTAATATTATAAGAAGAAATATATGATTTCAAAATTAACACAATTCATATATATATCATGATTCTTGTAAACAAATTAAAATTGGGGAAAATAATTATACAACATAATTTTTTAATACCAGTACATAAAAACATCAATCATTTCACTTCATTTTTTGGAATTCCATGGTTCCTTCCATGATCTTGGTTATAACCCACACTTAAGGGCATTGACATAGATAATTCCCATGTTCCCCGTATATAAAATATATAATTACATAGAAAATCATTTCTCTATGACCTTAATTTATAATTAAAAAACATAGACACTTTCATATATTTTAATAGAGGATTCATCTCACAATATTTACATGTAAGAAGATGACTATTCTTTCATCTATGTTTTTCACCACACAAAAATTCATAAATCTAAATATCACTAGTAATTAATGTGTTAGTAATATCATTGAATTTCATAGTTTTAATCTTGTATCACAGTATATTATTAGGAATAATAAAAAAATATTTCAATTCAGCCATCTTTTATGTTGGTTTCTCATAATCCCTGAATTTTCCATTACATCCACTATTACATTATTCCTCCAGGTTCAATCCATTTACTAAAACAACAAATCATAATATGATTGATAATAATATGGGATTTAAATCAAAAAATAATTATAAATTTCCTATAGGATAACTAAATTAGAAAATCATATTTTAAATATATAACACCTTAAGATTAACCTAAGTCATTTATTGAAATTAATGGAATCATTTATGATGATTTGTAAGGAGATCGTGAATATAAAAAATATATATTTCAAGAGTGTCAAAAATGTGTTTAGAACGGACCATTTTCATACACTATGTGAAGATCAAGTGTATCTAAATATGTCATTTTCATAGTTATTACACATATGTACAACTATACAGATCTATATCAACTTGTTGTATCAACACATGGATTTAATTTATTGGAACCACTCATTCTATCCTTCAAGAAAATTCTAAAAAAATTCCCAATACTATGTATTATGCTTAGAAATGTCCTTTTATATCTCAATAATGTTCCCTCATCCTATTTTACAATGGTTAAACAAACCATGTTTCTGATACCATCTATATTGAACCATAATTTTCACACATATATATTACATCTTAATAGATGAATATTCAATACATTTTACATAAAATACCCAAGGACCATAAAGTATTAGTTTTTTTAGATAATAGATAAATAATATTCTTATTTCATGAAATATATTCTACATAAAAAATAATTATCTACCAATTTATTACACTAGATTGACATACACTATATAAACCATTTATTATAAGTTTTGTAAAGGAAACCAAAAAGGGTGATCTCAGATACTCGAAAAGGGTAAACATGTAAGGTATCGACTGGTGATTATATTAAATCATAAAATAATCATAAGGGTATAAGATTAGGAATATAATATACAAATTTTATAGCTAATAAATCATTTATATTAAACATTATCTATGGAATTAATATAAGGTCCCAACCTTAAACATTACAGAATCTATCTATTTCAACTAGATTTCATTTCTTTACACTCCAAAATATATTATTAGTTTAGAGTTTTACAATGTTGGGACATAACTCATACTTATCAACCCACAAACATATAAAATTGGTACCACAAAAACAGAATCCATTTCTTCTAAACCATAATATTTTTAACACCAAACATCAACATGATTTCTTTGTCAAATATTCAAAACATTTAACTTGACTTCATTATAAGTCCCCAGTAGTTAATACTACATAATCTTAAATTATGTTATTAATTCATATCAATGATATTTTTTGGTTTGGAGCTTTAGGGAATTAATTCATAACCAATACATTACATCTCAAATATTACAAAGAAGAAACTTCAACTCAGTATCCATTTTTTCATAAAATAAAAACACTTAAAGAAACATGTTTAGATTCAAGGTTTAAACAACACGGATTTTCCTTTATCCCATCCTTGACCCAATTTATCTTTATGTCCTATGGAAAAAATTTCAAAAACATTGGATGAGGATAAAAATCTCAATAAGGGTTATAAAATAAGGAAATAAAACATTAGTCCATGAATACATACAAATCAACGAATTCATAATTTTCAATCATACCTCCAAAAATCATAAGATTTAATTATAACACATTTAAATCATAAATCCTAAAGGTAAATTGTGCAATCCATATCTTACTTTCATTATATCTATCATAGCTACAAAGGGAGTTATATTTGGAATACCCATCATAGTATATTCCCTATATCTCCTAGAAGAAAAATTAATGTTTACCTCCATTACGTTACCCAATGTAAATGAGAGCTATATCTGGATCACACCCCATAGGTTTATCACGAAACTACCTGTATACAAAAACAATGCCGAAGATAAATAACATAATCACAACACATAACGTAAGCATAAATGAAATATAACATATCCACATTTCAATAATAATATATCAATTTAATATATAGACACACTCAATCCATTCTAAAAACAATTCTCAATTACAAAATACATAAAAAGAGTATATAGTATTTATTTTTCCTTTGAATGAATGATCGCTTGTGAAGGAAGACAAATTGAAAATAATGATTGTTGTGGTTGAAAGTTCATTGTCACCACGTATGTAAAAAAGAAACATTCCTTTTTTTGTTTACTAAAACACATCATAGAGAAAATAATCCTTTTTAAAACCATTTAAAACATTAAATAATGATATTTTTGAATCAAACTATCCCATAAAACATTGAAACATTTAAAGTAATTAACATTTTTAAACAATAATATTCATTTAAAATAATCCTTAAAACCATTTTGAAAACATTGACATTAATGAAAAATATTTATAAAATTAAATCTTTAAAATATTAATAATAATGTTTTAGTTAAAGAGTCCCTTAACACTTGAGGAAATACTTCGATAAAAATAGTTAAATAATAACATTAAACCAAACTTATAATATCATGAGAATAAAGATATTCCTGGTATAATATGTCAAAGGGTAGTATATAAACACTATAAAAGAGAATTGGGGTATATCAACAAATAAGTATCAATGGAATGTAAATTGAGACAAAATCCCTTACAAAGATTGTATCTATTGAATAAGGATTAATAAATGAAATAATTGTGTTTGAAAATATAAATGCACTCAATATAAGTTGATATTAACTGTAAAATAATCATAGGTCATTCACACATAATCTTGGAATAATATAATCAATGAATTATGCGTAAAACCCAAAGAGTGGAAATTGAGTTTAAAATTTACCTTAAGAAACATAAGGAATGAGTTGATGAGAGAGAAATGGTTCTCTCATCACTTAGACATAAAATGTAGAAAAATAAGGATATTAAATAACATATCCCATCATAAAAAAATATAAATTTAAAATCCATAACATAAAAGAAGTATTTTTCTAAAAATTGATAGTGAAAGGTTCCGTTGACGATTTGGTAACATACAAAACATACACCACATGAAAGAAGGATCTGACAATAAAGATTTAAATAACAATAAATTAAATTATATAACACAAAGAGTAAAATCACGGTAATTACATAAACCACACAAAAGGAAATAGTTGTAAATATACCATGAATCTCAAGAGAATAAAAAGTGAGTTGAAAACCCCTTATCTCATGTCAGACTTTTCTTTTATGTTCATCGTTATCACTAAATAATAAATATAAGTTAATTTATAATTGATTAATAAAATTTTTCATTTTTATTATTCCTTTTATTTCACTTATTATCTAGATATGGAAATTATTTAATATTTTGAGTTCATATGTGACATTTTGTCAATATTCAGAACTTGAGTCAAAAAATGAACGTGTTATAATTTCAAATTGTCCATGTGTTAAACATAGAATTATCTCCAGAATTATATTCATGATTTAGAAATCATAAATACGATATATATTCACTATATATATGTATTTATAATAGTACATAACATTTGGAGATATGAAATGAAATGCACCATTCATGGAAATGGTATTCCATACGTACGCATAAATGTGACATTCATTTCTTTTTTTTTGAATTTTAATGGAATGAAAATGATACATAGGTATAATATAAATCCAGTATAATATCATATATAATTTCATTAACACCATTCTTTATATGTCCCATGTTTGGTATTAACCAGTCATATCACTTAGAGCGGTCGGTAGTCCGCACTTCCTCAAATGAAATTATCATATTTACCCACTATGGAAACCATAAAGGTATGCTATAAATGAAAAATAAAGAAAAATTGAGACAATATAAATATAATATATATCCCATATAAATATAGTGTCATAATAATGGCTTCCTTGAGAGGCAGTAGGAGATAATTGAACAATCATCGTTTCGCAAGGCAGTAGCTCGGTGTCTACAGAAACAGAATGTTTGTATCCATTAGATGGAGGTTTGTGTATGTTTAGATCTAATAATTATCATAAAAACAACCTATTATAGTGATAATACTGGTTTTTTTGTAAACAATGAATAAAATGATCAAATGGAATGAAGAAGTTAAATAAAATAAGAGAACTTGAAGGAAGACGTTACCTTTAAATCTGGTAACTCCCTTTGATTGAACCAAAAGACTTTGTTGAAGTTTCTTCTACTTAATTTAATAATTCTAGGTGAAAGAGAGGGATTTTGGTAGCTTATTGGAGTTGATTTTGGACAAGACTAGGGGATTTATAGGTTTGAGTAATGGGTAATAGGTGATGACTTTTTATTAGGGGGAGGGGGCTCCTTAAGAATGTTTGAATGTATTATTTTATTATATAATGATTTTCGGATTCAAAAGGTCCAAAACATTTTTAATTCAAATATAAGGTGTATATAAGTCGAAAAAACAATCTAATAATAATTAGAAAGGTTTTGGATGTTTTAAATCCTTATATTTTTTATTTAACCCTTTGTAATCTTATTTAAAATTTATCATGTCCGCTTATATAATAATATTGTAGGGTTAATATATTTCCGATAAAATGCCCAAAGACCCCAAATGGATCATTTATGAAATTTATAACATTATTTAAGTAATTTTGCCAAGTCATAAATTCTTTGGATTATTTTATCATATAATATAAAATTAATTGTTTTAAAAACTCATTTATGCCAATTTTTAAATTATTCAAATCAATACTTAAAAAAAATCTAAACCAACGTGATTATTTTGAAAAATCCTAATTAATTAAATTATAACAAGTCATAATCATCTCTAAAATTCTTTTATGTAATAAAAAGTTTCAAAATAATTTTATTATAATATTTATAAAATCATTTATTTGAATCCTTTATTAATGAAGTTATCATTCCCTATCCATTGGGTCATAATTAAATTTATTTATTTAATATCTAAGAATTATAAATAAATTAACTTGATGTTGGAAAACATATTATATTTAAAATGAATATTTATTGTCAAAGATATTACTTTTAAAACCACATATACAACTGTTCTACTAAAAGATATATGTTTATGTTATTTTTGTCCTTACTTTAAATTAATAAATATAATGTGTCCTTATCACTCTGAAGTGCCTCCATGGGGTCCCAAAATCGACCCAAGGACGTACATGGTCATCAATTTATCCCAAAATAAGATTATGACCCATGTTATGATTATTTAATATTATTATAATAATATTTTGTTTACCCTTATTAACTAGATTTATCTTTGAACAGTGGTAAATAAAATATTTACTGAAGTTACTATTCATAATTTTGAAAAATTAAAATAAAATATGTAAACAATTTTAACCTCCAGATTCAAAATATGGAATCCTTTTATTCAAATTCAAAACATAGAAGTTTCAGAAATTAATTTAAAATTAATTCCCGATGTCAAAACAAAAAACATGTTTTTTAGAAATAATAACTATCAAGAGATTGAGGCTTATTTATGTCCAATTTCAATATGAAATTACTTAAATGACCAAAATTGGATTAAAAGGTAAAAATATAATCTAATAACACTTTAAAATGTTTAAAAAGATAATCTAACCATATAAATTAATTAGATTAAAAGGCAATTTTGAATTAAAATACATTATATTTCAATATTCATTAAAAAATGAACATCATCAGAAAATACCAAAAATTCATTCAAAGTAAATTTTGATGTCACTATTATAAAGAGGTATATTATTTATCAAATATGACATATAATTGTGACAAAAACTTGATTAATAAAGGGTTCTCCATCAAAAGGCAGTAAATTGATCTTTTAAAGAATATTTGAGTATTCATGCCTAAAATTGGATATATTCACTTTTTAAGCCCCTAACTTATATTGGAATAATGTAAAAACATTAACTAACATGTTTAATAATGGTTTAGTTAGTTCTTTTAATTCCTCCAAATACAAAAACTAGGCATTAACTACCATTTAATATAATATTATATTATTATTTTTCAGTATGACTTAAAGTTGTGTGCAACGTATGATTTAAAAAAACAAGTTGTTGTATGTTGAGTAAGATACTGGACATTGAATCCCCTTGAAATTATAATTAATATTCAAATTAAAAATATTAAAAAATATTAAAATTTCATATTCTTAATTTACCTAATTTGTTACATCCTTCCCCCCATTTTGGAATTGTGTCCTCACAATTTTAAAATTAGGCTTATAAACATCATTGAAAGCCCCACATTAGAAAAAGATTTAATAAAACTAATACATAAAAAGAAATAAAGAAAATTACAACTGTCACAAAAGATATAACATAATAGGATTTCATGAAAACATGGACATGGAGGAGATACTAAGTGTCATGTTCTGATAGAGAGTGATAGAAAACATGATTAGGAGAAAGTTAACGATCTGAAAACCATAAACATGTGATGGGTTAAATGGTATTTGATTCCCTAGTAGGAAAAGTAAACATAAAAACATTTTTTTTATGTTTTTTTTAATATTTTTGGGGGATTTTTTTATGATATTGACTAAGTACATAAGAAAAAATTATTACTTATCATGTAGACATTGTTCCTTTACTAAATGTCTACCCCAAACTCATCTTTTTTCCTAATGATGAGTATTCATGAAGACTTTTTCATATCAAAAGTACTAGAATCAACTTATAGAGGATCACATAATCCACAAAAGAAGATGTATGTACATTCCATGCCTTTAGACATTAACCAAAACCTAAATGGTTAGTACGAAATCAGATAATCCCTGATAGGACAATCATCTTATAAAAAAATTATACTCTTAATCTCTGAAATTGAACAAACAATTCCCCTTGTTCAATAAAGACCCTACAATAAACAATTGTCATTAAAATACTTCAGTATAATCTAAACTAATTTTGAAACCCAAAACTCATAATAATTTAATCACATAGTATTCCATAGTAAATAATAATATTTATCTCTAAATAATATCTGCTGCTTTTAATGTCTCCTACTGAAAATTAATTAAACTAATCAAATATTCTTAATGATAGGTAAATCATTTCCATGAATAACCCAAATAGCCATATGTAGTCAATAAAAAAACAAAGTTCCAAAATAAAATTTCAACCATTACTCTATAAATGAAATCCCATTGCATATTGTTTTCCTTAGTTATATAGTGTTTCCCAAAAAGATAGAATGTCTTCCAAAATAACCTTTATCACATTAACACAAAATTATTTTCCCACACTAATGATATCCAATTCATAAAACAAATGTCCCCAAAATCCACTTATTCTTTATCCATAAAATATTTTAACTAAAAATGAATTGGTTCAACTATCCTTTGAATTCATGTAGTATAGTGGTAGGTGAAAAATCCAAATCGCACTTTGGTTATGTGTTCGAATCCCAAAGCTTTGTCTGACTATATGGGTTGTCACACGATCTGTGTGTTATCCGTTTTAAAAAACAATATTATTTTATAACATTAACAAAAATGAGATAAATTACTAAAAAATAAACTTAATAAATGTTAACAACATGATTTCTCATTGCATATCCAATTTCATTTAGTTGTTATTCAGAAAACCGTCATAGTTTTTTGCACATCCATTATTACTATGGTGCCTGCTAGATCCATCCATTTACTAAAACCAAAAATTTCATTGTGAGTATATCAGAAAAAATCATCATATACTATATAATGATAAGATTAAACACTAATATATACTTATTCATGTCATCTAAAAATCATTTGATTTATCTAAAAAAATTATGACTCTTTCTAATATGTAAACCATTATGGTTATGTCACATATGATTAAAAAACACAAAAACAACTAATGACATCTAAACCAACCTCAGAAACCAAATATAAGGCCACGGTATTTAACATTACATAATCTTGAATTATGTTAATAATTCACATTGAGGATCTTTTTAGTTTTAGAGCTTTAGATAATTAGGTCATAACTATTAAATTACATCTAAAATATTACAAAGTAGACAATTGAACTCATTATCGATTTTTTTCATAAAATAAAAACTTTTAAAGAAACTTGTTTGGATCTGTGTTTTAAAAAACATGACTTTTCCTTGATCCCATCCTTGACCTTATTCATCTTTATATCCTGTGGAAATCATTTCAAAAACATAGGATGAGCATAATAAGCACAGTAAGGGATATGAAATATGTAAAGAAATCATTAGTCCATCAATACATAAAAATACATGAAATCATTTTTTAATATCATAATTCACAAAATTATAAGATTTATGAACAAAAATAAATAAATAATAAATACTAAAGGTTAATTGTGGAATCTATATCATACTAACGTTGTAGCTATCATAGCTACATATATAGTTTCATTTGGAATACCCATCACAGTATATTCCATAAGACTCTTAGAATAAACATTAATTTTTATCTCTATCTCGTTACCCAAAGAATTATAGAGCTATCTCGAGCTCACTCACCCTAGGATTATCCCAGAACAAACTGTGTACATATGTAATGCTCAAGAACCATAACATAATCATAACACAAAAATTAAGCATAAAGGAAAGATAAAATTCCACATTGCTATCATAATATATCAATTTTATATATTAACACAATCAATATATTCTCAAAACAATTTTGAATAAAAAAGTACATAAAAATTGTATATCGTATTTATTTTTCATTTTAAAAACATTACAACTTATTTAAGAAGCCAAATATAAAATAATGATCATGGTGGTGGAAAGGTCATTTTCAGCACTAATGTAAAAATAAACATTCTGTTTTTTTAGAAAAACACTTCATAGAGAAATAATTCCATTTTAAAACTATTTAAAACATTTAATAAAGATATTTTTGAATCGAGGTGTCCCAAACAACATTGAAAAATTTAGAGGAATTAACATTTTAAAATACTAATGTCCATATAAATAAATCCATAAACCATTTTAAAAACATTGATATTAGTTAGAAATATTTATAAAATTAAATCTTTAAAACATTAAAAATAATTTTTTAGTTAGAGAGTCTCTTAGCACTAGAGAAAATACTTGAATAAAACTAGTTAAATAAAAACTTTAAAAAAATTATAATATCATGAGAATAAATAGAATCATGATATAATGTGTCAAAGGTAATTATTTAAAATTTATAAAAGAGAATTGGTGCATATCAACTAATAAGTCTCATTGAAATGTAAATTCAGACAAAATTCCTAACAAAGATCATATCCTTAGATTAAGGATAACTCAATGAAATAATTATGTTTGAAAATATAAATACACTAAATATAAGTGGATTTTATGTGTAAATAAATCATAGGTTATACACACATAATCTTGGAATAATATAATACAATAAGTATGCGTAGAACTCAAATTGTGGAAATTGAGTTTAGAAATTCCCTTACAAAAATTTGGCAGCCTAACGGCATCACTTAAATATTTAGAGAATGATTTGATGATAGAAAAAAGGGTCTCTCGTCACTTGGACATAAAATTTTCATCAATAATGATATTTAAGAACATATCCCATCAAAAGAAACTGAATATTTAAAATACATAACATAAAAGATTTCTTTTACTAAAAAGGACGATGAAATGTTCTCTTACTAATTTGGAAGCATACGAAACATACACCGCATGAAAAAAGGTTCATACAATGAATATGTAAATATCCATAAAGTAAATTATATTAAAAAAATATTAAAATAATTTTCAATACATACACCACACAAATGGTAATAGTAGTAAATATTGCATGAATCTCACGAGAATAAAAAGTGAGTTGAAAACCCCTTACCACAAGTCTCAATTGTCTTTTATATTACATTTTCTTCCTGAATAATAAACATAAGATAATTTATACATGATTTATATTATATTTAATTTTTATTATTCTTTTTATTTCACTTATTACCTTTCTATAACAATTAGTTAATTATTTTTGTTCATATCTGACATTTTGTCGATGATCGAAACTTGAGTCAAAATTTAACTCATTATAAATAAAAACTGCCCATGTGGTCAAACTGAAATTATCTCCATAATGATATTAATGATTTAGATATCATATATATCATACATATATTGTATATATGTGTATTTATAATTGTACGTAACATTTAGATATAATAAATGAAATGCACTATTCATGGAGACTTTAAGCCGTACGTATGCATGAATGATAATTTCATTTATATTTCATATTTTAATGTAATGAAAATAATACATAGGTATATTATAATTCCATTATAATATAATATATTATTTAATTAACTCCATCCTTCATATTTCCCATGTATGGCATGAATGAGTCTTATCACCTTGACGGCACGGTAGTCTGCACTTCCTCAAATGAAATTATCGTATTTACCCATTATGAAAACCATAAAGGTATACTATAAATGAAACATGAATAAACATAGAGACAATATAAATATAATATATTTCACATATAAATATATTTTCATCATAATGGCCACCATGGGAGGCGGTAGGAGATAATTGAACAATTATTTGTTTGCGAGATAGTAGTTCACCGTCCTCAAAAACAGTATGTTCGTATGCTTTAGACGGAGGTGTGTGGAAGAATAGTTTGATTACTTCACATAAAAAACATATTATATTGATAATTATGGCATTGTTATGTAAAATAATAATAATAAGCTCATAGGGAGTGAATAAGTAAAATAAAAGAAATGAACTTGCAGGAAGATGTTACCTTTATATCAGATAACTCCCTTTGGTTTGAACCAAAAGTATTTCTTGAAATTCATTATTTTTAAGGTAAGGCTTACAGGTAAAAGAGATGGATGTAGGGAGATTATTAAATTATATTTTTGGATGATCCAAGGTCCATGAAAGGTGTGATTAATGGGTTATGGGTTATTTCTTTTTATAAGTGGGAGGAGGGTCTCTTTAGGAATGTTCGAAAGTATTATTTTATTATAAAATAATTTTCTATTTCCAAAGGTCCGTAACTTATTTAATTTGAATATATAGTATATATGATTATAAATAAAATCATACAATAATAATTGGACATGTTTTGGATATTTTTTTAATCCTTATTTTTTTATTTAACCGTTTGTTAACTTATTTAACCTTTACCATGTCTTGTTATATATTAATACGATATGGTAAATATATTTACTATAAAATTCCACGATACCCAAAATGGATCATTTATGAAATTGATAACATTTTTTATGTAATTTGACCAATTATTATATTTTTTTAATATTTTATCATTTAATAACATATTAATTGTTTTAAATACTCATTTTTGTTAATTTTTAAACTCTACATATCAAGGATTTTAAAAAAATCCAAACCAACTTTATTCATTCAAAAATCATTATTAATTCTAATATAACAAGACATCATAATCTCTAAAATAATTATGGAATAAAAAGTTAAAAATAAATTTATTTAAATATTTATAAAATCATTTATTTGAATCCATTATTAATGAAACATTTACTATATCACCATTGTGTCCTAATTAAATTTACTTATTTAATGTTTAATGTTTTAAAATAAAATACCATGATATTTGAAATATGTTTATATTTAAAATGAATATTTATAGTCAAATTTATTATTTATATAACCCCATATACAATTTTTTTACTAAAAGATATATGTTTATGTTATTATTGTCCTTACATTAAGTTAATTAATATAAAGTGTCCTTATAACTCCAATGTGATTCCATGGGGTCCCTAAATCGACCCAAGGATGACCATGGTAGGAAATTATCAACCAATAATATTAGGACACATGTTAGTGTAATTTAATAGTATCCTAATAATATTTTTAACCCATATTTAACAGATTTTCCTTTTAACCATGGTAATTAAAATATTTATTGAAGATACTATTCATAATGTCTAAAAACAAAAGTTACCTATTTACACAGTTTAGATCTCCTAATATTAAATATGGAATCCATTTTTTAAAATTGAAAACACAGAAGTTATAAAAATTAATTTCAAAATAATTCATGTTGTCAAAACAAGAAGCGTGTTATTATGAAATAATAACTATAAAAAAATTTACACTTTTTATGTCCAATTTCAATGAAAATTTACCTAGAATGAACAAAATTAAATGAATTGTTAAAAATATAATATAATTACACTTTAAAAAAAATTAAAAATATAATCTAACCATGTAAATTAAATTTAATAAAAGGACGTTTTGATTTAAAATACTATATTTTTTACTATTCATTTAAAAAATGAACATTATCAGAAAAACACCAAAATTTCATCCAAAGTTAATTTTGAAGCCCCAATTCTAAAGAAGATTTTTTTTGTCAAATAAAACCTATAAAAGTGACAAGAATAATAATTAAAAAGGGTTCTCTATCAAAAGGTGGTAAATTGACCTTTTAAATAATATTAGAGTATTTATGCTTAAAATTAGAATCATTTTCATTTAAAGCCACTATCATTTATTAGATATATGTAATAATCTTTAACGAACCTGTGTAATCATATTTTAGTAAGTCATGATCATTCTATCCAATACAATGAGTAGGCGTTAACTACCATTTGAAATAATATTATATTATTATTTTTCAGAATGACTCAAATATGTGTGCAATGTAAGATTTCAAAGAATAACATTGTTTCATTGTGAGTATGATACTAGACCTAGAATCCCCTTGAAAGTAAAATTAATATTTAATTCACAAATATTAATATATATATATATATATGTAATATTCATTATTTAACTAGGATGTTACATTCATTATTTCTCTTATACGTACTTATAACTTGTGAAAAACAACTAAAAGTTTTGATGAACGTATAAAATCAAACTAATGGATATAAAAGAAATAATGAAACTATTATTCCATGGATACTTATAATAATTTGAAATAATTTCCCCAATGAAATACTTATCACCAATATATACATACATTTTGAAACATGATATTTCCATAAAATATTCGAAAACATATATAAAATCATAAATTTATATTAGGGAATTAATTAAATTCTATTGTAACCCTCACTGCTACCTTATGATTTTTAACTATCAAATCAACTTTAAAATATTACCCTCACAACTACCTTATAGTGTAACCATCACAGTTACACTTTTAGTAACCATACGGATGACATCCAACATACACATACCCAATTCATTGGAGAGAGATATAATTTCCACCCTTTGTCATAATTAATTCCCAATAATCATAACATAATCTTAAAACATGAATAATTTCATAAAAACAATTTTTTTGATTTCATAATATAAAATTTTAGAATATTATTTTTAAAGGAAAGTCCCTTAAAAATTCTATATAATTGAGGTGATAAATTAATATAATTAAATAAATATGTTTACACACTATAAATAAACATAATAAAATAAAATATAAATAAAAAATCATCAAAAAATATCTTAATACCACATAATGAATAAGGTAAATGGATAATATCAAAGAATGGAATTTGGGTAAAGAATTCATTTATATTGGGTGTGTTTTACTTGAATCATTTTTAAACATCCTATATGATGGTTAAAAGAGTGTCATTAATATTTTAATGAATCATAATCATGTTTCTAACACCTTATATGATCATGTTATAACATCATTCAAAACAAATATTAATAATATTTAGTTATTTCTATTGTTTCGGGTGCGAACTTTACATTATTTCTATGGTCGGTTCGTAAACTATTTTCTGGTTGAATCTAAGAGAAACAGAAGAAGTAGAACTAAATGGTGTTAATATGTTTCCATAATATAAAATGATGCCATAATTCATTTTGGTTATATGGTATGAGGTTGAATCTTTATTGATATTCTTTTAGATCATTTTGGTGGTTCATCAATAATCACGAACTTGTTTCATAATATACCATTAATATTATTCATATAAGATAATTATATAACATAAGAGTGGTCATATAATTAAATTTAATATCTGTTTCAACCATTAAAATGGTTTTACAACTATATTTGGAGGATTTAAAGGATATTGAAGACATATCAACCATGATGTTAGTAATTTGACACAACACAAACAATGTTTTTATTTTTAGAATAAGTGGCATATGAGAGGAATAATGATAATTAATTTTTCCATAAATATGATAAAAATATACAATATATATAATTCTGGATCTTTAATTGCTTTAGATAAAGGGAGGTGAAGAATATATAAAAATAATAATTTAAAATTAAACACACGAAAATGAAAGAGGATTTTTACCTCTTGATATCTTCACCTTGATATCATCCTTAAGGCGATGTGTTTTGTCCTTTGGATGAGACTAGAAGGGCTTTTACATGGGTAAGATATTTTGGATGGTTATGTGGTATAAATTAAGAATTTTTAAAATCTGGAGAGGTGTGAGTAGAAGAGGCGGGTGATGGTGGTATTTATAGTGGAGTTGAGGAGGGGTTTTCCATTATTTTAATAATTTGTTTAATATTTTTTATCAAGGCTATGAATACTATTGAATCATGTGACCTAAAATATTAAATGAAGCATCTGATTTTGAAATAATTTTATTTACATATTTCGTGATTCTAGTAATAGTTTATTTAACATATAACGTATATATACGATAATTTACCATATTTCACTATTCATAAAAATTTGAGTATTTTAGGAAAATCCAAAAATTCACCCTAACAATTTTTCGATGTTTAGAATTAAAAAAATGAACTGAATTTTATAAAAATAATTATCTATATATGTGAAATTTAATTTAAAATTATAATTATAATTTATCCCATGAATAAAAATTTTAAAACTATAACTCATTTTATTTCACATTGAATAATTAATCAAGAACTCATTATCTTATAAACATAAGACAATAAAATAATAATATAATTAAATATTCATAAAGGTCATATTAATATTCATATTACTATTCACAAGGGTATGTTACTATTCATCAAAAAAACAATTTGGCTCTATCAGACTCCGTGTAACATACATATCAAAACCATAGATATCTACTTTTCAAAATTCAAATCCTAGAAGTGGAAAAAATGTTTCTAACATTTATTTTTTAACAATATCCTTAAAAAAATAATACATTATGTATAGACTCAGTGTTTCATGCATTTAAATTTGTTTTTATAACCTTGTGGTGTAACATTCTCCCCACCATCTATAAATTGTGTCCTCATAATTTTATTTACTTATTAAACAAATGAGGGTAGCATTCTCTCATAGCATTTTATGATTCCCATGTTGGAACATCAACATGGTGGTTTCTTTTTGAAACCTTTACCTAATGTATTTCCTTATTCCACAATACTTGTTTTGTTCGATCAAGATTCTGAAATTGTTTCTCTTTATAAGATAGGTTCACTTCCAACATAACTTCTTCTAGGCTCAAAACATGAAATGAATCAAGAACAAACATTCTAAAAATAAAAACATAAAAAACATTTTGTACCTGAGATAAAATCAGAGGAAAAACTAATTGGTTGACAACCAATACAACTTTCAAAAGGATTTCATAAGGTAAAAACAACAGTGGAATCAACTATAATTTCTTACCAAAACGCATAATAATTTTCCATGGTGAGATTCTTAGAAATGAATGATAATATACCTCAAAATAAAAGTCATTCCTCCAATTATTTGAAAAAAAGTTTAACTTACATTGACTTTTCCTCATGTATTGTTGGATCATTATCACATTCTCTGCCACTTCCTCTACCAATATTGTTCTCATCAACTTCTTTTACCAGACTTCATCCCAAAAAGCTAGAGCTCGTCACCACATCCTACATAATTCCTTAGAAGGTGAAATATGTATACTAGTATTAAAACTATTATTAAATGAAAATTAAAATAAAGAAATATCATAATCCCAACTTCCATAGTAATTCATTGAACAAGTTAAAAAAATATCATCCAACATCTAAATTGCGCGTTCTGACGTCCCATTTGACCGAGATTAAAAGTTATACTAATATTAATTATTTTCCCAATGAAATCTGGAGGCCTTTTTGAAAGTCATAAGTGGACTTTGAATCATGGTCAAATATATTATAAAAAGGAACTCCATGTAAATATACTATATAATTTAGTTACATTTGATAAATTTCATCCAAATATAGTTTCTTGAAGATGAAAGAAATGTGAATATTTATTTAGTTAAAAAATAATATTCCAAATTGCATTGTTACCTCAATAATTATTTGGTAGTCCCTCCATGATGTCCATATATACATTTTCTCATTTACACTCTAGCACTAGAAAAGGATGAAGCATCCCCTTTGTTAGTTGTCTCTCTACTTTAACGTTTTGACATGTCAAACATTTCATGGTAAGATCTACAATATATTTTTTCATTACATCCACTGAATAATATTCCTGAAGGGATCTGTACATCATACTACTTCTTTGATGAACTAAAAATAGAGAACTATGAGTTTCACACAAAAATTCTTTCTTCATGAGGGAAAAACAAGTCACATATATTCTTTCTCCAAATCTAAAATAACAATATTTATTAATGATTAATTCTATTAAATTACCTATTTTAACCCATTCCACATTTTTCTGTAACTCCCCATCTTCATTCTTCCCTTGTCTAATTCGTTCTAAAAAAGTTAAATACACTAAAAACATAAAAAAGATGATGAATTTCTCACACCAACAACCATGAAGAGAAATTAGATCAAATCATTAATCAAAGGGTCTTGTTCCAGCCATAACATAGTTAATTATGCATGGTGTTTTCGACTAATGTAATCCTCCACATTGTATTCATTTCTAGGATGGTAATTGATTGTTCAATTTTTATATTTTATCAATTCAAGACATATCACATACCTTATAATTAATTCCTTTTGATTGAACATATACTGTATATTTTTTGGGTCAGTATATATTTCACAATTTGTTCTGTTTAAATGATCACCCTAAATTTTTAAAGAAAAAAACTACAACTGATTATTTTATATCATGTGTTGGATAATAATACTCATAAGTTTTTAGTGACCTTGAATCATTAAAAATTACCTGATCATTCTACACCAATTCCCAACCAATTCCATTTAATGTAGAATAATTATAAATGAAAAACTCATCATTTCTGTAAGGTAGGGTCATAACATTAGCATTCACCAATGTTATTTTAAATTCCTAAAAACAATAATAACATTATTTTTTTCTTATTTATTTAACTTCTTTTCGAGTAAACATAATTATTGGACTAGATAACCGTGAAAAGTTTTCAAAAAAAATTCTAATAATATTCCACCAAACCAATAAAACAACTAATCTTAGTTATATTTTTGGTTCTTTGACATTCTTCAAAAACATTCATTTTTTCATGATCAACCATTATATCTTATTTAAAAACAATGTTACTAAGGGATGATAATTGTTGCCACCAAAATTCAAAATTTATGAATTTTCCATATAGTTTCTTTTCTTTTTTGGTTTTTAAAACAAACCTTAAAAGTTTTTCATGTTCCTATTTACTTATAGAATATATGAGATTATCATAAATAAAAAAACCACAAAATTCTCCAAGAACTCCTGAAATAGTCAGTTCATAAGATCCATGAATATAATAGGTTCATTAGTTGACCCAAACGGAATATAAAAATTTCATAATGACCATAACTAGTTTGAGAAGCTATTTTTGGAATATCATCATCCTTCACATTTAGTAGACGGTATGCAGATCCCAATTCAATCATGGAAAAAATCTGAGCTCCCTGGAGATGATCGAACAAATCATCGATGTTAGGAAAATAATACCTAGTCTTAATAGAAATGTTATTCAAATCCTTATGACCAATTAAAAGTCTCATGGAACCACATTTTTAAAGGAACATAATAGGATCTCTCCATGGTGAAGTGATATGATGAATTAGGCCTTTATCAAAAATCTCATGCAACCGATTTTTCAATTCAAAATGTTTTATTTGAGCCATTAGATATGGTGGATTTGAAATTAACTACCATTAAGAACTAAATAAATTGTGAATTCAACTTCATGATCAGGTATAACACTGGTTAACTCATCTGGGAAGACAATGATGGTATTCATTTTCCACTGGCACATCATAAATATGAATAGTTCCATTTTTTTCAACAATATAATAAATAAAAATTTCATTTCCATCTATGAACATTTTATCAGCTTTATAATATGATATCAATTTTATGGGTTCTTTCTTTAATACCAATTGAAGTTATTTATGAAAAATAACCACATTAACTATACAATCAATATTAGTATGATAAACAGAATTCCAATCCATACCGAGAATATCCTCAAAATCCACTAAGGGGAAAACAACAAGGTTTTTTAGGTAAATAATTTCCACATATGGAAATATAAATATTATTAAAATTCAATTTTTTTGTATAATATTCCCTTGGTGCTTTAATAATAAGTTGTAGTCTTATATATTGATGTGAAATTTCCAATTTATAAGAAAATTTCTCAGAAATAAAGGAATGTGTTGACCCCATATCAAAAAATTATTTAGAAAACTATTACTAAATAAACAAAGCACCTACTACCACTTTTTTGGATGGCTCTACATCTACTAACATAGTCACAAAACATCTCATTACAGCTTTATCCTTATTGTCTGGCTTCTTGCAATTATTAGGATCTTTTTTATTACGAATTTTCACAAAGACGCATATCACCACATTTAAATTACATAACATATTTCTTATTATAATTGATATTAATATAATTTTATTTATAATCTCAGTCCATATGTCGAGAATTAAAATATAGAGAACAGTTCTCAGTTTTGGTAAGACATTTTTCAGGGTGATTTTTACCACAATTTTCCCAAATTGAAAAGAGGAAATTGGAAATTCTTACCATCATATTTCATTGATTGATCCATACCTATCACTTTCTATCTAAAACTCTTCTTCTAACAGTTTTCAAAGTATAATTGATCAACAAAATACCTTATTCATAAAATATCATTACATATTACATGTTTTTAATTAATTTTTTACTCAGAGGAATCCAATTCCCTTGAATATAATGGCTTCAATCCTGAATAAAAACCCAATTTTTTTTCTATCGATATCCATAACATGATTTGGAGGAGGGTGTTTCCACATAAAATGTTTATTCATGGTATTCATAACCATTGAACACCACTGATATTTATCACATAAAAAACAATATATGGAAAGACTAACCTTTTGGATATCTGATCATCCTATAAAATTTAATATCTTTTAATGTTCATTAATCCATACATCATCTTCTAATATATTAGAAGATCCACTGAATGTAGGAGGGTGTTTCCACATAAAATGTTTCTCTATCGTTATGTTCTTTTATAGTAGATATGGTTGTTTTATTTAATGAATTAACCAACCATTTATTACTTGTTTTAACTGATCCATTACCATCACGATCTGCTTGGTTCAGATTTCCACAATTAATAGATATGTATTTGTAGTGATATCAGTATCTTGGTTCCATCCAACATCAGCTTCCATATTTCATCTGTTGAAAACCACTCTAAAAAAACATATCATAGATGAAGAAACATGGTAATAATTAAAATATAATCCATTTCAACAAAAAAATATTTTAAAAATAATTTATGTTAATCTATTAACATCATCCTAACTCCTAATGTTATCTAAGTCGTGCTCTGATGCCAACTATAAGGACCTGACCTTAAATGTTACATAATATTTCTATTTCAACTACATTTCATTTCATTACAATCCAAAATATTTTTTTAGTTTATATATTTACAAGTTTAGTACAGAACTCATAAATATCATCCCATAAGAATATAAAGTGGTTACCACTAAAAGAATATCTATTTATTTGAAAACATATATATTTTAACACACAAAAACAACATGAATTAATGGAAAAATCTGCATAACATTTAACATGAATTAATTCATTATCTTACAAATAAATATAAGAAATTAAAGTCATTTAAAACATGGGATGATTGTGAAATTTTTAATAAGGGGTACAAAAAAAGTAAGGAAACCATTAGTGTATGGATACTTATAATCATCTGAAATCTTTTTCACAAAGACATACTTCTCACCCATATATAATTACTTTGTGAAATAAGATATGTTCATAAAACATTAGATAATATATATATAACAATAAAGGTGTATTGGGGATTTTATTAATTAATAATGTAACCCCTGCAGCTACCTTATGAATTGAAACCCTCACAACTACTATAAAAAGTAACGCTCGCAGCTACCTTTTGGTGTAACCATCGTAGTTACACATCGAGTAATCGTATGACCAAATTCAAACATACGCATACCCAATATATTTGAGGGATATATAGTTCCCACCCTTTATCATAAAAAATTCCTATGAACTAGAACATAATCAAAAAACATGAATAATTACATAAAAAAGTTTGTTTTTAATTTTGTAAAATAGATTTTTAAAATATTATTTTTAAAGGAACATCCCTTACAAATATCATATTATTTATGTGAGTAATTAAGATAATGAAATTAATATGTGTAGAAATTATAAATACAGAAAATAAAACATAATATTAAAATATATTAATCAATAAATGTAATCATAATACGACATATTGAATATTGTAGAGGGTTAATACCAATGAATAGAAATTGGGTTAAGGATTCCCTTACGTCAGGTTCATCTGACATGAAACATGTTTAAACCTCCTAAATAATGTTTAAAAGACATAATTAATAATTTAAAGAATCATAATTATGTCTCTAACACCTTATATGATCATTTTATAACATCATTTGACCCGTTTATTAATAATATTATTCTTTATTTCCATTGTTTGGGGTGCATGATTCAAATGATTTCCATGGACAGTTCATAAAGGGTTTTCTTGTAGAATGGAACCAAAACTCCAAAACTGGAATGAAATGAAGATAATATGTTTCAAAAATATTAAATTAATCCATAAATAATTTTATATATATGGTATTAGGATGAATTATTAGATGAATCATTAGATGAATCATTAGTGATATTCGTTTATGTCATTTTTCCAGTTCTTCGATAATCACCAACTTATTTCATTGTATAAAATTATTATTATGATTATAAATAAATTAAATATAATAATATAATTAATATAATAAAAATTAAAATATATTTCAACCATTAATTTTTTTTACAACCATCATTGAAAGAAGTAAGTGAAATAGAGGACACTTCATCCATGATGTTGGTAAATCGACATATCACAGATGATGTTTTAATTTTTAGAATAAGAGTAAGAGGAGAAGAAGAATGATGATGAATATTTCCATAAACATGATAATATATATATATATATATAATATTACATATTTCATTCCTCTTAGATTTGGGAAAGTGAAGAGAGTTTAAGAAAAGAAAATAATTGAATAGAAAACACAAGAAAATGAAAGAGGGTTTTTTCCTCTTGACCACTTATCCTTGAGATCCTATATAAGGCCTTTGGTTTTGTCTTATTAGTGAGACCATAATGCCTTGAAAATGGGGAAGATCCTTGTAAAGGGGACTGGGAAGAATTTCATCAATTATAAAAGCTTTAGAGGTGTCAAAGTAAGATAGTTGAAGGTTGTATTTGTAGTAGAGGAGGGAATGGCATTCCCATTATTTTATTCATTAGTTTAAAATCTTTTCTCAAGACTATTAATAGTATTGATTCATGTGACCCAAAATAGTAAAGATAGATTTTGGGTGAGAACCAAGTTTTATTACATCATCCATGATGATAGTAATATTGTATTTAACATATAATTTATATATATATAAATTTGTTGTATTTCACTATTCATCAAAAACTCTTGTATTTCTGAAAAATCCCCAAAAATCACCATAACTATTATTTTGTGTATAGAATTAAAAAATGAACTCGGTTTTATCAAAATAATTTTGTAAATAAGATAAATTTAATTGTTTAATAAAATCATAATTAATTCCAAAAATTACAATTTTAAAACTACAACTCATTTAATATCACCTTGAAAAATTAATCAAGATCTCATTAAATTCTAACATTAATAAAATTAACTGATAATATGATTTAATATTCATAATTATAATATTATTATTCGTAATATTACTCATAAGACTATGTTAATATTAACCAAAAAACCAGTTGGTTTTATTAGACTCCAAATAATTTATTGTCCGTAATCGTAGATATCGGTTTTTTGAAATTCAAATCATTAATGAAAAAAAATTATATTTAACATCCAGTTTATAACTATATTCATAAAAAATTAATTATATAGAGACTCAGTTCTTCATTGATTTCAAATTTAATTTAAAACCTTGGGGTGATATAATAAATCGTAAATTGTTTCATCGGACATAAACCATAAAAGTGAGAAATCGTCATAAATCAATTACGAACAACAATTTCTTATCATATAAGTGTTGTAACATAATAATTATTAAAAAAATTAATATATAATGGTTTACATAAGATACCATCAAATAAAAATAGATCATTCAATAAAATATATTCACATTTCACAATAGATTAGTAATCATAACTTATTTCCCATAGTGGATCAAGAACGTTGGTCTTTTTACCAAAAAAACCAATCACATTGGCTTACTTTATACCTTTATCTCACGATATATAAATCATTAATAAGTGCAATAGAGGTAGAAATTGGTCTCACCTAACACATAATTCATAAATTTTGTTACATCAGATCATACAGCATTAATCATTTAACAACTGATGATAAATCAAATGGGTTTCCCAAACATTTCATTATAGAATAACATCGTGAAAAGAAACATGTTTCATAAACAATTCATCAATTCACCCGATCATAAATTGTGGAAAAGAGAAAAAAATTAAAAATATTATTTAATCATAATAATAAAAATAATTCATCTAAATAAATAAAAAGGATTGTATCACTAGATCATATCCCTAATAAAACATAATTACATAAAAATTTGTTTTCATTGTTAAATATAAATTCAATAATTACCATTAAAATATTCATTATTATAATATAATTTTCAATCAAAATAAATTTATTAAAATATAAATCCTTAAAAAATATTAATTAAAACATTTTATTTGAATAGACCTTATAAAAATTTTAAATGAATCCTCAAATAATTCAGTGGTGATGATGGTTGGAAATTTTTTCATGTATTAAATTTTAAAACAAAGATCATTTCTAATTTTATGTAATAAGTCAAAACAACCTTGTTATGAATATTACAATAAGATTACATTAAAAATAAATAAAAAAGAAAAAAAATGGAATATTTAGTCAAAAAAATAATTTTATAACATTAAAAAATTTATTTAAATCATTTTTAGAAAATATAGTTATGAAATAAAAAAGAAACTTCAATTGTAGAGAGAAATAACATAAGATTTCCTTAAAAATAGAATTTTGGACCCTTGATTACATTATGGGATTAAAATAAATGTAAATATTTTAGTAAAATGACATATATATATGTGTGTGTGTATGTGAATATAAAATTAATGAATTTCTTGAGAGGTAGATCATATTATTTCATCATTGGAAACATATTCATAAACAATATTGATAAACAATGGGACTGTAACAGAAATCTTCTTACAAAGTCGGTATCATTTCATTTATGTTTATCATAAAATAAAGAAAATAAAATAGATATTTATTTACCATCATTCAGTGATAATACTCATAAAATAATTTTATGGTAGTATATACACCACACACAAGAAAAAAGTTCGGTAAAATGAGTGTTCCTCGTAAAAATAAATGTGAGATGAAAAACACATACTTCAAGGATCGAATTCCATCATACACATTGGAACCTCAAATATAATAAATATATATTTAATATAAATATCTTAAATAACCATTCTAATATTTATCATAATATATATTATTTACTTATAACCATTTTTCCATTTTCATATAAAATTATTTTTGAAAATTATTATTTGTGAGATAACCACTAAATTTTTCTTGTATGCTTTGGTTGGATAGTTTTGGTCAATGTATGTTGATTATAGTTCCATAATATTAATTATTTTAATCATGATAAAAATATAATATATATTTATAACATACATAATTAGAGTCATTAATAAAATTACATATTTAAAAATATTATTTACATTGTTCATGGAGATGACAGACGGTACATACACATGAATTTTGTTTCTATATTCTCAGTGGATGGAATGAAATATAGATAAATAATAATTCACCATAAAATAATGGTTACTATTTCATATATATATATATATATATAAAATATATCCATTAAATATTTTCATACTAATAACAATGTAAAGAATAATTGAAAAATTAATCACGTCACCTCATGGGGTGGTATTTCGTCACACACAGTAGTGACGTTCTGATATTCCATTATAATGGAAATTAAATAGGTATATGTTATATTATAATTCCATAAAAAATTTATGTCATAAATAATATATATATATATATATATATTAAATCCATCATTATTACCAACCGTGAGAGGAAATTATTGAAAACAAAATTTCGTTTGTTTTTTTGGTGGTAGTTTGTAGTGCACAAGATCGACAGTTATTTATCCCATTTGACAGAAGAGGAGGTGAATATAGGTTATTTTTATTAACACAAAACATCAAAATATATTTGAGATAGTTTTTTATTATATCTTAATAATTAATAATCATTTTAATGGTTCTAATAGGAAAAAATATAAATTCTTGGTTGAGAACAATACCACTTCTTTGGATAAACAATTTAGCATTACACCTTAAGCCTTACCTGGAAGGATTCATGTTCAAAAGAAGGCCTATATAATTTTCTAATGTAATTAAATAATGTATTTTGGTAGATATTGGATGAAATTATAGGTTTTATGATTTTTAATAGGATAGAATTAAGAGTCCACATTTATAAATGGGTGGAGAACACACGACGAATTATTTAAAAAATAATTTGTAAACACGTTTTTCACAAGTAAATGTGTTTTAGAAAATTGACCATTATAAAATATTATGGGAACTAAGGTCTAATTATAGAAATTTAAATTTATTTGGATAAGTTTTTGTCTCATTTTATCACTTAACATTTTAGATTAACACACAGTAAACCCATTTTAACTTTAACTGCCATAATTTACATTTAATATTTTTTTTATTCATTTTGACCAAAAATTAAAATGATATTATTATATAATATTTATAATTTTCAATCCAAATATATCATTAATATTTCAAAATATTTATTCTATGAATTTTAAATCTTTTAATTTAAAAAGAAAACCATCAACACAATGAAAAACAATTTTTAAAAGAGGAAACTTTCAAAAGTAGATAATGTTTTAATGTCACATGTCGACATTAATTATATTCTAATAAACTAAATTGGTTTAATAATAAAATAATAAAACTAAATTTTACATTAATATATTTTTTATTTTATATGAAATGTTTTAAATTCTTGAAATGAAAAGTAGTTTTATAATTAAAATTAATACTTTTCACTATTCACCAAAAAATTAATATTTTCATAAACATATCAAAAATTTTCCTAGGGTAATTTTTATTTTATTGTTATAAAACAAAAAAAAAATTTAAAATCTATATTTTATAAAAAATTAAAAAATTAATTTTATTATTTTCCCCAAAAATAAATAAAAACATTATTTGGGAAAAAGTATTTTTGAAACATATAAAGACTTTACTAAATTAAAATTGAGTACTAAATTATAAATATATATTATTTATCTGAAACCATTATTCTTAATTTTCAAAATGTGTTTATTCCTATTTTTAATGCCCAATTTAATTTCTTTGTTATAATGGTCACATTAATAAATAATATCAATAGTATATATTAATTCGTTAAAACTTAGTGTTGTGTGTAATGCATGTTATTAAAAATATAAAACATATTTGAAACAACATAAATAAATCTTTAGGTGGTACAATATTAAAATTTTATTAGTCAATAATATATAATATTTTATTTTCCTTTAGTTTTACATTAAGATATAACTCATTGATGTATAAGAGAATAATGTTTATTGGGTGCATGAATAACTCTGTGAAATGGAACAAAGTGGGCCTAAAACTATATAATGATATAAGGAATAAAATATGTAATTGTGAAATGAAAAATTTATATAATATTATTAAAAAATAATTAAATAATTAAATGATTAATGTAACATGTTATGATTTTCTATATCAGAGATAATAATGCTTAGTATTACCAACTTATCATTTCAAGTTTCATGGAATGATCCTGAACATTACAAAACTGTCAAATTTAAATAAAATAATATAACCAATGTAAGAACTCACATAGAATAAGACATGTATTGAAGATCAAATACCCACTCATGATATAATATTTCTATTGAAAATTTAGTTTTATTGTTTATGGAATATCATAGCTCATGGAAATACCTAATGTTTACATGATTGAATAAATATAAAGGAAATTCACTAAAATCAACATCATATGATCATTAGTTTTATTATATTATCATCATCCATAGTAAAATAATTATTTAATCATAAAATAACCCATTTCTAATTATTACACATCATAAAAAATCCCAATAATTAACAAACAATTAAATCATTTCAATATATAGGTATAATTATTTAATTTCTATATATCTTATATTTTACCTTAAAAGGCATTCAGATCCTCAAAAATAATAATTCACAACAAAATTGACGAGAACATGGAATAAGTTAATTATATATATTTTTAAATTCAATTTAGATATTGTGGAATTTCCATTATAAATATATTATCTCACATATTTGTGATTCAATAAAATCTGCATATATTATAAATTCATACAGGTCTTTTGAATTTTGTTTCCATTCATCATAAAAATTAATTTCTAATTGAATAATGATTTAATAAAATAGATGTTTTAGGTCAATTGAATATACAAAACTTGATAGATTTATGTATTTAATAATTCATACGTTATTACAATTGAATATAAATTCATCCAGCCTTTATAAAAGTGGACATGTTAAATTTACATGAGAAGATAATCAGAATCAAATCAAAAATTTTAAAAACTATATAGATTTCCTTATCCATAATATAAATATTATAAATGGTCAGGGATATTGATAATATATCATGAAATAACTGGGGTATCCAAAGACGATCCATTAAAAAATAGATAAAATTGAGTATATTCATGCCTTATCCATATTCCAAATAGAATACTGAAAAATTTAAAAAACAATTATTTACATATAGTTGAAAAAAACTAATATAGACATTCGTAACACTATAAAAGTCTAAATAGGCCTCCTCCAAAATTCTTATGCCAACTTAATACATTGTTGATACCATTGAACTCCAGTTGGTAGTCCTAATAATGTGTGTAACAATGTTTAAAAGATAAAAGTTTTTTTCCCTTAATATATGAATCTCAGTGACTAATAATATAGCTTCAATGATTTATTTCGATACACCATGATGTTCAAAAGAACACATTAAATACTAAAATAATATCCTAAATATAAATATATTTAAAATATCTCTTATAATATAAAATAAACCATTTAAAAAAATAGGAATATTATAGAATTTCATTAAGATAACTCAAATGAGAAACATAATCATTATATGGTATTAATTTGATGTTATATAAATTTATTATGAATATGTGTTACAACTAGAATAAATAAATTTCATTCAACTATCACAGATTATTGTACATTCTATAACTACTTGGAAACTCATGTCCAATATCTTTTGTAAGATTTATTCTTTAAGATTATCATAATGTATAGAAAAAATATATTATCCAAATAAATCCAAATTAATATACCCATGTAAGGTATCCAAATTGTCTCATAACCCTACACCTGTACTTATCTTTTGATGGTAGTAAATATGGGAATAAAATCCAAATCTATCCACTAATGTTCCATGAGTTGGAGACTACCACTCAAGGTATAACATGCATACAAATGGGATACATTTACCTCTTTACCCAAATATAAGTATAAAAGATAAGATGAGATCAACCAATGGACTCATTAGTATATAAATTCACTAATAATAATTTATAAAGGTAATTTCATTCATTATATAAAAAAAATTAAATATAAAAATAAATTTATGTGAAGAGATCATGATAACACCATTAGCAACTAAACAACTCTAGAAGCATATTTCATCCAGCTCGATCACCAATCCACTACAAAAAAAATCATGAAAAATAGATTATTGATATATGGGGTGAGTATACAACTATACCTACTATGATACACCCTACAATCACTCGTAAAAATTTGAACTCATAACACTAATATTCCATGAATAAAAAAATAAATTTAACTTATTAACTAAATAGGTAATCTTATATACCACCCTTAAAAAATCACTCATCCCTTGTATAAAAAATATAGAAGCCTTTTTAAAACAAAATATACAAAGGAATGGTTCCCCAAATCTACTTCCCCACACAATTTTCACTCTAATTCTATGATGTTAAATGAAATGTTTTATAATTACATTCCAAATTCATACTAAGCCCCATGTATATATATCTTATCCCTGTCATCCTTTATCTCATACAGCTTTTATCAACCTAATATCATAACCACGTATTAAATCCAAAAGACAAAATGGACTATGAATCATGATTTATACCACAATCAATCACCACCAATTAAAGTACACTTATAAGAAACTATAGTCAATAAAATCAAAATACAAGTGTGTTTTATAACCTTAAGTTTCTATTTCTCACAAATACATGTTTAGTAAAATTGATATTTATAAAAACATACTGAAACTTTGAACAAACACCACACTCCATTTCACATCACATATAAATACACATCATGAAATTATAATTTTAGAGTGGTGATGTTGTTGAAGTTATAAATCAATTTCCTTTCTAACATGGATGTTGGGGGAAACCACCGTAACCAAAAAAAAAGTTAGGTTTCATTTTTCATCTTGACCTGTTTGGTAGAGAATATGAAATAAAAATTATATCAATATATTATTTTCAACCATTGTAAGGTAATTTTCACACCCTTATAATCAACAGTAGATATTATACCACATGACACAAAATTGAAACAAATATGTTCTAGGAAACTAGAACACATAAAATCACCAAGATATCGTGATTCATCATTATTAAACAAATTAATTTATTAATCAAATTATTATTATTCATTTGTAAGTTAAACCAAATAGAAATTCTATTTTAATCATCAAATATCTTAAAAACCCATGTATCTTTCATAATTATCTTTAAACATTCTATATTCCATCTATTTTTCCATAGATAATTCCCTTTAGTATCCTATGGTTTTTGTTATTGTACATTTTAAATATCAACAAACATACCATGGGTTTATTATTTTTTCATTTACCATTATATGATCAAGGAATCATCCTAATATAACATAGGGAAAATCTACTCTAGGAGAATAAGACAAATACAATAGGTAGTAGTAACCAACAAAAAATAACCATCTAGAAATAAGACAACAAATAAAAACACTAATTATTGTTGGAATCCCTATATCTAAACATATATCCATAGACTATAAAAAAATAATCTCATAATTTCTTGAAAAATATATAATCCCCATTTTTAACATGTTACTTCTATTCCCATCAACCTCCTCTCAATGAAATGGAAACAATATATTCCAACTCTCAATTTGTTCTATACCCCTCTTTTCTATTAACATAAATATACCATTTTCCTAAAAACCACACCAAGAGATTTAACGTCTTAAATTATGCATACATTCCATAAAAAATATTTCTAGTACACAAAATTCAATATAAAACCAAGTACATGACACCAATGATCAAATACATTAGTAAAAAAGAATGGGAATCCTCAACTCCTAAAATTTATCTCCATCAAACAACCCTTTATTTATCATATTGACATTACTGGTAAATTATTCAATGGTTTTTAAAACATGAAACCAACAATCTATAACTAATAATAGTGAAGGGAAACCCACTAATATTCTCCAATCATTACATTCATATGAATTTTTTTCAATAAAGAAAAAAAAAATCACAAGAATCTTTCATTAATCATTTCACTGTTTCTATCTTTAAATTCTTAACCAATTAAAATGACATCAATCATTGTAAACATAAAAAAATAATCACATAAAACAGTCATCACACTATGTGGAAAATAACAAGAGTTTTTTATCAATATTTAATTTCCACATGTGATGAAAAAATACTTTTGATTCATTCTCATTTTTGGTTATTATATTTCATTAGATCAATATTACCATTTCCCAAAGAAACATAATCATCATAATCCAAAACATTTACTTCAAATAATGATATGTTTTGAATCATGTACTTAAATGATTTCAGAATTTCTATAAAAATGAATAATAGAATTTTTTTTAAAATCACCATTCACCATCGTACAAGGAATTCATGGTCACTATAGATTTCTCCCCAAAGATTCACACTCAAACACCAATGAAACCCTCATGATAACTAATGAAAAACACGTTCTATGATATGTAAATAGAGAATGGTATATAGAAGAAATAATAAGATAAGAAAATCCTCAACTATTTCGTCTAATGATTGATTTCTTGGTGATAGGGTTGAAACCCTTGTGAGGGAGACATTATATCCATTGAAGAAAACCATAGATCACCTAGGTTTTGAAGGAGATGAGAAAAAATATTTAGTTCTTAAAATAATCTAACAAATTATATAGCTTTATAAATTAATATAACCAATGGAAAACCCTCTTGAGAATTCCATATCATCTATATTTTCACCTAAACCATTGTTTAGTAATACAAGCTACACTATATGGCTTCAAATTTGAACTCACCTTCTGAATATATGGAAATGATCTATATATCACGGGGAACAGATAAAATAGAGGCAAAACCATGGAATAAACACTAAAACAATCATCAATGATCCTTTATAATATAGATATAATGAATCTCTACACCTCAATATCCATAGTGTAGCCAATGAGCCACATTGCAACCACCAATTGAGAGGCCGATAGAATAACAAAACTAACATCATTCATCTATATAGGTTTTCATAGAAAATATTACTCTACATTGAGTGTCTATTAATTTCATTACTATAACAAAATTGTGGGTTATAATTTCATTCAAATTATATAATTATAAAAAAACTATATAGAATAAATGATACCTATAATATTATTAAATATATAAAAATGACAACCAAATTAAGTCAATATGTAATATTGGTACAATAATGATAACAATAATTAAAGATTTTTATGAAATGTAATTTGATAATATTAGGTAATGGTAACTATTTTAATGTATAAACCATAATTGTAAAAATAGAATATTTCCATGAAATTACTCATAATATGGTCAAGGATGTTTACTTTAGAAATCAATTTGATCATATGTATCATGATAAAAATAATTATCTATTTAACATCCATAATTTAATAAAGTATTTAAATAAACCAACCACACATTTCATTCCATGATAATCATCAATCATAAATAGTGCATAATATTTATTATAAGTGGTAAATTGTCAATTAACTCTTATATAATAAATGAACCATGTATAAATGAATAAAAATATGGTAGTCTTTTTTAACTGTGAAATCACAATATATTTTATATACCCAAAATATATAACATATAAAATTTCATTTGGACACATATACCAATGAAATAATCAGAATTAATTTTATTCCCTAGTCCATCATATATCTGTGAAAATTTATTGTACATCACGATTTTTGTGATAATTATTTCTTAGGGGGATCCATTGCATTATCATAAAAATCTACTCAAAAAATTATTAAATCATTATTGACCCAAAATATTATAATTTTTTTATAAAATTTTTTTTCTCTTCAATGGAACAAATTTTTTAAAGAATAATACAACAATTTATCAAAAAAATAATTGTATTTCTATTTAAAAATTTTAAAACATTTAGACAATTATTTACATGGAACAAAACTCCTTAACAAACATATTGATTAAATTTTTTTATTATAAAACAAGATTCATTGTAATGTCATAAAATATGGTTTTTCATACTTTATAATATTAATATTATATCATTAATACATAATGTGTTTTAGAATATAAATTTGTGATATTCGTTAATATAGATAGATTCATGTTTCATAACACATTTTGTAGCTGTTTCATTCAACAACAAACCCAATAAAAATATGTCACTTGAATGTCTCAAATCCATGTTTCTTACTGCTAACAACATAGAAAATACATTCATTATTATATAATAAAAATAAATGATATAAAATCATTTTATTTTCTGAATGAAATCAAAAAATCAAATCCATGTGGTTTTTTAAAAACAATTTCTACTATATAAGTTATTTTAAAGATTCAAACAATAAAATGATTATTAAAATTGACCAAAATCTTATAAATGATAATTCATAAACAATTTTTTACTCAAATATTACATAATAAATGCTCTATTTAGATGAAATATAATTATAAAAACTTCATTACTAAGGATATTACCCAAATTTAAATTTTAATGTCATTACGTATTCTTATGTAAATTATATATTAATAAATTTATATATTATAAAAAAATAATTTATTCAGAGCTTATTATCGTATTGTAAAATATGTTGTTTTTTATATGAAATTTTTAAAAATATATTCTATGTATAATGTAATCATGCTCTTATAAATAAAATATTTTATTTATATTAATTATTTTTACTTATTAATTATATAAATAAATATTTATTTTATCATACAACGTATAAATAAGTTTCATACAAAATGAATCAAAGTGACCTAGAAACTCCAAAAAATCCTTCAATCTAATATAGATAACTTTTTTCCCTCCTAATACAAAAATCATTCCTTCATAGTTAAAAATTTGATATATAATAATTTTTATTAAATTTATACAAACATGTTAATCTAGATACACTTTATTTTTTTATAATCAGATTCATAAAACCATATACTATATTTAGGAAAATAGATCTATATTATATAGATAGAGTATGTAGAATATCCCTGATGCTTTCAAGAAACATTATTTACACCTATATGTTAATAGTGTAATCTATAGGTTTTCCATAATGTGAATTTTATCCCCATTTATTTTTTTGATTGAAATATTCATTTGATATACCAAGAATAATATATAATTTTCTATATTCATAAATATATAAATTTTTCAGAGAATGATTCCTTATAAAATAGAACTATTTTTATTTCTTAACATGAAATATTGGGATTTAATACAAAACAAATAAAATTATAAAAATTACCTTTATGAAATTGTAAACTAATACCAAAGAATGTTTTAAGTTTATAATATAATCTTTTATTTGAAATTAATTCAAAAAATTATCTAATGAGTATCACTATCAATATAAATATTCAATAATGAAAATTTTTAAATATTCCCCACATAAATGATGGTCCACTATATCATTATTAAAAATTAAAAAAATATCTATATTTTAATGAAGTTAATGTAAGCATTACCAATTATTTAATCTCATTTATGTTTAAGTAGACTAAAATATAAATCATAGTAGATAATAATATTTAATAGTTTGGATGAAAAAAATTTCCCACAAATATTTCATAAAGCGTATTATTATTATTCAAATGTGTTCTATACAATTTGGGTTGAGTGTTAAATTGACACCAATAAATAAATATTGAATATAGGAAACTTGTTATTAGGTTCAATACCATAAACCAATCGGATCCATCCATCCATCAGAAACAGAAGACAACATATTAATTTCCCAATGCATGTTCTAGATCACTTTTGTGAGGTGATCAGAATAGTTGGAATCATATTTAATGAGTGGGAACAATTTCCATAAAACCATAGAGTTATGAAACATAAAAAATTTATTCATTCCTCTCCATATGTCATATTTAAATATCCAATAAGATAATATAAAATAGGTATATAAAAATTTACATAATTTAAACAAAGTAATATCTCTGCTCAACCAAAATTTCCTCCCATGCACGAATTTATTAATTCTCCTCTAGAAATACTTTTCTCCATCCACCATCTGATGTAGTGTTCCACTAGTTTACAATAAATATATATTTTGATGATGAACATAATGAAATAAGAAGAAACAAACAAATAAATGAATAATACCTTTTGTGACCACATCACACAATCCAAATTCAACTATTCAACACTGAAATATCAGTCAATAACATAAATTAAATATAAATGTGAAATGATATTTATAAGTGCAAGAGGAAATTCTCATTAAGTATTTTATGTAAACAACACCCAATATTTACGTCTATAAATATATGATATAGAATATGATAATTTAAAATACAATATTACAAACATATGATACATATTAAACCAACCCCAATGTTCATGTCCTTGGTTGAATTGGGGGTCAACCCTGTGGGAATTCCTTCTCAAGGAACCCAACATGGTGGTAGGAGATGTGTATAAACCTCGAGTTTTCTGGTCCATGAATAAGGATCAAGAGTGCATGTACCCATAAGAATGAGTGGTATACTAGCCCGCTATGTCGATGCCTGGGTGATTCTGTGTATAGGTGGTACATGTGATAAACCTCATTACCAACTCAACCAAATAGCAGTAACAAATTCTCTAAAATATTGAAGGGTTCATGCATTCAGATTTCGATGTGGGATACCATGGGAGCGGGTACCATTCCCCTATTTTGTAAATGCTGGATATAATATAAAATATTAAATCATCATGATCTCAACCACATGTTGATTACCAAGAATCGCCTTTAGAAATAAGAAGATCATACATAGTGATCTCAATTTGCCTTCAACATCTCAATAAGACATTTTATATAAAAACATATGATCATTGTACATCATAATCATAAATAGAAATCTAAAACAAATAAATACATGTAATTCAACCATTTTCATCCATGCTTTCAATGGGCTTGTAATTACCTATCATGATGGGAATTACATGAATGTCTTTCATGAATATAGAGACATGACATGATATTGTTTCATTTTTATCTCAAAATAATGAAACCAAATTATGGAAATCAATGAGCCACCATAATAATTAATGAAACTCACTAAGATATCTCATGAAAATCAATTATCGTGAGAAGCCTCCATATTTGAAGAAATTTTATGTGAATTATCATGATATATTTGAGAGAATTTACACAATTATTACCAATTTACATCATCTGGAGACATACAAATTTTCATCATGTAATCATAAGATATTTACTGAGGCATCCCATGATCAATGTTGTGATCATGTGAATCCTTCATGAAATTTCTAGTATTGTCTAAGAAGATGAATGTTTTGTTATTAATGATATCCCAAGGCCATTTGGTTTTTTAATAGGTTCTTGGGATAAATAAAAACATATATTTATGTGGTATCATCAAGATTATAATAATGGATGCATCTTTATGATATCAGGACTAAAAACCATTTATATCTTGCAAAAAATTATGATCGCAATTAACATTCTCATAATGGATAAGAATCCAATGAGATATTATCACATGAAGGATCTTGAGGACCAAAAAATGTGTCTCAAAAAAGTTTCAGGAAGAACCTCATGGGATTTCAATGTCTCTTGGAAGAAGAATAAGATCACGTAAATCCATATCATAGATTTAAACTCTTGATCAAATGATTAAGTTCTACAACAAATAGCGGTCATGTGAAGGCCCTATAGACATTAATTAAGATCTAGTAAGGAAATATTTTTATAACATAAGATGGATTAGAATACATTAGTGTGATTCCTTAGGGGATGAGTGAAGGTAGGGGAAAACCACATGAATATTTTTTGGTCATATAAAAGAGTTGTAAGATGATCATAAGATCCATTTCTCATCCTAAGAATGAAGTGAAAGAATATTTAAATATCCTTTTTAGGAAACATATGGGATTCAAATGAAAAACCATGCATTTTATTTCATAAAACTCATGAAAATCAATTCATTTCAAGAAATTATTCGAGAAAAATAATTTTTATCAAATAATATAAGACATAAATTATGCTTCACAGTGAATTTTTTATTTAAGTAGATAGACAGTGAAAGAAGTTTATGGATCATGAGAATGTTTTTGAAAGATTAAGTAATAATAAATCTTACAATATAGTCTTTATTTCCTATGAAAAAAACATTATAAAGTGAGAATTCTCTTACAAAACATTATTAACTTCTTATAAGGTATATCTTAATCAACAGTTGTTGGGTTTTTTAGATTTTTGAAGAGTTATTTCATATATTGGTTGTGTTTGTATTTGTTTCAGAAAATGTGAATTCAGTCCTCCAGTTGGACTCTATAAATTAATGATTGATTTTATGTTATTTAATACTTGTATGTTGTAACTACTTGGAATAATTTTGGAGATTCTATGATTGGGGTGTCTAACCAATAACAACAAGGATTTGGATCTCTTTGAAACTGAACATCATAAAAATTATTTGTTCTTATGTTATTTTTTTACTATATTTGTGGAAGGTCATGAAATTACAAGAGTGGATCAGATCCAAAAAGGTGAACAAATTTTATTTTTAAAAGAAATAATTTTTTTCAAAAAAAATACATATGATTCACCCCTAGTGGTGTTAAATGTTCAAGGGAAAATTAATTGGTATTAAAGATAATGGTTACCTCTTTGGGGATCCATTAAGTACTAAAGATGAATAATTGTAATTCTGTAAATATTACGGGTGTTCCTAGATTTCATAGAAAAAATAACCACATGTGGAAGAATATGATGTTTCCTATACTTTTATATACTTTTTATGACTATATATATAGCATTACTATAGGTTTACCACATAAGTCAAATGATACTTTTCTTAATTTTATAGATAATAGAAATATAAATGTTCATAGAAGAGATCTGAATTCATTTTGGATGACTAATTCATAAAAATATTATACAATGGTTATGGGACAAAAAATGGGAAGTAAATTTATGATAAATTGGAATGAAGTTATTAAGAAAACATTTATGCCATAGAGGCCAAATTTAGAATCTGGAGGAAAAATGTTTAAGATAAAAAGATGGGTGAAGAAGATAATTTTGACGAATTCTTCAAACAAATTAATGAAAATTTTAGTAATATTCATGTTTTGGGAGAGAAGTTGGATAATTAAACTATTTTCAAAAAAATGATGATAAACATTTGTAACATTTTTGATCATATTGTATCATCATTAAAAGAATGATATGATCATACTCCCAATGAATTACATAACATACTCATATAATCTGAAATCGAAAATATCACAATCCTCAAGAAGAATGACAAAGATTAGATAAATTTATCATCCATCAGTAATATCAAAATAATTGAGGATAAAAATGATAGAATCAGTTGAACATGATGATGAAGATCATTATGAATGTTATAATCGAATAATTTCTCTTATATAAAAAATATTCAATATAGTTATATTAAGGATAATGATAAATTACTAACAAGGTTATACACATGTAACTAAATTAAACATTTTTATATAACTTTTCCAAAAAAACAACGCTTTGGAACCTGAGATAGATGATGGGAAATCATAAAATAAGAAATGGGGGTAGATATCTAAAGGAACAACGATATTTTTTGGGATCTAGTGTAAATTATTTATATTAAAAATAATAATTTTAGTGATAAAATAATCTAAATATGTCTCAATATCATAAAACTAATTAGATGATTTAACTAACATTGTGGATCATGTCGGGAAATGTTTTAACTCCTCTAGATGTAAAGATAATGAAATTAAACCAACCAAGATAGTGAACATGATGATGATTTAATTAAAAGTATTCCTAGAGAAATATAAAATCACCATAAGTATAAGAGACTATTACTAAAATACCATGAAATGATAATTTAGGAATATGATGTATGTGAAAATAAGTGGACTCTTTACTTTAAAGAAATAAAAACAAACAATTAGAAAGTGAATGGAAAACATTGGAAAAGAAAGTGATGATAAACTTGATCTCAAAGAAGAATATTTGTCAAATGAACACTCTAAATGTTTTAATATATAGAATATCTTGATGTAAATTAAATAATTTTTAAAAAAGTCAATTGAAATAAATATAGATTCATCACAGATTTATAAAAAGTGGGGTTTAAAGAAGGATCCTAATTCAACACTCTATATATTTCAAAATAAATCTATTATTCCTAACAATTATTGTCCAAAAATGAATTATAGAAAAATGTTAAACATTCAGACTAGTGATGAATCATTTTATAATTCAAAGGAATTTCGTAGTTATACATAAATATCCTTTCATCTAAAGCATAAAAAATATTACAATATGGAATGAAAAAAACAACAATCTTCAATACAAGGATAGTATTAGTTAATAAGATCATGGTTTTGAGGAAACTGTTGGTTTTATAGAGTTTTTGGACACAAATTATATTTATTCTAATATAAAAAGACCTTACTAGAGTCGAGACATCAACCAAGGGGAGATATTTTGAGAAAATGGGAGAAAGTTTTTAAAGTAAGTAAGATATTATCAATAATTCAACTTATTTTACAAGATAAAAAAATTAACTATTTATAAGAAATATTAGGTAGAAGTGATTAGAAATGCCATATTTTTGAAAATTGAATGATTATTCTCTTTAAAAAAACATCTAATAATTATAAATTGAAGGTAATTAAAAAAAGGAATGAATAAAATTCATGTTTCAAAAAAGATTCATTAAAATACTGTAGAAAAACAAATTCATAGATTATAGAGAGTGAAAGTTCATCATACATGGAAAGTGACAATAGATATTTGGGAACCATTAAGAATCAGAAAGGAGGATCAATAAATTTTGGAAATTATAGTTCTATTAACAAAAATGGAGTTGGAAAATTGGAAATTTAGCCTCCAAATTAGATATCTAACAATGTTTTATTTTTTGAATGGCTGAAACACAATTTTCATATCTTTATCCAACATTATGACAATGATTATGAATTTTTGTTTAATAATGATTCATGTATCATCAAAAGTACATATGATTGATGTATTATAACTCAAGGGAAAAGAATAAATTGTAATCTATTTAAAATTATTGATTCTATTAATACATGTTATTCAAGTTCCAAATATGAAAACACCATATAGAATAGATGTCTTGGCCGTCTCATTCAAATAAGTATATGAAAAACCTTAAGCCCAAAATTCTGAAATATTTTAAAAGAAAATAAGAGAAAGGGGTAAAATATGTGACACATGTCAAAAATGTAGATTTTCTCATCGTTCACACAAAGGGGAGGATATATTATATTCTATAACCCCATAACATATTCATACTAAATTATGTGGTCCAAAGAGACTAAAATATACCATATTTTATCAATAAATCATTACATTTATAGACTATTATACTTGGTCGACTAATTTAATGTTTATTTAAACCAATTTAGAGGAAATTTAAATGATAGAAAAAATTAGAATGAAAGAAAAGAGGGAGACCATTCTCTATATTAAGAGATATAGATCATAATATGGTAAATAGATTACTTGTGATGATTTTTAAAGTTATATACTGAAACATGGAATCATGCATCAACAAAGAACACCATATAATCCATAAAAAAATATGTTAGCTCAAAGAAATAGTAGAAGCATAATATAGAATGAATTAATAGTGGTAGCTGAATAAAATATATCAATGTATTTCTGGTGGGAAGCTGCGAATATTTCCATACATATATAGAATAGATTTCTACTAATAACAAAACATAAAAGACAACATATGTAATGTGAAACAAGAAAACATTAATTGGGAAATACATCTGAGTTTTTTAAAGTTGTTTTCGGAGAAAAATCAAGAACATTAATCTGTGAATATTTGGACAAAATGAAAGGGAAAGAGTTTTCTTAAGATATGTATCTAATAGAAGTTATTACAGATACTATAATAAACTACTAAAGATGCTAATTGACTGTAATGATACCAACATTATTGAAAATAAATACTATTGAGAAAGCTCAATTGATTTAGATTGAGAAAATTTTATTGAAAAATGATATACAACTGGAGTAGAATAATGATGAAGTTACTGAGAAAGATTATATCACAGTAGATATTGATTCTGAGAAGACCATTGATGATGATTAAGTTGATATAGATAAGATAAAAACGTATAAAAATTTGATGAAACATGTTGATATAACAAATATCATTAGTATTAAACAAGATCCAATTAAAACTAGAAGAACATTTAGAATTAAAAATAAAAATACCCTTATTTCTGAAATTAATAATCATACATTGGCATAAGAAGATTATCATGAGGAATTAATACATGATATAAATGAAAGAATTTATCAGATTGTGAAAAAACTACAATTGGGATTTGGTTCTAAGACCTAAAAATAAAAAATTTATTTTAATTAAGTGGGTTTCCAGAAATAAGATGAATGAGAAAGGTGAGGTATCAAGGGAAAAATCTAGGGTAGTGTGAATAGCGTACACTCTTATTTAAGTGATTTACTTTAAATAAAAATTTATACCCACGGAAATAACAGAAACTATTATAACATTTTACATTGTGTCATCACACAAAAATTAGAATTTTTATCAAAGGGATGTAAAATATTCCTTCCTAAATGGTGACATTGAAGAAGAAGTCTATATTGACCAGCCAATTGTTTTTGTCTTAGATGATGGTTTATAGATTAAAAACATATTTATATGGTTTGATATAGTTTCTTATATCATGGAATTATAATTTCATTCGATTTTTTAAGGGGTGTAAAATTTATAAATTGTAAATTTGATTATAACCTTTATTTGAGGTAAATCTCAATAGGAACTATCGTAGTCTTTATTAATGTAGATAACATAATATATTTTTCTGAGTAGTAATATCTTTGTGTTTTTTTAAAAGATAAAAAATAAATTTTAGATGTCCTGTCATGACCTGTCCCTCGGGGGCCGTGCCGTGACTACCCCAAGCCTCACTTCCATAGGCCAGGGGATTGCGACTAGCACCAAAGGCGTAAATCCCTAAAACTAGGAAGACATTGACTTTAGAAATTATAAAACACACAATAGAGTATGAGATGGAAGTAAAATGCTAAGCAAAACTATATAAAAAGGAGTGCTGAAAAGTAAAAGGGGCTGGAAATACAATCCCAACTAGAAAGTACAAGTACAATTGAAAAACATGTATAACTGAAGAAATTTAAAGCATCTACTCTGTTGTACTCTGGGAATTCCTAGATTAAGGGTAAGTACATATATCTTTTTCAGTACTCCACGTCCGTCAGTCTCCTTTGTGTACCCACTCGTTGTAAGGTCTACCTCTGGGTACCATCCTATCCAGCTACTCTGATCCACATTCTTTGTTGTTCATCATTTGAAACCAAGACAACGAGGTTCGAACATAACCCATGTAGGGGTGAATATAATGATACTTAGTAGGGACCCCGAGACCCTCAAGGTCTCACAAAATCCAATGAGGATAAACCACAAAGTATGAAATCGACTAATTTCCATAACTTAGGTATATGCCCATACATATACATATGTTATCAAGTAACCCATCTCAATCATGAGGTAAACACAAAATTTACTGACTCATCTCAACCAGGATTTTTATTCACATTGTCAAAACCACATATCCAAGATAACTTCTCCTCTGTTGAGTACAGTGGACATGACGCCAACTACCAGGCACTTCCCACAAACCTTGGACTGCTGAGGTACTCCTCCTATCAAGTACCGTGGGTCTGCCGCAGTCACACAGAGGTGATCCCCACTGTGGGTCTGCCGCCAACTACCTGGGGCTCCCCTTAATAGCCTCCATAGGTACTCATTTTATGGAGTATCGTGGGTCTTCCGCCAACTACCAGGCACTCATCCATCGTGGGTCTACCGCTAACTACCATTCTCTCCCTAGTAGGCTAGTCGAATAACTTTGAGTCGAATTGGTCAAGCAGTCATCAGGTCTTAGTTAATTACTAGGTCTCCTAACTCCGCTCAATTATCTCCGAGAGGGTCCACTCCATGAGCTATAGGTCGATACTCCAACATTCACTAAGTCCCACGTAGAATTATCTCAAAGGACCACCTCGTCATAGGGCTCTCAACGCAATAGATGGCGTGTCAATCAGACGCTCGGTCTGCGAGTTATAAGCTTTTTAGTCCCGAGGGCCCAGTTGGATTCATGTACGATCCAACCTAATAGTATCCCAACATTACCCCGAACTCTAGTGGGGTATACTCAGAAGGACCGTCCTTCTCCAAGAAAAATGGTGTCACCGAAAGTTCGTCAAACGATCATCCAGTTCCAATGGTGTGGCCAAAGAAAGTAAAGGGGTCGTTAATGGGCCTGGGCTCGGTCCGACCACGTCAGACAGACTTAGCCCATCCCAGCCCGGGCTGACTTGGTCTGGGTCGACCCGGTCAGACTTGTTGGGTCTAACCTGGCCCGTTGGGTGAGTCAACCAGCTCCATTTGACCCAGTCCGCTGGGCCATGGCCAGCAGAGAGCATGGGCGGTTCGGCCCAGAGGTCGCCACGTAGGCAGCTCATCCCGGGGTTCGGGGCTGTTTAGGCCAATACCGCGAGGGACGTGGCTCAGCGGCTCGGCCTGGGAGGTCTGCAGGGTGCTGATAGGGCGCTAGGAGGCAATGTGGGGCGCAGGTAGGCCGGTGGGGCACTAGGCAGGGCATTGGGAGGCTGTGCGGGGCACGGGTAGGCCGGCAGGTCACCAGGCAGGGCGCAAGCAGTCCGCGTGTGACGCGGGGCAGGCCTTTCAGGCGTCGGGCAGGCCGACAGGGCACCGGGCATGTGTGGGAAGGCCGCGCGGGGTGCGGGTAGGCCATGCGGGCGCAGGGCAGGCCGGCAGGGCACCAGGCAGGCCAGCAGGGCATCGGGCAGGACGGTGGGGTGATGGGCAGGGCACGTGGGCGGCCGGGCGAGGAGCGGGCAGGCCGGCGGGACCCCGGGCAGGCCGCGAGGAGTGCTGGAAGGCCACGCGGGGCGCCGTTAGGCTGACGGAGTTCATCTGGGAGCACCGCTGCACTGTATGGGTGGCGCAATTCACGGAGGCCGCGGGTAGGATGACCTTTTTTGTTTCCACCTTCTTTGCCTCGTTGCTGCTTCATTACCAAAAGTTCAACATAAACAAGATCGGCGAAGGGGTTGGGCCACGTTGGTTTGGCCCACACCCTCCGCCTTTAGGGTGGTATCAATTGGTTCATCAAAGTAGTAATAATGAACAAAAATTCTTTTAAACTAGAAAACTATTTCTTCTCAAACGATGATGAGAAAAGAAAAGGAATCAAACAAAAAGGTAAACCCCATGCCTTTAATTGTCGGTCGTCGTTCGTTGAGGGAGTCACGGTAGGAAGACATAGTTGTCATTCGTCGCATCCGCCGCACTATTTTACTCGCGAATTCGCACGAAGTTATAAAAGTGGTTCCACGTCGTTTGTTGTCTGGGTAAGAAGTCAAAGAATGATTGAGGCGGTCGTTCTTTGTTCTTTGTTGGGAGGAGCATTCTTCGTTGGAGACTTCTCCCAATAATCCTCTCCTCAAAGGATTCCCACCAAAAGGGAAATGCTAACAAAATTATATAATAAGAGATTGATATCTTATTAATTCATTGGCACCTTAATCAAATTGGTAGAATTAAATTAATGGGATCCACCTAATTAATTCATGATTTTTGACACAAAATTAATTAGGGGAGATCAAGGGGCTCCATTAGGGTGGTGGGACCATTAAGTGGGGAGCTCAAGAGTTTGCTTTCCACTTAATGGGGAGTTCAAGGGTTTTCATCCTCATGTGGTCCACACCACATTAATCCTCACATGGGAGGTAATGTTCATGTGGGCCCCACCACCATAACCTCTCAAAGGAGGTTATGGTGTGGTGGTCCCACCTCCAACTCTCATGATGAGGTTTTAACCACAAACACTCACATGGAGGCTCAAAATAAAATAAAGTGTGGCTCACTTTATTTTATTAATTTTTTTATAAAAACCCAAAAAACTAACCTTTAATCTGGACCAACTACCATCGAGTTGAAATACTACTTAAGAGAATACCAGTGTTGCGAGTTTAATGGTGACCTCATATTTCAATTCCGAGAACCGGTTGAAAAGTTATAAAATCTCACTCGTACATTTACTAAATGTACCCGAACAAAACTTCAGAAATTGATTTCGGGCACACAGAGCCTCGGAATCACGCGCCGTCAATTTTCTCGGACTCATAAAATTCCCATGTATTTAAGAAAAATTTTATCCAAGGAATTTTTGGGTCTTTACATTCTCCCCACTTTAGAGAATTACATCCCCCTAAAATACAACTCGAACTAAGGGAACAAATGGGGGTACTAAGCACGCATATGAGCCTCCCGCTCCCATGTGCTCTTCTGGAGGTTTTCGTGCTGCCAACGAACGTGCACCAGATGTATCGACCATCCACATAGGACCTTCTCTTGTCAATCCTCAGTCTCCACTGGAACCTCCATGAATGTTTCCCCATCATTGACGTCCAACTCTTCATGGTTGATGATGTGAGTAGGGTCATGCACGTATCTCCTCAGTTGAGATACGTGGAAGACGTCGTGCACCCAGTGCAACTGAGGTGGAAGAGATAAGTAGTAAGCCACCACCCCAACTCTATTGTGGACCTAAAATGTTAGATAAATCTTGAAAATAACTTTCCGCCTCGGTCAAATCTTCATAGGCCTCATCGAGTTGAGACTCGTAGAAATACTTGGTCACCATCCTCGAACACCAGAGGCCTCAGTCACTTATCAGCATACGACTTCTGCCTACTCTTTGCGATCTTCATCTGTTCCTAGATGATCTGCACAATCTCTATGGTAGATCATACTATCTCTGGTCCCACCAGTGCTGACTCCCCAAGGTCATTCTAGCACAAGGGTGATCTACATGTTCGCTCGTAAAATGCCTAGAAAGGTGACATCCCTATAGTGGAGTGATAAATTTTGTTGTAGTAAAACTACACCAAAGGTAAGTGATCATCCCAGATACTACCAAAGTCGAGGACACAAGCACATAGCATGTCCTTGGGGGTCTGAATGATCCTCTTAGTCCAGCCATCCGTCTGAGGATGGAAGGTGGTGCACAGACAAAGCTTCATCCTGAAGCTTCCTGCAACCCCTTCCATAACCGGGAAGTAAAGTGTGCGTCACAATCAGAGACAATAGATGAATGTACACCATGTATCCACACAATATCCTTCACATTGAGGTATCCCACGCTCTCTACTGATCCGTTCTCTCTAATCGGTAGGAAGTGGTCCGAGTAGGTGAGTCAGTCGATGATCAACCAAATCGAGTCGTGACCCCTTTATTTACATGGAATAACCATCACAAAGTCCATGGATATACCATCCAACATCTACACTGGGACCTCTAAGGGTTGAACCAAGTCTGCTGGTACCTGGTGCTCCGCCTTCACTTGCTGACAAGTGAGGCATCGAGAGATAAACTCTGCTATTGCCTTCTTCATACCTGGACACCAGTGCTGTCGTCGAAGGTCTTGGTACATCTTCTCCACTCTTCAATGTACTGCTAGAGGGGAAGTGTGTAACTCCCGCAACACTTCCTCTTGAAGTGCTACAGGTACCAAGGTACATTCTCTAAAGAGGATGACGTTCTCCCCAAATTCAGAAAATCCATCAGGTGCCTACCCTGTGGATATCTGAGCACATCACGTCTCACAATCAGTGTCTCTATGTTGCGCCTCCCTGACTCACTGAAGAAGTGTGGGAGTGACTGTAAGAGACTACAGAAATGATTCTCCATATCTATCAAGAAAGGATATCTGTAAAGCAGTTAGGTGATTTGTCGCCTCGCCTAGTATCTGTATAATAGTTCTCCTATTGAGTGCATCTGCAACAACGTTCCCCTTCCCAGGAGTATAGACTATCTTGAAGTCATAGTCCTGGTGGAACAAAAGCCAATGTTGATGTCTCAGGTTCATCACCTTCTGAGGGGAGATATACCTGAGACTCTTAAGATCAATGTATAGGGTAAAACATTCTCCCATAAGATTGTGTCTCCACATCTTGAAGGTGAAGACCCCTGCTGCTAACTCCATGTCATGGGTAGCGTAGTTATGCTCATGTTGTCTTGGCTGACGAGAACCATAAGCGATCACTACTCACTCCAGCATCAGGACACACCCGAGTCTAGTCCATGATGTGTCACAGTAGACTACGTACCCTACGCCTTCCTCTAGAAGCCTTAAGATGGGGGCACTAGTCAGCCTCTCCCTCATCTCCTGAACGATATGCTGGCATCTCTCCAACCACACAAAGGGTTTCCCCTTCTTTCTCAAGGTTGATAGTGGTGCTTCAACTCCGGGAAAGTCTGGTACAAGCCTCTGGTATTAGCCAGCCAAACCCAGGCAACTCCGTACCTCTGTCACACTCCTAGGTGGATCCCAAGAAAGTACCGCCTCAAGATTCGCTGGATCCATTTCAACTCCAGCCACCGAGATGACGTGACACAAAAAGTAAACCTCTCTGATCCAGAACTGGAACATCGAGAGCTTATAATAAAGTTGGTGCTCTCAGAGTGTGTCAAGTACTCCCTGAAAATAGTAGGCATGCTCCTCCTCAGTAGTCGTGTAGATCAGTATATCGTCGATGAAGGCTAAAATAAAGAGATCGTGGTAAGGCAGTAAAATCCTATTCTTGAGTCCCATGAACACTGATGGATCATTGTTTATGCCAAAAGAAATAACCAATAATTCATAATAGTCATACTGACATCTGAAGTCCGTCTGCTGCACATCCTCTTCTCGAACTCTGAGCTGGTGATGGCCTTATCTAAGGTATATCTTCGAGAACCATCGTGCACCCTTCAGCAAATCAAATAGGTCATAAATCCTCGGGATTTGGTACTTGTTCATCACGGTCACCTATTTCAAGCAACGATAGTCAACACAAATCCTCAAGCTCCCATCCGCCTTCTAGGAGAACAGAATCGGGGCTACCAGGGAGAAACACAGGGCCAGATGAATCCCTTCCCCTACAAGTCCCCCAGCTATACTCACATCTCACGAAGCTCAATGGGATCCATCTGATATGCTGGAGTAGATATTAGTTCCATTCCGGGGTACAGTTCAATGTAGAAGTACACCTCTCTGTGAGGAGGTAGTCCTGGAACATCGTCAGGGAAAACATCAGCATACTAGTCCACCACTACAGGATATATTGGACTCTCCACATCAACTGCTCTGAGGGTATGGCAGGCCAACTGATGTGTGATCGGTTGCACCCTCCTCTGAGTAAGTCTCTCATGTGCTGGAAAGGTTCCCTTATGGCCAGTGAAGGTAAACCTGGTCCCATCCATTCGGACACACCACAATTTGCGCCTAATAAAGTGGATCTGATCATGGACCATAGATAAGAAATCCATACCAAAGATGACGTCGTAAGGAATCGACACCACTACGAGGAGATCCCATCTGTAGCTCTCGCCTCCTAGAGTATGCTCCCACTGCTGGAACTAATGCGTGATCATCAAGTCTGGTCCCATAAGATTCTCTAGCCATAACAATTGAGCCAAAAGATCTGTCGGAATCTTTGAGCTCAGAACAAGGGCAGTGACAATGAAAGAGTGACTGACACTTGTGTCTATAAGAATTGCAGCTATGGTGGAGTAGACACAGATCGTACCTCAAAACATCTTCAAAGTGTCGTGATCGTAGGCCTCAGCTACCTGAAGCTGAGCTCTCCCATGTCCACCTTATCCTTGTGGTAAAGGTGGACGTCCTAATGGTGGTGGTGGTAACACCTCGAAACGTCTTCCACTACCACCTACACAGCCAACTCCTATTTCACGTCTACCTGCTCCCTGCAGACTACTTCAATAAAATCTATGTCTCTGCCTAGGCAGTCCTTAGACCGTCTGCTGATCATCTGAACGGCGGATCGGATAGTCACGAGCCATGTGACCATTCCTGCAGCATTAGTAACACTATCCTCTCATGGAATGACTAGATCTGCCTCCACTCCCAGTGCCCGACACAACCGATTCTGAGTCGTGAAGTCGTCCACCCATGGGTCTGGTCCTCTTGGACCTCTTCTTCATATGTCTACTGCCAGTTTCAGAAGACTCCGCTGCATGTAGACTAGTGGTGGGTCTCGCTGCAAGAGACTGCTCAGTGAGGAAAATTTCTACCAGGAGTTCTCTCTCTAGCTCTCCCACCTGCATCGTGGTGCTGAGTGAGATTATCAAATCCATGATCTCTTGCCTGAGCCCATGCTCAATGGTACGGGCCCTGAAGAATGGGTCCCACACCATATCTGTTGATTAGCATGAGGGGTCTATGATACATGCTGAGAACTGAACTATAGTCATGATAGCCTATTGTAGATGTTGTAGCTCTCGTATCTTCACCGCCCTTAGGGTGGATGGGAGAAACTCCGCCCGAAATAGGCTCTTGAAGTCTATAAATAGTAGCATCATCTCGTCATGCACTTGGAGAATCCGGCTCCACCATCTGCTTGCTGCTGCCTGAAGGAGACTCGTGGAAAGGATGACTATAAGATTTGCTGGTGTCCCTACCAGTTTTATGACTCTCACCACATCCTCCAGCCAATCCCTAGATGCATGTGGGTCCGACTCTCCTCAAAACCGGGGTGGCCTCTGGAACTGGAACTCATGCAACATGCTCAAGCGGCATGCATCGTCTGCTGTTGGGGCTGGTGTCATCGGTGTCCCAACGGGTAGAGGTTCAGCTGGTGCCTCTGCTATAAAAGGGACATACACCGAGGCCTCACCGCTCGGTGGTCTATATGCACGTACAACTCTCAAGACTCTCGATGGTCATCCACGGGGAGGCATCCTGAATGAAACAGATGTGACACTGTCAAAACATTTCACCTTGTGAGCTGACCTAGTTGAGCTGACTTAAAGAAATTTTTTGAAAACACACATGGAATCAGTGTTTTCGTGCACTGAGTTGGAAATTAGATGTCAGGGTCCTAGTGTTTGGATACATTGGTTGTCACACCGACACCGGTCTCCTTGAACTGAAAACCACACTCAGTACTCGTAACACTATAGCTTCATAGAAAAGAAAGATCAGAGTCTTGAGTTTTGTAGTATAACTGACTCCTTTAATACCAATTTTTCACGACCCATCCCCTGGGGCCCGTGCTATGGCTACCCCAAGCCCGCCTTCCATAGGCCAGGGGCTGGCGACTAGAACCAAAGGCATAAATCCTTAAAACATGGAAGGCATTGCCTTTAAAAATTATAACACACACAACAGAGCACGATCTTGAAGTAAAACTCTAAGAAAAACTGTATACAAAGGAGTGCTGAAAATTAAAAGGGGCCAGAAATACAAGCCCAATAGGAAAGTACAAGTACAACTGAAAAACAAGTACAACTGAAGAATATTAAAGCATCTACCGGGTCGTCCTCCGGGAATTCCTACCTGAAGGGTAGGTACAGTTAGCCGCCTAAGCACTCCACGTCCGTCAGTCTCATCCATGTACTGACTCATCATATGGTCTACCTCCAGGTACCGTCCAGTCCTACCACTCTGATCCTCATTCAGGGATTTCAGTCATCTGCAACCAACACAATGTGGTGTGGGCATATCCCGTGCAAGAGTGAGTATAACGATACTCATAAGGGACCCTGAAACCCTCAAGGTCTCACAAAATCCAACAAGGATAAACCATAAAGTATGAAATCAATGGATAACCATAACTTAGGTATATTCCCATACAAAAACCTATGTTATCAAGTAACCCATCTCAGTCATGAGGTAAACAAAAAAGTTACTGAATCAGCTCAACCATGATTTTTATTCACATTTTCGAAACCACGACTGCTGGAGAACTCCTACTCTGTCGACTATAGTGGTCATACCGCCAACTACCACACACTTCCCACTAATATTGGGCTGTCGAGGTACTCCTCCTTTCGAGTATCGTGGGTCTATCGCGCTCACACAGAGGTGCTCCCCACTGTGGTTCTGCTGGAAACTACCAGGAGCTCCCCCTAATAGCCAACAGACGAACTCCTCTAGTCATGTACCGTGGGTTTTCCACCAACTACCTGGTGCTCGCCCACCGTGGGTCTACCGCTAACTACCAGGCACTCCCCACTGGGCTAGTAGAATCACTCTGAGTCGAATCGGTCAAGTAGTCGTCAGGTCTCATCCAGCTACTAGGTCTTTGTACTCTGCTCACTTTTCTCTGGGAGGGTCCACTCCACGAGCTACAAGTCGATACTCCAACAATCAATAATTCTGATGAAGATGTATCTCAAAGATATGCCTCATCAAATGGGTCTCAACTCAACAGACGACGTGTCAATCAGACGCCCAGTATGTGAGTTATAAACTTCTTAGTATCGGGGGCTCAATTGGATTTGTGTATGATCCAACCTGATTGTATCCCAACATTACCCCGAAATACAGTGGGGTATACTCAAATGGGGTCTTCGTGTTCTATGAAAACCAACGCCACTGACGGTTCAACAAATGCTCTTCCAGTGCCAAAGGTGTGGCCAAAGAAAGTAAAGGGGTCGGTAATGGGCATGGGCCCGGTCCGACCCAGTCGGACCGACTCAGCCCAAGACAGACTAGGATGAACATGTTTGGGTCAACCCAGTCAGCCCAATAGGTTCATCCCGGTACGCTTGGCCTGGCCCAGCGGACAACAGGGGTGGTTCTTCCTGGAGGTCATCGTGTAGGCGGCTCGGCCCAGATGCCAGGGACGGTTCGGCCAGTGCCACTAGGTGTGAGGCACGACTGCTTGGCCCGGGAGGTCGATAGGGCGCTGAGAGGCCATGCGGGGTACGGGCAGGCCGGCGAGGCACAGGGCAGGGCACCGGGAGGCCACGCGGGGCGCGGGCCGGCCGATAGGGCGCCGGGCAGGCTGGGCATGGCACTGGCAGGCCGCGCGGGGCACTGGCAGGCCGACCGAGCGCCGGGGAGGGAACACGGGAGGCCGCGCAGGGCACAGACAGGGCACCGGGAGGCTGCTCGGGGAGCTAGCAGGCCACGCGGGAGGCCGTAGGTGGGCAGGCCAGCAGCCATTTTGCGGCCGGGTACGTCGGTTCGGCACGGCGCGGGCCAAAAATGTTCGGCCGGGAGCACCGGTGCGTCGCGGGGGCGGTGTGATTTGCGGAGGTCGTGGTTAGCGCGGCCTTTGTCGTTGCTCCCTTCGTCTCCTAATTTCCACTTCTTCGCCGAAATTTCAACATAAACAAGATTAGCGGAGGGGTCGGGCCACGTTGGTTTCGCCCACACCCTCCTAGTTTATGGTGGTATCAATTGGTTCATCAAAGTAGGAAAGATAAACAACAATTATTTACAACCACACAATGATTTCTTTTCATACGATGATGAGAAAATAAATGGAATCAAACAAAAAGGTAAACCATCTACCTTTAATTATCGAGCGTCGTTCGTTGACGGAGTCGTGGAAGGATGACAGAGTTGTCATTTGCCGCGTCTACCGTACTCTTCTACTCTCGAATTCTCACGACAGTTGTGAATTGGTTCCACATTGGTAGGTGTCCGGGGATGAAGTCTAAGAAATATCGTCACTGACATTCTTCATTCTGCATTGGGAGGAGCGTTCTTTGTTGGAGCCTTCTCCCAATAATATTCATCTCAAAGGCTTCCCAACAAAAGAGAAATGAAAACCAAAAGAAATAATAAGAGATTTATATCTTATTAATTCATTGGTACCTTAATCAAATTGGTAGAATTAAATTAATGGGATCTATATAATTAATTCATGAGTGTAGGCACAAAATAAATTTGGGTTGATCAAGAGGCTCCATTGAGGTGGTGGCACCATTAAGTGGGGAGCTCAAGAGGTTTCTCCCAACTTAATGGGTTTTCATCCTCGGGTGGTCCCCACCACTTTATCCTAACATGGGAGGTTAGGTTCGGATGGGCCCCACCACCATGACCTATCATGGGACGTTAAGGTGTGGTGGTCCCACCTACAACTCCCATGAGGATGTTTTAACCAGAAACACTCACATGGAGGCTCAAAATAAAATAAAGTGTGTCTCACTTTATCTTATTATTTTTTTATGAAAACCCAAAAACTTAATTTTAATCTTGACCAACTGTTGTCGAGTTGAAAGTTCCCATAAGAGAATATCGGCACTATGAGTTCAATGGTTCCCTCAGATTTCAATTCTGAGTACCAGTTCAAAATTTATAAAATCTCGCTCATACATTTACTGAACGTACCTAAAAAAACATCAAAAATTGATTCCGGGCACACCGGGCCTCATAATCACACACTGTCAATTTTTGCAGACTCGTGAAATTTCCATGTATTTATGAAAAAAAATTCCATCAAATATCCAGGTCTATACATGTCCATTCTTGGTCAGATGAAATATTTTCATGGATTTTATCTTGAGAAAAATAAAATTTAATATTTCTCTCTGAATAAAAATACATCAAGGAACTAATGAAAATGTTTGGAATAATGAATTCAAAAAAAAAGCATCAAATCTCATTTCTATTTGAACCAAACTAGGAAAAGATGATACAAATAGTAGTGTAAACCATAAATAATATAGAAGAAAAATTGGAATTTTTCTATATCAAATCTCTTCACGGCTATATATAACTTATACAGTAAAAATATTTTTGATGTTTAATAGTGATCCAAAATATCCACATTTATATTATGAAAATAGAATTCGAAGATAGAAGAAAGAAACATAAACAATGGTATACTCTATAAACCCTTTGAAAAATTGAAACTATTGGGTTTGATAATGTATATTGGGATTGTGATTGTACATACAGAATATTATCATTAGGTGGAACATTTTTTCTGGGAGAGGGTTGTGTCAGTTAGTATAGAATGAAATATAATTTAGTGACACTATATATGGTTGAACAATAAATTATGGAAGTTAAACATTTTTATAATCAGATTATTTTTATGAGACTGTACCTATAGAAATTTAAAAATAAAACTAAGAGACCGTAGAAAATAACATGTGATAATTAGTTTGATATAGGGTTATCAAAAAAACCAGTTCAATATTTAAGATCCAAGAATATTTATATCATATATCACTTTATCAAATAAATTTTTTCCAATTGAGATATCAATATAGAATTCATTTTTTAAAAAATAACATTTTATTGAACATTCCACCAAAAATATTCCAAGAGAATGAAAATTTTAACTCAGGCTGAAACTTCACATTTAGTCGTATCCTTTACCTTGATGAACACTAAGAGGATCCTTATAATTCTATATCTTTTTATGTGTCTTGAACTAACATTCACTCAATTTAATGAAAAGTATTTTTCATCATTGGATTCGTTTAGTACTGTAATGATGAAAAGGAGTGCACAACTTAGGGGGGACATTCTTGAACTGAGGATGAGATAGAGAGGGAAACGATATCTTTTATAGTTGACTTGTCTGATGTGTTTAGTAAGTGTATGAAAAATTTAATAGTTCATTGATATATAATATTTGTTTTCAATCCTTATAAAAAAATTTGAAATTATATTCTCATGATTTAAAATGTATGTTCATTCATATAATTTCTAGATTCTATTGGTTATATCAAACTTGTTTTCAAAATCATGTTAGCCCATTTAGACTTATAGTTGATTGACTGATGGATCTTTGTTAATAGAACCATGTGGTATCTTTCCCTTCATAGAAGAGTTATTGGAATAATCATCAATGGGTGGGGAATAAGTGTTTGAGAAGTAAAAAAGTTTAGATTAAATCATTTTCCAATTCATATTGATTTTAAATAAGGGTGAGGAAAGACAAATCACATATTATCTTATAGTAGTAGCTGATATTGACAAAAAATACAAAAGGGGAAATTTTTGAGCCTTAAATTTTTTTAATAAGTCAATATGTACTAATGGATAAGGTGATAACATCAAGATATTGTTATGGATTCAATAAATTTTATATGACACTTGTGAAATTATACACTTTGTAAATAAGATGATTGATTGTGTCGATCTTAAATGTATAAAAGAATGTTTTGAGAAGGAACACATTTCTAACCATGATGTTATGATAATTAAGAATCCAAAATTTGATTTACTTCAAGTCCTATTCGAAATATGATAATAATTAATGAGAATTTGATATGGTTATAATTCTTGAAGAAGGGATTTGAATTAATTTTTTACATATATTTTTCTAAGTATTCATTCTAGTAATTCATAAAAAAAATAACATGAACCACTACTATCCTCCACTGACTAACCCTCAACTACACTTGGGTGGAATTGAGGGCTAACCCCCACAAAAAAGACTATCTAATAAAGATAGTAGGGTGGTTGTGGTCGTATATAAGACCCTAAGATCCATGCCCGTGTATAAGGCCTGAGAGGGAACGAGATATCATGAGCACATAGAGTGGCGAGTATCCCAATGGATTGAAGCCTCAGTTTTGGTGTGTTTAGGTGGTATAGATTCTAGAACCTGTTTCCATCTTGATTGAACAACATTCATAGATTTTCTAAAATTATGAGGGGTTCCTGATTCTAGACTTTTTAGTTGGGCCCCAATGATAGTATGAAATTTTCACCCATTTTAAAAAGTCAAAATATAATATATGTCATTAGATCAAGAAAATATCAGTAGTACATTGATTTCAATGATAATCCTTTTGAAATAATATGGTCCCACATAGTGCTCAGCCTTCAACTTCAATCTCTCAATCTCACAATAAGTCAATGTCCGTGTGAGATCATTACAACTAGATAGCACAAGTCATCCTGATAATCCTTGAAAAAACTAAGGCATGGCATTAAACACTCATATTACATGATTTTTAATTACTTTAATTGGATGATCATGATACATGTTTCATAAAGTAATCACAAGCTTCCATTAACATTGCATGATGCATTCTCATGATGATCTAAAGATCATGCATCCAAATTGAGAAAATCAATGAGACACTAAAAGAACTGAATAGACTCACTGAGGCATCACATAAATATATGTGATCGTGAAAAGCCTCCATATTTGTTGATTTTTTATGTCAATAATATTAAAATTGGTGATATAATTTCTTCTATTCTTAAAAAGGTTCATAAAATATATAAATTTTAATAGTCACCATGGAATAAAAATATAATCACTGAGGCATCTTATGATCAATGTAGTGATCATGTGAATCATTCAAGATGTTTGCATCACTATTGAAGAATGCCGATATTTTTTAATTAATGATTTCCCATGATATTTTGGTGTTTTAAGATTTTTTTAGTGATAATTAAAACTCCAGAGTTTATGGTATTATCCATCCTATATAAATATAGTCAAATCCGTGATATTTCTTGTGAAAAATGATTAATCTCCTTGGAAAAATAGAGCTGTGAAATATGCATTCTATTGAAAGATAAGAATCTAACATGATATCATCACATGAATGATATCTCCGACATATATCCATTTCTCATCAATGTTTTAATAAGAAATTTATGGGCCTTAAATTTTTCATGAATGAATAATAGGTTCAAGAGAATCCATTTCACGAATAACACCAATCGATCATGTGAAGATGTTCCTGAAAAAACAAGGGTCAAAAAAAGGACCTCTAAAAATTACATAAGATATAGTGACAGACTTTGGTGATTTGTTAAATATATCTAATGAAATATATTAGGGAGACCTTAGTGGATGCACAGAGTAAGTGGGAAAATTGGGTGAACATATTTTGGTAATGTGAAAGAGGTGTCAAATGATCATAAGATCATTTTCTGAACACACAAAACAAATGAATGACAATAACATGATCCCTAACTATAAATATGATTGAGGAATGTGAAAAATAATTCATCTTGTTTCATGCCACTCATGAAAATAATTTTATGTCATGAAATTGGGTAAGACAGATATTATGCTTCACATAAGATAAGATTAGACATGGACATCACATGAGGCAGTGACTTTTTTCATGATGTAGATAGATAGTGAAAGAAGCTCTTGGACCATGGAAAGGTTGGAAAATAGTGAGTATTAAGACAACATACAGGTTATAACATTTTTATTACCCCAAAATATTTCTAAATTGAGCATTTTCTGTTCAAATAATCCTGAAGGAACAAAATAAATATCTATATCAATAATTGCAGTAGTTGGTAGTTTTCTAATGAGATCATTCCTATGTTGGTTTTGTTCATAATTTGTTTCAGATAGTGTGGTGTTGTTTTTATAGTGGTAATATTAAAATCAATGTGTGTTTCTATGTTTTTGAAGAATTTTATGTTGTAACTAATTAGGATTATAACGTAGAATCAGTTAGTGGGGTGTCTAACCAATAAATGAAAGTAGTATGAACTCTTAGAGACCAAACCTTGTAGAAATTCAATGTTCTGATGATATTTTCAATTACTGAATTTGAGGAAATTCATGAAATTATATAAGGGGATTAGATACTAATAGGACAAAAAAAAATTATAAGATTGAAAAATTATAAACACTACCACGGATTCAACAACCCATTATCTATGGTGATTCATCTCCATACACACTTCGAAAATCATAAAAATATTAATTTCAAATTACCATCATTAAGAAAAAAACCCAACGGTCTCTAAGGGTCGGGGGAAACCAAGAATATACTACACTCGGGAAAATCAGAAAGGAAAGTAACACATTAACAAATTATGGTAATAATGTACAGACTTCACACTCATAAAAATTATTAATGTAACTCATCAAGTCTTTCTTCACCTAACCAAGCACCTAGGGATCATTACAAGATTTAGAAGTAATAAAAACCACATAATGAATATTCCAACTTCACTTGGGAATTCCACAATCAATCGGAGAACACATGATCAATTATAACAAATGGTATATTTAATCCACGCATGAATCACTTTAAGAAGGTTAATTATAAATAAAATCGAAGGATTTACATTAATAATTAAACAAATATCCAACAATTATTATAAAGGTATATAATGGTCATTTTAATTTATTTTGAGGAATTACATAAAACTCGTTTGAAATTTAGGCATGAATTTTAATTTTAAATCACACAGTTCCCCTTTTCAACACCATACTCATACACACACACACACACACACACACACACATATATATATATATAACTACACCGCAAATTGCATAAATTCTCAAATTCCAATGTTTATTTTTAAATACACACTTATATATATGTATACTCATGTACAAGGGTAAAAAAATCAATGTTGTCAAAATACATTTACATGCCTCCAATTTTTTTTTTAAACAGACCCTAAAATAATCATTTGAGAATTGGAATTTCAAATATTCAATGAAATTACTTGTCAAAGATTAATATTAATTAAAATATAATAGTAATGATTTAATGATTTATGAAAAACAATATAAAACAATATAAGGTACATTCCTTATTTTTTCTAACTTGTCATATGTGAAATTAATTAGTCAAATTTTTATTATGCTCCCAACATTAAGAAATCAACATAATTGTAATGAATTTTTTTTGAAGAAATATTTTATTTTCAAATATACATTAAATATAATTAATATTATCAATTTTCAAAAGATCAAGAGAATAAAACTCCTAAAATAAAAGTTCCAATATTTAAAGGCATAAGACAATAGACATCCAACATAGAATCGAAGAGACGCTCACTTTTTTCATTTTTCATCAAATAATACATAACCATGATAGAAATGACCAACCCTATACACTAAAAAAATAAATGGAAATTCACTCAATGGATTAATTTTTTGACGTGGAACTGGTGTAGTGAGGGAAGAAGATAAATTGTAAGAAAAATAGAAGGGGTAGAAGTTGAGGTTTTACCTCCAAGCACCAGGAATTTATCTCTTGAAACACAAATGAAATCAAGATATGTTGTATAAATCGAGAGTAAGGTATGTTTGTTTAGGGATCCGTGATGGTTTATCATGAATGAGATAGTTGGAAGGGTGAGGTATGAATTTAGGGAAAATTTACTGGAGTTAAAACAATAATTTTTACACTAATATATCATTCAAAACTAAACATACTTTGGTCATATGTTTATCCAAATGTGTACCAATGGTGCACCTATCACCAAAGGATCTGAAAACCACATATGAGAATGATACATGGTTTAATAAACCTTGAAATGATTGTAAATTTTTTATCTGTTAAATTATACACATTTTCATGGAAAACAAAAGGTTTCCACTAACCATGTACCAATTGTTCTCCTACGAAAAAACTCCAAAAAATAAAAATTGGTCCGCATGTAATGTCATGATTGAATTAATAAAAATTAAATAATTTTGGAAATATTTAACAATATAATATTGTATTATGATAATTCTACCCAAAATAAAAATGTATTCATGAAACACAGAGATATATTTAAATTACTACCAACATTTGATGTTTTCATCCTTGGTATGGAAGTGGAACCTACAACAGTTGTCGAATTTACTCATTTGAGACAACCATAAAGGGATATAAGAAAAAAAGGGTGCCTCATTAAATTAAACAGGCATATTCCATAAAAATAATCCTCAACACCAAATGAAGACCCTGAAGAAATGGGGTAAGATATAAATAATAAGAGGTGAGTCATTTACATTTTATCATTGAAATTTATCCTTCAATTGGGGTGATAAAGGAAGAATCATGGAATAGTTTTCCAATAAAATGATATTTCTCAAACATAAAAAAACACACATAAGACCAATGGGATAGAATTCCTTATAATTATCATTTTGAGTATGAATTTTCAATGGTGTTCTCCCCACAAGAATACAATTCCTCAAATATGACAATGCTCTATACATTGACTAGATCATGGGAAATAACACATTCAATATCATTGAATCTGGTGGAGTAATCCAAACTAAAAAGAAAATAAGAAAAGGAAAAATATGTGTTCATGATGTTCTAAAAATAAGTGACCATTTCATGGAGCTCAGGATAATTCTACCCCTTAAACAGAGACAAAAACAGAAAAACAAATGAGGGAAGGAAAGGAATGAGTCATATTACCCTAAATAAGATATGCATAAAATAAGGTAATTTTAATAACTAAAAATGGAATTTAAAGTGGATGGAACTTTGGAAATAATACATGAAATAACAAAACCCTACTTATCATGGCCCAACCCAAGCTGAGGCTCGAGCTGCAACTACTCCAAGCCCACCTCTATAGGCCATGGACTGACGACTAGTGTCTAAGGAATAATTAACATAGGGAGGTCATTGCTAATGTACATATATGTGAAAAAAATCAATCAAAATACAGAAGTTCAAAGGGGTAATATAAAAAGATACATAAAAAAATGGAAGAAATAATTCATGTAAAAACTCTAGGCAATACAAGAGTACGATAGTTTAAACTAAAAAAATAAAGGGAAAAAATTCAAACCCGACAAGAAAAATGTCATAACCTGAGAAAACGAGAATGTAAAAACCTGAGATATCCTAGTTCATGATATATATGTTTTGAATACTATACTTGGTCCTAAGCACCAGGTATCCCTAGGCTCCTCTAAATTCATATTCTTCTTTTTTTCATCTTCATTTGACAGGACACAAATGAGAGGAGTCCATTTAGGGGTGAGTTTATACATGACTTGTAAGATTACCAGAAATTTGATGGGGGAAATGTAAGAGATGAAATCGTAAAATAAATACTATAGATAGTAAATATTATAAAAATTGAAGTGAAAAAGAATATCTCAACCCAATCCAAGAGAATTTGTTAACTCATCCAAACAGAAGGGGATCAACACAATGTGTGTGTGTGTATAAACTAAATGTCGAGTGTTTTCCTCATATTTTATGGGAGTAGACACATATAACCCCGAGAATCTAAATATAGAAATAAAGTGGCATACCTCACACATCTTTGTATCTTATAGAAATAGTGTAACCAAATCCATATGTATGTAAAAATGATTAAAAATATATTATCATTAAAAGAAGACGAAACAAGAGATAAAGGGGATCTCCATATCATAGATCATCCCAAGAATAAGAGTCTACAATAGTTTTATAAGACTATCAATGATACCCAGTAACCCACACATATCTTACCATAGAAAAATTCATATCTGAACCCACCATTATACATGGCCACATACGCAAGGGGCCACAAACTCTTTGTAGAGTACCCACGCCCTGGTGCATCCGAGAGGTTCCACTCTATAATTATCTATTGAGAAACTGAGCACTAATGTGTCAGTGGGTTCCACTCTAGTTTCACAGGGACCTACACCTTATTTGATAAGGAGGTTCCACTCAATTATTAGAAGACCCGCACATAAGATGATTTGAAATTCCACTATGTAGGTACACTACCCACACCCATGTGTGATAGGGGGTTCAACTATGGTCATTGGGGACCTTTACTCTATTCTATAAGGGGCCCCAATCAGAAGAAAGAGGATTCTCACAAATGATGATGGGTGGTTCCACTCTATTTTTCGACAACCCACACCCTAGTGTGATAGGGGTTATAATTTGGTCATTGAGGACCCACACCCTATCTGATAAGGATTTATACTCTATAGGTAACTGTAGAGTACATGCACCCATACTTATGTGGGCTTTCACTCCATAGGAATTCTATGGAGATCCCTATTTATCACATTAGTCATTAAGAAACACCTCAATAAGATTTATTCCCAGGAAATTCACATTATATTTCAATGTCCCAACTAAGGGGAACATTACATTATACATGAAAAAGATAGTGGATAGGATACTTATTGGCGGAAATCTGATTTCCAAAAAAGGTGTAACATAAGATTGATGTTCCGTTTAATGTAACTGATGGGTACATATGGTGTGAGGGGACCCACACTGTGTGTGGTCCTACTCCATTTCCGAGTCGTGTCCCCTTAAGTAAACAACCTACCAAGAGTGATAGAGTACATGAGATATAAAAGGTTATACATAAAGTACTTATTCTACTTGGGGTCCCACCAATCATTTTGGTATTGTATTTGTACACAAGTTGTTTCTATGTAAATTACCTCATGTTTGTGTACTTTTATACATGGTTTTTCACATCAGACTGGGTGCCTTCAGTGTGCTCTGTTCATGAATATTTACTCAGGTGCATGGTGTGTGCATGTATTAGTGCTCGGTCACACAACTAATATACCCAGGTAAGGGGGTACTCGTTGTGTAGGAAGTCTTTATGGCATTCCATCCTTGTAAAATATAGAAAACCTATCCATCATATCTAGGATTAACATGCTATTTATTCTTCAAACTACAAGTAATGTTGTCTATATTATTCCATATTTGTGTATCCATAATCCATTTTTAATTCCAGCTATTTTCTTCAATTACAGCCTTGAATCTTCCTAAAAATATTGGATATAGCCACTGCTCATTTTTTCGGCCACCTAGGGGCCGTAAATCCAATCATTTCTATCCTTCTAGTTATGTAACACACTTCCGAAACACTATAACATTATTTCATCAATGAATTGATCTCAAATATTCAAAATTATTATCAACATCTAGAAAAAAACCTAGATTTTCCCTACTTTATTGATCAATTACTCCTATTTCATTTCATCATGATTATAGGGGTCTAATCAGGCTTGGAACCACCTGGAAACATAGAAATAGACCCATGGGGTCCAACAAGTGAAGGACCCAAAGAAATTGTGTGATAAAAGAACAAGAATGGATTCTTAACCATCATTGTCTTGGAATTATTTTATAACAATTAAGGACATGCATATTCAAGTTTGAAAACAAATAAAACCAATTAAAATTTCAATACACAGGACCAAGCTCGGGACACAATTAGTGAAGATCCATGAAAGTGAACAATTTTTTCAATCAATTTAATAAATAAGAGCGTAAATAAAAAATTGATGAGTCCAACCAAGATATTGTATTGTTCATAATCAAAAAACACATCTTCCAATGAATGGAGTATGCTATTTCATTATATGCACTCTGATCATCTCTGATCCAATGTTGCATCATAGTCTAAGGTTATTTTCTAACAGGATAAGGTGAAGAAGCACTAGAATAATCCCAAGGATACTGCAGAAAACCTTGGAGAATTCACTATGGTGATTTATTTTTATACATTTTATTTTGGTCAAAATAATAAATTAATTTTATTAATTAACAAATTGAACATACCGCCAATGGATGATATATCTGAATGCCTTGCACCGACCTATTTTATATCACACCTAGAGAAAAAGAACACATTGGACTCAACTATGGCCTCTGGTTTCTGATAAGAACACGTGTTTCATAGTTATCTCATTTTTATTAGAAATTGTGTGTGAACAATATAAATTATATTTATAATTTTTATAAAATTAATTCTAGGAATACAAATCCTTAGAATCATATTATGTATCGGGTTCTAAAAATGAAAAAATATATAGAAATATTTAAAATACTTACATGGAAAACCCGAGTCTCTAAATTGGATAACCCATCAGAAAGCTAGATACACCGGCTAGGGTACAACCTATTCTTTGTGAAAAACCCATCTGAGACATAGATGGTCTCACCTTGGAAATTCACATTCCTAAACCCTCAAAACATGACTATATTTCTAGGATTGAATCCTTTAAAACCCTTGAAATAAAATCGATCACAAATAAAAATATACCTTCATTGAAATAATCATTCCACTATGATAATCTGAGGTCAAAACCAACAAACCAAAACAAATAAAGAGTCTCTAGTAGTACATGAAAAAAAAAATCCACTCTTAACACCCCCACTCATCTAGGCTCTAAAATGATAAGTCTTCTATATAGAAATCATTCTTCAATATATAACATGATTAAATAAAGACCTCATAAGGAATGAATCTTAGGGGAAATAATTAACCCCTTTTATCAAGACGATTTTGTGTTTCCAATAAAATGTAATATAAAACATTGGCCCTAAATAAACCATAATTCAAAATCCAAAATGAACAAATGGAAATGAAATCAATGTATATTCCCAAAAAATGTATCACTAATTTAAATTTCATTTAATATATATATATATATATTCCTTCAAAATGAATAATACCAATTTAATAGTCTAAAAATCGATTCAAGAAAAGAAACATGCATAAATTACATTACCCCATTCCGAAGAATAAACCATCCCTTAAATTAATATTGGATCATTTATAATGAAAAAATAAATTTATTTACTAAAATTAAATTTTCTTCTTGAAATACAAATTGAGGCCATTTCAAGTATTTTCCAAAATATTTTAGAACAACACACATTATGGAAATAAATCCCATTTAAAAACCATTAAATATTCAATAATTAATCTTTGAAAATGAAAAAATAAACTCTTAAATTAATTAAATTTTGAAATAATTTGATAAAAATAAATGTATTTAATATAAAACACCAGAGAGGTTCTTTTAAAAACATTTAGCATAATAATTTTGGGATAATTTAAAAGGTGTCCATAAAAAAAATAGTTCTTTTAAAACAATTCCATTTTTCATGAAACCATTGTAAAAAAAATTATTTAATAACTAACTGTTGAGTATATAATTATAATTTTATTAAGAAACTCAAAATACTATTTTCAAACCCATATAAAATTTTTAAAACCAATAAATTAAAAATTAACAAATTATTTTTTATAAAAAACATTACATGGAAAAAATTAAAAATGAAATAAAAAAATACATTAAATGTGTTATTCCAATAGAGGACTAGTTCTTGTGTGGATCATTGACATATATCTTGAAGAACCATGTGATAACCACACAATAAGAACTTGGTGTCATTAAAAACCATTTACTTGGTCTCCACACAATTTTATCGGCCACTTAAGATCACTAGGTAGTACTTTTTCACTCCCATTATCATCTATATAACCATAAACAATTCAAAAAACTCACATGCCAGATATAAAAAATGTAAATAGAAATAAAAACTCTCAAATTCTATCATCCCATATAATTTTGAGACTTAAAATGTGAATGATATTGCTTTAATTTTCCATTACATACCTATAGAGTCTCGACTGTCCTATCTCTTTTTACCATTAATTCCCTAATAAAAGTGGGATATCCAAAACCTAATCCAACTCAATAACCTTACTTTGATATAATTTTAACAAAACCATAACAATTCATCCCACTATAATTCGCATGAGTCATCATATGACTTCTATAGTGTGTGTTTTTTATCTACCTCGGGTGGAGACATGAAATATGGGCATCATATTTATCCCGTGGGAATCATTTCACACAAAAATATATTTAACAAACATCATAAATTTAATCATGAAATGAATATATGATTTTAATAATTACTTAATATAATTAAATAAAATTAAATATAAAATAATTTAAATTATTTAAACAATGAAAACCCTCCACTCACTCAAAACTACATCCATCATGAGAAGATATAAACTTTCCTCTAGAATTTATTCACATCACCAACCAATAGATATAGTTCACCAAAATATATAAAAAGGGGCTCATTTCACTAATTAAATAAAAAATATGATGTAAAATAAATAAAATAAACACTATACCTATATATAAACATATTTCACCATACCAAGACGACTTATCAACACCTTAAGAGTGTTCAGGAATGGAATTGAGAACTAAAAAAAATGATATAGATAGGTGTGAGTGAAAAAGCTCTATAGGTATTCCAAATTAACCACAACCCATATGTGTGTCCAAAAATAGATAATACTTGTCATACTAGTTTCAAATACATTTAGAAAAATAGATTTTCTATACATAATAATTTAAAACGAAATATGATTTTATAAAAAAATATATTCTTTAAATGAACATAATAACACAGAAATAATTTTCTATCCAAATCTGTATTTATTTAAAACTCCCAAATTAAATCTAGTTTTCAAACAACATTTAATTTATGATTTTCAATATGATTTATAATATCACTTCACTCAATATTAATAATGATATAGAAATAATGAAAATACTACTAATAATCAGTTGTATAATGTAAAGTAGAGGAATAAAAAAACATAATAATGGTTATTTATAATGAGAATTGTAGTAAAATCACCCTAACAGCCACTAAGGGATTGTGGATACTTATAACAAACTTTAATATATCTTAGAATAAGGGATAATGAAACATCACTAGATAATGAAAAAACAAAAAAATCACTACCATATATAGGGGAAAGGGAACTCATCCAATTTTGGTTCACATACTCAACCACCTATGGTTCCCCTTTTGATTGACCAGTAATTATGAAAACATAACAAAATCTTCCAATTCCACAAGGAAATTACACAATAACTATGACCACACAAGATCAAAAATAACCAAGGGACGATTTACCACACATAAATCCCATTAAGAATGTGAGTATTAATTATTATCCCGTGATATCCAAAAAAATCCAACAAATAATTAACCCTTATTATAATGGTGAAAATTAGGATGCATAATTTATTATATGAATACATTTAAACATATTTTAAAGTGAGGATTAAATATCACTTATAAATCCCAATTATTGAATTTTTACATTTAGACTCATATAAACATAAACATATATGTACTTATAAGTCTCCCACTAAATAAATTCATAAATTCTTACTTGGAATTGAATATACATATTATATGTATATATAACTATTTGTGTGTGTGTTCCCTTGTATATGGATACAACTATCCAATGGTTAAAAAAATATTTACCAGAATCCACATTTATAATTAAGACACACTTTTAAAGAATCATTTCATCAATTAATTAGAATGAAATGTGAAATAAAATTGGTAATTAAAATATCGCTTTAAAAATAGGAAAAATCTTATAAAACCCATATATATCATTCACAAGGGCCATTCAAGATTTTTTTAAAACATTCATTGTGAAAAGGTAATAAAATATATTTTTATTATGATCTCATCTTTGGGAAATCATCAGAATTAAAATGAAAATTTTCTGAAGCATGATTTAATGTCGAATATACATTAAATATAATTAATTTAATTAATTGAGAAACCCCTATTGATATTTAAGAGATACTCATTTCCTTCATCGTCCATCACTAAAATCCATCACATGATAGATATCACATCCCCTAAACAAAAATAATAGACCATATAAATCATCATATATGGAATAGGGTTCATCGTTTCTCTTAGTGCAGTGAGTGAAGATGATAAAAGTTATGAAAATGGGAAAATGTGAAAGATGAGGTTGTTCCTCAAATTACCTGACACATTTCACATTAAAACAACTTGAAAATATATTTGAGGGAGATTCATTAATGATAGGAGGTTCATTCATGGTTCATTATGGTTTTCAACTACATGAGTGAGAAGTCGTGGAGGTGAGGTATGAAAGTAGAGTAAATATAAGAGTAAGAAAATAAGTGATTTATAGTTTTTTAACTTGTATGAAATAAAAATAGTTCAGCTACCAGTTTTTCCAAACATTATGCCAACTGTGCACCTCTAACTGAAGAGTTTGGACAGCTCACATGATTAGTAATCATGGTTCGATAAACCATCTAATCACCATTCATTTCAAATATTTTAAATTATAGAAACATTCTAATAGTATATGAACAATTTCCACTAACTTTATTCCCATAATGTACTTATGAAAAAACAAAAAATATAAAAAATCAAATAATGTCTTTGAAAAAATGGTAGAATTATATTAATAGTAAATTAATTTTGAATAATACATTTAGGGTATGACATTAAACAATTTTTTAATTGATATTGATAGTAAATCCAGGTAAACATATTAATTATGGTCACCCATATTGCATGATTAATGTACAAATAAGTGATCACTAAGGTAAGAATCTTTATTATATTTTAATTTTGGGTGTTTTAAAGATATTGATAATATATATATATATATTGATATATGATCTCATTTATTCCCTTGGTGATTCTTTGCGTCAAATAATTAAATTTATTTACCACATATTTTTCAAAAATATTAACATATTCTACAATTTTAAATTGTTCTTCTTATTAAAATAATTATTTTTGTTATTCATTTTTAGTAAAAATTTAACCATAATATTGAAAACATATACATATGAATTACAAAATAATATTACATGAAATACAGTTTCTTTATATGATCAAAATTCAATGCAATAAAAATCATACTTCCGATTATGTATATTATTATATGAAGAGAACATATAATTTTAATGATAAATCCTTAGACCATAGGCCAATATGAATCCTATACTAATGATCTACTATCTATATATCATCACCAAAAATTCATTTATAATAAATTTAAATATTTTAATGAAATTTTTTTTATAATGGGTATAAAATAAATTCAATTTGAAATTATATGAAAAAAATTAATTTTAGTTCCACAAAATTAATATTTTCATGTCATTAGAACAAAATTATTTAAATGATTGAAATTAAATTTATAGGAATAGATTTTTCGAAAATAAATTCAACATCAAACATATTCACAATATAAAACACAATAATACTAAAAAATAGTTAAAATATGATAATAAATAGATCTATGAAAAATTAACATATTTATTATGACACTAATAAGTATTTTAAAATTTGAAAACATAACTATTAAAAAAATAGTATTGATATATATAATATTAATTTTAAATTTTAATATAGTCTCCATTTTATATATACAGTATAATAATATTCCATGTTCAAAATAATTTTAGTGTAGTCAATGTGAATATAGTGATGAAGGTTTATGAAAACAAATTTTGGTATTAAGAAGTGTATCATACAAATAAAAATCTCATATGATTACCTATGAGGTGTGATAAAAATATATTTCATCTATAATAATTTAAAATCACATATATTTTTAACCATGTCAATATCAAAATAGTTTCATTGTGCTTCAAAAAATTATATTATATTAATATGGTTATGTCATTGAATATTTAATTCACTAAAAATGTTTTATATCATGGGGTATTATATATGATATGACACAATAAAATATATCGAAACATATTATTTAATCTATAAAACAGTATAAAATATCAACATATTACTAGAGAAATGAAAAAAATATGTGTTAGAATCCATAATACAATGAATATTGGGAAATGATATTATCTACCACACCTAATGATGACAAAAAACTATTAGAATTATCTTTACCAATTGTGACTATTTATATTACAACAATATTAATATATCACCATCCATACAACATGTTTCGTATATATATGTAGAATTTGTTAAAAATTCTAAACTTCTTTATATAGGGAATAGATTATGTTTGATACAATTAATGGGTTATGTTAACACAAAATATGAGTAAATGTGATGGAAAACAAAAAATATTTTCCACAGCTCATCAAAAATAAGATGAATACAATAAAATGTATCTATAAATATAAGAGTCATTTGTTACTACCCAATTTTCTTACAAGACAACTAGGATTTTGATAAGAAAAACAAATAGGCAACCAAACCATTATTTCCACCTGATGACATAAGACCTATAAAATCAAAATATATTCTTCCAATACATTACAATATAATAGGACATGAAATTACACCGGAAACTGTAAAAGAATAATGAAAATGACGATATTATGGTTAAAATATTAAATAAGAAATTGCATTCTTTAGTGTATTCTTATATGCGGCTCACTACTCCTTATAGATCCCTTATATAATAACTTTATAACAATTTCAATTGTTCAACTACTTAATAAGGATATTAATAATATTTTATAGATTTAAATATTCTATTATAAATATTATTACATGCTATCTATATTTAAATTTCACCATTATATTGTTTTATTATTAAATAATTCATATAATTCGTTTAAACTCCATTTTTCACATCATATAATTACACATTATCTTGAGAGTCGATAGTTATTTTTTTAGCTATGTGATACACTAGTGATATTTAATATTTTATACATGGGTGTGCATATCACATAATTGGATGTCACATATATCTCAATTTTTGATATGTCACTTTTAGTGCTCATATATTTCCTCATGTGGGATAAATAAATATTATAGAGTATTTAAAAAAATCATAAATTAAAGGAATGAATTTTCATTTTTAGGGAAGTTATAATTTATTGTTAAGAGGGGTATATTTTATTGATGATTCAAAAATTTAAATTTCTATCAAATATTGTGATATGTGATAATTAAGATCTCATGTTTAATTTATTATTTTTATTCCTCAATATATATAAATTTTAATGAATTAAATGTTTCATTGAATTATGTATTCCTATCGAATGATACGATTGATATAGTTCTCATTGAAATTTTACACATGTGATATTTTCTCTTGGATATGTTAGTAGGTAATGAATGATTATAAGAATTGGTAGGAAAACCTGTGGTGTCAATATAATATGATGAATTGTATAATATTTTTTACTTCCATAGTGGATTGGATATGTTTATGACCCTAATTGTCTATCACACTCTTGGTAATGATTTTGAATTTACACTTAGGGGCTTGATCCATGAACATTACCCAAGGATATAACTATTAATGTTGTAACCATTGGTTTATTATTACATTTTGGAATTAAAAATGGGAATAATGTTTTTCAAATAGAAAGAAATGTTCACCTTTACCTTAAAAAGTGTGTTAAGAGAATTCTTCCCTTGTAATTTCATTGTATTCCATTACATTTTTTAAACACAAATGAGGGAAAATCCATGGTTTATTTCATCTATTGGGTGTCATAAAAGGATTTTTAAAACGACCCAATTGATTTGATTTAAAATAAAGTTTTGTATTCAAGTATCCACTGTGGACTAGTAATCCAATTTTTTTTTGATGTTTCATTTTTTACTTCATCGGGTATATATTCAATATCATTATAATTTAATATATATTCATATTGTGTTTTATTATGATATAAATTAATTTTTTTACTACATTAGAAATTTTTTAATACTTATCTAAATAATATAGGTTCCAAGATTAGTGGATGGTATATAAAAATTATTAATAAATTCACATCAAAAATAATATTTATTTATATATTATTATGTATTTGAATCTATGATAATTTAATGTTCTCTGTGATTAATAGAACCTACTTTTTGAATTTCTTTCTTGATAGATATAGAAAATAATCAATATTGAGATAAAGAACCATATTTCTTCTAGGGATATCTAAACCATGTAATTTTTTTAAATTTATTTATATTTATACTTGTATATGTTCATGCAAAGTCTTACATCATTTTTTTTCTTTTTTTTGTAATATATTCCTTAGAGAATGAACACGATATGTTTAATGGCATTATGTATACAAAGGATATTGATATATTTAAATTTTCATGTGAATAAATTTAATCCGTTCATTAATTTATATATTTAATTTATTTTAAACCAAATTATATATATAAAAAATATATAATTCATGAAATATAATATAAGGAAAATTTCTCCCTATTGATGATAGTAGTACCCATAGTGTCTATCAAAAATATATGAAAGTTGGGGAGTATAACTAATGATTATTATTATTCTTGTTTAATGATCCTAATAATTATAATGGGTGAATGATCTACTAAAAAATTAATTATGATTTAATATTTATTGTTTTCAAGATGATGTAATTCAGACTCATATTGAACTGGAAGTTCTATTATTATCTTATTGTATCGTGTCAGAGAAGTTTACTCGGAAATGATTTTTAATAAATTGTATAATTGATTATAAATTTTTATACCATTTATCTTACATAATTATATATGATAGAGTTTTAGTTTAATATATTATAGTACAAATATCTCCATATAAATTAATAATATTTAAAATCTCTCATGTGATCTATGTCAATTTTGGTTATTTTATCATCTTTTCATACACACCCATACAAATGAATAAAATATTATTTCTTTTTTTCACTTATACATCATTAATTGATTCTCTAGTTCCTGTAATGAAGCGTTTGAGTAAGATAAGTGATCACAAGATTTATTAGAGTCATAGAGACCGAGTAATAGATTTGAGTATTATTTATGGGAACCATTCTAGGGTTGTTTCCCTATAATCGATTATTAAACCTTATACAATAATAAAAAATGTATAGGATTTAAAGAAACCATTATTTGGTCAATTCAGACACAATTAATGAATTGTGGAAGTATTAATTAAAATTTTACTAATCTCTTTACAAATATCAGTTACCTTTATACATTATTTTCAATATAATAATACAAAAAAAATTTATTTAATCTCAAAATTTACATGAAATCGCAAAACTAGCCACTCCACATATGCTATATTTATCACCATTATATAAAAAACAAATTCTATTATTAAAATCAATGTTTTATATATCCTAATTTATATAAATTTATTAAAAATTATTAAAATAAAGATATTAATGAAAATAGAATCTCCTTGAATTTTTAATTTTTTATCATGGTTTGTTGATGACATTTAAATAAAATAATTACTAATTTAAAAAAAAAATTGTTTTGGAAATTATTTTGAATAAAACAAAGGTTTTACTATCACAGAATTTAGATCACGCTTCCTTTCCATAATTAAAATCTATGTCCAATAATTTCATAACCATTTCATTCTATCTAATTTTATTCTTATCAACTTCTAAAAAATGACATAGTATTATAAAATTTGGATTAAACTTATAATCCATGGAATTATTATACATAATAAAGATCTAAAAAGTCCCTAAAAAATTATTATCTAAATTTATATGATAGGTTAAATACATTTAAAATTATGTTGTTACTCAAAATCACACAACCTATCATAGGTTACACTTACACTACTATAAACCATACTATAATATGTTATTTAACTTGTTTATATAAAGATATAACGAAATTTTATATATCAAATTTTAAACCATTCCATTTCAAAGAACTCTTATATCCAAAAATTCATATTATTATTAATACAAATTATTTCTTATCTATGATTTCAAATTTATTTACATTTTAGTACCAATAAAACATGATACCATTTGGTTTTATCATAAATATATATATATATAAATTAAATTTTTATATATCTACTAACTCTTGAAACTAATGAATTTAAATCATAAATTTAATAGTTTTCTAATATAATATGAGAAATCATTTTCCATTTTTACAAAACACGTGTTACCATAATACAACAGTGGATAATTTTCACTATAAATTATTCTTCCATCATACATCCCATACAAATCTAATATCAAATATTATTATAGTTTAATTTATTGGAATGTCGCACCTAAGATAACATAAATATATATTCAAATAGATTAAAAAATACCAATTATCAAACTACTAAATATTTATTATACACTCAAACAATATATGGTTTTTTTATTTACCTCATATCAATGAAATTTTTTCATGTTTCATTATCAATGTAAATTAAATCAAAATTAGAAGAATATAATCCAAAAAATAAAATTCAATAATAAGATAAATTTTTGACATAGATTACATTCTATATGAATTCATATAATTTCACTACTTTATTAGGTAAAAAATATAAAAAATCATTGGTTCATCTCGAAACACTTACATTTTTTAGAGAATAATCACCAACATTATAAATTGATCACATGGATACCTAAGTAAAAAATAAATGATTATTAATAATTTTATGCATCTAAAATTCAAAATAATAATAAAATATATTCTTAAAATGACCCAAACACAGTCACACCCCTTAAATAGAGACATTCATTGATCCACATACCATGTATCGTGTTAAAAACATCAAACTAATATATAGAATTTAAAACAATACTCAATATCACTTAAAGAATAGTAATTTAATTTTTAGAAAAAAACGGACTCTATGTATAGTCCATATATTTAGTCCCCACCAAGACCTCATTTATAATACTTAAAGATACACTTGGTATTTTATTATTAAGAATATAATGACATAATTTGAAATAAAACCTACACTAATTAAGGACCTGTTTAACTTTTTTTGTTAATTTTTATTATAGAATTTCTATGTTTTGAATGAAAACTATATATATATATATGGAATAATGGGGTTTTAGAAAAAAACCAATGAAATTACTATTTAAAAAACATTTTCCACTCATATATCAATCATTATTTGGTGGATATAATTTTTCATTCCCAAATGGTGAAATTGGGTGAATGTTTCCTGTTAAAAAAAGTTGATAAAATATTATAATATGAACACTTTATGACCACTTGAACTTGTAATTAAATACAAAAATAGAGATTTATAATATATTAAAGATTGTGGAATGTATAATAGATTCTACAAAAAATAAGATTTAATTTATTGAATCATTACCCCTAAATTTTTAGATATATTATTTTAATGTAATTGTTTTCATTGAAAATCCTAAAAATTCTTAAAATAATTATATGATTAGTTTAATGGATCTAATATTTGGTTTTTGATACCCTATTATTATACTAAATTCCCTTTTATGTTCATAAAACTTGTAATATTGAGGAGGCATATAAAACATTTGTATTTATAATGTCTATGGGTTTAATTAGGGGATTCATCTTTTAAATTTTTTTAATGGTATTATATATGTGGAATGATCCTTTTGACTCGTTTAAATGTTCATTTATTTCATGGTAGATAAATCCAATAAAATAATTCAATATTGTAAAAGAATTATATAATTCCTACCTATTATGCAAGTAAATATATCTATGTTATATTCAATACTACCATGATGTATGTTATCACTATTATTTTGTTGGGATCAAAATATCATTGAGTTAATATTTGTAAAATAATATTATAAAACCAAATATCCCTAGAGTGAATTATTTTTTTCCTAAATATTTTTACAAGAGTAATAATATATAATTAAAGTATTCTCACATATGTAAATATATAATATGAATTTATTAGTCATGGTTTAACAATAAAATAATAAAACAAGCCTTATTGGTAATTTATCACATCTAAAAAAAAATTCATTACAAGATGATTTTATTATTCATTTTATTCAAATATGAACTTCAAAATCTATTGGACAAATCAAAAAATAGTCAATGATTCAAAATTATTTTTATAAGATAAACAGTATTTCATGGAAGTGAAACAATTTCAACACTCTTAATGAAAACAATTACAAAATACAAAATTTCCCAAATTTAAATATTATATATTTAATCATAAATTTAAAAAATCAAACTAATTATTAATAATATTATAGATATCATGGTATAAAGATTGTTTTCTATTGAGTTTTATAGAATTTATCACATCATTATTTACACTATTTATACACACATAGTCTCCCAATTTCTTTAAATAGTTTATTTATTTGAATTTGACATTCATTAACTGCTATAGATATCATTACCTAAATATATAATTTCATCCAAAAGATTGTAATTTATTATTAACCCCTAACCAATAACTTATAAGGAGAATAATGATTTTAAATTCTATAAATTGTGTAAGATTTTAAAAAAATTATATATATATAACTCAAATTTATATCTTATTTTTATGAATAATTATTTAAATGTTAATTAGAAAACACAAAAACACCACTAAATATCCCCAACACTAATAAAATAATATTTTAAATTTTACCAATAATCATTTTACTTATAACGGTATAATTTTAAAATTTCATTGCTCTTACAAAAATATATACAATTTGTTTCTTCTCTGTGGTATGCAATGTTTGCATACTAGATAACCAATGGTCACGAGCCAAATAGGACACCAAATACATATATCAAAATAGATTCACATTTATTCCAAATGAATATAAACCAACATAAAACTAATTAGTCATAGTGAATGTGGTAATACAAAACAATTTTAAATACAAATACAAAAATAATATACAAGATGACCATGATGAATAAAAATTTTAAATTTAAAACTCTTAATTTTTTAAGTATCTACAGTTTTGTGGTAACTCCATATTTTTTTCCTAAGAAATAACGTCTTTAATATACTATCATTTAATCATTAATTTTAAAATTTCAATTTATTAAGAATACCTCCCCACAAATCATTCTCATGTATTCTTCGAAAAAATAATTTTGAGATAATTTTGATTCCATAAAGACATAATAAAATAATATTTCATTAACATGTGTAATAAGAATATAAAATCTGATATAATGAAATAATAAATTGTATATTTATTAAAAAATAATATCTTCTTGATGAACAAAATCTTCTAATTTCTAGGATTCATAGTTAATTATTCATGGTGAAATTAGTTTATTCTAATTTTAAATTTTTATGAAAAAACAAAATATTTATTAATATTCACATTTTCATTTATGATATTTTGAATAATTCAAAAACATTTTAAAATATAAGTTAATAAACTAGATTAATAAATTCCACTCGTCTTTAAATTAATAAAATTGAACTCCCATATTTAAATTAAAATTTAAAAATATATTTCCGAAAAGTTACATTGTAAAGTCATCAATAAAATACTCCATTACATAAAAAATTAAATACTTATTACTTTATGGTCAATATTTTACATGTAGAAATGAAATTTTATTGTTATTTTTGTTGAACAAAAGTATTTAACTTCTATATTTTTTTAAAATGGGAAGATTTTTATTATAACACATTTTAAGAAATGTAAATATTGAATCATTTTCACATGTTCCATTGGATTATTTATTCACCCCCATTTTATTTGTAAATTATCGTTCTGAAGTATATTTTCCTTCATATTTAGCTAAAAATGTTGAAATATTATATTGAAAATTATATGAAAACTATATCTTACCAATGAATATAATTTAATGATAATCTAAATATCCATCCAAATTTACAATGACATAATTTCATAGTTCAAGTTGTACATTTATGTCACTGATAATTAAATAATTAAATGTTCATATAGTGTGCGATAATATTTTTTCTCTATAATAATGTTTTATTCTTGAATAAAACTTTTTAATTTATAATATTAATTATAAAATAATATGATGTTTGTTAATGATGTAAGATAAATTATACATACAGTAAATTATTTAAACTATATATTGAGAAAAACATTTATTTACAATCTATTTCACAACAGTAAAATAAATGTGATAGAAAAATATGCTTCCATTGAACTATCCATGTAAAACTGATTTATAGACATCTATAAATAATTTGTTGTTGTAATATATAATAATCACCCATCACTACATGAAATAATTTAAAAATCACCTCCTATAGATTTGAAATATAAAAAAAGACTATTTATTTTATATATTAAATACTTTAAAACATTATTTTATTTTATTAAAATATTAATTTAATCAAAAGTTTCAATATAAAATCAATATTTTTATTAGTTTTCATTAAATATAGCCTATTATATAATATCCATTTTTTAAATTTAAATATATTTAAATAAAAAAAATTAGTGTAAAACCATTAGATATTCTTTTTAATCTATATAAATCCTCTATCTTTTTTTGAACATTTTTCCTTCACAATCCGAAGGAAATCAATTGTGTTTTCCTATAAAAACGAATTTCATTATATCATAGTTTAGAATCTCTAGATAAATTCAAAATTAAATATTGTTTTAGCTATAGTAATAATCATGATAATTATTTTTAAAATTATTTCATTTATTATAGATATATAATTGAAATAAATCCCATCCTCTAATAATTATCATTCCCATAAAATTTTTCCATTTATAGTCTATTTGATACATTTTTTAATTTATTACATTACTTCTAATATTCTTTTTATAATTGAAAGGTAATATTTTAAATATCTTGGATAAATTATAGAGAATAATGAGGTTTTTCATGTAATCCTAATATTCTCATTAGATAAATCATTTCTATAAGATCATAAATTGTTTTTTTAAAAGAAAAATTGAACAACTATAGTTGTTATAAATAATTCTACTACTGATATTATATATAATTTAAAATTTCAAATTTTAGTTCTCAATCATTATACTCAACTATTTTTTACATTTATCATGTCAAAAACATTGTACTATAATAATAAAGTCAATTTTATCATGGTATTCACTTTTCTTTAGATATAAAGACTCCAGAAAAGTACATTTAATTATATATTCTTAAAAATTAATCCTCAGAAGTTAAAAAACAATGTTATAATTATAATAACCTCATTATTTTTGTGGTTTATCAATGAGATATTATAACATATTCCTATTTATAATATTCATAACGAATTATAAAATCAAAATTATAATATATGTACTTTAAAATATATAAAATAATTGATATTTGAATTATTATTTTAGTATTTTTAATACAGTTAAATTCAAAAGAGATATATTGAAAAACAATTAATGGGAACTACTATAAAAATTATAGGTCTCTAAAAATATGTTGAAACTTGATGTTCTATGAGAGTTTTATTTCAATATCAATGGCACTATAGTTATTTCATTAAAAAAAATTAATTTTCCTAATAAAATGAAATATAATCATTTTTCATCCGATTATTATCAATGTGGGATTCAATATTAACACTTTATATTTAAAAAAATTATTGTTCAACATCGTTATTATAGGATAAAAAAATTCCAATTTATTTTGTTATACTAAACCATTGAAATAATTTTGAGTATCAACTCTAAATTAGATATACAAGATTCACTAAATATAAATCAATATTTAAATAATGGAAATAATATTAATTAAATCAATCAATAGTCATTAAATTAATTTATTTCTAAATTTAAAAACATATTTTCTCTAATGGATTCATTCTTTAAATTACCAAATATTATATAAATATTTTATCATATTCCATTCTTATTTATATAAAAATTATATGAAACTACCATTTTATTTTTTACCCATACAAAAAAATTGTCTATTATTAATTTAATAATTTTTTACCAATAAATTATTTTGATAAATTTTATCTCAAAATCCCTTATATCAAAGGGGAAATGAATATATGATGCATGATTTCCTTGAAATTTTAAACAAAACATCAAATGGGATTTAATTAAAGATAATTCACACAGAAGATACTTGGTAATAAAACAATTTATTTTGAAAATATATGTATTTTTAATTTCAAGACATTATAATACATCAGAAGAGTTTGTTTCAATCGATTATAAAATAAAATACCCATTAGCTTTATTTTTGTAATTAAACGTATGGAGTTTATAGTTATTCAATTTTTGAGTAATCTATTTTTATCAAAATTGATCAAATATAAATTTCTTTTTAATGAATCTACTAGATTTTTTGTATAATTTATCATTTTATATGAACAAATATTTAACAAAATCAAAGATCATATTTTTTATGAATTAATAAGAGAAATTTTATGATCACTTATAACTTCATTTTATTTCATTGACATATTAAATGAACATATAATATTTCCATGATTCCATTGATTTTCAAATGATGTGATCCACTCTTTACAAAACTAATATTTCTGGTTACACATTGCACATATTTACTATAATACATTAAAATTTTATTTAACTCCAATTCAGATAGAGAATATAACATTTAAATTTATTTTTTAGATGTTTCTCTAATTTGGATATTTTATTTCAATAATCTAAATGCATTCCAAACATTTTTACTAATTCAAATCACACTCTAATGTCCCTATAATCTTTATAACTATATAAATATCCACAAAGATTTAAAAACTATAGAATTAGATATTTTCCATTCATAATTTTATAGATTTGATAGAATTAATCTGAAAATATTAAATCATTGGAAACTGAATTATTAGACCAAATATGTTATTAATTTTACAAAAACATTCTTTGTTTAGATTTGTTATGGAAATATTATTATTCCTAAAATATCAAAATGAAAATTTATTTTTACATTTTCAAGATAAATTCATGTGAACATTTTTTATAAATCAATATTTTTATTATATATAATAAAAATATATTTATATTTTTTATTGTTTTCTTTAGTTAAGAAAAAACATAGTCTTTTCTAAAAAACTAAATTTCAACTTTGAATTTTTTTTTGGAACTTTTACTATAAATTTTAATAGATTTCTTAAAATATTATGTTAGCATAAAAATTTAATTTCAAATAAAATTTTAATTAATATAAAATATAAAATATCCATTTCATTAATTAATAAATCAAATTTATGTTATATCATTTTTTATATCACAAAATCATGTAAATATTAACCCCTTTTAATAAATTTCACACTACTTTACAAGAGAATTAGAAAATTTTAAATCATTTTTGTGATATTTTCCCACAATTTAGTTTCCATTACATTATTTAAATCATCCATATATTATATTTATTTCATAAATGTCAAACCAAAGTCCTCCAGTTAAGGTGATTTTTCCCTTCCATCCTTTTTCTAACATCCACTCTAAGGTTTCCCTTAGGCCCCCTTAAATTTGGATAATTTCGGACATTATTGGACTGGACAAAAGGGGGTGCATGGTTTTTAAACCGTGCATGAAAATCGTACAGCCCAGTCCACCTCAATAAAATCTTATGTAATTTTATTTTTACTATTCCAATATTTAACCAAACTCACCCCTTTCTTCCCCTACTCGACCCTAGCATGAATGGAAGCCTCACAAGCACCTAAAACCACCCTTGTAACTCATCTTTGAAGCTAATTTTTGTGGTGGAACTTCAATATCTATCATGTAAGGGGGTTTCCTTCCTCCATACTCCCATTTTATTAGGGTTTCCTCCACTTATAATGTAGTTCCAAATATCCAGAATGTATGGATTCATGTATAGAGTTTGATATTGGGTTTCATGGTCAAATCTTATAGTTTTATTTTTTTAACTCCCTTGTGGTGCGGCGGTGGTGTGGCTGAAATTTTGAACAAGGATTTGGGGTTTTAACACACATGGTAGGAAAATCCATCTGTAAACACTATTAGATTAGTTATCCCTGATTTATTTCTATATTTAGAATACTCCCCCTTCATTGTTCTTGCTGCGAAAATTATTTTTGGTGGAATTTTTTATGATATTGATTTCGAAGAACCATTTTTTGTGAAAATGGTTGTTTTTCACGTGCATTCCATGTTGTACCATTTGGGGATATTTTATAGTCCATGGAAGGGTTTTAATAAAATGTTTTGATGCTTAATATTCTGATTTGGAATAATTATTGTGTCCATTTGGTTTTCAAATAGGGCTTTCAGGTGAATTTTAAGTGCAATGTTTGGTTATGTTCCTTGAAATTGTTCTGTGGAAATTCTAAATGGTTTATTGAGATATATAAATGGTAAAAATAATTTTTATCTATAGTTTTGAATGTGTGTCACCATAACTAATGTTTTTATGTGAATATTTCATTTGGTAACTTGTGGAAACTGTTTGATCACAAAGGGGGAAACTCGGGTATCAATGTGGGCAGATGTGTACTTTTACACTAGTGATCTATAATGGTTTTCTTGCTATTTCACATAGAATGGTTTACATTTACAACACTAAAAAAATCATGATGATGAATAGGGACCAATGGGTTATGGTTATGTTCCCTACTAGTGTATCATGCTTTAGAATATATATTTTTATATTTACATCACATAAGGATATGATGTACATAGGGCCCAAATCTAAATAGTGTCGAGGGGTGTTACCAAGATTATTGATCATTCAGAATTTTATATTTATCAGTGGATTATGGTGTGTTTGGATGAAAAATTGATTAGCCTACATGTTTTTTTGAAATGGTTTCACTCTTTGAAATTACCCTTTGAATACTATTTACATTTATAAGTTTCAATCATTACAAATTATTTCCACCATTTATAGATTATTAAAACTTGATTTCTTTATGTCTTGTAATGATTAATACATGGATTATTTTGGGTGGTATCATATTGTTATTAGTCTCACACCCTACTTACACCCTTTCATTGTACATAGAATTTATCATGTTCGACGTAGGTAAAGGCAAGGACTTGGGTGATGGTGGTTTGGGTTGTTATTTTCTATCCACGGTGAGTTGTTTCAGAGAATGATTATGGGTGATGACCCATTATCTTATGGTGTTACTTGGTATGTTTTTAGGTTACTTTTATGAATAATTGGACCACTTTTTTCATCATCATCCCCATGTATCTAGTTCTAAATGTTTTTGATTTAATTTTTTGGCATGGGTTTTTAGATTCGTTTTACTGATCTATTTGGGTTGTTAAATTATTATAAACAAATAAAACCATTACCAAACCACTATTGATGATGTATGGGAACTTTTTCCAGCTCGTGGGGATAGGGAACTCCCTTTGAGCCTTTCCTTGGGTTCAGTTTGGTGCTGGTTTTGATTGAAACCATATTCAGTTCGTGACAAAATGGAATCAATAAGGGTTAATTTTTTTGCGTCATATCATTATTTTTGGATGATTCAGGTTAGTCATGAGAATGAAATTTCAAGGCTTTTAGTTTTGGTCTAGAGTAAGGTGCCTGAATAGCACCACTCGTGATAGACCTCGAGTCACCGTGGTATATTGGAAATGTTTTTTTGACTTCACTTCTAGGTGAGACGTGTGGGTGATAGACTGCATGTGGACATCGGGTGGGGTTGAAGTACTTTTGTTTTATTATTTTAATGTGTTTATATTATTTATATTATATGTTATTTTAAAAAAATCGTAACTATAGTACTGGTTCTTTATCTTGGGATTGTTTCCTTTTATTGCAACATTCCTCCCCAGAAAGCTCCCATGCACCCAGAAGAGGAATCCATAGAGAGTTATCCATAAAAACATAATTAGAGGATAATAGAGGTTGGTTTGGGCTATTCAAGTTAAAGTATAGGGAATAGCTTCTGTTCCATATCCTATTATAGAGGTTGAGACTTGTACTTTGAAAGAAATATCCTACGATTTTCTGAAAAATAAACCTTATACTTTTTGAGGTAGCAAAGAACCCTAGGAAACAGAGTAGTGGATAAAAACAAAAACTCATGTTTGAGTTATGAGAAACACATAAGAATTTCAATGTAAAATTTTCCTCTTTCCTATTAGTGGGTCCTAACCGCATGTGGTGCGAATCAGTACCTCAAGCTGGGAAGCATGAGCAGATGATATGGAATGACTTCAAGGTTATCATAAATGACCAGTACTGCCCCGATGTTTTGGAATATGCTCGATCTCAAGAGTTTACGGAACATGTTTAGGGGATATTTCAATGATGGATTATTTCAACCATATTTCGGATTTGGTCTACTATTCTCTAAAAATGGTCTCCAATGTGTAGATAAATTCCCAGAAGTTTGAGAGTGGTTTTCGGCCAAAGTTATATTCCCATATCTTCCTATTCAAGCTGAAAACCTATGCAGAGGTTTTTGATCGGGCATATATGGACGAGATCGATCTCAAGGGGAGGGTTGGATTCTCTAGGACTGTATAAGAAATAGGCATTGGTAGCTCTTATTAGAGGATAAGAAAACCAGAGGAGCAGGGAAATAATGAAGGTGGAAACTCAGTCCAACCTTCCAGGAAGTTTTCTTCAGTGGCTTTTGATGTGAGTTCTATCATATGATACCAGTTAGGATGTTTAGGGCACATATGAACAACATTATAATATCCTATAAATACCTATTATCAATGTGGCGGTATGGGACACTTTCAACATTTTTGTTGGATGGCACTTCCACTCTAGAGTGGGGCGGGATCAGTGGATTCAGTGGAGTTCCAGCTCTATCGGATCCATCAAATATGGGGGGATCTCATTTTAGTGGTTTTGGTGGTAGGGCCGGATATTCTTTCATACATATCTAGTATAGAGTGGATCCACATGCTATAGGTCATTCTCAGGAAAAGACATGGCATCTTCATGTGGTGGATCAGGCACCAGTGGGATCAGAGGTGGGACCGTCGATAGTTTGAGGTACCATTTTGATTGATTCTTCTATAGCTGCAACACATTTTGGAATCAATGCTTCTGTATCATTAACCTCTACCTATATTTTAAACCCTCTGAATTTTCCAACACATATGTTTTCTTTCATGACAGATTTGCTGACTCCGCTGGGAAAGAAGAAGGAGGAGGGTCTCAAGTGCTCGTCATGTGTGATTTCTATGTCAAGGGTTGAGATGGAGTGGGACCTATTGGTATTATATATTTACCTATTTGACATAACAATTGGAATGGATGGTATGATGCACTGTCAATCTCACATCAATTGTTATAGGTTGTGGGTCAGTTTCACAGAACCTAGTGGTATTCGTAATGTTTTTCTTGGGGAATGGGATCCTCAGTTGGGTCTCATAAGACCACCACTCCTAGGGTTGGGAAATATTCTCTTCTAGTTATTGTCTCTCATTCTAGGGGTTGCTAGAGTGGGATGTAGACAACTTGATTAGTTTGGTGTCGGGAACACAATCGGTAACTATTCCCTCAAATCATTTGTCCCCCACAAAATTTAAGGAACTAATGATATAGGTAGACATTTTAGACTCCAGCGTATTCATTCACCTGAGCATATCTAATTGGTCCTTCTTGTTCTCTTTGCAAATAAGGCTGATGGGTCCCTCTAGTTCAGGATTCATTACCGGAAGCTGAACATGCTAACCGCCAAGAAAAAATATCCTTTTCCATGAATAGATTATTTTTTTGAATAGTTTAAGTGGTAAATTGGTTCTCAAAAATTGACTTATGTTTGTGTTACCATCAACTTAGTGTGAAAGAGGATGATATCCCAAAGATATCCTTCCAAAGCAGGTATGGCCAATTTGATCACTTGGTCATGCACTTCGGATTGACCAATGCTCAAGCGGTCTTCATGTAACTCATGAATAGGGGTTTCCACTGATATCTTGATTTTTTCATCGAGGTATTTTTGTATGACATCCTAGTTTACTTTTGATTTAAGGGGAAATAATTGAATCATTTACGGATTGTGTTGGACAGTTTGCAGGATCATTGGCTTTATGCAATGTTGTCAAAGTTCACATTCAAGATCCATGAGGTATAGTTTCTAGGGAATCTGATCTTTCCAAAGGGGGTTTTAGTAGACCCCAAGAAGATCAGTGCAGTTATTTCATGGGTGTATTCGAAGAATGTGTTCAAGATCAGGAGTTTCCTCATCCTGGCCGGTTACTATTGGTGGTTGGTTAATGATTTCTCTTGGGTTGCATCACCCATGATCGCGCTCAACTAGAAAGGGGTAGTGTATATATGAGTACCAAAATTTCATTAATTATCCAAGACGAAGAAGTGGTGGTTTAATACTTACCCATGGTAATTTTTTCCAAGCCCCAAACATGATATGTGGTGTTTTGCACCGCTTTGGGTATGGGTATTGGGTGTGTGCTTGTGCGGGGTGATCAAGTGGTTGTTTATGGTTATCACCAACTCTGGCCACACGAATGGAATTATCCAACCCACGACTTGGAGATAATATCTATGAAGCATGATTTAAAACACATGGCATCACTACTCTTTGGGAGATGTTTTTGGTCCACTATGATCACAAAAAATTGGCCTACATCTTCCCATAGAAAAATCCTAATCTGAGGTAGTGCCATCGGATAATGCAATTGCAGGGGTTCTACATTGAAAATTTTTATACCCTAACCTAGGGAAATGTTTTGGAGGATTCTTTGAGTAGAAAATTACCAGTGCAAGACTTGTGTATGTCCATTGATGAGACGAATCTGTTGGGTCTCTTTGATCAGATTCATGTGGAGACCAAGGAGCACAATAGAGGTGTGTTCTTGGTGAGTATTCAATTGAAACCTTCTCTCTTAGAGTTAGTTCATCATGAAATTCCTATAGATGAGATTTTTCAGTGGTCAAGGAAGTTTCTTCATGGTAGGGAGACGTCTTCTAATTTGTGTAAGTCTCCTGAGGGTATCTCTTTTTAATGGGATGATTAGTAGTTTTGTCATCTATGTGGGCAGTTATTATGTAGGATATCCAACAGTCTCAGTGGGATATCCATCCAGATAGAAATAAGATTTATTATGATGTGTGTTTATAGTTCTAGTGACCATGTATGAGATGAGACATATATGATTTCGTGTCAAGATGCTACACATGTTAGCAGGTGAAAGTGAAGAACCAAAGGCCCTTTTGTTTGCTCCAGCCATTACCTATTTCTACCTAGAAGTGGGAAAATGCCTCAATAGAATTCATTGTTGGGTTTCCTAATAAACCATGGATTAAGAACTTTAGTTGGGTGGTGATAGATTGTCTGACCAAATCATCCCACTTCGTTCAGATTAGAGGAATAACTAAAGTGAATGAGTTGGGCCATTTGTATCTTCAGGAGGTGGTAAGGATTATTGTTGTTCCATATGTAGTTGTCTCATATAGGGACTCTTGTTTCACCTCTCAGTTTTGGGAAGGCCTTCATAAGGCTTTGGGGTTACGGATTAAGATGATCACAACATACCATCCTCAAACGGATGGTCGAACAGAGTGGGCAAATCAGATTCTAGAGGACATGCTTTATGCATGTGTTTTGGACTTTGGAATCTCTTGGGAAATCCATTTGGGATTGGTTCAATTTTTATAGAATAAAAATTACCAATCATTGATTCAAATGTAGACATCTAAGTTTCTCTATGGTTGGCCTTTTCATTCCCCATGTGTTTGGATGGGGTAGGTGAGACTTCACTGTTAGGTCTGAGCCTTGTTCAAGAGATGTCCGAGAAGGTCATGTTGATCAGGAAGTGCTTCTTAGAAGCTCAAAGTTTCCATAAATCATATTATTAGAAAAGGAATTGAGACCTGGATTTATTTATGGGTGATTGGGTATTCTTGAAAGTGGCCCCTCATTAGGGCCATCATCATTTGGGAATACAAGGGAAGTTGACGTTGTTGTATGTCGGTTCTTTGCAGAAAACAGAGCATATCAGAAAAGATTCATGTATATTGGATATTCCTTCTTATATGACATCCATTAATGAAATATTCCTTATCTCCTAGTTGAAAAAGTAAAACCCAGATACATCCCATGTGCTGAGTTGGGAATAACTGTAGATAGAGCCTGATTTATTAGTGTTTGAGCGGTAAGTGGGAATAGTGGATTACAATGAAAAAGTGCTTCATGGAAAATAACGACCCATACATTACATACATTGTTAGTACTTCAAAATTGAAGTACAATTATTACAACATATAACAAAACCATGGAAGGACAGTATAGGTATAGTGTCTTTAGAAACTGGGAAACATAAACAAATGCTTCATAAAGCGTCTAAACTGTCTCCCATTTATTTCATCATATCTATAGTCCCTTTTGGCATATCGTACTTAATAACCTTCTTCCTGACATGGGGAAGGAAAACATACAAAAGGGTGATCTCAAATGCCCAGTAAGGGTAAACAAAAGAAATATCAGTCACATCATATTCATAAGAACATAACATTTTGGAAATCATATCCTGCAAAAGAGATCATAATTTCATAAAATGGGATAAATCATGGCAGTGAAATGATATCACAATAATCATAACATAAAACATTATGCTTTGTGTAATATACACATAATCATAGAGAATCATTTCGTATTAGTCAAGACCCATTTCCATGACTATCTTAGTGGACAAAGTCCATTTCTAAACCGAGTTCATTCCTCGTTTCAGTCCTGTTTCAATGAATCGGTTTAACCTGCCATTCCAGCCATGTCTATCTCATGAGATATAAAATATTTACCCAATGAATTGGAGGGAGATATAGGTCCCACCCATCTCATATTGAAACCATTCTTATGTGTGCCACAAAATCATAAACCATACATCATAGCATAACCCATGTAATAAAAATGGGATTCTTAAACATCGTGACATCATAAAACAATTCATATAAGATAAAGGAATTAATAAAAGTAATTCCATAACAACATAATCAAATAAATGTAATAATAGGGATAGAAACATAACCCTTTATTATCTTAGATGGAAAATAATTTTGATAAAACACTTGAACTCCATTCTTGAGGAAAATATCCTTTCTACTTTAAAACACTTTTCCTTTATTAACATGTCTTACAATTCTATACTAAAATAAGTTGATTAAAAATAAACCCGAAAACTTGTAAAGGAAAATTCATGGAAATAATGTTTTAAAAATCCATTCATGTTGTATAAGTTAAAAAAACATTCTTCTCGTACTTTTGTCGGAAAAGTCAAAAAGTACCTCGTACGAAAAACGACAAAAGATTCCTTTCATATATTTTACTAAAAACTCAACGAAGGGTAAAATTGGATTTAAAAAATTGTAGGTGGATGGAAATAATATTACATATTGAAAAAACATTGATGTGGATGATAAAATACACCCCAATAAATTCCAAAGTATAAACAATCTCGGATAAAAATGAGATTGTGATATTTCCCTTACCTTATGTCTGATTTGCTTCGTAAGGGTACGAACCTCCTGTATAATGATTTAAATAATGTCATTGACTTATTCCAGAATCATACTCATTATTATTATATCATATATGGTCATATTCTTAGCTTATTATTAGTAATATTTCATTGCTACTTGTTATTCGGGTGTATTACTTTTTGTTCTTATGCGTGTTTTGTCGAATAAATTCTTAATATTATTTTTATGTTATAGATACCTCATTTCCCGAATGGTATTAGTGTAATATATATCATATTGATTCACTCAATTCATTTATGTAATCATTATGCATTGAAAATCATGTAGAACGAGTCGCATCACATCGTGGTGACAGTATTCCGTACGTACGCACGAGCAATGATATCATTTCCATGATCGTGGAATTGTATTGAAGTGTATGTATACTATTTTAGAATCAATATCACTTTACAATAATCATATATATTCATTATTTACACCATTATACCCATCCAATTAAGGTGGTGGTGGAAAATAGATTACACCACGTCGTGGAGATGGTATTCCGTACGTACGCACGCACGGTGATTTCATTTTCCGTAGGATGTATAGATGGTGAAATAGGGTTGTTTCATACTTATAATAAAATATTAGTATATGAGTGATTCTGATGTTATTAATTCATAATGAAACAACTAAATAAGAAGAATTGGAAGAAGAAATAAAGTTGAAAGAATCGGTAACGGACATTACCTCTTCTTTGAAGCGCTTCTTTGAGACCTCCTTTTGGGGCACTAAAATTGGTCTTTGAAGAAGACCAGGACCTCTAGGATGTTTCTAGGGAAGTGGAGAGCAGAAATTGGAAGGGTTTGGCCGAGCATGAAGGCTCAAAGTGGTGTGAGGAAGAGAGGGATGAGGTGCCTTTTTATTAGGGAGGAGAGGGGCACCTTTGGAAAAACTAAAAATATTATTTTATTATAAAGCCATATTCGGTTTTAAATAGCTCAAAATTGATTTATTTCGTAGATAAGGTGGGGCTGGGTTGAAATCCTCTCATCCAATAGAATTTGGACATGTTTAGTTTACTATTTTAACCTTATCATTTAGATTTAACTTTAAGTTTGATCATTTTACTTTTATTGTGTCTTTTTGTGTTCTTACACTATAAGGTTAATAAACTTACTATAACAAGCCAAACGAACCCCAAGATGTTAATTATTAATATATATAACCTTATCTAAGTTATTTGGGCGATCCTTAGAGTTTTAGGAATAAAATCACAATTAATAATATAATATTTGTTTTAAAAACTATTTTATGTCAATTTTGACACTATTTAGAAATTGATTTTTTTGAAACTCATAACATATTGATTAGTTTGAAAAAAGTTAATTAAATCAATACTAACATGTCATAATAACCTAAAAAGCTAGCGGAATTCATAAAAAGTCTCAAATTACATTTATTTGGGTATTTATAACATCAATTATGTCAATATTTCATTAATAAAATAATTACTCTATCATCTTTGTGTCATAAATATATTAAATTATTTAATGTATAAAAATTACAAATAAAATATCATTATGTAGGAAATATTTTTATCTTTATAATGAATATTTATAATCTAATTTATCTTATGTATAACCTTATATTAAAAATTATTTACTTATTAAACTTTGATTTTAACTATTTTAACCCTTCTTTAAATAAATTAATAATAAATGTCCTAATCTAATCCAAGTGGGCCTAAAGGGACATATTTTATTCCTAATGTTGTATTTGGTAGAATTAAACTTATACAATAGAATTATGACATCTTTGAAGGTAATAATATTATTATTTTTACCCTTAATTACCCTATTTACTTTTGACCGTGGTAAATAAAAGTAAAAAAGATACTATTCCCCAAAAATTATTTTCATCTCATTGAACCACATTTTACTTACTGACATCAACCGTGTCTCTCGGATTTTTGAAATTCCACTCACAGAAGAAGTAAAATTAAGTTTTATGTAAATTTGCAAATTCTCCTAGGAGGTGGGTAAAAGACAGTGAAAAGTTCAATAAAATTTTTATATATCAAAAATTATTATAAAATTACTCTAATGAATTCCATTGAACTTATATAGGTATTATGTATCAATTTTGACCTAATATAAATTTAAATAAAATAAATAATTATTTAAATAAAAAGTCGGGTTTTAAATAGTATCCCAGTGTTTTCACTATTCATCAAAAATTGAATGTTTCCAGAAAAATACCAAAATTTCACCCTAGGATAATTTCGATATTCCGAATCCAAAAATAAAGTCTATTTTGAAAAATAAAATTTAAAAAATTTCAAAAAGTGGTTATTACTATTCATAACGGCTAGTTTTAATAATATTGTAATAGTATATCGTTGTTTAGTGAAGCTCGGTATTGCGTACGACACAAGCTATCAAGGAAGGTCACGATTGCGTGTAAAGCAAGCCAAGCTAGTGTTGTGTGCAGTGAAATATTTATTTGATGATTTATATAAAATAAAAACAAAATATTTCTTATAAAATTCACGGGTGTTACATTCTACCCCCCTTAAAAAGAATTTTTCCCTCGAAATTCGTCACTTGTAACAAACAGATGAGGATAACTCTCCATCATCATATCCTCAAGTTCCCATGTAGCTTCTTCTAATTGGTGGTTCCTCCATAAAACTTTCTCCAAGTGAGTGGTCTTGTTCCGTAGGACTTTTTCACTACGATCGAGAATCTCTATCGGCTATTCTTCATAAGAAAGATCTTGTTCCAGCGGTATAACTTCTGAGCTGAGTACATGTGAAGGATCAGGTATGTACTTTCTCAGGAGAGATACATGGAACACATCGTGAACTTGAGAGAGATTCGGTGGAAGCGCCAATCGGTAATCTACCTTCCCAACATGATCCATTATTTCAAAAGGACCAATATACCTAGGGCTCAACTTTCCCTTCTTTCCAAATCGCATTACTCTCTTCCAAGGAGATATTCATAAGAAAACTTTATCACCCACTTCAAACTCTATGTCTTTTCTTCGGTTGTCGGCATAACTTTTTTGTCGACTCTAGGCTGCTCTAATGTATTATTGAATAGATCGGACCTTTTCTGCCATCTCATCAACAAGATCAGGTCCTAATAGCTTTATTTCCCCAACTTCATCCCAGCAAGTTGGAGTCCTGCATTTCTTTCCATAGAGAGCTTCATAAGGAGCCATCTGAATACTGGAGTGAAAGCTATTATTATAAGAAAATTACACCAAAGGTAGGTGTTGATCCCAACCACCTTTGAAATCCATAGAGCATGCTCTCAACATATCTTCTAGAGTTTAATTGTCCTATCAGACAGACCATCTGTCTATGGATGATAAGCAGTGCTGAATCTCAACTCTGTATCGAGAGTATGCTGAAGACTTCACCAGAACTTTGAGGTAAACCTCGGATCCCGATCCGATATAATAGAAAGTGGTACTCCATGAAATCTTACCACTTCCTTTGCATATATCCTGGCGAGCTGATCTAGAGATAAATCCTCTCTAATAGCAATGAAGTGTGTAGAATTTGTAAGACGATCAACTATGACCCAAATAGCATTATTTACTTTGGATGTTTTAGGAAGTCCATTGACAAAGTCCATAGTGATGTTTTACCATTTCCATTCGGGTATAGGTAATGGTTGTAACATCCCCTTAGGCTTCTTTCTCTCAACTTTAACTTGCTGACAAACCAAGAATCGAGAGACATATTCAACAACATCTATTTTCATGCCATACCACCAGAAGTACTCTTTCAGGTCCCCATACATCTTGGTGCTTCCAGGATGAATAAAGAATGAAGAACTATGAGCCTCATCTAGAATCTCCATCTTTAATTCGGGGATGGGAGGAACACAAACCCGATTCCTGAACTTTATTATCCCATCACAATCAAGGTTGAATTTAAGAACATTTCTCACCTTATTTTGTAACTCTACATCTTCTTTCTGTTCCTCTTTAATCTTAACATGTATAGATGGTTGAACATTCATTTGAGAAAGATACGATTTTTCCCATTTCATTATAATTCCAAGATCCATCATTTGTAAATACATAAATATTGGATCTTTTGTGATCCTCATCCTGGATAAACTGGCATGGTCTTGTCGACTTAATGCATCTGCCACCTTGTTTGCTTTCCCAGGGTGGTAATGAATTGAGAAGTCGTAATCCTTAATCAGCTCTAACCATCTTCTTTGGCGCATATTCAGCTCCTATTTTGTGAAAATATACTTTAAACTTCTATGATCAGTATAAATGTCACACCTTTCTCCATAAAGATAATGCCGCCAAATCTTTAATGCAATGATTACCATAGCTAACTCCAAATCATGTGTTGGGTAATATTTCTCATGGATTTTCAACTGTCGTGAGGCATAAGCTATCACCATATCATTTTGCATAATAACACACCCCAATCCCTTCTTGGATGCATCACTGTATATCACAAACCTTTCTCCACTACAATGCAGTGTGAGCACAGGTGCACTGGATAACCTTCATTTCAACTCCTTGAAATTCTCTTCACATTCCTCCGTCCAAAAAAACTTAACTCCTTTTCGAGTCAACCTGGTGAGTGGATTAGATAATCGTGAAAAATATTTAACAAAACGTCGATAATATCCATCCAAACTAAGAAAACTTCAGCTCTCAGTTACTGTTGTTGGTCTCGACCATCTTTCGATAACCTCTATTTTTTCTCGATCCACATATATCCCCTCTTTTGAGATTATGTGCCCCAAAAATGAATCTTTTTGAAGCCAAAATTCACACTTGGTAAATTTGGCATAAAGCTTCTCCTTTCTCAGGGTCTTCAATATAATTCTAAAGTGATATTCATTTTCTTCCTTGCACTTTTAATCTAAAATAATATCGTCTATAAAGACTACCACAAACTGATTAAGATAGTCTCTTAAGATTCTATTCATCAGTTCCATGAAGATAGCAGGGGCATTAGTAAGACCAAATGGCATCACTATAAATTCATAGTGTCCATTCCTTGTACGGAAAAGCCGTATTTGGTATATCCTCCCTTTTGACCCTTAATTGATGATACCATGAACGAAGATCAATCTTGGAAAAGTATTGAGCTCCGCGTAGTTGGTCAAATAAATCATCAATGCACGAGAGAGGATATTTGTTCTTGATAGTGATCTTGTTAAGTTCTCGATAATCAATGCAGAGTCTCATTGATCAATCTTTCTTCTTAACAAACAGAATAGGTTCTCCCCAAGGTGACAGACTAGGGAGTATGAACCCCTTATCAGGATTCTCTTGGAGTTGCTTCTTGAATTCCTGCAACTCAATTGGGTCCATTCTATAAGGTGTCTTTGAAATAGGTAAATCACCTAGTACGAGTTCTATTGAAAACTCAACTTCACGATTTGGTGGAAGACCAGAAAATTCCTCCGGAAAAACATCATCAAACTCTCGTACAATGGGAATATTCTTAATCGTGAATTTATCACCAACCATTTGAGATAAAAACCTTCATTTAGTGGAATCAAGACCCATAAGATGGAATAAATTTCCACTGTAAGGTTATGTTCATCCTTGCATCGTTCGACGATCAAATATTGATCTGGAATATGAAATGTGACTTCCCTTCTTGGGTAGTTGATATGAGATCCATATAGAGATAGCCAATCCATTCCAAGAATCACATCAGATTCCACTATAGGGAGGATCATAAGATTTTCAGGATGCACTTTCCCACAAACATCAATCGGAGAAGAATTATAAACTTTTGATGCGACTGTTGTTCCATTAGGGGTTATCATAGCTAACTCAACATCTAATTGTTGAGGTAATACGGTGACACCCTTAGAAAATTCTTCAGAAATAAAGGAGTGGGTGGATCCAGAATCAAATAAAACATTTTATACTTTAGAGTGGATGGTAAGTGTATTTTTCACCACTTCGTTATCATACTCCACATCGATGATAGAAATTGCATGTGACATTCCTTTTTCTTTAGCCTTAATATTTTTTTGACGTCGATCATCATCAACAACCCTTGTATTAGGGAATTTATTGGCATAATTCCCCATTTCCTTGCACTTGTAACATTGAAGTGTAGGAGGTGCACTTTGTGTAGCATTTTCATTGTTCGCATCACTAGACATATTCTTCCCATCTTTGCGGCATTCAAATGCCCGATGACCTTCCTTTACACATTTGAAACATTTACTTGTCCCTTTAAGACAACTCCCTCCATGTTTCTTTCCACACTTTCAGCATAAGGGGAAACTCATCTTATTTTCAGTGTGCTCTTCATATTTTCCTTTGAATTCCATTTTCATCTTCTTATCAAACCCATATGACTGATGGGTTACTCCAATCTCTATATCAACTTTGAGAGAACATCGAACGATTTCCTTGTAGCTATTGAAGTCCCTTATGGCTAACTCCCTTCGAAGGCTTTGTTTTAAGCCACTAAGGAATTGATCGATCTTACTCTCAGGTTGGATAAAAATACCAGAAGCGTACCTTGAAAGTCTTGTAAAATTTTCTTCATAGGTACCAAAAGATTCATCATCCTTTTGCTTTAGTTCATGAAACTCCTTCTCCATCTTTGTTCGGAGAATACGAGGGATGTACTTATTGAAAAATAAGTTCTTGAACTCGTCCCATTCCATGGACTCAATTTCATCTCTTGGCCTCGTATTCTTGATAAGATTCCACCATAGATCAGCATCACCTTCCAAATGATACACTTCTAAGATGACTTTATCATGTTTAGAACATTGAATAACTGAAAATATTTTTTTAGTAGTACTGATCCATTGTTCAGCATCTAATGGATCAGTAGACCTGCTGAATAAAGGTGGATGCTGTCTCATGAAGGATTCAATAGAATGTTGCTTCTTCCTTTGCTCGTTTGGAAGTCCTACATGATTCATAGCTTGAGAATGTTGTGTGAGCATGGATAAAAGATTTTGCATTCCAGCTCCCATAACGTTTCGTTGCTCAGGGGGACAATCATTGCATTGCCCGTCGCATTCCGCATTAACACGGTTCCTTCGGGTTTTAGCCATTGACTAAAACCAAGAAGAATAGTGTGAGAAACACTAATTATAATAGGAAAACCACATAATCAAGAATAAAATTTCACACTTAAGTTCTTATCCTAGGTTATTCATTTCCATTTCTAAAACACTAATATTGTGTTCTATGCTTAGACATATCCTTAGGATTCTTACTAAGGCTTTCACATCCTAGTTTCCAAAGGTTGTCTATACCTCTCCTCTGATACCAACTATAACGACCCATACTTTACATAAATTGTTAGTACTTCAGAATTGATGTACACTTATTAAAACATATAACAAAACCATGAAAGGACCGTATAGGTATAGTGTCTTTAGAAACTGGGAAGCATAAACAACTAGTTCATAAAGCGTCTAAATTGTCTCCCATTTATTTCATCATATCAATAGTCCCTTTTGGCATATCTTACATAATAACCTTCTTCCTGACCAGGGGAAATAAATCATGCAAAAAGGTGATCTCAAATACTCTTTAAGGGTAAACAAAAGAAATATCAATCACATCATATTCATAAGAACATAACATTTTGGAAATCTTACCCTGAAAAAGAGATCATAATTTCATAACATGGGATAAATCATGCCAGTGAAATGTAATCACAATAATCATAACATAAAACATGAATCTTTGTGGCATACACACATAATCATATTTAATCATTTCTTATTAGTCAAGACTCATTGACAAGACTATCTTAGTGGACAAAGTCCATTTCTGAACCGAGTTCATTCCTCATTTCAGTCCTGTTTTACTGAACCGGTTTAACCTGCCGTTCCAGCCATGTCTATATCATGAGATATAAAATCTTTACCCAATGCATTGGAGAGAGATATAGGTCCCACCCATCTCATAATGATACCATTCTTATGTGTGCCACAAAATCATAACGCATACATCATAGCATAACCCATGTAATAAAAATGGGATTCTTATACATCGTGACATCATAAAACAATTCTTATAAGATAAAGGAATTCCTAAAAATAATTCCATCACAACATAATCAAATAAATTTAATAATAGGGATAGAAACAGAATCCTTCATTATCTTATATGGAAAATAATTTTGATAAAACACTTGAACTCCATTCTTGAGGAAAATATCCTTTATACTTGAAAAACACTTTTCCTTTCTTAACATGTCATACAATTCTAAACTAAAAGAAGTTCATTAAAAATAAAATTGAAAACTTGTAAATTAAGCTTCATGGAAATAATGATTTAAAAATCCATTCATGCCATATAAGTTAAAAAAACATTATTCTCGTACTTTTGTCGGAAAAGTCAAAAAGTACCTCATACGAAAAATGACAAAAGATTCCTTTCATATCTTTTACTAAAAACTCACCGAAGGGTAAAATTGGATTTAAACAATTGTAGGTGGATGTAAATAATATAACATATTTAGGAAACATGGATTTGGATGATAAAATACACCCCAGTAAATTCCAAAGTATAAACAATCTCGGATAAGAATGAGATTGTGATATTTCCCTTAACTTAGGTCTGATTTGCTTCGTAAGTGTCCGAACCTCCTTTATAATGATTTAAATAATGTCATTGACATATTCCAGAATCATACTAATTGTTATGATATCATATATAGTCATATTCTTAGCTTATTATTAGTAATATTTCATTGCTACTTGTTATTCGAGTGTTTATTACTTTTTATTCTTATGTGTGTTTTAACGAATAAATTCCTATTCTTCTTTTTAGGGTATAGATACCTCATTTCCAGAATATTATTAATTTAATATATATCATATTTATTCACTCAATTATTTTATGTAATCATTATTCAATGAAAATCATGTAGAATGAGTCGCATCACATCGTGGAGACGGTATTCCGTACGTACGCACGAGCGATGATATCGTTCCCATGATCGTGTAATTGTATTGGAGTGTATGTATACTATTTCAGAATCAATATCACTTTAAAATAATCATATATATTCATTATTTACACCATTATACCCATCCAAGTATGGTAGTGGTGGAAAATAGATTACACCGTGGCGTGGAGATGGTATTCCGTACGTACACACGCGCGGTGATTTCATTTTCCGTAGGATGGATAGATGGTGAAATAGGGTTGTTTAATACATATAATAACATATCAGTATATTAGTGATTCTGATGTTATTAATTCATAATGAAACAACTAAATAAGAATAAGTGGAAGAAGAAATGAAGTTGAAAGAACCGGCAACAGACATTACCTCTTCTTTGAAGCGCTTCTTTGAGACCTCCTTTTAGGGCACTAAAATTGTTCTTTGAAGAATACCAGGACCTCTAAGATGTTTCTAGGGAAGTGGAGAGGAGAAATTGGTAGGGTTTGGCCGATCTTCAAGGCTCAAAGTGGTGTGAGGAAGAGAGGGAGGAGGTTCCCTTTTATAAGGGAGGAGAGGGGCACCTTTGGAAAAACTAAAAATATAATTTTATTTTAAAGACATATTCGATTTTAAATATCTCAAAATTGATTTATTTCAAAGATAAGGTGGGGATGGGTCTAAATAATCTCATACAATAGAATTTGGACAAGTTTAGTTTACTATTTTAACCTTATCATTTAGATTTAACTTTAAGTTAGATAATTTTACTTTTACCGTGTCTTTTTGTGTTCTTACATTATAAGGTTAATAAACTTACTATAACAAGCCGAACGCACCCCAAGTTGTTTATTATTAATATATATAACCTTATCAAAGTCATTTGGAAGAACCTTAGATTTTTAGGAATAAAATAACAATTAATAATATAATATTTTTTTTTAAAATTATTTTATGTCAATTTTGACACTATTTAGTAATTGATTTTTGTGAAACTCATAATAGAATTATTAGTTCGAAAAAAGTTAATTAAATCAATACTAACAAGTCATATGAACCTATAAAATTAGTGTACTTCATAAAAAGTCTCAAATTACATTTATTTGAGCATTTATAACATCAATTATGTCAATATTTTATTAATAAGATAATTATTGCATCATCTTTGTGTCATAACTAAATTAAATTATTTAATGCCTAAAAATTACAAATAAAATACCATTATGTAGGAAATAATTTTAGATTTATAATGAATATTTATAGTCGAATTTATCTTATGTATAACCCTATATTAAAAATTATTTACTTATTAAACATTGATTTTAACTATTTTAACCCTTCTTTAAATAAATTAATAATAAATGTCCTAATCTAATCCAAGTGGGCCTAAATGGTCATATTTTATTCCTAAGGTTGTTTTTGGTCGAATTACCCTTATCCAGTAGAATTAGTACGTATGTTAGTGTAATAATAATATCATTTTTACCCTTAATTACCCTATTTACTTTTAACCGTGGTAAATAAAAGTAAAAAGTTACTATTCACAAAAAATTATTTTTATCTCATTGAACCAAATTTTACTTACTGACATCAACCGTGTCTCTCGGATTTTTGAAATTCCACTCAAAGAAGCTATAAAATTATGTTTTATGTAAAATTGCAAATTCTCCTAGGAGGTGGGTAAAAGACGGTGAAAAGATCAATAAAATTTTTATATATCTAAAATTATTATAAAATTACTCCCATGAATTACATTGAAATTATATAGGTATTATGTATCCATTTTGACCTAAAATAAATTTAAATAAAATAAATAATTATTTAAATAAAAAGACGGTTTTTAAATAGTAACCTACTGTTTTCACTATTCATCAAAAAATGAAAGTTTCCAGAAAAATACCAAAATTTCTCCCTAGGCTAATTTCGATATTCCGAATCAAAAAATGAAGTGCATTTTGAAAAATAAAATTTACAAAATTTCAAAAAGTGGTTATTACTATTCATAACGGCTAGTTTTAAATATATTTTAATAGCATATCGTTGTTTAGTGAAACTCGGTATTGTGTACGACGCAAGCTATCAAGGAAGGACGTGATTGCGTGTAAAGCAAGCCAAACTAGTGTTGTGTGTAGTGAAATATTCCTTTGATCATTTATGTAAAATAAAAATAAAATATTTCTTATAAAAGTCCCGGGTGTTACAAGGAAAGCCTATTCCACGGGTCCGAGCTCCTTGGAATCATGTAAATGCAACACATGATCCATGGGAGTGGAGAAAATTGGTTGAGGAAGAGTATACGTTCTTGTTTTCTGATGAAGCTTCAGATTGACTTTTCGGGAAGGAAATGTTTTCCTGATGGGGATAAATTTCACACTGATGTCCTTCATTTAATATACTTATTTCTCTTGTATTTTTATCTAACATCCCTCCCAAGGTTTCTCATGACCCACCCCATGAATTTGGTTGAATTTGGACATGATTTGAGTGGAAAATGGGGGTACACTGTTTGGGTGCACAGTTTACAAAATCGTGCAAGAAAACCGTACAGCCTAGTCCACCTCATTAAAATCTTTTGTAATTTCATTTTTACACTTACAAGATTTTAAAAAACCTTCCTATTTCTTCAACCAATAGATCATTTTAGCCATGTAAGCCTCCCAAGAAACTTATACGCCCATGTAATTCATCTTTAAAGTGGATTTTGGTGGTGGAACAACAAGATCTCTCAAGTAAGTGGGTTTTCATCCTTCCTACTCTAATTTTATTAGCGTTTTTTCAACATATCATAAACCCCTAATTTATATAAATTATATTTCTTTAATAGAGTTTTATCTTGGGTTTCATGTTTTAATCTTGTGGTTTTATGTTTGTTTTAATTCCTTTGTGGTATGACAGTGGTGTATTTGAACATTCGCACTCGGAGTTGGTGTTTTCAACGCACTTGCTGGTGATTACACCTATAAGAACTCCTAGATTAGTAATCCTTTTTTGAATTATATTTTTAGCATACTCCTCCATTATTATTCTTTCTACAAATATTACTTTTAGTGGAATTTTTTATGAAATTAATTTTGAAGAGCCATTTTGGGTGCAAATTGGTGTTTTACATGTGTATTCCATTTTGTACCATTTTGGGTTGTTTTATAATTCATAGAATGTTTTTATTAAACAAATATTATAATACAAATTGTTTTTTGGGATAATTTTGGTGTGTATTTGGCTTTAAAAGAGGTATTTTAAATGGATTTTAATTATGTTCAAAATTTGGTTATGTTACTTGAAATTTTTTTATAGAAAATAAAAATGGTTTATTGAGATATATAATTGGTGAAAATAATGTGCAACTATTATTTTAAATGTATATGACTAGAACTGATGTTTATATGTGCATGTGGTATTTTGTAACATGTGTAAATTGTTTGAGAACAATGGGGGAAACTAGGTATCTAGGTGGGTGGATGTGTACAAATATGATAGTTATCAATAATAGTTTTGTCTCTATTACACTTAGAAACATTGACATTGAAAACACTAAAAAATATCATGATAATGATTGGGGACCAATCTGTTATGGGTATGTTTCCTTCTAGTGTCACATTCATGAGAATAGATATTGTTGGGGTTACATGACACTAATTTAGGAGGTATATGAGCTCCAAAACTAACTATTTCTTAGGGGTGTTCATGAGATTAGTGCTTGTTTACTATTTAGTATTTATCATTGGCTTATGGTGTGTTTGGTTGAAAAATTTGGTAACTAGAATTTTTATTTAAATGTGTTCACTCTTTGAAACATGCATGATTTTTATCTTATAATTCAAACAATAAGGAATCTTGTTATTGGTATCTAATTGGGATTAGTATCACACCCTACTTACAACCTTTGGGTGTAATTATACTTCATCATGTTTGACAGAGGTAAAGGTAAGGTCTGGCATGATGGTGGTCTGAGTTGTTATTTTTCTACCACGTTGTGGGGTTGTGTAGATGGCTCGTGGATGATGACCCATTTTGTGTGATATTATTTGGGCTGTTTTTCTACTACTTTTGCGTATCTTTGGACCTATTTTATCAAGTTTAGACCCATGTATCTAGTTTTGAATTTTATTTATGGATATTTTGTCATGAATTTTAAATTCGGTGTACTTATTGCTTCTGGTTGTTAAATGATTTTAATATTCGGTAAATTGTTCCCAAACCATTAATGATGATACATGTGAACTTGCGGCTGCCCTTGGAGATAGGGAATTCCCTTAGATCCTTGATATACGTAGAGTTTGGTGCCATTTTTTATGGCGACCATATTTGGTTCCTGATAATAAACTTCATTAGTATTTTATCCCATTTTATATAACTCTACTTAGTTTAATTGGTTTAATTTATTTCTCTGTGAACATATTTATTGGGATGACAAATTAAAATTTGATCACTTTTTATTTAATTATAACTCTCACTATATTAATAATTTATAAAAATATGATATTTCTTCATAAAAAATAATTCGGAGACTGTTCTTCTTTGTGGTCAAACTATTTAGGTATCATTCAATTTTATACATTATTCCTATCATTAATATAACAAAATAAATGTATAAAAATTTTACCCTTAGACATTCCACTATAATTATTGACATTTAATAAGAAAGTAAATAAATATGATGGCCTACTTCAACACAGTTTCACTAAGAGGATTGAATCAGAGAACAAAAATTTATTTTCCATTTTATGATTTAATGATAAATGATCAACAATCAGTTATTAGAGTGAGAAGTATCACTACATTACTCACACAAACCATACTTAATTTCTTTTTGTAATTATTGATAAGTAATTTATTATCATCAAAATTACAATGAAAGAGAGGGAATATATATATTTTTTAATAAGGTTTTTGGAGATGGTTTCCTGTTAATGAAATATTTTTAGTACTTAATTGAGAAATTTTAGAAAATGGATTAGTCTGGCGATTTTAATAGAAATATTTCTTGAAAATTTTAAGAGTAAATGTTAATTTCATCATAATCATTTTAACTCTTAAATGATAGTAACACCATGATATTTTTGAAGATTAATTGTGTACACTATAATGGAAAATTTCATATTTTGAAAGAGTAATAGGTGAATTTGGATGTGCCGAATATAAAGTTTAATGTTTTAATAATGTATTGAAAATATTAGCTCTAATGTTTAAAAGATTAAATAAAACATATAAAATGTAAATTGGTTGTTCAAAAGAGTTTCTTGTGTAATTTGAATGCGCCAACACTTGTGAAAATTAAGAATACTGTGAGAATTAATTCAGATGTTTAATTCCTGGGAGAATATTCTATAAATATATCTTGTCATGGTCAAGATACAATTTATTTGTATTTTCAAGGAGATTTTAATGGGAATCGACAATTTAAATAATCAAATGAATTCCTAGGGAAAATTTGAATTCAAATTCAAATTCATTAGAAGCTAATAAAATTACACACTTTAAAATTAATATTCATGTATTCAAACTGTAATTTTTATAGTAAATTTATTATGATCACTATTAAATTCTATTTCAATGAAATATAAGGAAATTTGTTTTGATGGATTTATGGATGTAGAAGAGTATAAAATGAATTAAAGAACAAATGATACGAAGAAATTACAATCATAAATATTACATCATTCAATTTGAATATTAAATAAATATCATAAAAATACACTAAATAAAATCACAATGGATTTTTTTAATCATAAAATAGATACATAATTGTCTTATTTCATAAGATATAATTAAAATTTCTTAACATGTTCTTACTATATAGTATTCTTATTATACATATCATATGTAATACTTTTATTTATAACATGTGAAAATATAAACATAAGAATTGGGGATATGATATGCTCAGTAATGATAAAAAAGGAAGATATAAATAGATGGTTATAAATCGGAAAAAGATAAGAATTAGTGTTTGACAACTTGATTATTAAATAAAAAACATACTCAACAAGTCATAGTCCATAAAATATTGACTCATAATCTATGTATTTGTCATTAAAACCTGGAATGGGTCATAACAGTATAGAATCATCAATAACAAATCATGATATGTTAAAGAATATCATGTACACAAGACATATGTTTTTTTACATTCACAAAACAACAGAAAAAAATTCAAGATCCACTTTCCAGACCATCATAGTATATAGATTGCCATTGTGGATTGGATTCACTCCCCATTCTATTAATCATAGTGGGTAGAGTCCCATAGTGGATTGAGATCACTCAACATTCCCTTTAGTACTTTATCATGGAATATCATGCTTTACACAATGAATTATAGAGATTTATAATGTTCATAGAACCTATTATATAAAGAGAACAATATATATGTGTTCTGCAAGATCATAAAAATTCATGATTTCATTATATCATAATTAAATAACGGTAAATAAACATCATACAATAATTATAGTATGCCCATAGTAATAGACAATACTATATAAAATATGTAGACTACGATGAAAATAAATCTGTAAAACTATTTGAAATCTGAATTGAAAAAAATATAAAAAACTATATTCATTTTCATAAATTCTAAACACCCAAAATTTATAAAAAATTGATAGATGAGTTTTATTGAAAAAAATTGTCACAACCCATCCCCCGGGGCCCATGTCGTGACTACACCAAGCTCGCCTTCCATAGGCCAGTGGCTGGAGCCTAGCATTAAATGGTGTATTTCATAGAACTCGGAAGGCATTTCTTTTAAAACGTGTAAACTCTCATAACCAAGCACACAACAAGATACAAACACAAGAAAAATGTATAACAAAAAGTGTTCTGAAAGTAAAAGGGGCCAGAATAAAAGACCAACTGTAAAGATATATGTACAACTGAAATAAAATATAACTGGTGAAAGAGAAAAGACAGCTAGTAGATCATCCTCTGAGGTTCCTACCTGAAGGGTAGGTACAGATCACCTCCTCAGCACTCCACGTCCACCCATCTCCTCTGCATACCGACACGCCGTATGGTCCACCTTCGGGTACTATCCAGTCCTGGTTCCCTCGTTCTCAGTCGGCGTTGTCCGCCATCTGCATCCCACACAACATGGTTCGGGCATAGCCTGTGAAGGGGTGAGTATAACAATACTCAATTGGGACCACAATACCCTCATGGTCTCTAAAAATCCACCAAGGATAAACCACAAAGTATTAAATCAACAGATAACCCTACTTAGGTATATTCCCATACATATACCTAATTTATCATGTAATCTATCTCAATCATGAGGAAACATAGATGTATTGGATCATCTCACACAAGGTATATCTTTAGGTAGAGTAGTAGAAATGATTAGATGTAACTACTAAATCATTATAATGTATTAAGAGGCTATGCTGTAAACCTGTACAGAATTGGTAGGAGCTTAACCCCCAAGAATTGCTGGAGCATAACTATAAAAGATCGCTAGAAGCTGACCCACACAAGATCTCTAGGAGCTAACCCACACAAGATCGCTAGGAGCTGACCCACACAGGATCACTGGAGCTGACCCACACATGATCGCTAAGAGCTGACCCACACAGGATCACTAAAAGCTGACCCACACAGGATCGTTGGAGCTCACCCACACAGGATCACTAGGAGCTGACCCACACTGGATTTCTAGGAGCTGACCCACAGAGGATATCTATGAGATGAACCACACTGGATTGCTAAGGCTGACCCACATAGGATTGCTAAAATCTTACCCACCCAGGATCGCTAGGACCAGACCTGCAAAGGATAGCTAGGAGCACTCTTCTTGTCACAACCAACTACTGGGTTTCTGCACTAGGCTTGCACACCTCCAAGAGAGTCCGCTCCCCAAGCCCCTGGTTGATTCTCCAACTTCCATGACATCCCACGAAGAAGTATCTCAATGGTTTGCGACGTCATAGGGGTCTCAACTCAACAGACAGTGCGTCAATAAGACGTCCGGTCTGTGAGTTATTATCCTTTTAGTCCCCGGGGCTTGGTTGGATTCGTGCTCAATCCAGCCCGACCCTACCAAAACTTTACCCAAAACTCTAGTGGGGTATACTCAGAGGGACCTTATCTTTCCAAGATTTATAGTGCCGCTGACGGTTCATAAAATGGACGTCCGGTGCCAAAGTTATGGTAAAAAGAGCATAAATGGGTTGTATTGGGTGTAGGTCCGGTCCGACCCGGCCCTACCCATCCTGTACCGACCTGGTTCAGGTCGATCCGGCCTGACCTGATGGGTTCGGCCTGTTGGGATCTGCCCGGTTCGCTGGGTCCAGCCCGGCAAGCCGCAAGGGTCCACAAAGGGCTGCTGGTGGCTGTGAGGCCACGGAGGGCGCGAGGCCGTAGGGAGGCTTGGCCGGGGTAGTTCGATCGGAAGGGAAATGGGGGATTGACCTGGATGGCGGTGGCAGCTCGGATGGCTGCTCTACCCGGTGGTTACAGCTCGGGCGGTGGTGGATCTGCTCGGCGGCTCGGTTCAGCATTGCACGATGGCGACAGTTCAGCCCGAACGATGATGACAGTTCAAACGATGGTGACAGCTTGGCCGGTGGCTCAGCTCGGCACGACGGCGATGGCTCATCTCGGCGGCTCAAGTGGCGGTTCGGCTGGAGCGGCGCGGTAAGGCCACGGCGGTGGTGGTCACTGAGCGGTGTCGGTGTGTTGTCGCCTTCATCGCGGTTGGCAGTGGTGTCGACCACCATTCTCGGGACCCTTTGTGGTTCTTCGTCGTCCTCTTCCATCGCGAAGAACACCACAATTCATTACATGAATTACAGAGAGGACGTGCCATGTTATTTTGGCCCACACATTCCTCATTAGAGTGGTATCAGGTGTCTCAACAAGAACACGAGTATTAATAATGGGTAATGAAAAAATTAATCAAACACCATCCCTACAATCCTCGTCAAACAATATTCCCAATCCCATAAAAGAATTATAAGGGAGAACATGTAAAGTGTTAATAATATTGCAGTAAACCCCAACCTTGTATTGTTCATTGATGTTGGTGCGAGAAATAATTTGAAGTTGTCGATGTTAATCTCATCCTCCACACACCTCCAATCTCAGGATCGTAAGTCGGTTTATCGTATTCAAAGACGTTCCTCCTTGGAGGGTGTCCCGAGGTAGAAGTAAAAGTTGGCGTTCTTTGTTGGTGGAGCATTCTTCATGGAAGAACATGTTCATCGTTGGAGAAGTGCAATCCTCCTATGGTTCTCCTCTCACAATCCCACCCAAAAATAAAAGAGGTTCCAACAGGATTAACTTAAAGGGTTAATTATGTTGGCACAACCATGTTGATGTAATTAATGTACCATGTTGGCACAATTAATTAGCTCAATTAATTGGCCCAATTTAATGGCTCAATTTAATGGGAGGGGTGGAATATTGGGGATTTGGGAGGTTTCTCCCCATTAATATGGGTCGGGTGGTCCCCGCCTCTAAAATTATTATTGAGGGTTTAGGCTCAGGTGGTCCCTACCACTATAACCTTACAAGGGAGGTTTAGTTCCGGTGGACCCCACCTATTAACTTTCAAAAGGTGGTTTAGTTCTGGTGGTCCCCACCTCCAAAAAACCACATGGGTTTTTCAAATAAAAATAAATTTAAAAAAAAAAATTTTTTTTTTATTTTTTCACGAAAAATCCCAAAAACTAACTTTCACCCTCAACCAACTGCCATTGAGGTGAAAGTCTCTTTAAGTGAATACAAGTACTATGAGTTTGACAGTTCTCTTGGATTTCAATTCTGAGCAACGGTTCAAAAGTTATAAAAATCCGCTCATACATTTACTAAACGTACCTGAATAAAAGTTTAGAAATTCATTCTAGGCACTCTGGGCCTCAGAATCACGCACCGCCAATTTTGGCAGACTCTTAAAATTCCCATTTATTAAAAAAAATTACATGGAAATTCATGGTCTTTACATTCTCCCCACCTTAGGGCTTTATGTCCCTGAAATCTACAACTCATAAGTAGGTAAACAAGTGTGGGTACTGAGCATGCATCTGATCCTCCAACTCCCATGTGCTCTCCTAGAGGTTCCAATGCTGACAGCGAACATGCACTAGATGTGTCGACCATCCATTAAGGACCCACTAATGTTGATACTCAAACACTACTGAAACCTGCGTAAAAGCCACCCCATCATTGACGTCCAGCTATCCATGGTCGATGATTTGAGAAGGGTCGTGCACATATCTCCTCAGCTAGGATACGTGTAATATGTCATGCACCCTTTGCAACTGAGGTGGAAGAGCTAATCAGTAATCCACCTCACCAACTCTACTGAGGACCTGGAAGGGTCCAATAAATCACGGAGATAACTTTTTGCCTCATCCAAATCTCTGTAAACCTCATTGGGGTGAGACCTGTAGAAAGACGTGGTCTCCATCCTCGAACTGCAGAGGTCTCCAACTCCTGTCTCCATATGACTTCTGCCTACTTTGTGGAGTCTTCATCTACTCCTGGACGATCATCACCTTCTCTATGGTAGCATGTACCATCTCTGGTCCCACTAGTGCTGACTCCCATGGGTATGTCCATCACAAATTTGATCTATATGGTCACCCATATAACGCCTCAAAAGGTTCCATTCCAATGGTAGAGTGTTATCTGTTGTTGTATGCAAACTCTACCAATTGAAAGTGATCCTCCCAAAAATGAATGAAGTCGAGGACACATGCACGTAGCATCTGCTCGAGGGTCTGAATGGTCCACTCAATCTGGCCATCCGTCTGAGGATTGAAGGCAGTGCACAAATGAAGTTGCATCTCGAAAGCCTCCTACAACCCCTTCCATAGCCGGGAAGTATAACTTGCATGTCGGTCGGTGACAATCATCGATGGTACTCCATGTAGCCATACAATCTCTTTCAAATATATCCATCCCATGATCTCTACTAAACTCTGATCTCTGATCGGTAGGATGTGGGCCGACTTTGTGAGTCGGTTGACGATCACCAAAATCGAGTCATGACCCCTAGATGTACGTGGAAGTCCTGTCACAATGTCCATGTATATCCCAAAACACATTCACTCTTCGACCTCCAAAGGATGAACCATGCCAGCTGGTACATGATGCTCCACCTTCACTTGCTGACAAGTGAGGCACCAGAAGACAAACTCTACGACTTCTTTCTTCATTATCGGCCATCGGTGCAGTCTTCAGAGATCCTGGTACATCTTCACCACTCTTAGATGTACTGCTAGATGAGATTTGTGAAAATACCTCAACACTTCCTCCTGAAGTGACACGGGTAACATGGTACATCCTATGAAGAGGATGACTTGATCCCTACCTTCAGAAAAGCCAATAAGAGCCTGCATTGTGGATATTTGAGCACGTTGAACCTCGCAGTTATCATCCCCACGTTGCACCTCCCTGACTCGCAAAATAAGTGGGGGATTGAATGTATGAAATTGATGGAAAACTTCTCCATCTATATCCACAATGGTTATCTGAAAAACATCCAGCTGCTCCATCACCTCACCTAGCAGTTGTATACCAGAACTCCTACCGAGTGCATCTGCAACAACATTCCCCATCCCAGGAGTATAGAATATCTTGAAGTCATAGTCCTGGAAGAACTCAATCCAACATCATTGTCTCATCGTTGGCACCTTCTGAGAGAAGATATACCTGAGACTCTTGTGATTAGAGTAGACTGTAAAACGTTCTCCAATCAGATAGTGACACCATATCTTCCAAGAAAATACCACAGATGTTTACTCCAGGTCAGGGGTAGTGTAGTTCTGCTCATGTTGTCTCAGATGTCCAGAACCATATAAGATAACTTCTCAATCCCGCATCAGGACACATCTGAGTCTGGTCCTTGATGCGTCGTAGTAGACTACGTACCCTACGCCTTCCTTTGGAAGCCTCAAGATGGGGGGGCACTATTCAGCCTCTACCTCTGCTCATGAAAACCTTGCTGGCATCTCTCCTACCACATAAATGGTTCCCCCTTCTTTGTCAATGCTGATAATGGTGCTGCAACTCTGGAGAAATCTTGAACAAATCTCCGGTAGTTTCTAGCCAAACCGAGGAAACTCCGTACCTCTTTCACACTCCAGGGTGGATCCCAAGCATGTACCACCTCAATCCTTGATGGATCCACTACAACTCCAGCCTCTAATATGACATGTCCCAAAAATTGAACCTCTCAGATCCATAACTGGCACTTCGAGAGTTTACCATAAAACTAGTTTTCTTGGAGTGTTTCCAGTACTACCTGTAAAGGATAGTCATGCTCCTCCCAAGTAGCCAAGTAGATCAGAATGTCATCGATGAAGACTACTACAAAGCAATCAAGGTATAGCTAAAAGATCATGTTCATGAGTCCCATAAACAATTCTGGAGCATCGGTTACACCAAATGGAATAACCAAGAACTCATAATGGTCGTACCGACACCTAAAGTTCGTCTTCTGCACATCCTCATCTCATACACTGAGCTATTCATAGTCTGGTCTAAGGTCTATCATTGAGAATCCACGTGCTCCCTTTAGCTAGTCAAAGAGGTAGTCAGTACTCGTAGGTGTTTACATATTCTTTACAGTCACCTAGTTCAGGCGCCGATAGTCAACACAAAGCCTCAAGCTCTCATCTGTCTTCTTGGAACCAAAATTAGGGCTGCCTAAGGTGAACGACTAGGCCGAATGAATCCCTTCCCCTGCAAGTCCTCATGTTTTACCCACAGCTCATGAAGCACTACGAGAGCCATCTGAAAAGCTGGTGTAGATATTGGTGTCGTCTGAGGGTACAGGTCAGTGTAAAAGTCCAACTCTCTATGAGGAGGTAAACCTGAAACATCATCAAGAAAGACATCTATGTACTATTCCACCACTATAATATTGCTCAGACTCTCTACATCAACCACTATGAGGGTAAGGCTAGACGACTGATGACTGATTGGATGCACTCTCCTCTATGTAAGTCCATATTGTGCTGAAAAGGCTCCCTTCTCACCGGTGAACGTGAACCTGGTCCAATTCGTGCAGAAACACTGCACTTTGCTCCTAATATAGTCTATCTGATCATGGAAAATAGATAACTAGTCCATACCCAAGATGACATCATAAGGTCTTGATGCTGCTACTAGAAGATCCCAGTTGAAGCTATCGCCTCCTAGAGTATGCTCCCACTGCAGGCACCAACGTGTAATCATGGAATATGCTCCCATAGGAGTCTCCAGCCTTAAAGATTGATCCAACCGCTCCGTCAGAATCTTGGAACTCCGAACGAGGGTAACGGAAATAAAATAATGACTGGAACCTATGTCTATAAGTACTACAACTATGGTGTAGTAGACACAGATCGTACCTCGTATCATCTCTAGAGCGTTGTGATTGTAGGCCTTAACTGCTGGGAGGTGAGCTCTCCCCTGTCCACCTTCTCCCTACGGTCGGGGTGGACCTCCTAGTGGTGGTGGTGGTATAATCTCGAATCTTTTCCCACCAACAGCTCCACGACCATCTCCTCTTCCACGTTTGTCTTCTCCCTACAGACCTCCTCGGTCGAACCTTTGTCTCTGCCCAGGCGATCCCTCAACCATATGTCGATCATCCGTACGGCAGGTCAGAAAATCACGATACATGTGACCCTGCACCCCACATGTGTAACATTGCCTTCTCCTGGTATGACTAGATCTGCCTAAGGTGCCCCGGACAACCAATCCTGAGTCATTCGGTCATCCATCTGTAGGTCTGGTCCTTTTGGATCTCTACGTCATCTGTCTGCTGCCAGTTGTAGAAGAATCTTCTACATGACGACTGGTGTTGGGTCTCGCTGCTCGTGAATGCTCTGCAGGGAAACTTTCCACTAAAAGGTCTCTCTCTAACACCCCCTCCTGTGCTGAAATGCTGAGTGAGATCATCAGAGCCATGATCTCCTACCTGAGTCCCTGGTCGATAGTTTGGGCCCTGAAGAAACAGTATCGCACCATATCTGTGGATTAGTGTGAGAGGTCAGTGAACCTCGCTGGGTACTGATATACAATCATGTTTCCCTCTTATATATGAAGAAGCTCATATTTTTGAATGGATCTAGGAATCACCGAGACAATCTCTTCCCGAAACCGGCTCTCGAAGTCTGCCCAGAGAAGTGTTACCTAATCGTGAACTAGGAGCAACAAGATCCACCATCTTCTCGTGGCTTCCTGTAAAAGGCTGGTGGAAAGGATCACCATGAGACCGGCTGGTGTCCCTACCAGTCGGAAGAATCTCACTAAAGCCTCCAATAAATCCTCAACTACATGTGGGTCCATATCTCCCCTGAACCTTGGAGGCATCTGGTGCTAGAACATGTGCAACGCGCTCAAGCAGTGTGCACCCTCAAGTGCTGGGGTTAGTGACATCAGTGTCCCAATGGGAATTGGTACTACTGGTGCCTCCACTGGTGCCTCTACTAGAAGAGGGCCCTACACTGAGGCCTCATCGCACAATGGGCTATCAGTGCATACAACTCTCGAAACCCTAGGAGGTTGTCTGTGTGGAGGAATCCTAAAAAAATAGGTGTTTCACGGTCAATAAGTTATACCTGGAGAACTGAATTAAGAGATCATACAGTAAACTCTTTAAAACACACACACAATCAGTGTTTTCGTGCACTGAGTCAGAAATCAGAAGTTAGTGTATGGATACGTAGGTCGCCGCACCAACACTAGATTACCTAACCTAATAACCACACTCACTACACTTAAAACTATTTCTATTAAAAAAGAAAGATCAGAGTCTTATGTTCTGCTGTCGAATCGACTCCACTAATAGCAATTGGTCACGACCCGTCCCCCAGGGCACAAGCCGTGACTACCCCAAGCCTTCATTCCACAGGGCAGGGGCTGGCGACTAGCATTGAAAGGCATATTCCCTAAAATTTGGAAGGCATTTCCTTTATATCCTGTAAACTGTCATAACCAAGCACACAACAAGATTTGAACACAATAAAACTGTATAACAAAAGGAGTGCTAAAAGTAAAAGGTTCTGGAATACACGGCCAACTGTAAAGATACAATTACAACTTAAATACAATATAACTGAAGAAAGAGAAAAGATAGCTACAAGATCGTACTTCATGGTTCCTACCGTAAGGGTAGATATATGTCGCCATCTCATCACTCCACATCCACCAGTCTCCTCTGCATACCGACACACCTTATGGCCCACCTATGAGTACCATCCAGTTCTGGTACCCTCATCCTCAGTCAGCGATGTTAGTCATCTGCATCTAACACAACAAGGTGCGGGAATATCCCATACATGCTGACTATAACGATACTCAATAGGGACCCTGAGACCCTCAAGGTCTCTCAAAATCCACCAAGGATAAACCACAATGTATGAAATCAACAGATAACCCAACATAGGTATATGACCACACATATACCAAAGTTATCATGTAATTTATCTCAATCATGGGGAAACACAGAGGTATTGAATCAGCTCACACCAGGTATATCATTAGGTATAGTAGTAGAGATTATTATATTAAACTACTAAATCATCTTACTCCGTTAAGAGGTTCTGCTACTAACCTGCACAGAATTGCTAGGAGATGACCCACGCAGGATTGCTGGAGCTGACCCACCCAGGATCACTAGGTGCTGACCGACACATGATTTCTAGGATCTTACCCACACAGGGTCGCTAAGAGCTGACCCACACAGGATCGCTGGAGTTGACCCACTCAGGATCTCTAGGAGATGACCCCCACAGGATCGCCGGAAGCTGACCCACACAGGATCGCTGGAGCTAACCCAAACAAGATTTCTAGGAGCTGACCCACACAAGATCGTTGGAGCTTACCGACATAGGATCTTTGGAGTAGACCCAGATAGGATTTCTAGGAGCTGACACACACATGATATCTAGGGGAACGCTTTTGGTCGCAGGTAGCTACTGGGTTTCCACACTAGGCTTGCTCATCTCTGGGAGAGTCCCCTCCCCAATCCTTTGTTCGATTATAAAACATCCACGATGTCCCACGAAGAAGTATTTAATTGTCTTTCCATGTCGTAGGGGTCTCAACGCAATAGACGGTGAGTCAATTGGATGCTCGGTCTATGAGTTATTACCCTTTTAGTCCCAGGGGCTCGGTTGGATTCGTGATCGACCCAACCCAACCATACCTCAACATTACCTAAAACTCTTGTGGGGTATTCTCAAAGATACAGTCTCGCTCCATGATTTTCAGCACCACTGATGGTTTGTCAAACAGACATTCAGTGCCAATGTTATGGCCAAAAGAGCGTAAATGGGTCGTAGTGGGCCTTGGTCCAGTCCGGCCTAGTTGAACTAACCCGGCCTGACCCGCTAGGTCTGGCCTGTTAGGTTCAGCCCAGCCCGCGGGGTGACCTAGCCCGCTGGGTCCGTCCCGGCAGGCCGCCAAGGATCGTGGAGGGCTGCGGGTGGCTGCAAGGCTGTGGAGGGTGCAAGGCCGCGGGGCGGCTCGACCGGGATAGATCGGCAGAAAGGGCAGTGGAAGATCGACTCAAATGGTGGTAGGGGCTGGGATAGTGGCTTGGCCTAGCTGTGGTAGCTCAGGCGATAGCGCCTCAGTACCACAGCTCTACTTGGAGGCTCGGAAGCTCGGCATGGTGGTTGTGGCTCAAGTAGCGGCTCGACCCTAATGATGGCGGCATCTCAGACGACGACGACGATGATGGATCGTCTCAGCATGACGGTGGAGGCTCCTCCCTGATGGCGGCAACAGCTTGGATGGAAGTGGTGGCACAGGCAGCGGTGCGGCTTGACATGGTGGCGGCAGTACGTCTCGGTGGCTCAGGTGACGGTACGGTCAGGGTGGCGCGGTGAGGCGGAGAGGCGGTTCGGTTTGGGCGGTGCGGAAATGCCCTGGCGGTACGGTCTCGGTGGCTCAGGTGACGGTACACATCATCGGTGGTCGCGAAGCGACTCCATTATGCCATCAAATTCATCGCGGTCGGCGGGGGTGCTGACCACCGTTCTCGTGCCCCTTCGTGGTTGGTCTCCATCCTCCACTATCGCTAATAACACCACATTTCATCACAAGAATTACAGAGAGGATGATCCATGGTAGTTTGGCATGAACTCTCCATATTAGATCAGTACTAAGTGTCTTAACACGAACAAGAGTATCAAGAATGGGTAAAGAAAAAAATAATCAAACACCCTCCCTACAATCCTCATCAAGCACTATACCAAATCCCAAAAAATAATTAGAAGGGTAGAACATAGGAAATTGATAATCATATTGTAGTAAACCACTACATTGGATTGTTCATTGACGTTGGAGTGAGAAGGAAGTTGAATTTGTCGACATTCATCTTGTCCTCCACACACCTCCAATCCCAGACTCGTGCACCGGTTCGTCATAGTAGAATACCTTCCTCATTGGAGTGTGTCTTGAGGTAGAAGTCGATGTCGGCGTTCTTCGTTGGAGAAGTGTAATCCTCCAAGGGTTCTCCTCTCATAATCCCACCCAGAAAGGAAAGAGGTGTCAATATGATTAACTTAATGGATTAATTATTTTGGCACAACCATATTGGCATAATTAATGTACCCCATTGGAACAATTAATTATCTCAATTAATTGGTACAATTTAATGGCTCAATTTAATGGGAGGGGTGGAATATTAGGGATTTGGGAGGTTTCTACCCATTAGCAGGGGTTGGGTGGTCCCCGCCTCTAAAATTCAAATTGGGGGTCGAGGCTCGGGCGGTCCCCACCACCATAACCTCACAAGAGATGTTTAGTTCTGGTGGACCCTACCTCTTAACTTTCAAAGGGTGGATTAGTTATGGTGGTCCCCACCTCCCAACATCCACATGGGTGTTTCAAGTAAAAATAAATTGTTACACAATTTTATTTTTAATTTATGCTTCCACGAAAACCCTATTAATTGACTTTCACCCTCGACCAACCACCGTCGAGGTGAAAGCCCCTTTAAGATAATACTGACGTTGCGAGTTCAACAGTGCTGTCAAATTTCAACTCCATGCACCGGTTCAAAAGTTATAAAATCCCGCTCGTATGTTTACTGAATGTACCAGAAGAAAAGTTCAGAAATTCATTCTGGGCACTTTAGGTTTCAGAATCATGAGTCATCAATTTTTGTTGTCTCTTAAAATTCCCATTTATTTAAAAAAATTATTAGATGGAAATTTCAAGTATTAACACAAATGATACATTTTAAAGAAAAATTAAATATTTAATATGGTCATAACTATGGTAAAATATGTCCATACCAAAAACGTTAGAATTCATTCATTTCACTCTATTATAAGTAATTTAAAAAATGACCTATATCGAAAATGATTAGAACATTACATTAAAATATATATAAATAATGTTAAATATAGTTTAGATAATATATTTATAAATAATTTAATTTTGTAATGTAACTTTAATAAAATAGTTTTAATGAACATGGATAATGAGGAAAATGATTCCGGACCAAAAATAAAAAATATGGATAGCTTTTCATAAAAACATTTTTTATATTTTTTTCCAAAATAAATTAGGAGGAATGGATATAAAAAATTAAGAAAACCATATATAACCCATAATTTCCCAAAATTTAATTGAAACATATAAAATCCTAATAAAATGTGAGATTGTATCATAATCCCTTACAATATTGGTAATCATTGAATATAAACCTCATGAAAGAGAGAACCATAGATGTATTTTTAAATCCCCATAATTATCATTAAATTTTTTATAAATTAAATTCATGGGGATTTTATACACTACAAAAAATAAATAAAGTGCTTAATATAAAAAATATCTTAATGAAGGAAAATTGATATGAGGAAATACTGACCTCAAGTCCCGACATTCATCATACACACTATGTCCTCTTGTATAATAAATTTAAATTTATTATAAATGTATATATATATATATATAAAAACAAGATTCATACTTATTATGACATATATGATGAATTCATTATTTATAAAAAAACCATTTCCTAATAATTCTCCATTGAAATTAATATTTAAAGTGTTAACTATTTTATTTTTTGTATTTTTTTTGCGATTCCAATATATTCATCGTGGCCATGGTTTTATATTCTTTTGAACTATAATAATGTAATTAATAATATATTTACTAAAAATACTTACTTTTAGAAAAATCCATCATTGTAAGTGATGAATAATTAAATATATCATTCAATGACACATTGGTTTGTACAAACACGTTAACAATGTTATCCTTTTATATGTGGAAAATTGTGGAAGGTAGATATTATTTTTTCATTAGATAATCATAATTATATAAAAATATTATATATATATATATTCATTTAATATATAAATATAAAAATCAATCTGAGGTAGTTATGAAAAATAAATCCCAAAATGTGACAAACAATTTTAGATTACCAGACTCTTGGTAGGACGATTGATTCCTCACACAACTCAAAGGGAATTCAAGATCCCCATAGAATAGTGAAAATAACATAGTTATAAAAAAACTACCTTTGGGAACAAAATTTCTACAAATAACCCGAAACAAGATGGTAGATGTATTTGATACATTGGTATTCTTCAAAACAATATAGTAGCAGATATGAACAATAACTTGAAAAAATATGTTTCAAGATACATTAAAATATCCAAAGTGATAAAAAACTAAAAAACCAAACTATATGTAACATGATAACACACCCACAATTCCACATGATACCAATGAACAGCCCCCCCCCCCCCCCCAATTCATGGAGCATTGTTACCTTACCTACATGAGATATAACTAGTGCTATATATAGCCACATATGTTTTTAGGGTATAAGAAAAAGATCCAAGTCAGATTCCACCAAGTATTTCATAAGAATGATTTATAAAATAAAGAAATTATTTTCGTATAAATAAAAACAAGTACGGAGATAAAGTCCCACATTGTTTAATAGGATATTTAGATAAATCGCCATTTTTATAGATTAATAAAACATTCCAATAAATACGTTTCAAATTATTTTCATCAAACAACCCAATCAAACATTTCAACTATAAATATTATAGAAAAAAAACCATGATGTTAATAGTAATAGATCAATTAGTATCCTTATACGAATAACATGATTAGTAGGCCACTAGGTTTTCACATTAACCAGTAACAACATATCATTTTAGTAAGTTTATAGTCCTAAGAGTAGCTCATTTCCCCATATTAGGAAAACTATGTTACAAATTTCCCTAGAATAAAAAGTATATGGGGAATGTGGTTGTCCCTGACAATGGATCTCAACCTCATCATTAATCGTATTTGTTTTTAACATGTTATAATTATAAGGAATCAGACCTCAACATTTCATATTCTAAATTTTCTAAACTATAATTCACATTTGATTATATTTTCAGTGTATATTTTTATGTAATTGGGTCATACGTCATACATAAGATCCCACATTCACCAAAATTTTATACTGCTAAAAAATATCAATTTTTCATTACAGAAAACTTGTTAAAATAAAAAATAGATTATTTTTATTGAAAAATCATAATAACTTGAAACATGACTTCCATATTTCTCTTTCCCATATTTATACCCTATGAAAAATATATTAAGACATGGTATGAGTGCAAAAATCATAGTAGGGGAAATAATGAGAGAAAATTATTAATCTAGTGAAAGCATGAAATCCCATTAAAATCATTTTTGTTAAAACTCATTAGCATAAATAGAATAATCATTCAGTTTCCATAGGATATATACATCATAAAACCCTTACTAAATCCATACAAATGGAATAACCAAATGGCCCAACCCATATTTTGAGTACCCAATTCATTGGAGAGCTATAATAGAGATTACTCGTCATAAGTTGTGCTATAGTAGGGCTCAAACCACAATGTATTGATCTATAATGGGTTTTTACCCATCATATCCGGATCTACATTGGGATCAAACCATAATGAATAGTTTAAAAGGACCATATCATTAATAAAACCCTTGAAATATATTTTAAACCCATTAGAAAAACTCTTTTAGATATCATAATAACCTATTATTTTAAAAATAAATTTATAATAAGAAACACACAAAAAAATGATACCGTTTTAATTGAATAGATCTTAAAAAACATATAAATAAAACATTAAATTAATAAAGTATCATTAAATTGGTATAAATTTCTTATGTCTTATAAGTTATAAAATATTCCTTTAAAAATTTGTAAAAATGGGTGAAATGGGTAATTTAAAAGAGGTTTTTAAAATAAAGTCCCTTAACATGAGTTTGAAACATCACGTAATGTCTTTATCATATTTAATAATAAATGTAATTTAACTACTTACATTATTGAGAACCTTTTTAATTTTTATTATTCCTTTAAGACAATTTTTTTTATTATCAAGGAAACAAAGAGAAGATACAATGAAAAAACACCATGGGGTATGAAATAATGCAATACCTAATCATATGCAATAAAAAATATAATCACCTCTAATGGGAAGGAACCAAGGATAGAGAATGTAGTGATACTTTGATCAAGAGTTTCTTTAGACGCTAAGAGGTCAGAAATTGGGTTCCCTTATCTCTTTGTGTGCATAATCTCGTCTTGACCATCCAGAATCTCCTTGGTATGATATCTATATTAAATGTAAAAATTATTTCACTACCTATAGAATAATATTAATTAAATTATTCTCATTTATATATGAAAATTAATCTTTTAAATAAAACCATTCGGTATGGTAATGAAAATTTAACTATATTATAATCATGGAGAAGGTAGGTTGTATGTGCGCATTAGTATCATTTTCATTTCCCAATGATCATTATTAAAATAAGTTAAGTATTACTTTAACTTTATAGAATGATAATAATTTAATTAATATAAAATATATAATTTAAATATACTTATATATATCATCTATGTGATGTGGTGATGAAAAAGAGTCGCATTGCTTCGATGAAATGATAGTTTACATGTACACATGAACAATGTTATCATTTTTTCAATGAATGCTATAGTAAGAATGAAAATGATATATTACATTTAAATAATGATAAATATTTTATTAATATCATATATAAATATTAATTCCATCATTATAAATAGAATTTAGATACCGTGATGGAAAATGAATTTCATCAGTTCCGGAAGCGATATTCTATCGTACACATGATTGATAACATATTTTATCCATTGATGGAAGTGGTGATGGATTTAGCTGATGATATTAACATAATAACATATTAGTATATTGGGGATACTATATTGTTATTTCATTATGGTTGAATATGATTTTAAGGAACTATAAGAATAAATAAAACAAAAATACTTGATTAAAATAATACTTCTTCTTCATATGTTCTTCTTTTTTAACTCCTCAAAGGAACTAAGGGTGGGGTTATGCCTAAAATAAGAGTTTTATGATGTATTATGGGATACTAGTAATTTATTCAGGTTGATATTTTCTAAACCAAATAGGTTTTTATGTGTGAGGAAATGATAAGAACTGGTGCCCATTTATAAGTGAGGGGATGAGAAATCTTATAATTCATCAAAAGTTAGATAAATTTGAAGAAATTATTCTAAAACATCACAAACATGAATAAGGAATCTATAAAATTATTCTGTGCATTAATTATATCATATTTTATTTATCTTAACATTTTTAATATCATTTATTTGATATTTTAATTAATTAAACATTTATGGAATCTTTATTTTGTAATTATTTTAGGTAATTATTTACTTCATAATGATTAAAAAAATTATAATGATTATAAACATTTTATCTTTCAAAATAGTATTTATAGTTCAAGATATATTCTAAATAACACTATATTAAAAATTTTGTAGTTATTAAAATCAGTTCAAGGATGATTGTTATTGAATATAAATCATCCTATAAAATTGGGTACTATTTTATTGTAATTTTTCAGTATTTAAAATATTATTTTTACTCGTAATTAATTGATTTACACTTAATCGTCGTAAAAAATTATAAAGTTACTGTTAATAATGTACAATTATAATAAATACCTATTTACAAAATTTTGAACATATAATTCTTAATATGGACTCTATTTTTATAAATTCTATTCATAACCATTTTATAAATTATTTAAAAATTAATCTCCCATATGTGACGAAACAAAGGGATTATAAAGTAAAAGTGGTCACATGTTTGAAATGTTTTATGTCCAGTTTCAATGTGAAATTCATTATAATGACCCAAATTGTGTTTATTGATTTATATTTTAACTTATTATACATTAAAAGAAATCTAAAATACCATCATGAAATATAACTAAATTAAATGAAAAATCAGTTTTTGATTGAAATATAGTATTTTTCACGATTCATTAAAAATGAAACATATCAGAAAAATAAAAAAAATCAAAAAAAGTAAATTTTGATATTCCAAATTCAAAGGACAAGTTTACTGTTTCAAATAAATTTTATAAAAGTATAAAAAATTAATTTTAGAACATGAACACCATAAAAATATATTAAACTATATTTTATAAAAATGCAATTTTTAAGTTTAAAATTTAATTTCCCTTTGATCATAATGAACATAGAATCCATTTTAATTAAATATCACTATATATTTTGAAATAAATACTTATTTGATTATTACATTAGATTTTAAAATCTTCCTCCCTTTTTGAAATTTCATCCTCAAAATTTTATTCACTTATTAAATTAGTGGGGACATCTTTCCCTTAAAGAATTTTTATATTCCCTTGTTTCCTCTTATACCTTACAGGTTTTTTTAAACATTAACATGTTGTATCACCTTATTCTATAACACCTTTTCTAAATTTTAAAGAAGCTGAACTTCTTATTCCTCATAAGAAATATTTTCTTCTAAATGAAAAAAATTCAGGATTACTACTTCAGATGGATCTAGTATAAACTTAATTAACATCAAAACATGAAATAAGGTGTCTACCCAGGATAAAATTTGAGGAAGAGAAACTCAGTTGAAGGTTTATCCACCGTTATCTTGAATTTCACAATTTTCAATGAACCGTTGAATCAACATACCATTTATAAAAAACCCCAACACACCATTCCGTAGAGAAACTTTGAGGAAGACGTGATCTCCAACCTCAAAAGAAAGATCCTTCCAATGGTTACCCACATAACTTTTATAATTTCTCTGAGTTGTCCCTAAATTTCATTTAATCATCTAAACATTCTCTACCATGTTCTCTAACAATTCTGGAACCATCAACTTTCCCTCACCTAATTCATCCCAAAATAATGGAGTTTAACATTTATTTATATATAATGCTTCAAATGATGAATTTTTTATATTTAAATAAAAACTTCAATTATTAAAAAACTCATCCAAAGAATTATTTTGATCCAAACCTCCTTACTGATTTATTTAAAAATAATGTAACATATCCTTCAATGTATTAATTTTTCATTTTGGATATCAATCAGTCTAAGGAGGAAAGGCTATGATACAATTAAATTCAATTCTCAATGAATTCTAATGGCCTTTCCAAAAGTTATAAGTAATCCTAGGATCGTGATCAACTACAGTTGAATAAAAAATATATGTAATATGACTATCTCTTTAAGATGCAACCACGAAACTTGATATAGATACAAAGTATCTTGAATAGGATGAAAATATATAGATTTAGTCAATCGATCAACAATAACTCATATCTCATTATTATGAAAATATGCGTTTTGTAATCCCACCATTAAGTCCATATATATATATTCTTATTTCAACTCTATCACTAGAAAAGGTTGAGGCATCCAATTTGAAATCTATTTTTCTTTATTATCCTTTTGAAAAGTAAAACATTTCATGGTAGTTTCATAACTATATATTTTCATTCCAATCCACTAGTAATACTCCATAAAGTCTTTGTATATCATAATGCTTCTCGGATAAATGAAAAATGGAGAACTATGGGCTTCAGTCAATAACTATTTTATTAACTAGGATTCATTGGAACACATAATATCTTCTCAAATAGAAAAGAAATTATTTTTCAATGTTAAATTCATGAAACCTAACCTTTAAACCAACTATACCTTTTTCTGTAACTCACAATTTTCCTTCTGTTCTTTCTTGATGTTGTATGATCGAGATTGCTACACTGACACAAAAACAAATCAATCAAATTTTTATAGCACCATATTCTAATAAAATATTCATAAAATCATTCACTAAAGGTTCAAATTCCAAATGTAACATAGTTAATGTAGAAATTTTTCTTCAACATAGTGAATCTATCACATTTTTTCTTTTCTAGAATGGTAAAGAAAAATGCATTTATAATCCTTGATTAGTAATATCCATCTTATCTATCTCATGTTCAATTCTTTCTAAGTGAATATATTATGAAAATTTTTATAAATAGTATATATTAAAACTTTTCCCTATAAAAATTATACCCCTAAATTTTTAATCAAAAATATAGAAGCTAATTCCAAATCATGTGTAGGGTAATTTAACTCATAAGGTTTCAACTGACGTGAATCATAAGTAATTACATGATCATTCATCATTAAGAAACAACCATTTCATTTCAATGAATCGTCATAATAGATGATAAATTCACTATTTCTAGAAGACAAGAACAAAATAGAGGTATTCACCAATCATCATTTCAGTACCTTAAAAAATCACATTCTTTTGTCTAGATTAATTGAACTCCTTTATGAGTTAACAAACTCAGTGGGATATATAACTGTGAATATTTTTCCACAAACCTCAGGTAAATGTAGGATAAAGCTATAAAACTATGAATCTTAGTTATATTTGTGGGTTTTTAACATTCATACACTCTAATTATTTTAGCTGGATCAATAGTTATTACCTATTTGGAAACAATATGAACAAGGAATGAAATTGTTTGCTACCAAAATTCCCACTTTCTAAATTTCACATATAATTTATTTTCTTTTAAGGATTTAAAAATTACCCTTAGATGTCTTTCATGATCCTATTTACTTTTATAAGATACTAAAATTTAATCAATAAACACAACCACAAGTTTATCCAAGAACCCCTAAAAAATCTATTCATATTATCCATGAATATAGTAGGTTTATTATATAACCCCAACAACATAACTGGAAATTCAAAATTCTCATATGTAGTTTAAAAAAGTAGTCTTCAGAATGACATTTTCAATTAATTTAAAATAATGGTAAACTGAACTCAGGTCAATATTAGAAAAATATTATGCTCTGTAAAGGCGACCAAATAAATCATCAATATGAATCAAAGGACACTTTTTCTTAAAAGTGATTTTATTTAAAGATCTATAATCAATGAAGATACTCATTGAACATTATTAATTTTTATCATAAAAATATAGGACCACCCCATGGTAAAGTGATAGGTTAGAAGAACCCATTATCAAGTAACTCTGGTAACTTATTTTTCAATTCTAGAATTTCTACATGGGATATTAAATTAAGGGGATTAGAAATTGGACGAGCGTCAGGAACTAAGTCAATAGTTAATTCAAATTTACAATAATGTATACCACCAAGAAAATCAACCGTTAAAACATATAGGTACTCATTTACTAATGGCATATCATTAATCTCAATTTTATGTCATTTCAATGACATGAGAAATATAACATTCATTTTAATATTTTAAATTTTTTTCAGTATCCTGGTATGTTTTCAATTGTGTGGGTTCATTTTTTTAATACAAACTAAAACTATTTTTTAACATAAACTTATTTTATCTCTAAAATATATCTTTTCATGAAAAAAAATCCAATCTGTATCCAAAATATAATCAACCAATACTATTGGAGAAAAAAATTATGTAATCCCCTTCCACAAAAAATGAAAGGAAAATTTTTATAATTTATTTAGGACAGAATATTTCCTATATTTTTTACCATATGTTCTAGATACATTTATTAAGGAGGAATTTCCAATATACTAGAAAATTTATCTAAAATGAATGAATATGTGGACTAGTATTAGAAAAAACATTGGTATAATATGAAAAAATAAAACAATTACTTGATACCCATTCTTTTGATGTCCTAACATCTTATAACATACATGAAAAAGATTTTTCCACTCCCAATTTTTTCAAAGTTGTTGATTTTCCCTCTGAGTGGATAAATTTGGAAAAAAATTAGAGAAATGAATCAAATCATTATAGTTAAAACATCTTACCATCAACTTCTAGTTATTTTTTGATCATTTTACTTATACTGAAGATCCATATGTCCAAACATTATACATCATTAGCCATTCACAAAATCTTCAAGACATTCTTCAGGATGTTTTTATGATATATTTCACATGAATAGAGTTTGATTTTCTTACCTAAAATTTTATTTGATGAATTCTTCCCTAATTTCTACCAACACGACTACTTTTTATTCTTGTCATCACGAGGCACATACATGTCAATAAAATATAAATAAATGTTTTCCTTATAATGACCAAGTCTCTTAATTATTTTAAAATCATGATAATCTGAGGCTCTTTTTAAAATTGGTTTCAAAAAAGTGTGATATCTTTTAATTTTAATATCAATGTACCAGCTAAAATCATATATGTACCTGGATAGTATCATAAAATTTTATTTATATATATATACACATAATCATCATTATTTTGAATCCTTTCTAATTTTTATTTCTCTATTTCGAGTATAATAGTTTTCCAGAAATATTTCTCCTAAATCCCCTCTCTGTTATTTCTTCTTCTCTTCACCCAATCTCATTTATTTTTAGTTGGTTCTCTTTGACGAAGGTTCTACACCTTTTCCCTAGCAACCAATCCTCACTCTGAACCTGATGTCCTCTGCCCCTCTCTAGGTCGGTTTGGGATAGTTGTATTCATGAGGTTTTTGAAATAATGTCTCGGTGGCTATGGATCTTCAAGGTATATTAATCTCATTCATATTAGGTTCTATTCCCCGGTCTCCCCAATTTTTCCTCATTTAAGTCTTCCCCTGTTTTTTGTTCATCTTTGAAGGGGTTGATGTTTTTAATGTTTTGAGGTTTTTGCTCATTGTCTGGTGATTTTTTCTCTTTGGTGTTTTTGGTGATGGTTATCTTGGTGTACATCGATGGCGCAGTTGATGTTTGATTCAAGGGATCCTCAGGAGGCTCAGTAATATAACTTGGATCTCTTTCCCCCAATAGGGTAGGGGTGATTCATGGTGGTGTTTGAGGGTTTTGATAGATGTTTTGGATGTCATTGGAGTTTTTTGGTTCAGTGCTGAGGAGACTGGTGCCGCAGGTTGTGCTTCTTATTATGGTTCTTAGCCCGTTCTGATATCCATTGTCTAAGTGGCTCGGTGTCTTCAACCTAATGACGATTATGGTATATTGTGTCTTGGAGGAGATGATGTTATTTCTGGTGGGTCTCGTTGGTGAACACTATTAGAATGATATTTCGGCATGATTATATAGTGATTTACTTGAAGGATGTGCAACCGATGTTCGACGTGTGATAAAGGTGGCACATAGATCGTTAATGGTGATAATGCGGTTTGGTTTTAAATATGGATTTTGTTTTTGAATATTTTTATTTCTGGTGCATTGTTTGTATGGTGGGTTATGGTTGTTTGGTTACCGCTTACCCTCAAAGAAGCTCTTGGAAAATAATAAAAAATTGTGTTTGGAGGATATGGTTTTCCATTGAGAATTCCAAACATCTTGGGACTTCAAATATCTTTTCATTAGTGTCGATCCATCCTTTGGATAACATTGGATCGAAGGTTCCAATGAATTTAGAGGATTTTTACTAATAATATCCTCCACTACTATCAGATTTCTTTCTGGTTGATTGGGTACCTCCCTTTCATGGATGCCGTCACCATTTAAATATTGTCTCTATTGAGCCATCTCTATGAAAAATTGTTTGATTCCAATTCCAACCATCACATGATGCGGATTTGTATGGATGTTTTCCTCTCGATTCTTTCCCACCACAACATCCATGTTTCCTCCTCATAAAACTATTCTGAACAAACATATCTTAGATAAAGAAACATGGTAGTTTTCAAATTAAATAAATTAATCATAAATAAAAAAACATTTATGGATATTCTATTATTGATATCCTAACCCATGCAGTTGTCTAAACATGCCTTTCAAATTAACTATAAAGACTCATCTATAAAATTTACATATTATATAGTTTTTAACAAGAATTAACATTTTAGGATTTACATTTTTAGAGTTTTAGTGAATTATTTAATAATTCTTACATACATTCCACATTCATAAAAACAGGATACTACAAAAACAGTATCCATTTTTCCACAGGATAAAACTTTTTAAAGAAAAAAAAAGAATCTCTTTAATAGAAATCCGAAAAAAATGATATCATTATTTCCCTTTTCAATTATTATACCAACTAAAAAACATTTTGAAACATTTAATTAGTAGAAAAAACATTGTAAGGGACATAATGAAAGAAAATCATTAGTCCAGAGAAAACATGAAAAATTATTAAAAACATTTTTTATAAAAACTCATTACCAAGAATAGAAAAATTATGCAAGTGACTTGGGACATCACCATCATAAAAACACTATATAACACTTATAAATGTAATATCAATTTAATAAAATCCTATCTTGGGATCACTTAATGCATTAGAGAGTTATAATGGGGCTCACCTGTCATATCTTGGGCTATAATGCTACTCAAACCGTCATATATGGATCTATAATGCGGCTCAACCCAATAGATCATGAGGTATAATGGGATAAACCATAATAAACAATATAATAAGACCTTATCATTAATAAAAAACCTTGAAAAACTTTTTAATCCCATTATCAAAAAAAGTTTCAGATATCAAAGTACCATTTTCTTGTAAAAATTACTACATAAAAAGAAACACACACATAAAAATGATTACATTTCCTTTGAAGATAAATATTAAAACATATAACGAAAATAAAATTAATAATTCATTTTTTAATTTTTATAAACTTACCACAATTTATAATGTGAAAACCCCTTCCATTAGACTTTTTGTAGAGTCAAAAAAATTATCTTTAAACAAGGGTTTTAAAATTAGTCTCTTACCTTGAGTCTAACTTGTCACATAAAATATTTACCATCCTAAATAATAATTATAGTTTAATTATTTACATTATTGATAACCATTTTAATGTTTATTATTCTTTTTAGATCACTTATTATAAGTACTCGGACCTTAACATTGCATATTCTTGAATTAAGTTAATAATTCACATTGAAGATCTTTTTAGGTTTAGAGATTTAGAAAATTAGGTTATAACATATACACAAAAACATGAATATTGCATGTAGACACATCTACCTAGATTCCATTTTTTTCAAAAAATATAAAATTATTGAAAAAAAGTCATGTCAAGTTCCGTGTTTTAGACTTTATGAGTTTTCCTTGATCCCATCCTTGACCCTATTCCACTTTATGTCCTGTGAAAACATTTCAAAAACATGGGATGAGCATAAAAAGCTCAGTAAGGGATACAAAAAAAGTAAAACTATTATTTTTTTTCAAAACAACTAATAAACCATGAATACTTTTTCATAAGTAATACATTTCTCCTTTATGAAGAAGTAAATACTATTCATTGAATAAAAGATCACTGCTTACCCTTTTTTAACCAAAATATTACCATAAAACCCATATAAAGAACACATAACATATAAAGGTAACATGGGACATACACATACTTAAATGGAATAACCATATGGTCGACATCTACACATATCCCTAAATCGAATAGCCATATGGCCGACTTCCATACCCAATGTATTGGAGGTTATAACATAACCACCCGTCATGGTTTATCATGGCACCACCCGTCATTTAGTTTATCATGTAACCACCCTTAAAATGTCCAAGTATCATTATAAAATCACATCACAAAAGATATTTTAAATATAACAATTTCACTAATAACATTTCCACAATTCAATTATAATATATCATTTCAAGATATTGACAGGATCAATGTTTAATAAAACCATTTTCAAAACCATTTAAAACAGTTAATGAATAGATTTTTGAATCAAAGTGCCCCATAAAATTTTAAATCTTTTAAAAGAATTAATGTTTAAAAACATTAATGTCGATATAAATAAATACTAAAAACCATTTTGAAAACATGGAAATTAATGAGAAATATTTACAATAATAATTCTTTAATGCTTTTAAAATGATGTTTTAGTTAAACAGTCTCGTTACACTTGAGAACACTTAACTAAATATAATGGAAGAATATCATAAAAAAATTTATAATATCATTAGAATAAGGATATTCATGTTATAATATTACAAAGGGTATTATATACACCATATTAAAGTGAATTGGAAAATAACAACAATGAAGTCTCAATGGAATGTAAATTCAGAAGAAATCGCTTATAAAGATAGTATCTGTAGATTATGGACAAATAAATTACATTATTATATGTGAAAAATAAAAATACACTAAGTATAAGTAGATATTAAGTGTGAAACAATCAAAGGTCATTCATACATATATATAACCCATCATAAACAAGAACTATAAGTTTAACCCAAAGAATTGAAATTGTGTTAAGAAGTTCTCTTACCGAAATTTGACATCCTAACAGCGTCACATCAAAATTCAAAAAAATACTTTGATGGGAGAGAAAAAGGTATATAATCAAATTGATATCAAATTTGAATCATTAAGGATATAGAAGAACATATCCCAACATTATAATATGTAAATTAAAATATTTAACAAAAATAAGTCTTAAAAAAGAGGAGGGTGAAATGTTCCCTTAATGATTTGGTAACTTATGAAATATTCACTATATAAAAAAAGAATCATAAAATGAAGATTTAATTACCCATAAATTAATTTATATTACACAATTAATACAATAATGGGCAGCACATACACCACACAAAATGAAACAATGGAAATATAGCACAAATCTCACGAGAATAAGAAGTGATATAAAAACACCTTACCAAATAGTAATCAAAAGAGTCATATAAATAATCGTTAATAAACACCAACTTAATCACATAATACACTGAATAAAAAGAGAATAATGATAATATATATCAAATGGAATTACAAAATACACTACATTCAATAAATAAGTGGCGAACAATGGAAATCTCATGAAATTAAATGTGAGAAAAGAAACCCCTTACCTCATGTCAGACTTGAACCGTTCATTCTTTAATATCCTTAATAATAAACTAAAGTTAATTTTTAATTTCTTGAGAACCTTTTTTAAGTTTATCATTCCTTTTAAATAACTTATTTTTATTTTATAAACATTATGTAATCAATTTAAGTTAATAATGGTCATTTTGTCGATATTTTGTACTTGAGTAAAAAATGGACTTCTTATAATTACAAATTGTTCATGTGGTCAAAAGTTCATTATATTCAGAATTGTATTCATGATTTAGATATCATTTATATCATATATATCCATTATATACTTGTTTATATAATAGTATATAACATTTGGAGATAAGAAATGAAATGTACCGTTCATTGAGATGGTTAGCCGTACGTACACATGAATGCGACTTTGATTTATATTTATTATTGTAATGGAATGGAAAAATAATGATAAATAAGTATATTATAATTTAGGTATAATATAATATATATTTTTATTTACCCTACCCATTATATGTTCTTCATAAGGCATGAATGAGTCATATCACATTGCGGGGGCGGTAGTCTGCACTTCCTCAAATGAGATTATCGTATTAATCCACTATAGAAACATTAAATTATTATATAAATGAAACATAAAGAAGAATAAAAACAATATATATATAACTTATATTATATATAAAAATAATTCCATCATAATGGCCACCATGAGAGGCAGTTGGAGAAATTTGAACAATCATCGTTTCGTGAGGCAGTAGTTCACCGTCCATTAAAACAGTATGTTCTTTACTCATTAGACAGAGGTGTGTGTAATTGTAGTTAGAAAAATTCTCATAATTACATCCTAGTATATTTATTATAATTTTTTGTTATAAAATAAAGAAATTAAAATAGATTAGGGTTTTTTGAAGTTGAATAAATGACATGAATTTAAGAGAAATAGTTACCTTTAATTCGGGTAACTCCCTTTAGTTTGAAGCAATAGGAATTCTTGAAGTTCCTTAAGATTAAGGTAAGGCCTTTAGGAGGAATATAGGGATATTTAGAGATTAGTTTTTCAGGGTTTTGATGAGCCAAGGGTCTCAAGAAGTGTGATGAATGGTTTAAAGGTGAGGGATTTTTATAAGGGGGAGGAGGGGTTCATTAGGAAAGTGTGTAAATATTATTTTATTATATAATTATATTAGGTTTATAAAGGTCCTAAATAAATTAATATCTAATATAAGATTACTCATAGTCTAAATAAAATCATCCAATAATAATTGGATAGGTTTTGGGTGTTATTTTAATATTTATAATCTTATTTATTAAAATCATTTATTAATGAGGTAAATACTGCATCATTTTTATGACATAATAAATTTAAATAATTTTATGTCTAAATATTATAAAAAATATACCATGATTTAGGAAATATTTTTAGCTTTCCAATGAATATTTATAGCTTAAAAGATAATTTATATAACCCCTTGTAAAAATTACATTACTAAAATATATTTGTTTCTGTAATTTATTTGTTTACTTTAAATTAATTAATCTAATGTGTCGTTATCACTCCCAAGTGGATCCATGGGGTAGAGAAATATACCCAAGTACTCCCATGGTCGTCCATGACTCATAAAACAATGTTAGTAGAAGTTTTAAGGTAATTTTGTATTATTATAATATTCTTTTTACCTTGAATTACCCTATTTACCTTTAACCGTGGTAAATAAAAGTCAAAGTTTACTATTCAACATAAAATATTTTTATCTTATTGAACCACATTTTACATACTAATAACAACCATATATAGTGGATTTTTTAAATTCAATTCATAAAAGTGGTAAAATTTCATTTAAATTAATAATTCAGTTTTTTAACTACTACTTAGTGGATTCACTATTCATTAAAAATTGATGTTTTCAAGAAAAATACCAAATATTAAGCCTAATATATATTTTATATTACAAGTTAATAAATTATGTCTATTTTAGAAAATAAAAAACATAGAAGATGCATTAATTAATTTAAAATTAATTCCCGTTGTCAAAACAAATAGCGTGTTTTTAATAAACAATATCTATCAAAAGATTGACACTTGTTTATGTACAATTTCAAAGTGAAATTAATTCCAATGACCACCATTAGATTAAATTGTAAAAATATAATCTAATTACAGTTTCAAACCAATTAAAAAGATTATTTAACCATATAAATAAATTATATTAAAAAATCATATTTGAATTGAAATATAGTATTTTCACTCTTCATTAATAAAAATGAATTTTATCATAAAAATACCAAAAAATTACCCAAAGTAAATTTTTAAGTCCCGATTCTAAATAAGAATTTTATTTTCTCAAATATAACATATAAAAGTGTCCAAAAAAGTATTTAAAAATGGTTCCCTATTAAAAGGTGGTAAATCAACCTTTTAAAGTAAATTATGCTTAAAATTAATATCATTCACATTTTAAGTCCCTAAATTTTATTGAATAAAAGTAAAAACATTTAACAAACATGAAGAATCATATTTTAGTTTGTTCTTTTCATTCTCTCCAATACAATTTCAAGGTGTTATCTACCATTTAAAATAATAATATTTTATTATTAGTGTGAAACTTAATATTTCCCAGAAACCCGTTGTTGCATATCAGGTATGTCATCGAACATAGAAACCCCTTTAAAGTAAAATTAATATTTAATAAAAAAATTAATAAATATGAAAATGTTATATTATTTATTTTTCTGGGATGTTACATCCTTCCCCCCTTTTGTAAATTTTGTCCTCACAATTTTAAAATTGTTCTTGGAAACTTTATTGAAAGTCCCACATCAGAAAATGAGTAAATAAAACTATCACTTTAAAAGAATGACCGATATATAAAAAGGTCACCCAAGATAACCCATACTAGGATTCCATGAAAACATAGATATGGAAGAGAAACTATGTGTCAAGTTCTAATACAATGTGATAGAAAACATGATTAGGAGAAAGTTAACAATAAAAAAACCACTAATTGTGATAGGTTAAATGATCATTGGTTTCCCAGTAAGAAAAGTAAATGGGAAACGTTTTTGTTTTAAGTTACTTTTTATAATGTTGATGAATTTATTTATGATCCTGACTAAGAACATAAGGAGACATACATACTTATCATGTATACTTTAATCCTTTACTAAAATTCTACACCAAACTCTTCTTTTCTCAAAATGATTAGTATTCAAGTTGACTTGGACACATCCAAAGTGAAAAAATCATGTTCTTGAGAATAACATGACCCAAAAAATATATACCATATATTTACTCTATCTTTATATATTAACCAAAACCAAAGTTGGTTAGTACGATATTAGATAATCCCTAAAAGGGAAAATATTTTATAAAAAAATCTACTCTTAATCTCCAAAATCCCTCAAAAGTACCCAAAGTTCAAGAAAATCCATTCAATATACAATTATAAATAAAATTATTCTAAATAATAAAAACTAAAATTGAAACCCAAAACTCAGAAGGATTTAAATCACCTATTATTCCATAGTAATCTTATCATTTATCTCCAAAAACATCATATGCTCTTAAAGTCTTACAGTAATGTGTAATTAACCTAATAAAATATTCTCTATGATAGGTTAATCATTTCTATAAAAAACCCAAATCACTGTATTTATAAAATTAATGCATAGATTCTTTCTAAATAAAATTTAAACAATTAATCCACAAATGATATTCAATAGTATTCTATTTTTCTAAAGCATTCCAAAGAAAAATACAAATTCCGCCAAAATAACCATAACATAATTTATCCTCAAAGTTTATCTAATACCTTTCATTATCCACCAAAAATGTAATAACCATTTATCAACTCTACAATAACATTGACCATTTATAGTATTCTAACCATTATTGTTATGTCACTCATGCTTAAATTATACCCTAACCTCAAAAGTTATCTAAACCGACATTTGATACCTACTATAAGGACCTAGCCTTAATCATTGAATATTCTTGAATTATGTAAATAATTCACATTGAGGATCTTTTTAGGTTTAGAGATTTAGATAATTATGTCATAAAATATACATAACAACATTAATATTACATATAGAAACATCTACCCAGTTTCAATTTCATTCAAAAAATAAAAAATCTTGAAAAAAAGAGCCATGTCTAATTCAATGTTTCAGACATCATGACTAATCCATGATCACATCCTTGACCCTATTCCACATTATTTCCTATGAAAAACATTTCAAAAACGTGGGATGAGCATAAAAATCCCATTAAGGGATACACAAAAAAGGAAAACTATTAGTTTTTTTTTTCAAAAAAACAATTAAACTAAGAATACATTATTATAAGAAATACTTTTCACCATTTTGAAGTTGTAAATACTCGTCACTAAATAAAAAGATCATTTCTTACCCTTTTGAAACCAAAATATTACCATAAAACTCATATAAAGAAAACATAACATATAAAGGTAACATGGTACATAAACATACTTAAATGGAACAACCATACAATCGACTTCTACACATATCACTAAATGGAATAGCCATATAGCCAACTTCTATACCCAATGCATTGGACTTTATAACGTAACCACCCGTCCTAGTGTATCATGACACTACCCGTCATTTGGTTAATCACGTAACCACTCATCAAATATCCAAGAAACATTATAAAATATTAACACATAAAATATTGTAAATATAAAAATTTCACTTATAACATTTCCACATTTCAATTACAATATATCATTTCACGATATTTACATAATCAATGCTTAATCAAACCATTTTCTAAACCATTTTAAACATTTAATAAAGATATTTTTTAATCAAAGTGTCCCATAACTTGTTGAAACTTTGAAAGGAATTTAGTTTTTAAAACATTAATGTCCATATAAATAAATACTAAAAACCATTTTGAAAAATGGACATTAATGATAAAAATTTATAAAAATAATTTTGTAAATCTTTTGAAACGATGTATTAGTTAAAGAGTCTCGTAACACTTGAAAAACACTTTACTAAACATAATTGATGAATATAATAAAAAAACTTATAATATCATAAAAATAAAGATATTCATGATATAATATTCCAAAGGTCAGTATATATACCCTGGAAACGTTAATTGGCGTGTAACAACAATGAAGTCTCAAGGGAATGTAAATTGAGATGAAATCTCTTATAATGATGGAATCCTTAGATTAAGGATAAATCAATTACATAATTATGTGTGACAAATAAGAATACAATCAATATAGGAGTATATTAATTGTGAAACAATCAGAGGGAATTAACACATATTTATAATAATTCATAATCAAGAAGTATAAGGTTAACCCAAATAATTGAATTTGGGTTAAGAAGTTCCCATACAGAAATTCGACAGCCAAATGACGTCACTTTAAAATACATAAAAATAATTTGATGTGATATAAAAGGGTATATAATAACATGGAAATAAAATCTACACCATTAAGGATATATAAGAATATATCCCAACATTAGAATATGTAAATTAAAAGACATAACATAAACAAGTCATAAAAAAAGAGGACGGTGAAAGGTTCCCTTAATAATTTGGTAACTTATGAAACATTCACCATATGAAAGAAGGATAGTAAAATGAAGATTTAATTACCCATAAATTAATTGATATTACACAATTAATACAATCATGGGCAGTAAATACACCACACCAAAGGAAATAGTGGCAATATAGCACGAATCTCACGGGAATAAGAAGTGAGATGAAACCCCATACCACATTGTAATCAAATGAGTCGTATGAACAACAGTTGATAAACCCTAATTGAATCAAAAAAAAATACCATGAATATAAAAATAATCATGATAATATATATCAAATTTCAATACACAATACACCACATTTAATAAATAAGTGGCGAACAATGGAAATCTCATAGAATCAAAAGTGAGATAAGAAACCCCTTACATCATGTCCGACTTGACCCGTTCATTCTTTAATCTGCTGAATAATACACTAAATATAATTTATACTTTCTTAATATCCTTTTACAAGTTTATCATTAATTTTAAATCACTTATTACCATGTTATAATTATTATATAACCATCTATGTTAATAATGGTTGTTTTTTCGATATTTAGTACTTGAGTCAAAAATGGACTTTTTATAATTACAAGTTGTTCATGTGTTCAAAAGTTCATTATATATAGAATGATATTCATTATTTAGATATTTTATATATCATATATATATTATATACATGTATTTATAATATAATATAACATTTGGAGATAAAAAATGAAATACACCATTCATGGTGACGGTAAGTCGTACGTACGCATGAATGCAACATCCATTTCTATTTTGTATTGTAATGGAATGGAAAAAATAATGATATATAAGTATATTATAATTCCAGTATAATACCATATATAATTTCATTAACTCTACCCTTTATACATTCCACATAAGGCCTAAATGAGTCAGATAACTCTGAGGGGCGGTAGTCCGCACTTTCTCAAATGAGATTATCGTATTTACCCACAATGGAAACCATAAAGGTATTCTATAAATGAAAAATACAGAATAATACAAAAAAATATAAATAAAATATATATTATATATAAATATAGTGAAATCATAATCTTCATAATGAGAGGCAGTTAGAGATATTAGAACAATCATCGTTTCATGAGGCAGTAGTATGCCATCCACAGAAACAATATGTTCTTTAACCATTAGACGGAGGTGTGTGAAAGTGTAGTTCGATTAAATGTCATAAAAACAAACTAGTATATTTAAGATATTTTTGTTGTTATAAAATATAGTAATAAAAATATTTTAGGGGGTTGGAGAATTAAAATGAAAGAAAAAAATTTAAGAGAATTGTTTATCCTTAATTTGGGTAACTCCCTTTGGTTTGAACCAAAAGGTCTTCTTGAAGTGCCTTATGCCTATGGAAATACATATAGGAGGAAGAGAGGGATCTTGAGAGATTATTTGGGTAGGTGTTGGATGAGACAAGGGGTTTTAGAAGTGTGAGGAATGGGTTAGATTTGATGTATTTTTATAAGAGGGAGGAGTGATTCTTTAGGAAGGTGTGAAAATAGTAATTTATCATATATTTATTTTCAGTTTCTAAAAGTTAAAAACTAATTAAATTATAAGATAAGATGACTCATGGTCGAAATAAATTCAGAAAATAATAATTGGACATGTTTTGGATATTTTTTTAATATTTATAATCATGTTTACTTAAATCATTTATTAATGAGGTAAATACTGAATCAATTTTGGGTACTAAATAATTTTACTTATTTTTTTCTAAAATTTATAAACAAATACCATAACATAGGAAATCATTTTAACTTTCCAATGAATATTTATTTTTGAAACAATAACTTATATAACCTCATGTAAAAATCACTTTACTAAAAGATATTTTTGTGTCACTTTTGTCTTTACTTTAAATTAATTAATCTAAATTGTCATTATCATTCCAAAATGGCTCCATGGGGTCCAAAAATTGTCCTAAGGATTCCCATGGTCGGTTAGGAATCATCCAGTAATGTTAGGACAACTGTTAATTAATATTAACAATATTAACAACCATATATTTTGTATTTTCAAAATTCAATTCACAGAACTGGTAAAATTTCATTTTAATGAAAAAGATAGTTTTTAACTACTACTTAGTGGTTTCACTATTCATCAAAAATTGATGTTTTCACAAAAAATCCAAAAATTCAGCCTAAGATATATTTTATAATCTGAATTCAAAAATAATGTTTATTTTAAAAAGTAAAACATTTAATATGTTTCATTAATTAATTTAAAATTAATTCCCATTTTTAAAACAAATAGCATGTTTTTAAGAAACAATATATGTCAAAATATTGACACATTTTTTTGTCAAATTTCAAAGTGAAATTTATTCCAATGACCCCCATTGGATGAAATAGTAAAAATATAATCTAATTAAAACTTAAAGTATATAAATAGATAATATAACCATATAAATAAATTAAATTAAAAATCCGATTTTAATTTAAATAAAGTATTTTCACTCTTCATTTAAAAAATGATTTTTATCAGAAAAATACCAAACAATTACCCAAAGTAAATTTTTATAGTCTCTATTCTAAAAAAACTATTTTATTTTTTCAAATATAACATATAACAGTGACCAAAAATTGATTTAAAGAGGGTTCTCTATTTAAAGGTTGTAAATCAACATTTTAAAGTAAATTATGCTTAAAATTAGATTCATTCACATTTTAAGCCTCTAACTTTTTTTAGATAAATGTTAAAACATTTTAAAAAAATGAATAATAATATTATAGTTAGTTCTACTCATTCCCGCCAATATAATGTCCAGATAATAACTACCATTTAATATAATATTAATATATTGTTAGTGTGCAACATAAGACTTCAAAGAAACCCTTTGTTGCGTATCAAGTACGTCCTCGAACAAAAGAACCCCTATAAAGTAAAATTATTATTTAATTCAAAAATATTAATAAATAAGAAAATTTTATATTCTTTATTTATCTAGGATGTTTCAATTATTATCATTTTATAACAATTAATTATTTATATAATTTCATGTCGGGCTTTGTATCGATATTCGGTACTCGAGCCCAAAATGATTTGGGAATGATGTTAATAGTAAAATTCGCCATTAGTCCATCATCTACAAAATAATATTCACAAATTTATATTTATTTTTATACATCAAGTATACTTTTATATTAAACCATTATGTACTATTTTGAAAAATGAACTATGTTATAATCATGGAGATGGTTCGTCGTATGTATGAATGAGTAACATTTTCATTTTCCAATGATCATTATAGAAAGAATATAAGTATAATTTTACATTTCTATGATTATAATAATATCATTAATATCATATTAATAATTATAATATATTTATATATGACTTCCCATGTGATGTGGTGTTGAAAAATGAATCACATCACTTCGTGGAGGTGATTGTTCACACGTGTGCGCGAACGACATTACCGTTAGTTTTTTTATAGAATGGATTGAAATAAAATGATATATTATCGTTACATAATGTTAAATAGGCCATTAATATCATATATATACATTAATTCAGTCATTATAACTTGTCTAGATATGTTGATAGAAAATTAATTTCATCAGTTCGTGGAGAGGTAGCGTGTTATACACATGAACGATAACATCTTTTTTCATTTGGATAAAGTGGTCATAGAATTAGGTGATAATATTAAAATAATAAAATATATGTACATTTATTACACATGATTTATTATTTCATCATGTATAAATAATAATTTAAGGAAGTGGAAGAAGAAATAAAATTGAAATATTTGATTAAAACAATACCTCTTCTTGGGATGATCTATTTTTTTGTAACACATTAAGACCACTAAGGGCGGTTTTATGCCTACACTATGAGCTATATAATTCCTAGAAAATTTATATAATGGGTTTTGGAAGATATTTATTGTTCAAATTACGTTTTTATGAGTGAATAAATGATAACAAGTGGTTTTCTTTTTCAGAGAGGGGAGTGATACTCTTGTAATTATTCAAAATATTAAACAAATCTGAAGTATTTTTCTATAAAAAATATATTTAAAATGATTTATTTCTAATTTATTATGATTATGGGTCTAAATTAATTCATACAATTAAAATTAGATATGTTTTATTATTTTAAAATCCTTATCCCTTTGTTTTAACCCTTATTTCACCCCTTCAACTTTTACCCTGATATCATGTAATTTACATTATGACGATAAATATAATTACCTTAAAATTCCAAAAAACAAAAAAAAATTGTCTATTTATGAAATTTAGAACCTTATCCAAATAATTTTCATTAATTTTGTTTTTTATAAATTTTGTATAATTTAATAAAATATTATGTATTTTTAAATATCATTAATGTCAATTTGGACCCTATTAATTACATGACTGTATAAAAAATCATAAAAATAGGATACATTCACAAATAGTTTTCTATAAAAACACTAATAAGTCAAGGTAATATAAATAATTCATTTATGACATTAATTAGCTCATATTATGTTTGTTTTTATATTTTTAATGTCATTTATTTGACACTTCCATTAAATAAACATTTAATTCATCATCATTGTGTGATCTATTAAGGTAATTATTTATTTCCACAAAAATAAAAATTATTTTATAGCATGAATATAAAATTTTTAACATTACAAATACTATTTATAGTTGAATATATCTTCTAAAAACCATACATTAAAAATGTGGTATTTATTCAATCATAAGTGTGACATCATTGACATTTCTTTAAAATAAAATACTTTAAAAGGATTAAAGTCATCTTGGTGGTTCAAATAAGTAATAAAATAATTAAAATAATGTTTTTTTTTGGAATTTAACTCATAAAATATAATTAGGAAAAATTTTAGGGTAATTTTATAATATTTTAATTATTATTTTTACTCTTAATTACTGAATTTACCCTTAATATTGATTATAAAATTACTACTGTTACTATTCATGTTGTCCAAAAAAAGTAACTAATTTATTAAATTTGGAATTTATAATTAAAAATATGGAACAAATTTTTCCAAATTAAATTTATATAATTTCTAGAAATTAATTAAAAATTAATTCCACAAACGTGACAAAACGACGGGTTTTTAATGTAAAAATTGATCAAAAGATAGAAATGTTTTTGTGTCCAATTTCAATGTTAAATTGATTCCAATGGCCAAAAATTTATTTAATGATTTATATTTGATCTATTTATACATTAAAACAAATAGACAATATAATCTAACAATATAGATAAATTTGGAAAATAAATAGTTTTCAAATAAATTATATTCTTTGTTTCAATATTCCTCAAAAAATAAATATTTTTTGAATGATACCCAAAATTCCACACAAATAAATTTTTATATTATACTTTCAAATAAAAATCTTATTTTTCAAATAATATTTATAAAATAATAAAATTTTATTTTTATAACTTGTGGATCATGAACAGTCTATAAGACCGCTTTTTAGAAAAATAATATTTTTAAGGGTAAAACGTGATTTATCATTGAAAATTTTGATCATATGATCCATTTTAATTTTATATAACTATTTAATTCATAATAAGTAATTATTCTATATTGAAAATTGTTTTATAATAATCATTCATTGGGAATTTCAACTTTGTACTCATACAAAACATGAATGAAAACCATTCCCACTAACATCACCAATGGGGGGAATTCATTTTCATAAACATTATCAATAGCCAATATAACAAAATTACAGCCGATAAAAAATTTTCCAAATCAATTTTCAAGTTAAATCCATAAACCATATTTTTTTGCTGTTTAAAAAAATCAAGGATACCGTAAACATGGGTTTTCAATGAAAGTCTTATTATGAAACCTCATACTTTTAAAATATAAGGATAAAAACATCCTTGCGTAAACTATAACAAAAGATGAGTTTAGGGTCTTATAAATTGACAAGGGACCCTAGACCAATAATTATAATCATAAATCCCTATATTTATGTGCTCAAGAAATAATAAAACCAAATGGGGAACATACCAACCCAATTCACATGAAACAAAACACAAGGAGCACAGATCCACCCAAAACCACTAAAATTAGAAATGGGTCTAAAAATTATGGAATTAGAAACACTTATCCAAAAGCCTCACAACACTAATGAATCCAATACATATATATCAAAAATATTATTCATAATAATAAGTAGATCTGTGATTAGAATGGAGATCATCATACTAGGAGAGTCATCTGGCTTCGATCTATTCTTTGATTTACCGAGGACTTGAGTTGAGAAAGGAAAGAACACCATGAGAGGGGTACCATGTTGAATAATGGAAATTAATAATGATGATGATATATTATGAATTTAAGTGGGTTTTCTTGTAGTTTATATTGAAAAATGGAATATATAAAACATGTTACAAGCCACACTCCATGGTACAATGTGGACTAAGGATAAAAAACAATGTTGTATGGTAATGGAATACATTTCAATAGAACTGGTCAAAACATTAATATAATACACACCATTTTCAATAGTCAGATATTAGAAACTATAAATGAGGGACCATTCTACAAGGTACATCCACACTTTAGAATCTCGATTCTAAGAAGAAGTCTATTCAAAATCCTTGATCCAGGTCTTACTAAACCTCGCATTGGAATAACTACCATATTCTCCTGGTCAAGACTACATGTCAAATCAAATCTCCATTTAATAGTTATATAAAATATTTATTAAGAACAATATCATTCCATTATGTTGTACTACCCCAACAACACCACGACAACAACATATATAATGAATGCTAAGTAATAGATAGTATAATTTAGTTTCACTTAATCAACACCTCAAGATACAACTCTTAACAACCCTAGAAGATAAAACAAGAATAAAACATACGAAATGATATGAAAAAGTCCTTAGAAATTATAAAAAAAGTATATGTTAAATTTAGTGAGAAAAAATGATATGTTAATGTCATATGTTGATTCATGGAGAATGTAGTCCATATAAAGATTTGAGTGATGCATTCATTTCTCTTGGATGGATGATTAATATATAATGGTTTCTAGATCATCATAATAAAATATAATTATATTTATGATATTTATATAATGATATTATATGGATACAATATATTTTAAAGAGGTTTGTTAAGAAATAAACATAAAATAACTCAGTTATGAATGTTACCTCATCATTGAGTAACATACATTGGATTTCAAATTAGGACGAGATCGAAGCATCACTTATATTAATATTACAACATTTTAGGAGAATATTCAACACATATAAAAATAATACACACAATCGTAATATTATTGTTTTAATTTAAATAGACCTTAGATACATAATAGTCTACCAAAAATTGTTATTTTTACCTCTATGTATCTTTATACCTCAATCATTTATAGAGAAGGGTGAATTGTTTTGTTCATTAAATTAGTCCTTCAATTATTGTATTGATGGGGATTATACTATATTCAGAAACATTACCATTTAATCTATATTATAGATATACTCAATAACATTCCTTACCTTCTTTTGCAACACTAAATGTAACGCCCCGACCCCAGCTACCCATAGCCGGTGCGTTACTTCGTAACATTGGCATGATCAAAAAAGATCAAGTCTCGAAAGACCGATTAGTTTAGTAGCCTTGGAAACACTAGATACATTCATAAGTCTTTCATTACATCAAAAAGTAACCAAACTACAATAACATGGTCTTCATAGTCCACACTCATATCCTCACTGACTATTCTTGCAAGTCAGTCATAATACACTTCTTCACATCCTGGAAAATATTAAAACATTGAAAGGGGTGAGCTCAGATGCTCAGTAAGGATAACAATATTACGGAAGCTTTTATAAGAAAACATAAGAATTTAAGGCAATGTATAACTAAAACAAAAGCCTTATTGAACTTGAACTTCAGCATAATATGGAAAAAGTAAAATAAAATAATGCCATTACTTGCTCACATGGATATTCTACTAGACGAATAATCACATGAAATATCAATAACCACTTTCATAATGAGGGAATGTATAATGCCAGACATTCTGAAACATTTTGTCAAGGCCTCGGCCAAGACGTCTAAAATGATTAAGGCCTCGGCCAAAACCATAAATCAAATTGGGAAAGGGCCTCGGCCAATTCCACGTCAAGTTGTCTCATGAGGCCTACCGATGCATCGAGGAGCTATAGCGGGCTCCACCCGTCACATATTAAGTCCAATACATTCCTCATATGAATAGGTTTAAACATAACATAAATATTCGTATTAACACTAGCATACGAAATGTCAACAATTTCTCCATAAACTATGGATGGTATGAAATAACACATCCACAGTCAAATATTTCACAAAATGTTCAATGGAAGTTTTGTATCATAAATCAATTTCAATTAAACTTAAAACCCATCAAAGGATGTTGACATGGATGAAATCAAAGCTATTTGAGAGAAATATCTCTCCTTTTTGAAATCATTTAAAAGTCCCATAATTATAAAATAATACATTTACCTTGAAAATATTCTTATAAGCTTGTTAGGGAAGCTTCTACGAAGTTATAATGGCGGAAAATAGCCGCACCCGCCGTATAAGTAAAAAAACATTCTTACCTTAAATTTGTCAAAAAGGTCAAAAAGTACATTGTTTGGAAAACGACGGTAAGATTCCTTTCAAAAAAGTATAAGGGTATAAATGACTTTAAATCATTTTCCATTTAATAGTAAAAATGTTTTGAAAGACATTTTTAAGAAACATGGATGTGGATGATAACGAGGTCCCAGTAGATAATTATGTATAAACAACCTTGGATAATGAAGAGGTTGTGAAGTAAACCCTTACCTTGTACTTCTCCTTGGATGGGGTAGGTTAAACTCCTGCATAATGGTGAAATAATTGTTATTAAATTATACAAGAATCATATACATTCATATGATATCATATATGATCTTTTAACATTGCTTTGTTAACAATATCTTGGAATATCGTTGTTTCGGGTGTTAACTTACTTGTTTTCTTTTATATGTTTTGTTACGTAAGTCATGTTTTTCATGGATAGGTTGTATCTTATTCATATCCAGAATGATATCATGTCCTTAAACATTATTTTTAAATCATCAAATGATAATTATACTTGAATGGATACGACGGAGAATGAATCTCATCGCGTTCGTGGAGACGGTAGTCCGTACGTACGCACGAGCGACAATATCATTATTTTGATATTAAAATAATATATAATTGGATAGTGTATCATATATAAAGAATCATTATCATGTTATATTTATTATTTACATGAATTAAATATCATTATTATACCCATCTAAATAATAATATATTGAATAACAATTACACCACGACGTGGAGACGGTAAGCCGTACGTACGCACGTATGGTGACATGTCATTAAAATGATGGGTAGAATACTGAATATGGTTGTTCCATATTTATAATAACATCACAGTATATAGAAGATACTGGAGTTATAATTTTATAATTGAAATAATAAACAATGAGGGAGTGGAAGAAGAAAGAAACTTGAAAGAGGGTGATGAAAATGTTACCTCTTCTTCGGGTTCTTCCTTTTGATTTGATCAAAAGGACTCCTTAGGATGGATTTCTGACTAAAGTAAAGCTTCTAGGATGAAGGGAGAGAAGTTGGGAGAGTATTTGGGCAGAGGTTGGCCGAACCAAAAGGCTTGGAAGTGTGAATAAGGTGGTAGAGGTGGGGGCCTTTTATAAGAGGAGAGGAGGGGCTCTTTTGGAAAGATTGAAATGTTACATTATTATACAATTCTTTTCGGATTATAAAGGTCCCAAACTTATATAATTCGTGGCTAAGGTGATAGGGGTTAGAAATATCCTCATCCAATAGAATTTGGACAAGTGTAAGCCTTGGATTTTGCATTATCTTCTCATTTTATTTAAATCGTTAAATAATGAGGTCATCGCTGCATCATAATGATGTCATAAATAATTTAATTTATTTAATGTCTAAAAATTATAAAAAAAATACTATGATGTAGGAAATACTTTTATCTTTATAATGAATATTTATAGTCAAAATTTGGATCTGTGTATCCCCACTTAAAAACTGTTTTAGTAAAACAACTCATGTTTGTGTCAATTTAATTTTAACATTAAATAAATATATATTAATGTCATTTTCCAACTAAAGTGGCTCCATGGGGTCCCCAAGTTGACCCATGGGTTGTCTTGGTCGGCCATGACTCATCCAATAGGAGTAGGACAAGTTTCAAGCTCGTCTCATATTATTAAAACATTATTTTTACCTTAAACTACACTAATTACCTCTAATCGCGATTAAGAACTTAAAAGTTACTATTCACCAAAAAATTATTTTAATCTCATTGAACCACATTTTAATTCTTAATGAAAAACATGTATGTCAGATTTTTGAAAATCATATCACAGAATTGGTAATATTTCATTTTAACGAAAAATCAGTTTTTAACAACCACTTAGTGGTTTCACTATTCATCAAATATTGAAGTTTTTCAGAATAAGGACAAAATTTCACCCTAAGATATAATTGATATTCCGAATTCAAAAATGATGTCCATTTTAAAAAATTCCAAACATATAAGTTGTATTAATTAAGTTTATAATTAATTCCCGCTGTTACAACAAATAGCGTGTTTTTAAGAAACAATTTATATCAAAAGATTGGCAATTGTTTATGTCCAATTTCAATGTTAAATTAATTCTAATGACCACCATTGGATAAAATGGTAAAAATATATTCTAATTTTACTTTAAAACCACTAAATATTATAATTTATCACTATAAATTATTTTGATTAAAAAAGTTTTTTTTAAGTATTTTTCACTATTCATAAAAATTTAGAAGTTCTCAGAAAAATACCAAAAATTCAACATAGGCTAATTTCAATATTCCGAATCCAAAAATGAAGTCCATTTTGATAAATAAAATTTATAAAATTTCAAAAAGTAGGTATTACTATTCACAATGGCTAGTTTAATTAGTTGTGGTGTGTGTTAGAGCTCGAGGTTGCGTACAACACATGCTATTGCATTATTCGAAGGGAAAAGTACAGTGGAAGCTTGTGGTGTTACATTCTCCCCTCCTTCAAATAATTGCGTCCTCGCAATTTCTAGGGTATTACTGCATAAAAAGACTCGGGTGTTTTTTCATCATAATTTCCTCAGGTTCCCACGTTGCCTCTTCCATTTTATGATTTCTCCACAAAACCTTCACCAGACGAGTCATCCGGTTTCTCAGCACCTGCTCCCTCACATCAAGAATCCTGACGGGCTCTTCACAATAGGAAAGATCGGGTTCCAGTTCTAATTCCTCATAGGTGAGTACATGCGTTGGGTCAGGCATGTATTTCCTCAACAGAGATACGTGGAACACATCGTGATCTTTGGAGAGACTTAGCGACATTGCCAATCGGTAAGCTACAGCCCCAATTCGTTCTAGAATTTCGAAAGGTGCGATGTACCTGGGACTCAATTTACCTTTCTTACCAAAACGTATGACTCCCTTCCGTGGAGATACCTTCAGGAAAACATGATCACCGACATGAAATTCCAAATCCTTCCTTCGATTATTGGCATAGCTCTTCTGCCTACTTTGAGCTGCGTTGATGTGATTTTGGATTACTTTCACCTTTTCCACCGTTTCCTCCACCTGTTCTGGGCCTACAAGTTTTCTTTCACCAACGTCATCCCAATAGGTTGGTGTACGACATCTCTTTCCATATAACGCTTCAAATGGTGCCATCTGAATACTCGAATGGAAGCTATTGTTATAGGAAAATTCTACCAGTGGTAAATATTGATCCCACATACCCTGAAAGTCAAGAGAGCATGATCTCAACATGTCTTCTAAGGTTTGAATAGTCCGTTCTGATTGTCCATCTGTTTGAGGGTGATAGGCAGTGCTCAAACGAAGTTCAGTATCCAAGGCCTTTTGAAGAATTTTCCAGAATCTTGAAGTAAAACGAGGATCACGATCAGAAACAATTGATAGGGGTACTCCATGAAGTCTTACAACTTCATTAATATATAGTCTTGCTAGACGTTCAAGTGGTAGATCCTCCCGTATAGCCATAAAATGTGCTGACTTAGTAAGTCGATCAACAATGACCCATATTTCATCATTCCTTCTAGGAGTCTTTGGTAGTCCCATGACAAAGTCCATCGTAATATTATCCCATTTCCACTCAGGAATGGGAAGAGGTTTCAATACTCCACCAGGATGTTGCCTTCCAGCTTTCACTTGTTGACAAACCATACACCTCGACACAAAATCAGCAATCTCCCTCTTTATATTGTCCCACCAAAAATGTTCCTTCAAATCTCTATACATTTTGCTGCTCTCAGGGTGTATAGAGAAGTTGGAACTATGAGCACCATCCAACAATTCCCTTTTTAGATCAGGTATATCGGGAACACAAAGTCTCTTCCCGAATTTCAGAATTCCATCCTTATACACAAAGTCCCTCAATCTTCCATCATTCACACCTTTAATCTTCTTCTGAAATTATTCATTATTGGTCTGAGAACTATTAATCCTTTCTAGTAATGATGGTTTGGCAACCATTTGAAAAAGCATTGATGTTTCACCTTCCCTAGTTATTCCCATGTCCATCTTCACTAGATCCAAGAAAATTGGATCCCTGTCAATTCTCATCACATTCAAAACTCCATGGTCATTTCTACTCAAAGCATCTGCCACCTTGTTTGCCTTCCCGGGGTGGTAATGTATCGTGCAATCATAATCCTTGAGTAGTTCAAGCCATCGCCTTTGCCTCATGTTGAGTTCTTTTTGTGTGAAAATATACTTCAAACTCTTGTGATCAGTATAAATCTCACATTTTTCACCATAGAGGTAATGTCTCCATATCTTTAAAGCAAAGATCACAGCTGCTAACTCAAGATCATGAGTAGGATAGTTTTTCTCATTAATTTTTAGCGGTCGTGATGCATAGGCAATGACCTTATCATTCTGCATAAGGACACAACCGAGTCCTTTCTTCGATGCATCACTATAAATAACAAACCCATCATTCCCCGATGGTAGAGTCAATACAGGTTCATTGACTAATATTCTCTGTAGTTCTTCAAAACATTTTTCACACTCTTTTGTCCAGACAAATTTAATCCCTTTACGTGTGAGCTTTGTCAATGGGTTAGCCAATCTGGAAAAATTCTGGACGAAACGTCGATAATAACCTGCTAAACCAATAAAACTGCGTACCTCAGTTATACTTGTCGGTGCTGGCCATTCTTGGATTGCCTTGGTTTTAGAAGGATCAACGGAAATTCCATCCTTAGAGACAATATGGCCAAGAAAAGAAATCTCATGAAGCCAGAATTCACACTTGCTAAATTTCCCATATAATTCATGTCTTCTAAGAGTCTTCAGGATAATGCGTAAGTGATTTTCATGATCTTTGTGGATTTTGGAGTATACCAAGATATCATCAATAAATACCACTACAAAGTCATCAATATATTCCTTGAAAACACTATTCATTAGATCCATGAAAACAGAGGGTGCATTAGTCAATCCAAAAGGCATTACTGTAAACTCGTAATGCCCATACCTTGTTCGAAATGCTGTCTTTGGAACGTCTTCCTTCTTCACACACAACTGATGGTATCCAGACCGAAGGTCAATCTTTGAAAAGTATTGATCTCCATGCAGTTGGTCAAACAAATCATCAATGCGAGGTAGGGGATACTTATTCTTTATTGTTATAGCATTGATCTCCCTATAATCAATGCACAACCTCATAGATCCATCTTTCTTCTTAACAAAAAGAACAGGGGCTCCCCAAGGAGAAACTCTAGGGCGAATAAATCCCTTATTACTCAATTCCTCTAGTTGTTTCATTAGTTCAACTAATTCCACAATGGCTATTCTATAAGGGGTCTTCGATATGGGCCTTGATCCAGGAATTAAATCAATGGAAAACTCAACTTCTCGTTCTGGAGGATGTCCAGGTAAATCTTCCGGAAACACATCAACATATTCTCTCACAATAGGTACATACTCTATTTGAATATTCCTTTCCTCGTCCTCAGAAATTTCCTTCTCTTCCACCTCAATAATTGAATTTAGTTGAGCTACTGGGGGTGGATCTAGATAATAATTATGTGGCGACAATTCTGCTATAAAGATAAGGTGTTCCTTATCATCATCATCATCAAGAATCGTAACCTCTTTCCTCTTACAATAAATTTTTGCATCATGGTCCGAAAGCCAATCCATACCGAGGATTATATCAAATTCAATCATGGGTATGACGATGAGATCAGCAGGTAAAGAAAATTTCGGTGCTCTAATGGGAACTAATCGACAAAACTTTGTTGCAATAATACTTCCCTTAGGGGTTTTGACCGAAAACTCCCTTGTTAAATCAAATTGGAAATATCTAATTTTCTTAGCAAACTGGGAAGATATGAAACAATGCGATGATCCAGAATCAAATAATGCATTTTCTAAACTTGAGGAAAACATTAAATTACCTGCCACCATGTCTTTCGGAGCTTCCACCTCAGTAGTAGTGATAGTATAAGCCTGGCCTTGATCCCTTGGCCTCTTCTGAGGTAAGATCCCTTGACACTTAGGACATTCATTTGCATAAAGTCCCTTCTCTCTACCATTATAACATTCCACGTTGACAGCCGCTTTATTTCCCTTGCATTCATGAGCTTGGTGGCCTTTTTCACCACACTTGTAACATACTCCTTTTCCTTTTAGACAGGCACCAGGGTGCTTCCTACCACAATTATCACAGGGTGGAAATTCATTTCTACCCTTCTTCCCTATTTCCTTATTTCCCTTCCCAGAGTTTTCAGCGGATCTCTTCTTATCTTGCTTTGATTTAAAGTCATAAGACTTAGAGAATTCCATTTCCGTCTTGATAGCGCACGAGACAATACCCTCGTGTGAAGAGAAGGTTTGTGATACTAAAGCTCGACGGAGAAATGGATTCAACCCATCAAAGAAACGATCAGTCTTAGTTCTTGGATTACGTATGTAATCTGCAACATACCTTGCTAACCTTGTAAATTTAGCCTCATACTTTGCGACATTCTCATCCTCCTTCTACCTCAGACTCAGAAATTGCCTTTCCATATCCGCTCGATGGTCTCGAGGAAAGTATTTTTCTAAGAACAGCTCTTTGAACTCCTACCATTCCATGTTTGTTAATTCATCATCTTCCTTTGTGTTTTGAATTAGTGACCACCATTGATCGGCATCTCCATTAAGGCGGTAAACTGCCATGACAACATTGTCCCTTTCACTACTCCCCAAGGCATGGAATATTTTCTCTAAGGAATTTATCAATTGCTCAGCTACTATAGGATTTGTACTCCCATTGAAGGTTGGCGGTTGTTGCCTCATGAAACGGTCTAGCATTGATCCTCCATGTTGCGGATCAGGGTGCTCCATACGAGTAAGGTTGTTATTCATAACCTGCGTGAGTTGTCCCAGTATGGTGAGAAGCTGATCAGCACCAGTTGTATCACTAGCTCCACCATAATTATCTTGAGCAGGAGGGCAATCCCTACACGGAGTGCGTGCATTGATACGGTTTCCATTCCTTCCACTAGGCGCCATTTCTAAATAATGGCATAAACTAGATTAGTTCATGAATCAAAATACATAATTCCATACTTGTAAAACACTTAACATAAATTGAACTAATTATGGATATAATCCATAATTATAAAAATGTTTTTTTTGAGGAAGTATATACTCGTAACCCTTCATAGTGGTTTGTAAAGAAAATGGGAATTATCCAAAGCATATCCCCCGGGAGTGTCGTAACCAAGAGTGCAGCAAGGCCCGTTGTCGTGCACCAGTTCCCGTTCGAGTCTAGATCAAAGCGGTGTTTTCGGGTTTTACCCCTAGGTACATCTGTGCCAGAGCCGCCTCTACCTGCTCGTATCCAGACAGGGATTTATTGCTCGGAAAACTCACAACATCTCTACAATACCAAAATTCTAGGATGTTCTTCTATACTAATCCTCAAAGTCTATCTTCGGGATATGTGCTCTAATCAGAGTTTATCTAAATCTAGCTTCCAAGGTTAGTACTAAACTGCCTCTGATACCAACTGTAATGCCCCGACCCCAGCTACCCAGAGCCGGTGCGTTACTTCGTAACATTGGCATGATCACAAAAGATCAAGTCTCGAAAGACCGATTAGTTTAGTAGCCTTGGAAACACTAGATACATTCATAAGTCTTTCATTACATCAAAAAGTAAACAAACTATAATAACATGGTCTTCATAGTCCACACTCATATCCTCACTGACTATTCTTGCAAGTCAGTCATAATACACTTCTTCACATCCTGGAAAATATTAAAACATTGAAAGGGGTGAGCTCAGATGCTCAGTAAGGATAACAATATTGAGGAAGCTTTTATAAGAAAACATAAGCATTTAAGGCAATGTATAACTAAAACAAAAGCCTTATTGAACTTGAACTTCAGCATAATATGGAAAAAGTAAAATAAAATAATGCCATTACTTGCTCACATGGATATTCTACTAGACGAATAATCACATGAAATATCAATAACCACTTTCATAATGAGGGAATGTATAATGCCAGACATTCTGAAACATTTTTTCAAGGCCTCGGCCAAGAAGTATAAAATGATTAAGGCCTCGGCCAAAACCATAAGTCAAATGGGGAAATGTCCTCGGCCAATTCCACGTCTAGTTGTCTCATGAGACCTACCGATGCATCGAGGAGATATAGCGGGCTCCACCCGTCACATATTAAGTCCAATACATTCCTCACATGAATAGGTTTAAACATAACATAAATATTCGTATTAAAACTAGAATACGAAATGTCAACAATTTCTCCATAAACTATGGATGGTATAAAATAACACATCCACAGTCAAATATTTCACAAAATTTTCAATGGAAGTTTTGTATCATAAATCAATTTCAATTAAACTTAAAACCCATCATAGGATGTTGACATGGATGAAATCAAAGCTATTTGAGAGAAATATCTCTCCTTTTTGAAATCATTTAAAAGTCCCATAATTATAAAATAATACATTTACCTTGAAAATATTATTATAAGCTTGTTAGGGAAGCTTCGATGAAGTTATAATGGCGGAAAATAGCCGCACCCTCCGTATAAGTAAAAAAACATTCTTACCTTAAATTTGTCAAAAAGGTCAAAAAGTACATTGTTTGGAAAACGACGGTAAGATTCATTTCAAAAGCGTATAAGGGTATAAATGACTTTAACCCATTTTCCATTTAATAGTAAAAATGTTTTGAAAGAAATTTTTAAGAAACATGGATGTGGATGATAACGAGGTCCCAGTAGATAATTATGTATAAACAACCTTGGATAATGAAGAGGTTGTGAAGTAATCCCTTACCTTGTACTTTTCCTTGGTTAGGGTAGGTTAACCTCCTGTATAATGGTGAAATAATTGTTATTAAATTATACAAGAATCATATACATTCATATGATATCATATATTATCTTTTAACATTGCTTTGTTAACAATATCTTAGATTTATCGTTGTTTCGGGTGTTAACTTACTCGTTTTCTTTTATATGTTTTGTTACGTAAGTCGTGTTTTTCATGGATATGTTGTATATTATTAATATCTAGAATGATATCATGTCCTTAAACATTATTTTTAAATCATCAAATGATAATTATACTTGAATGGATACGACAGAGAATGAATCTCATCGCGTTCGTGGAGACGGTAGTCCGTACGTACGCACGAGCGACAATATCATTATTTTGATATTAAAATAATATATAATTGGATATTGTATCATATGTACAGAATCATTATCATGTTATATTTATTATTTACATGAATTACATATCATTATTAGACCCATCTAAATAATAATATATTGAATAACAATTACACCACGACGTGGAGACGGTAAGCCATACGTACGCACGTATGGTGACATGTCATTCAAATGATGGGTAGAATACTGAATATTGTTGTTCAATATTTATAATAACATCACAGTATATAGAAGATACTGGAGTTATAATTTTAGAATTGAAATAATAAACAAAGATGGAGTGGAAGAAGAAAGAAACTTGAAAGAGGGTGATGAAAATGTTACCTCTTCTTCGGGTTCTTCCTTTTGATTTGATCAAAAGGACTCCTTAGGATGGCTTTATGACTAAAGTAAAGCTTCTAGGATGAAGGGAGAGAAGTTGGGAGAGTATTTGTGCAGAGGTTGGCCGAACCAAAAGGCTTGGAAGTGTGAATAAGGTGGTAGAGGTGGGGGCCTTTTATAAGAGGAGAGGAGGGGCACTTTTGGAAAGATTTAAATATTACATTATTATACAATGATTTTCGGATTCTAAAGGTCCCAAACATATATAATTCGTGGATAAGGTGATAAGGGTTATAAATCTCCTCATCCAATAGGCTTTGGACAAGTGTAAGCCTTGGATTTTGCATTATCTTCTCATTTTATTTAAATCGTTAAATAATGAGGTCATCGCTGCATCATAATGATGTCATAAATAATTTAATTTATTTAATTTCTAAAAATTATAAAAAAATACTATGATGTAAGAAATCTTTTTATCTTTCTAATGAGTATTTATAGTCAAAATATGGATCTGTGTAACCCCACTTAAAAACTGTTTTAGTAAAACAACTCATGTTTGTGTCAATTTAATTTTAACATTAAAAAAATATATATTAATGTCATTTTCCAACTAAAGTGGCTCCATAGGGTCCCCATGTTGACCCATGGGTTGTCTTGGTCATCCATGACTCATCCAATAGGAGTAGGACAAGTGTCAAGCTCATCTCATATTATTAAAACATTATTTTTACCTTAAACTACACTAATTACCTCTAATCGCGATTAAGAACTTAAAAGTTACTATTCACCAAAAAATTATTTTAATCTCATTGAACCACATTTTACTTCTTAATGACAACCATGTATGTCGGATTTTTGAAAATCAAATCACAGAAGTGGTAATATTTCATTTTAACGAAAAATCAGTTTTTAACAACCACTTAGTGGTTTCACTATTCCTCAAAAATTGATGTTTTTCAGAATAAGGCCAAAATTTCACCCTAAGCTATAATTGATATTCCGAATTCAAAAATGATGTCTATTTTACAAAATTCCAAACATATAAGTTGTATTAATTAATTTTATAATTAATTCCCGCTGTTACAACAAATAGAGTGTTTTTAAGAAACAATTTATATCAAAAGATTGGCATTTGTTTATGTCCAATTTCAATGTTAAATTAATTCTAATGACCACCATTGGATAAAATGGTAAAAATATATTCTAATTATACTTTAAAACCACTAAATATTATAATTTATCACTATAAATTATTTTGATTAAAAAAGTTGTTTTTAAGTATTTTTCACTATTCATAAAAATTTAGAAGTTCTCAGAAAAATACCAAAAATTCAACATAGGCTAATTTCAATATTCCGAATCCAAAAATGAAGTCCATTTTGATAAATAAAATTTATAAAATTTCAAAAAGTAGGTATTACTATTCACAACGGCTAGTTTAATTAGTTGTGGTGTGTGTTAGAGCTCGAGGTTGCGTACAACACACACTATTGCATTATTCGAAGGGAAACGTACAGTGGAAGCTTGGGGTGTTACACTAAATCTTTCCTCTATACCTCCTCACTCTTAACATGACATGATGGTTAAATATCCATTTGGTAATATTTTATTTTTTCAAATTCCATATGATTTAAATATATATCATTCAAAAATAAAAATGTATTGGATCTCAATCAACATTCATCATTGATAATCTATCATGAAGCTTCTGACTCATATCATCAACCACCTTATTTTAAAGCAGAAGGTGGTAATGTATTGAGGATTCAATATATTTAATTAACTCCAACCATATCCTTTGTTTCATATTCAACTATTTTTATGTGAATATACACTTAAATATTTTATTATCATTATATATATCATTTCTTTGACAACAAAATTATTCCTTAAATAATTCCTATAATAAAAATTTATTACTTGTTAAAAGTCCATATTGATGTAAATTTTATCATGAACCCTCAATTGGCATGAGTCATACACTATGATAGTGAAATTTTCCTTGATAAATAATCATTATCCCATCATTGGTGCATCAATATATATCAGAATCCCTTCTCTATTACATGTTTTTTTAGAACAAGTGAGCTGAATAACCTTCTCATCATTTACATATAATTTTCTTCACATCCATTGATCTAAAACAACTTAAGTCGAATATCAATCAATATCATTAGTTGATTTTATATCCAAATAAAATTTCACAAAAACCCTAAATAGTATCTAGTATATCCTAAAAAAATTGGATCTCATTAAACGTGGTTGGTCTAGTTCATTTCTCAATGACATTTATCTTTTAAGGTTCCACCGTTATACCATCACATGTAATTACATGAACCAATACTGATAATTGTTGTAGCTAGACTTTAAATATACTATATTTAACATTGGACATAAAATTTTACATTGTTTAAAACACAACACATAAATTATCATCATGTTGTCCCTTTCCCATGGAATATTTAATAATTACACCCATAAATACTACCACAAATTGAAATGGTAATATATAAAGAATCTATTCATTTTATCAATGAAGATAGAAGAGCCATTGGTAATTAAAAATTGAATTACTATAAATTCATTATTCCATTACCTCAATCACAGTTTTTTTATCTGTAATACTTCTATTTTTAACCATTAATATATGTTATCTTAATAGAACATTAATTTTTTAAATGTATTGAGATCTCCATAATAGATTATAAATATCATCAATATGGGTATATGGTATGTATTTTTGATAATGATGTTATTAAGTTAGTGATAATATATGTAAATATGAATTGATAAATTTTTATTACTATATAAAATAATATGTTCACCCTATGGATATTCACTACTGTGTATGAAACCATTTTCATGATTCTCATATAGTTTCTTCTTCATTTCATGTAATTCAATAAACATCATTATATAAGGATTCATTAAATTTTGATTAACACTAGGTATGAGTACTATTGAAAACCCAATATATTGATTCAATGGAATAATATGAAACCATCCATAAATTACTTCATCATATTCTTAAAAAATAAGAAATTCGTTGGTGTTGAGTTCCCCCCCACTAATTTTAGAAAAATAAAATTCATTAAATTATAGTGTGAACATTATAATGGATGTAATTTTTATTGGATATTAATATTCATCCTCACAAATATATATGATCATAGGGTGATTGAAAAATTAAATTTGATAGACATTCCATGTAAATTAATATGTGATCTATATAGATGAGAGAATCCATTCAAAAAATCATATAAATTGGACTATAGGGTAAATAAATAATAATGGAGCACATTCCCATAATGATCAATCAGATAAGAAACCTTGAATTTAGATTCAATCATCATGTCATTATGATTTTTCACTTACATATTAATATCAAATTATTTTTATAATAATCAATAATCTTATATACCATTAAAAATTAAAAGGAATCATTATATTAGGGCTAAAATAATATATTTTCAATATGAAATTTACATACCATAACCTAAAATTTATCAATATATTATTCATCCCATACTTAAATAAAAATTGATATCATGAGTTTCAATCGGTAATAATATGATAGATAAGTATTTTCATAAGGAAAATCAATCTTTATATGTCTTAAACTATGATACATTATTTTAAATCATCGACCAAATAGGTTCATCCTATATAACATTCAATTAAATATAGATTCTATAATGTTTTCCCTTATATTCTTCATGAACTAATATCAAAAAATAACCAAACCTATCTATGATACCAATAGATGTGATCCAAGAATCTCTTACTGAAGCATTACATTATTTTAAATGAATACTCAATACATATGACAATAATACACACTCATGAACTGTAAAGGCTCTCTATTTTCATAGACATTATATATAATCATCTTTTTTCATAAATTACCTTATACATCCCTCATAATGTTTTTCTCACAATATCCCATCTTATTCATATCATACATAAAATATTTAATGATAACTCGGAAATATGAAAACATTATTGTAGGAATGGTATAGAGTAAGAGGTTTCCAACCTCTGATACCAATTGTAGGATCGAAATATAATATGAGATGCTCAATATACAAGAGGGGGGGTGAATTGTATACTTTAAAAATTCCTTTGGAACCTTTAAAGTTAGTTATGAATAACTAGAGTTTCCTTAAGAAAAGGAAAGAACTAAGTTTAACAAAGTTAAACTAAGTTGATTCACAACACCTCTAACACCGAACTAAACTTGGAAAGAGATTCCAAAAGAAGGTTCCGGAAATATGGTTCCGGAAATTGAAACTTAACAAAAGTTACAATATGAGATTCTACCTTAAAGCGTATAGAATCTAAACTAATCAAAGTAAGTAAGGAAGTATAAGAAAATTATACTTTCCTTAAGATACAAAATGCAGCGGAATAAAACAAGTACAAGTAGAAGAACTACTAGTAACAAGATGATAGTCTTTTAACCCAAAGAGAAGGGTATCCAACAACCTTGGATAAAGGTCCCTTGATTTATACTTTCAAGCAAGTCTGTCTTACCCACACCAGGGTAAGCCCTCGATACGAAGATCGGTGTATCTGTCTTGCTATCCCCGCAAGCCCTCAACTTCAAGGTAGTTGGCAACCTCTGTCTTTCTCGACAAGAAAGCCCTCGATCTTTAAGGTAGTCGGCACCTCTGTCTTTCTCAGCAAGAAAGCCCTCGATCTTTAAGGTAGTCGGCACCTCTGTCTTCCTATCCCCGGAAGTCCTCGAATGTAATCACCAACATTCGGAGTTGCACGAAGCTTTGAGAGTTAATAAGAGACTCTCTCTCTAGAAATCACTTCAACAGCGTGTATGCACAAAGTTCAAATGTTCATCCATCCGTCCGTTGTGAGCTTTTTCAAATGAGCTCCTATTTATAGGTGAGGTCGGCTCCTTCTCCAACGGTCATATTTCCCTTAAAGTTCGGAGGGACCTGTACACGTGTCACTTAGACAACGGTTAGTTTATAACAAAATGGACGACATCGTTTTATAACAAAGTAAGTGTAACAGAAAGTACGACATCGTTTTAAAACCTAACATAAAGGTTCGGAATAGAAATTTCGGAGTGAAAGTTCGGAGTGAACAAATTCAGAGTGTAAAAAACAATGATATCCAGATTCTGTTTAATGAGTGAATTCGGAATGAGAATTCGGAATAGGAATTCGGAATAGGAATTCTTCATCAGAAATCGTAATGAGAAATCGTCATCAGAATTCGTAATGATAATTCGGAATGAGATTTCTTCATTAGAATTCGTAATGAGAATTCTTCATTGGAATTCGTAATGAGAATTCTTCTTCAGAATTCGTAATGAGAATTCGAAATGGGATTTCTTCATTAGAATTCGTAATGAGAATTCTTCTTCAGAATTCGTAATGAGAATTCGTAATGAGAATTCTTCATTAGAATTCGTAGTGGGAATTCTTCTTCAGAATTCGTATCCTGAATCTGGAATAGAACTTAGTCAGAATTCATAACCGGAATTCGGAGTGAAACTTCCTTATAGTTCTTGTCCAGAATCCGAACCCTAAAACAGAATGCTTTTTATCAGTTTTAATGATTCCGAGAAAGTGAATCCGAATTTCATACTTAAGAAAAATATTAATGAAAATATGATAAGGATAAATTTTTCTTATAAAAGCGTTTTTCCTTAAGAAAACATTTTTCCTTATAAAAGCAATTTTCCTTACAAAAGCGATTTTCCTTAAAGATAAGGTGTTTGTGATTTTCAAAACAAGAAGGAATGGAAAAGTCATAAGGAAAACCTTATTGACTCAACAATCTCCCCCTTTTTGGAAAGCACAAACATCCTTACGAAAAAGCTATTTCTAGGAAGAAAGAAACACAATAAAGCTTATCTCCCTTGGTTTAAGAATATAGATGAATACGACTAACTCCCCCTTAGGCTTTGAATCTCTAAGGATCGTATTCATATTTCCGGAGTGATATTTCTTTAAGATAAAAACTCCCCCTTAAACAAACTCTTATTAGAGTTCTATCTCATTGGGTATTTTTCTTTCTCCCCCTTTGATAAGCACTTATTAGATTTCCTCTTTTTCTTAAGGATCTTTTCCTTCTCCCCCTTTGTGATTTTCAAAAAGAATTTCGAGGGAATGGAAAAAATAACAAAGTACCTGAAAGATTAGTAACAACAACAAAGCAGAACAACAAGCACGATTCTCATTAAATTTGAAATGTCAGCAACAAAAACAGATTACAACAAAAAGATCGGATTGATTATTTCGGATCTTTCTCCTTTGACATAAGCCCCTTGAGAATAGTCTTGATCTTTTTGAGGTCCTTATGATCTTCCTCTGCTTGCTTTTCTAAGGCAACTATTCTTGCTGACTGAGCTTGAATGATTTCTTCCTGAGCCTTCAACTTTTCTTCCTGAGCTTCCATTTTCTCTTCCTGAGACTTTATCCTTTCTAGAAAATTGATCCGATGATCCCTTTCAAATTTCCAACTTTGATTAACAGAGTTGAGCTTTCCATTCAGATCTCTTACTTCCTGACTCCGAATGTTCTTTTCCTCTGCCAATTTCTCATCGAATGATGCAGTCATCTCATGAAACTTCTTATCCTCGGTTTGAAAAGCATCCTTAACATTCTCCTGAAACTCATCCAGCAACCTCATCTCTTCCACATTCTTCTTCGACCAGCTAGTCATCCTTTTGCAAGATCTTTTATGGGCTTCGTAACCAATGAAGAAATTTTTGAACTGGGCTTCTATCTCAACACACTTATCCATTACCATGGATACGGAATCGGTTTTCTGATTCAGCGTATGTTGGAGCATCTGGCACCGAGAATCAATACTGGAGAAAGTCGGAATGGTTCCCACCAACTTCTTCAAGGATTGAACAACAAAATCGTGCCCCAATGAAGATGATTCCGAATCTGACATCTTGCTAGGAGAATTTTCTTCTTCAATAAGCTCCAACTTCCTCTTTGAAGAACTACCAGCTTCCTTCCTCATACTCTTTTCTGAACTCGGGGTATCAGCAATAACTTGTTTCCCCTTATCTTTTTTCGGAATAGAAACCTGTTCCGGAGATTTCTTCTCACTGTCAGAAACTTGAACAACCAAATCTTCCTCATCAACAACTTCTATATTTTCTTTCTGAGCAGCATTAAGTGAAAGATGTTCTTCTTCTCCATGATAAGAAACTTCTTCCTCTCCTTCCTTTCCTTCTATTACTGGAGTAACTAGTTTTGAAGATTCGGCTTCAGAAGTTCGGAGCGACAGGTGTTCCAAAGGAGTTCCCTTGTATTCATCTACTTGTTTGAGCACATCTCCTGTCTCACCACTTCCTTCAGCAGCTTCTTCCACTTCTTCCACTAGCTCTACTTCCTCAGCATTCTTAGCAGCAGCCTCTTTCGGATCATCGAGATTTCTTCCTGGAGTCTCAGGTAGAGAGTCCAAAGAAAAAGTTCTCGGAACGGGAATGGTTGCTGAAACCATTTCATTAAACTTCAACAAGGCTTGCACAGCCTCAGCTTCTGACAACTTCTTCTTCAGCTTCTTTTCCTTAGCTTGCTTCTCGAGCTCATCAGCAGCCTTTTCTTTCAGAGCTTTAGCCTCTGCGGGATCCAATCCGAACTGCGGATCTCCTTCCTTCCTCTTTTCCTTGTCAGCTCTCCACTTCGCTGCAACCTCATCAGTATATGTCTTCTTCTTCTTAGGCTTAGGAGGTGCGGAATGGACTTCCTTAGACTTAGGTTCTTCAGCTTCACCTACCACTTCTTTCAGCTTCCTCTTCCTTACCGGCTTAGGCGATTCCGGATCAGCCACTTTCGGAGTCACTTCTTCTTGAGGAGGAAGATCAATAAACATGCCAGACTTCTTGTCAAAAGCTATATTCATCCTTTTAAGAGTTGCATCACTGAGCAACATGATCTTGCAAACTTTCGGTTTAGAACTGCAAGCAACCTTGAAGGACTCAAGGCACCGAACTATCAGCTTCGACAATATTGCCGGGTACATTACTATCTGAGCTCTCAGATTCCCTTTCTTTAAATTCTCAAGATTAAGAAGGATATGCTTCATCAGGTTGAACTTCCTTTGATTTATCAAGAAATCTAAGATGTATATCTCACTCTTCTTCAAGCTGTCCTTGTCTCCTTTTCTCGGTACAATAAGCCCTTGCACCCATAACTCCAGAATCCGGAAGTTTGTAGATAGGGTTGCAATTTTCGAAGCCTTATCATCATCCAGTCCGAGAATTTCTAAGGCTTTCTCCTTGTTGAAACTACCCAAGGAGTCTGGTAGAACATGCGAGATAAACTCAGCTTCCCCTTCATAATTCAACCCTACCAAGCTTGCAGCCTTGGTGTAAGATAGCTTATAAGTCTTGCCATAGGATTTGAAGGAAAATTTTTCTCTATTGTCTTCCACGAAGAAAGCAACCGACTCATAAAACTCAACAAGCAAGTCTGGGTAAACTTCATCTTGGTTGCCGGTTTTTGATATCGCAACATCTTCCCAGCCATTGAGCTTGATATTCTTTGATATAATAGAATCATAGTTGCTGAAGAAATTCGGATGCACTAACCGCTCTCTGTAGACTAACCACTGTGAAATGGGCTTTGTTGAAGACATCTCTTGAGAAGCTAACTCTGCAGACATTCGGATTAGAAGTCTCTGAGAAGTTCGGAACTGAGAAGACTGAAGTTCGGAACTGGAAAACTGTAGTTCGGAACAGCCTTAAATCAGAGAGACAGAGCTTCAGCACGCAAGAGCTTGAGATCGATGTGGGACGAGAAAATAGGGTCCCCTTTATATAGGCTTTGGAATGACGGTTCAACTTCCTCGGTTGATCTAACGGTTTAGAATGATCTGAGATCAGATCTGACGGTTGAGAGGTTGAATCCGATCTTTTTGAGGTTTTATTAAAACAAAATTCAAGAAATAAAAAAAAACCGAAAACAAACTATAAGAAAATGCCAGCAAGTAAAATATGATTACGAAAACTTCAGTAAGGAAGTCATACCTTTCGGATTAGCTTAGGAAAGTTATTCGTAATGGGTAATGTAAAGACGACTACGAAAAAAAAACTCAATACGAAAAACTTGATAGGAAAAACTTGATATGGAAGATTCAATACGAAAGTTTTTCCATTATGAAAATACCAGTACGAAAATTTTCCATTCCGGAAATTTTCAATACGAATACTTTTATTCCAGAAGTATTTTGTATGGAAATATCCATTCTGGAAAATTGTAGTTCCGGAAGTTCCATTCCGGAAAATTTCGTTCCGAAAAATTTGAAAACAAATTTTGAAAAAACTTTGTTAAATAAACAAACAAATGTACTCCCCCTATGAAAAGGAGTTTATTACTGTGAGAAGATTTTTCCAACAGAAAGTTAATTAAGGAAGATTACCTTACGGTTATCATTCCTAACATCTGTTTAATATATTCAAATCTATCAGAAGGTAAAGATTTTGTGAAAATATCAGCAAGTTGATCTTGCGTTCCGATAAACTGAAGAATAATATCTCCTTTAAGTGTGTGATCCCTAAGAAAGTGATGCCTAATATCTATGTGTTTTGCACGGGAGTGATGTGCAGGGTTTTTACTTAGAGCAATGGCACTTGTGTTATCACACAAAATTTGAGTTTTAGTAAAACTCAAGCCATAGTCTGTAAGTGTGTGTTGCATCCACAACACTTGTGCACAACAACTTCCAGCTGCTACATATTCAGCTTCAGCAGTGGAGAGTGCAACAGAATGTTGCTTCTTGCATGACCAAGAAACTAATGAATCTCCTAAGAAATGACAAGTTCCGGATGTACTTTTTCTATCCATTCTACAACCACCAAAGTCAGCATCAGAAAAGCTTTTTAGAACAAAATCATTTCCAGAAGTATAAAATAATCCTAGATCCATGGTTCCCTTAAGGTAGCGAAAAATTCTTTTAACTGCCTTTAAGTGAGATTCCTTAGGATTGGATTGATATCTTGCACATAAGCATACTGAAAACATTAAGTCTGGTCGACTAGCAGTTAAGTAAAGTAGACTTCCAATCATACCTCTAAAAGATGTTTGATCTACTGATTTCCCAGCTTCATCAAGATCTAAAGAGTTTGAGGTACCAATAGGAGTACTTATACTCTTCGTGTTGTCATAACCATACTTTTTAAGAAGATCTTTAATATACTTATGTTGGGATATGAAGGTTCCTTCTGGTTTTTGAGAAATTTGAAAACCAAGGAAAAATGTTAACTCACCCATCATACTCATTTCAAACTCAGATTTCATTAGACTAGCAAAAGAATCAGTCAAAGATTGCTGAGTTGAACCAAATATAATGTCATCAACATAAATTTGAACAATCAAAACATTTTTCTTATCTTTCTTTATAAAAAGGGTTGGATCTGCATTTCCCTTAACATAGTTATTTTGAAGCAAAAATCCAGTGAGTCTATCATACCATGCTCGTGGGGCTTGTTTAAGGCCATACAAAGCTTTGGTAAGTCTAAAAACATGATCAGGATGTTTTGTATCTTCAAAGCCAGGAGGTTGTTCAACAAAAACTTCCTCTTGAACATAACCGTTAAGAAAAGCACATTTCACATCCATTTGAAATAGTTTGAAATTAAAGAATGCTGCAAAGGCAAGTAGAATACGGATAGATTCAAGTCTAGCTACTGGAGCATAGGTTTCTTCATAGTCTATTCCTTCTTGCTGATTATAGCCTTTAGCAACAAGTCTAGCTTTATTTCTAACAATGACTCCATTTTCATCACATTTGTTTCTGAAGACCCATTTTACTCCAATAACAGAAGTTTCCTTAGGTCTTTCAACCAAGGTCCAGACTTTATTCCTTTCGAATTCATTTAGCTCATCTTGCATTGCTTTGATCCAATCATCATCACCTAAAGCTTCATCAGTGCTTTTAGGTTCTAGTTGGGAAAGAAATGCTAGATGTTCTACTTCATTTCTTAAGGAACTTCTAGTCCTTACGGGTTGATTTACATCACCAATGATACTATCACTGGGATGATTCTTAAGAAACATCTGATTTGGGTTTTGTAAAACCTGTTCATCAACATAAGGTAGAAAGTATTCTGGGGTAAATGTTTCAGAAGTATCTTCTAGAACAATTTCCTTAACAGAAGGTTCTTCTAACAAAGGTTGACAATCAGTTTTTGAAAACACATCCGAAGATGTAAGTTGGGAAGTTTTAAAAACAAAAGGATCTGACTCATCAAATTTCACATGTACTGTTTCCTCAACAGTACAAGTATTTTTATTAAAAACTCTATAAGCCTTAGAGGTTGTGGAATATCCTAAGAAAATCCCTTCATCTGATTTTGGTGCGAATTTATGTAAGTTATCTTTAGTATTCAAAATGAATACTTTGCAACCAAAAACCTTGAAGTAGGAAAGCCTTGGTTTTCTACCATTCCATAACTCATAAGGAGTTTTATTAAGAAAAGGTCTAATCAAAACTCGATTTATAGTATAACAAGCAGTACTTACAGCTTCAGCCCAGAAATGTCTAGCAATAGAATATTCACTCAACATGGTTCTAGTTATTTCTTGAAGAATTCGATTTCTTCTTTCAACTACACCATTCTGTTGAGGAGTTCTAGGTGCTGAAAAGTTGTGAGTAATACCTTTCTTACTACAAAAAGTTTTAAAATCAGAATTTTGAAATTCTCCTCCATGATCACTATGAATAGTTTTCAATGGAAGGTTTTTCTCATTTTTAACTTGAGCTCTAAAACTTTTGAAATAAGAAAAAGCTTCAGATTTCCTTGCTAGAAAATAGACCCAAGTAAATCTAGTGTAATCATCAACTAGAACAAACACATAGTATTTGCCTCCAATGCTTCCAGTTTGTGTAGGACCAAAAAGATCCATGTGCACCAACTGTAATGCATCGGTTGTTGAGACTTCACCGATTGACTTAAAACTAGATTTATGTTGCTTGCCATATTGACAAGGATCACAAACTTTAGAAGAATCAAATCTAAGCTCCGGTAGATCCTTAACTAGTTTCTTCTTAGAGAGTTTACATAGGTTTCTAAGATTACAGTGTCCTAGTCTTCTATGCCATAACCAAGAATGATCTTCCATTGCACTTAGGCAAGGTAAATCTTGGCTTCTTAGGTCTTCTAAGTTTAAGGTGTAAACATTCTCTTGCCTGTTGGCTGAGAGAATAAATTCTTCCTTGGAATTGTGAACTAAGCATTTATCATTCCTAAAATTCACAAGGTAACCTTCATCACATAACTGACTTATGCTAATGAGGTTGTGCTTAAGACCTTTAACAAAAAGAACATTTGAAATCAAAGTTTTACCTAAAAGAACAATATTACCAATACCAACAATCTCTCCCTTAGCATTGTCTCCGAAAGTTACCTTTCCTCCTTTCGTCTTGATAATTTTTTCAAAGAAGCTTTTGTTACCAGTCATGTGCCGGGAACATCCACTATCCATGTACCAAACATTGTTGCTGGAACTTTCTTTATTTTCCTGAAATTAAGAACAAAGTTAGACTTTCGGAATCCAAACTTGCTTGGATCCGAGATTTCCAGACAATAAAATCTTAGGTACCCACATTTTCTTGGAAAAATAAGCTTTATGAAAACCTAAGGATTGGGTTTTGTTTAAGGAACAATTTCTTGCCCAGTGACCACCACATTGACACTTAGTACAAAATGGGGCACTTTGAGGAACAAAATAATTGTTGCTGAAAACAGGTTTTGCATGGGTATAACCAAATCCGGATTTATTTCTTAAAGGTCGTATTTGAGAATACATCTTATCAAAATTTTCCTTACCATGGGTAAAGTTTGATAAGCACTTCTTTAAGGAAAAAATTTCGGACTTGAGTTTTACAACCAAGTTTTTATCTTCAAAATCATTAGTTTTGGAACTAGAGTTAGGCTCGAAAATATTTTTATTAGAAATTACTTTTTCTAACTCTTTAGAAAGTTTATTCTTCTCAGAACTTACTTCCTCAAGATTTTTTGAAATACTTTCAAAATCAGCATTTTTCTTATCAAGATCTTTAGAAAGATCTGATATCTCTTTAGTAAGAATAGAATTCCTAGAATTTGCCTTATCAAGTTTCTTGTTGAGTTTGGAATTCTCAATCTCAAGAAGTTCAGCAAATCTAGAGACTTCTTCAAAAGTAGGTAAAGTATTTTCCTCATCAGAAGATGATTCTTCATCAGAAGAGTTATAATACTTACTATCATTTGGATTTAAAGAAACATTGGTCAAAGATTCAGCATTTCGTACCTTAGCCATAAGACAATGATTATCAATAGGTAATCTGGCTATAAGACCAAGATTCTTCTGTCCTGAAGATTCATATTCAGAAGATTCATCTGAAGAGTCACCACCACTGGCACTCCAGGTGTCATTAGCTTTCAAAACTTTCTTAGCTTTAGCTTTGTAATATTTCTTCCTGTTCCTGTCTGAATGCCTTTCCTTTCTTTCTTTCTTTCTGAGCATAGGGCAATCTGGTCTAATATGTCCAGCTCTCTTACATTCATAACAAGTAACTTCTCCATCTTTCTTATCTTTCCTATCCTTCTTCTTATACTTGGATTGAAAGTTTCTTTGTCCAGCTATCTTGTTCATCCTTCGAGCAAGATTGGCTAATTCATTTTCTGAAACTTCACTTTCACTAGATTCGGATTGGAAAATGACTTTCTTCGATTTGGATCTGGTTACTCTCTCAGGAGTCTTAGCTTTCATCTGATTCGAAGTTGTAGTAAAAGCAACAGTACCATTTCCATTCTTCTTCTTGATGTTGTCAGCATCTCTCTTCATTCTGGTCTCATGTTGTAGAAGAGTTCCAAATAATTCATCAAGAGTTATTTGAGTAACCTTCCTGTTCTCATCTATAGCTGTTCTCTTGGATTCCCACTCATTGGGCATAATGTCAATTATCTTGTCCACAAGAGCTTCATCATCTAAACCTTTCTCTCCCATAGACTGTAGACTATTGACGATTGTCATAAATCTTTGTTGTATTTTACAGATAGGTTCTCCATAAGGAAAATTAAAGCCATGATATTCAGCTCTAAGCATAGCTCTCCTAGTCTCAATCACTTTAGAAGTCCCAAAATGAGTAACCTCTAACTTCTTCCATATACAATTAGCTGCTTCACAAGAAGAAATTTGGCTATATATATTTCTAGTCATTGAACATAATAAAGTGTTGCGTACCTTGTAGTTGAGTTGATATTCTTGCTTCTCCTGGTTAGTAAAGGTTCTGACTTCCTTGTCAGGAATTTTGTAATCACCAGTAAGCATGACAAAGTTATCTACTCCAGTATTGATAACAAACGTCTTCATACGATCTCTCCAGTATTCATAATCATTACCATCAAATATTGGTGGCCTTGTAGGATTCAAATTGTCTATCGAACCAACATTCATTCCTGTCATACTTGAAAATAACTTGGAGACAAACTTGTTAATAACAAAAATTCGGAATTAAAAAGTTCGGAATAGGAAAAGTTCGGAATGGATAATCCGGAATGAAAAAGTTCGGAAATGAAAAGTGAGCAAGAAAAACTTGAACGTGAGTACAAGTATTTCAGTAACCTTGGCTCTGATACCAAATGTAGGAATGGTATAGAGTAAGAGGTTTCCAACCTCTGATACCAATTGTAGGATCGAAATATAATATGAGATGCTCAATATACAAGAGGGGGGGTGAATTGTATACTTTAAAAATTCCTTTGGAACCTTTAAAGTTAGTTATGAATAACTAGAGTTTCCTTAAGAAAAGGAAAGAACTAAGTTTAACAAAGTTAAACTAAGTTGATTCACAACACCTCTAACACCGAACTAAACTTGGAAAGAGATTCCAAAAGAAGGTTCCGGAAATATGGTTCCGGAAATTGAAACTTAACAAAAGTTACAATATGAGATTCTACCTTAAAGCGTATAGAATCTAAACTAATCAAAGTAAGTAAGGAAGTATAAGAAAATTATACTTTCCTTAAGATACAAAATGCAGCGGAATAAAACAAGTACAAGTAGAAGAACTACTAGTAACAAGATGATAGTCTTTTAACCCAAAGAGAAGGGTATCCAACAACCTTGGATAAAGGTCCCTTGATTTATACTTTCAAGCAAGTCTGTCTTACCCACACCAGGGTAAGCCCTCGATACGAAGATCGGTGTATCTGTCTTGCTATCCCCGCAAGCCCTCAACTTCAAGGTAGTTGGCAACCTCTGTCTTTCTCGACAAGAAAGCCCTCGATCTTTAAGGTAGTCGGCACCTCTGTCTTTCTCAGCAAGAAAGCCCTCGATCTTTAAGGTAGTCGGCACCTCTGTCTTCCTATCCCCGGAAGTCCTCGAATGTAATCACCAACATTCGGAGTTGCACGAAGCTTTGAGAGTTAATAAGAGACTCTCTCTCTAGAAATCACTTCAACAGCGTGTATGCACAAAGTTCAAATGTTCATCCATCCGTCCGTTGTGAGCTTTTTCAAATGAGCTCCTATTTATAGGTGAGGTCGGCTCCTTCTCCAACGGTCATATTTCCCTTAAAGTTCGGAGGGACCTGTACACGTGTCACTTAGACAACGGTTAGTTTATAACAAAATGGACGACATCGTTTTATAACAAAGTAAGTGTAACAGAAAGTACGACATCGTTTTAAAACCTAAAATAAAGGTTCGGAATAGAAATTTCGGAGTGAAAGTTTGGAGTGAACAAATTCAGAGTGTAAAAAACAATGATATCCAGATTCTGTTTAATGAGTGAATTCAGAATGAGAATTCGGAATAGGAATTCGGAATAGGAATTCTTCATCAGAAATCGTAATGAGAAATCGTCATCAGAATTCGTAATGATAATTCGGAATGAGATTTCTTCATTAGAATTCGTAATGAGAATTCTTCATTGGAATTCGTAATGAGAATTCTTCTTCAGAATTCGTAATGAGAATTCGAAATGGGATTTCTTCATTAGAATTCGTAATGAGAATTCTTCTTCAGAATTCGTAATGAGAATTCGTAATGAGAATTCTTCATTAGAATTCGTAATGGGAATTCTTCTTCAGAATTCGTATCCTGAATCTGGAATAGAACTTAGTCAGAATTCATAACCGGAATTCGGAGTGAAACTTCCTTATAGTTCTTGTCCAGAATCCGAACCCTAAAACAGAATGCTTTTTATCAGTTTTAATGATTCCGAGAAAGTGAATCCGAATTTCATACTTAAGAAAAATATTAATGAAAATATGATAAGGATAAATTTTTCTTATAAAAGCGTTTTTCCTTAAGAAAACATTTTTCCTTATAAAAGCAATTTTCCTTACAAAAGCGATTTTCCTTAAAGATAAGGTGTTTGTGATTTTCAAAACAAGAAGGAATGGAAAAGTCATAAGGAAAACCTTATTGACTCAACAATTATAAAGGGTTACAACAGATTCCCTATAAGTGTAAACATGGGGGATAATAATTTATTTTCATAAGTGCACATAAGATATATATAATTGTTTTCTAATATTATCATAACTTATGAAAATATACACTCCATGTCATAGATGAAAAATCATGAGTCAAGGAATATATCTCTTTCATTTAAAAGTTATGAGTCATCAGAGTTTTGAGTCATCAATAAATGACCATGGTTTATTAGATAATTTAATCATCTTAATACATAAGCTACTTTAATACACATTAATATAAAAAAATTTATTTCATCAAGGATCTCTACAAATATCATCATTGTTAACAGAGGCCCATAATGTATTTGGTACAATCTGCATTCCATTTCATAATATCTTATGACATATCATTCTTAATATAATGCATTATGGTGATATATAATTATTTCCCACCCACAACATTATGAGAACCATAAATATGTGGTCAAAAAATCAAAAAAAAACATTCATCTTTTCATCATTGAATAAATAATCAGTGGAAATGAATGAACATCCACGAAACAAACCATAGAACATTATCAACATAAGTCATCCATAGAATAAAAATTTATTGTATCATAAGATTTGTTTCAAAAAAAGTATAAAAATACATAAAAGATTTATATCGTAATATAAAAATAATTTTATAAATGATTTAGTATTATGATTTTATAAAAAATATAAAAATCATTTCCTTATAGTGTCGTCAAAAATAACTCCCAGAATAAAGATAATATGATTTTATTTATAAAAAATTTAAAATTTTATTGGGATATTATGAAAATATAGCATACATTATAGAATGAATATTTTATTATTATTCATATGATAATAATAATATTTTTAAAATTTTATAAACATTCATATATAACTTATTTAGAAAACATTGTATAGATTCCTTTTTAAAACATTTCAAATAAGATAAAATATAGTAAAATAAAAAATATTCACAATAATTGGAGTATATAAAATAAAATTCATGAAAAATTATGGAGAATATAGAAATTAAATAGAGATAATTTAGAAAAAAAGACAAAATAAGGTTATCTCTTCATAATAATAATTTTTTTTTATTTTTTTGAGTAACAAATAATAGGAATATGTAAATAATACTTGAAGAAAACATAAATAAACTGAGGATAAAAAATATATATGTACCCTATGATATAGAAAATATAATTTCACATAATTCATATAGAAACATATACATTTTCGATAAATATTTTCATTGTAACATAAATGTTACATCATGAATTTTTTATATATGCCTTTTTAAATAAATTATATAATAAAAAAATGAACGAAAAAAGTCGAATTACATTTTATGGAAAGCAATACACTAACCCATTATTGGGTATGATAACATATTTTTCCCAAAAAAATTCTACTACAAATAGGGGAACTAGAAATGAAAATTTAAAAATTATAATCTAAAACAAAATAGGTTGAAATAAAAAAACATTATGAAAACAAAATCGTATCTCTCTTTATTTCGATTATCCAAATATAGGAAATCAGAATAAATTATGATTGTAATAATAATCAGAAGTTTAAATATAGCAAAAAACCCTTTGATTAAAGAGACTAGAATGTATAATATGAAAATATGTTCACTAAGGGAGATTTTATGGATAAGAAAGATATGGAAATTCATTGTGCTTTCTGAATAGTCTAAAATATGACTATCAAGGATATATATATTGGATTCGTCTAGAAAATGAATAATATATGAATTAAATCCAACATAAAATATTAATATTTATTATCATTCAATGTATACATGAAAATATATTAACTTTTTCAATAACGTTCATTATTATTGTTGATCTCTATATTATTTAGATATGGTCATATTATAAATAGAATCATTAATCGATATTTTTATATTAATAATATTATTTCATTCAATATATATATAGACTTATAGTGATAGATGATAATAATACTTTATTCAAATATATAAACTAAAAATCATAAGAACAGAGAATCTAAATTTTATAAAAAAGGATAATAAGATTCCAAATTGAAACATAAGTAATGTAATAATTAAATATTTCAAAAGTTATAGGAAAAGATTAAATATTATGATATATATATTAAATAATTAAATTATGTTAATTAATCCAAGATGGATCCGGAGATGTGTTAAATAAAATCTCCAAAAATATTATATAAATCAAGATAAAGGGATGGGATAATAAGAAATGAAAAATAGTATATATATCTCCCTTTACATATGAAAATGAAAATTAATAATAGAAATGTCAATAGAGAAGGACCATTTTGAATTTTTATCCTTAACTACATGCTTGGAAAGGAAACCCACTATAACATTCACCACCCCAAAAATATGAGTAAACATAGAATGAATTATTTATAGGTAATCCAAGAACACTATTAATTAATTAAATATATTTTAAGGAACTCAATGTGATCAATTTCTATGAATATTGACCACAAAGAGCGACTAAATTATGATATGTAAATTATCCCATCCAAAATTATTAGCAAAGATTACCACATGTATCATATCCCAAATCCCAACATTAAACTTAATAAATATAATAAGGTAATGTTGGAATAATACCATGAATCAAATACCCTAATGGTTCTGAATATAACTCAACAACCCACAATAATGTGAACACAATGAGGATCCCCATTAACATTGACCGTGATCCTAGGTTGGAGAGGTGGGATCCACCGAGAAAACATCGGACTGGTGGGATTTTGGGGGTACACCAATCACACCCAAAATCCAAATAGTAATAATATCTTGAATCATGTTATTCATATGAATATATTTAAAAAGTTATGAAAATTAATTGTCTTTTACCATACTCAAATGTAAATCATTAAAATGGGGTTAGCTATAGCATCCCATAATTTTTATATATAAATATTATATCTCATTAGTTAAATATTAATTACCTAAGATTATGATCAATTACATAACCATAAAGGTTTATTATCATTGGAAAAATAGATACATAATCAACTGGTTTATAAATTATCTACAACATATCCCACTTAGTTCTTCACAACAAGTACCCTTTTTAGACATAGCATTTTGAAAACTTTTCTTCATATCATGTGGAAAATAAAACAAAATAATGGGTGGGTACATATTCTTAGTAAGGGTAAAAAAGGATTTATCAATTATTAATTAAATATAACATGAATATAAAGCTTATGAGTATAGAATCTTAACATATTAAAATCATACATATCTATTCTGTTTTTCAAAAATATTTTTCATGGGATAAATCTTGGTAGTTTATAAAACACGAATCATAAATGGATCAAAGAACATGAACCATGAGAAAAAAATTGGCATCAGATCATTCAATAAAAGTGTTTCATAAATCATTTTATAATAAAAATCACAGAAATCATTTCTCAGGGATATCCACCATGAAATTCATAACATATTAGGCATGGGATAACCACATGTGTACCTACATTGGGTTTGGGATAACATTCCATGTACCATATTTTTTTGGGGTTAAAGAAATCATATCTCATACCCTTTGATGTTATAACACATTTATATTTATTTAATTCTTTATAAAGAAATATAAATTTTGTCCCAGCCATTATATAATCCCAAATTCAATTGTCTTTATCCCACATGGTCAGAAAAACATTCAACCAAAAACACGTGGAAAATAAAACAGGTTTCATTTATATTTCACCATTATAAACGAAATCCATATAGATAACTAATTAATATGGAATAATTTGATAATATATATAGAAAAAAAAATTTAACATTAAAGTATTAATTGATAGGAAAAATTTTCCATTAAAATATCATAGAAATATCTCTTGAGAAAAATACCATTTTTATTTTTAAATTAGATATTTATAATCAGAAAATATACTTAATATTAAGAAAATAATGTTAATCATTAATAACCATAAAAAATATTAATGGAATCTTTAAATCATTGATTATTCATGATGGTAGTAATTGTTTGCCACATTTTTTACATCAAAACATTGATTCCACTCATGTTTTCAATATAAATACCAAAGTACATCATTCAAAAAATGACGAGAAGAATAAATTTTAAATGATTTATTAAAAATTAAATAATGGATAAAAATTAATTCATAAAATATAAGAATATTTATGAAAATATTTTTTTAAATCATGGATATAGAAGAGATATATTTTCGGCCAAAGAGACAAAAAAATTATTTTTCACATAAAATCATTCATTTGGTATAGTGAGTACATGATGTGGGGAAAATGAAAATAAAACATGTATTATAAAAAACTAACTAGAGTATAATGAATAAAATATATTTATCAAGAATTTATCTTATAATCTTCTTAAAAAGAAATTCAAGCATCGATAATCCTATCTAAAATGAGCTTGAAACATAAATATCTTTCCTCAAGTACAAGTTTCATCAAAGGTGAACTAACATAGTTCATAATAAATATAATGTTTTTAAAATTCCAAAAAATTGGATTTTCAATACCATTAAAATCATATATGTTCCAATTATAACATTACAGCACCTTTTTATTAATAATTCCTTGTTAAAATTGTATTTTTAATGTGCTCACTATTTCATTTTTCTTGAGAATTGTTGTTCAATAGTTCTGGTCCTTTAATATTTATCAGGGTTCATCATCAAAAAAATTTATTTATGATATAAGTATCACATATATTAAACATATACCAAATTATAATAATCCATACTTGTTAGAGATAGAAAAATGAACTAAATCGCCATACGGAGGGTATAAAGTAACTACACGTAAACATTGTATTCACATATCAAAAGATATAATGAATTAAAGGTAAATAATAATTCACTATTATATAATATTTATTTCATCATATATAAAATATATATTCAGTAAATATATCCATATTAAAATCAATATAAATTATAAATGAAAAAAATCCAATCCCTTTGTGGATGTGGTGGCCCACACATACGCACGAACGATGTCATTATTTTACAATCGATGGGATGGTAAGAAGGTAGATAGGTTATTATAATTAATAAATTATATTTATATTGTAAATATATTATATAAACATTACACCCATCATAATTACTACCCATGATTGATGGTGATTAAATATGAATTCTGTCGTTGTTTATAGGTAGTAGTACACACATACACGATAGCGATTCTTTCACATCCCATTCGATGAAAAAATGGTTGATAATGGTTATTTAAAATCATAGTAAAATTTTATTATATTTATAAAAATAAATTATTATTTCAATATAAATACCATATATTTTGAGTATGTATAAGAAAACATATATTAAAATAGGTCGGGTAATATGATTATCTCTTCTTTAGGAGACCTCTATTAGATACTTTTTTAAAGATCATTGGAATACACTTTTAATAAGAACATAACAACTAAATTCTAGAATGGGAATATTAGATGATAATTACTTTGGTTTTGGTAGAACTATATATCTTAATGGATATTTTGAAGAGATTATAAAAGTTTTCCTCTTATAGGTGAAAAGATAAAATATTTTCGAATTAGTTAAAGTATTAAATTAATTTAAATTAATTTTCTAGTTTAGGTGAAAAATAATTGATATAATTGAACTATATTGTATGTTAGAGCAAAAATAAATAATTTAAATAAAATTTTAAAAAAATTAGTGTTTTTTAGTGACATCCCAAAGTTCCACTAAATTTGTGCCCAAACCCATACACAACATTATCTCATGTGAAGCACCCCATAAACTAGAGGATGACAACTAGTGTGTATGGTCTGAATAAAAATGTGTGATTACTATACCATATTTACCAATTTAAAACAATATCATAAATTATAACAAACATTAACAATAAATAATAATCCACAATAAAACCTCACTTAACCATATCCCAAAATTCGGTAAATACAGTAATACAGATAGTAAATATGTCATGTCATGATGATTTAAGGTTCAAAAAAATAACAATAAAACGATTCCAAATTCAATCCCTACAATAGGACCCAATCACCAGTTTATCCCCCTCATTCATGTTCTATCCCAAATAAACCATATTTTACAAGGTCATGCTTCTATCTAGTTCTGTAAACATGAAGTTTGATCAAGTGCCTTATGGCGGCCCAAGTAGGGTGTCAGTACCACTCAATATGCCATCACAATATATGTCTACAATAATATACTATCTATCATCATTGTATAAAAAATTATAGATAATAAGTAAACAATATATCAAATTTTATCTAGTTTTTAATTACACAATTATCAATTAGCCCTAATGGATCTCGTTTTCCACTATGGCACAGACACGTCTAACCTTATTTATCCCAAACCATAAGTGTAAACTGTATACTATGACTATTTTAACACTTTAATCCACATGATAATTTTTTAATAATTTTAATCAGAACATTTTACCATGGATTCTTATTCCAAGTATCCACATCATATCTATAGTAAGGGATCTTGGAGAATCAGCCCAACATCCCAACCATACCATGCATCGGTTGGGCTAGACAATTAGGCTAACACAGACCAAAGATGATAAGATCCCCTCTATATAAAAACCATAATACCAATCAAAATTTATACTTTTCATCATTTCTGACCTTTTATCAATCAATAAAATTGAGGGGTCTCTTTTTAATTTAAAAACTTCCCCACAGTTCATCACATTCAATACACATAAACTCTCATCCTTGAATAGACCATTTTAGCATTTATTCATAACCACACACATTAACAATAATTTTAAAAAATTTAATAACATAGACATGGACCCCTTACCCATTTATCTCTTTTACCCTTATTTACTTAATAATAAATTTAACTTTATATGTTCTGCAAAATAACTCTTTATGCCTTGTCTACTTACTAAACACAATTAAATATTGTCTAATTTTCTAAATCCTTCAATTCAACAATAAAAAACTCAATTTACATGTTGAATAGAGTGGAATACCCAATGGGAGGCTATAATCCTAGTCTACTGTACATCCATGGATCCAAAAGGGTCCATGGAAGGTCTAATACACAATCCAAACACCTGATTTACCATTCCCTAATAATGAATGAATTGAAAAATTCAACTGACAAAAAATCAAAGAAAATCATGAACATGAGTACACATAAAGGCATGGGTAAAAAACTTTTATATAACTAAAATAATGCTCATTGAAAAAATCACAATCCAGAATAACCACTGATTCATGATCAAACTACCCACAATGACCAATCTAATATTTCTTGAGAAAATAAAGGTTTAGGTATTTAGATGGAGTGCATACATTCAAACATGCTTCTTCATGAAAATTTAAGAATATGAATTAGATAATTACCTAAATCATTGATTCCTGACCAATAATGATTAATACAGCCATATATATTACAAGAATCACCCTTGGAGAGTTTGGGAGGTATTGGAGAAAACCCCTAGCTATTGGAGGAAAAGAGTTTTGAAAAGTGATGTAAGAACCCTTCAAGCCCGAGGTGAGAAAATGTGAAATAATCACTTCCAAAGTGTAAAATGGTTTGGATACACATTTTTTCATACCATGTTCCAACCATGGAGTTCCCTCTTTCTAAAATGGGGTCTATGTTTTATAGTTTCTTGGTAATCCTTCATTATTTAAAAGCTCTTTTGGAGGCCATACAGATAGATTTTCATAAGATTCCATGGATTTCACCATCCCCATACATGTTTTATAAACTATTCCCATTATTTCTGTAGGGATTAAGGTTTTGAAACATGTATAACAATGAACATTCCCCAACCATGTGCTATGCCCTGGATTTCTGCTTTTTGTTTACCATTTTTAAAGTCCTAAACCCTCAGGAAACACCCCAGACCTCACTTAAACTCTATGAAAAATTTATTAGACAAAAAAATAGAGTGAAAATAAAATTTAAATGAAAACATACCTCATCAGAGGTTATGGATCTATCATCCTCATCGCCATATTATGGTTTATCCTAGAGCCACACTCACAAGAATCACTAGGCCGCTGATGTAAATAGATCGGTCCACTGTGCCTTCATATAAACTTAATGACCATATGTTTCCTCCTAAAAATAAATATGTTTATAAAGAACATTGATGAAAGGAACAGTCTTACCCATATGAATATTATCAATGTGATCTAAAATACAAATTGAATTATGCTTATAGGACAAATCAGCCTCAACCTCAACATTATCAACATCAATCACATGATAACAATTATGTTGATTCATTCATAGAATTGTCACATGAAAAACATAATTTATATGACTATAGAACATTGGAATATCCAATAAGAATGTCGTAGGTATGATCATATCCATGATCTCAAACGACTGAACATACCATGGTGCTAACATGCCTAGTTTCTGAATATGGTGGTGAAACAATCTTGGTGATAATTGAAAGAATACATGGTCATACACTCTAAAATCAATATTCTTGTGACATTGATTTTAATATAACATTTTATACTCAGGTTTATGATTCCAAATGAAATGAGCATGTTCTGACATCTCCCACCCGAGACACTTCACCAAGAACTCTTATTATCTAACTTCTGTCAAGAATAATAATGTTCAAAATGTCCTACCATTGACCACATCATATGGGTTTGTCTGAATAGTTGCATGATAACTATTTTTATATTTAAACTAAATATTTTATTTGTTATTCTTCTATTTTACACCAAATTCTACAACACATTCCATTATTATGTACTCTAATACATGTATCATATGCTCTAATTTCGCATCAATTTTGGGTGAAAAGGTAAGATAAAAAACAACTGGTTACTATGAACCTAATTTTACACTTTCCAAAATCAATATGTATAATTAGGGTCGCTACCGAAACAATTTTCTAAGGAACCTTAAGAAAACACACTATCTATTTAACATACACCTCACTCAACTTGTCAATAGTAAAAGTATGTCATATTAAAAATAAATGGGAGACATTCCATAATATATCCACTCATATCCATATTGAATAATTTTTATTAGTAACCCTCAATAATACCATGGTAAAATTCATGTTCAAGTCATCCAACTTATACTAGAAAATCAGAATAATCTATAATAATCCTATAGGGCATTAATGATCATCCTTCGACTATTGACAGTTGTAACACTGCGTAAAAAACCTACGATCTCATTCATCAATCTAGGATAAAAATTAATTCCATAAAGATAGCATTACATATTTGAAAACCCATGGTGCAAAACCCACTTTGAGGCATGAAATTTACCTATCAACACCTCCCATATACATTTTGTGAAAATAACATTGGCACGAACATGTATGATGTCATCATCATTGCTGGTCCAATTAGATGTTATCTCCAAACCTTCAATGATTTCCCAAATCACCAGATACTTTTAATAATCATAATATATCATATTGATAAATCTTATAAGACAGGTATCGATGTACAATGATATAAGGATGATTAGTTAACTTTCTACCAAAATATCTTGATGCATCTTAGCAAATAGAGATATAATTTTACACTTAGAACTAGAATCATGGGCCATATGGGTCAATGTATTCTATAATAAAGAAACTAAAATATTGTTCAAATTTTTGAATGTACAATCAATCTCAACATCATAAAATTTTATATAATCAAACCATATTCAATATCAAATATTTAAATCATGATTGGAAAATATATATTTTAGGATTTTTTTATTTATGTAAATATCTAACCTCTTTTCCAAAAAATAATCACACTAATAATTTAAGGCATACTGAACTATGGACAAATAATGTACATGCTAGAAGTAGTTTTGTTCAACCTAAATCAACTAACATGGTTCGTGTTCCATGAATCGATCTATCTGCATCAACACTACTATAATTCAAATCCTAATTGCATCCCAAATTAGGGTGTACTCTTCACCCGAGTCGAGAATGACCCAAATCATGGTTGTATTAAAATAATTATTTAGAACAATAAATTATCTCTATTCGGATTATTACCTTGGAAACCATACACCCTTCATAGGTACGTCTGAGAGAATTTGTGCCAAGAAGGAAAATTATTTAATGAACCTTCACTAAAAACACATGAAACCCAAAAATATTATGATATGAAAAAATGTTTTTGGGATTCTTCCAAGAGAAAAGAAATCTATCCTTCTTGAGGTCCACTAATACAGCATTTCTATAAGATAATGTGACCCAGTAAATGAACCTTATAGATCTATAAGTAACACATAGATATATTAGTAGATAGTTGATACACTATATTTGAATTAAAGGGGATGTCATGATGTTTTTTCTGATTTTCATGCATCTGGGAATACATTAAAATTTCATCTACAAACAAAACTATACACTACCCTAATTATTAGTGAAAGATTCATCTAATAAAATACATTACATAGTAGGAATATTCATCATCCCAAACGAAATCACAAAGAACTCATACAAACCACACCTTCTTGTGAAAGTAATCAGTGGTATATTTGAATGTCTATCAATTAGAAGATGAGACCCCAATCTCAAGTCCATCATTGAGAACATGTAGGAAACATTAGGTTATTAATAAATTTCTTCAATTCATAGATGTTAAAGCCAGTTCTTAACCACATTCTATTTCATGTATTGGTAAATGAAACACAAGTACAATATTATGCCATTCTCCTAGAAAAAAATTGGATATCCTCAATGTGATGTACTCAGATGGATAAATCCTTTATCAACATACTCTTGAAACTATGTATTGAGATCATGATTATCTCCTAGTTCAATTCAATAAGGCATAGTAGTAACTAGATAAACACCTATCATTATATCAATCAGGAATACAACATATAACTTAGCTGTAACCCCCAAAATATCCTCAAAAACACAACATTTAACTAATCCACTAGAGGAGGAAGGAAAAAATTAAAAATTCCCCCATCATAATGAAGAATAATTTACACCTAATCTATAAACTCACACAACTTTTTACAGGTTGTTCTTGTCTATACATCCTTGATATTTTATTGTCTATAATGAATATAAACATCACCCTTAAGATTTGTGAAACTAAATCTCTTATTGTGATAATAAGTGTATTTTTGATACATAACTATCCATTCCTTTCATAATATCATTTAAAAACCTGAAATTTTGAGCATATTTAAGTCCCAAAGGATATGGTACCCACCAACCTTGAGGTATCACTACATACTTCTTCTCATAATCTCAGATCGTACTCATAAGGTCATATCCATCGATGTTACCCCATACATAAAAACCACTACTAAACCCATACCATTCACAACCCCATATACTATAAGTCAGTGTGAAGATCCTATATTGAAAAATGTATATGAAAGTGTAAAATATATAAGAATCTCACCTTTAACCATCAATGGTCTACCCTTGATACCATCTAGAGTAGGCTTAATTTTATACAATTCTCATATTCCCTTCGCTTGGTCTCGTATATAAGTCCCTTATTCTACACATACCTTATGATAACGTTGATCTTATCTTGAAGAACCTCATCCCCCACCCCAGCCGGCATGTTGAGTGCATCACCTAATTTTACACCAATATAAGGTAAAATATCCCCTTCCAGCGCTCTACATTAGGAAAGGTACTCTATAACATCTTTTCCAATGATGGTTCCTACATAACATCAATACATGAAAAATCCAACCATAATATCATCACTCAACGTTAGTTTGATGACACCAACCTTGCATATTACTAGTTATGCCGTATTGATTGAAGAACACTCCATCTTTATCCTGAGATTCAAATCCTCCCCACTGAATATTATTTCCACCATCACTCCGATGAATGTTTTCAAAATGGAACATCTTACTATATGAGGAAACACTACATGTTCTCTTATCTAGCATAATTTTCCCACCACTAGTATCCTACATCATGTTCCTTTCATTAATGAGATCCTAATTCGCTACCAAATAAAAATTCCTCAAATGGAATATATTCATATGTGAAATAATCTCATAGTGAATCCTATCCTAAAGACTTTTTTCCTATCAGCCTCATCTACTGTCAGTGTTAGGTAAAAGTAATTTAAATGGGTGAAGTGGTTAGAATAATCCATCACTAAAAAATTTCCAATTTTGGCTATATAAACTATGAGGTTAACTGTAATACCCGAGACTTTTATAAGAAATATTTGGTTTTTATTTTTTATAAATAATCAAAGGAATCTTTCACTACACACAAAACTATCTTGGCTTGCTTTACACACAATCACGAACTTCCTTGATAGCTTGCGTCGTACGCAATACCGAGTTTCACTAAACAACGATATGCTATTAAAATATTATTAAAACTAGCCGTTATGAATAGTAATATCCAATTTTTGAAATTTTGTAAATTTTATTTTTCAAAATGGACATCCTTTTTGGATTTAGAATATCGAAATTAGCCTAGGGTGAAATTTTGGTATTTTTCTGGAAACCTTCAATTTTTGATGAATAGTGAAAACACTGGGTTACTATTTAAAAACCGACTTTTTATTTAAATAATTATTTGTTTTATTTAAATTTATTTTAGGTCAAAATTGATACATAATACCTATATAAGTTCAATTGAATTCATTGGAGTAATTTTATAATAATTGTAGATATATAAAAATTTTATTGAACTTTTCACCTTCTTTTACCCACCTCCTAGGAGAATTTGCAAATTTTCATAAATCATAATTTTACCACTTCTGTGAGTGGAATTTAAAAAATCTAAGAGACACGGTTGATGTCAGTAAGTAAAATGTGGTTCAATGAGATGAAAATAATTTTTAGTGAATAGTAACATTTTACTTTTATTTACCACGGTTAAAAACTAAATAGGGAAATTAAGGGTAAAAATGATATTATTATTACCCTAACACATGTCCTAATTCTATTGGATAAATGTCATTTGACAAAAAACAACCTTAGGAATAAAATGTCAAGATTTAGGCCCACTTGGATTAGATTAGGACATTTATTATTAATTTATTTAAAGAAGGGTTAAAATAGTTAAAATCGAAGATTAATAAGTAAATAATTTTTAATATAGGGTTATACATAAGTTAAATTCTACTATAAATATTCATTAGAAAGATAAGAATATTTTTTACATAATGGTATTTTATTTGTATTTTTTAGACATTAAATAATTTAATTTATTTATGACACAAATATGATGTAGTAATTATCTTATTAATGAAGTATTGACATAATTGATGTTATAAATACCCAAATAAATGCAATTCGAGACTTTTTATGAATTCCAATAATTTTCTAGGTTAATATGACATGATGATATTGATTTAATTAACTTTTTTCGAACTAATCATTCTGTTATGAGTATAAAAAAATCAATTACTAAATAGTGTCAAAATTGAATAAAATAGTTTTTAAAACCAATATTATATTATTAATTGTTATTTTATTCCTAAAAATCTAAGGTTCGGCCAAATGACTTATATAAGGTTATATATATTAATAATAAACAACATGGGGTTCTTTTATCTTGTTATAGTATGTTTATTAACCTTATAGTGTAAGAACACAAAAAGACAAGGTAAAAGTAAAATTATCTAACATAAAGTTAAATCTAAATGATAAGGTTAAAATTGTAAACTAAACTTGTCAAAATTATACTGGATGAGAGGATTTCGACCCATCCCCACCTTAGTTTCGAAATAAATCAATTTGGAGCTATTTATAACTGAATATGGCTTTATAATAAAATAATATTTTTAGTTTTTTCAAAGGTGCCCCTCTCCTCCCTTATAAAAGTCCACATCCTCCCTCTCTTCCTCACACCACTTTGAGCCTCAAGATCGTCCAACCCCTAAACATTTCTCCTCTACACTTCCCAAGAAATATCCTATAGGTCCTGTTCTTCTTCAATGACCAATTTTAGTGCCCTAAAAGGAGGTCTCACAGAAGCGCTTCAAAGAAGAGGTAATGTCTGTTACCGATTCTTTCAACTTTATTTCTTCTTCCAATTCTTCTTATTTAGTTGTTTCATTATTAATTAGTAACATCAGTATCACTCATATACTGATATGTTATTATAAGTATGAAACAAACCTATTTCACCATCTATCCATCCTACGGACAACGAAATCACCGCGCGTGCGTACGTACGGAATACCATCTCCACGCCGTGGTGTAATCTATTTTCCACCACCACGTTACTTGGTTGGGTATAATGGTGTAAATAATGAATATATATGATTATTGTAAAGTGATATTGATTCTGAAATAGTATACATACACTCTAATACAATTTCATGATCATGGGAACGATATCATCGCTCGTGCGTTCGTACGGAATACCGTCTCCACGATGTGATGCGACTCATTCTACATGATTTTCTTTGCATAATGATTACATAAATTAATTGAGTGAATAAATATGATATATATTACACTAATAACATTCTGGAAATGAGGTATCTATAACCTAAAAATAAAAATAATAATTTATTCGACAAAACACGCATAAGAACAAAAAGTAATAAACACCCGAATAACAAGTAGAAATAAACTATTACTAATAATAAGCTAAGAATATGACCATATATGATATCATAACAATGATTATGATTCTTTAATAAGTCAATGACATTATTTAAATCATTATAAAGGAGGTTCGGACACTTACGAAGCAAATCGGACCTAAGGTAGGGGAAATATCACAATCTCATTTTTATCCAAGATTGTTTATACTTTGGAATTTACTGGGGTGTATTTTATCATCCACATCCATGTTTCCTCAATATGTAATATTATTTCCATCCACCTACAAAATTTTAAAACCAATTTTACCCTTCGGTGAGTTTTTAGAAAATGATATGAAATGAATATTTTGTCGTTTTTCGTACGAGGTACTTTTTGACTTTTCCGACAAAAGTACGAGAAGAATGTTTTTTTAACTATACGGCATGAATGGATTTTTAAAAAATTATTTCCATGAAGCTTCCATTACAAGTTTTCAGGTATATTTTTAATGAACTTCTTTTAGTTTAGAACTGTATAAAATGTTAAGAAAGGAAAAGTGTTTTTGAAGTAGAAAGGATATTTTCCTTAAGAATGGAGTTCAATTGTTTTATCAAAATTATTTTCCATCTAAGATAATAAAGGGTTCTGTTTCTATCCCTATTATTACATTGATTTTATTATGTTGTGATGGAATTATTTTTATGAATTCCTTTATCTTATATGAATTTTTTTATGATGTCACGAAGTTTAAGAATCCCATTTTTATTACATGGGTTATGCTATGATGTATGGTTTATGATTTTGTGGCACACATAATAATGGTATCATTATGAGATGGGTGGGACCTATATCTCCCTCCAATGCATTGGGTAAAGATTTTATATCTCATGAGATAGAAATGGCTGGAACGACAGGTTAAACCGGTTCAGTGAAGCAGGACTGAAACGAGGAATGAACTCGGTTCAGAAATGGACTTTGTCCACTAAGATAGTCTTGGAATGAGTCTTGAATAATAAGAAATGATTCTCTATGATTATGTGTTTCTTACACAAAGCTTCATGTTTTATGTTATTATTATTTTTATTACATTTCACTACCATGATTTATCCCATGTTATTAAATTATGATCTCCTTTGCAGGGTAAGATTTCCAAAATGTTATGTTCTTATGAATATGATTTGATTAATATTCCTTTTGTTTACCCTTATTGAGCATTTGAGCTCACCCTTTTGTATGTTTTCTTTCCCCAGGTTATAAATAAGGTTATTAAGTAAGATATTCCAAAAGGGACAATAGATATGATGAAATAAATGGGCAACATTTTAGACGCTTTATGAACCAGTTGTTTATGTTTCCCAGTTTCTAAAGACACTATACCTATACGTTCCATTAATGGTTTTGTTATATGTTGTAATAAGTTTACTTCAATTTTTTTGTACTAACAATGTATGTAAAGTATGGGTTGTTATAGTTGGTATCAGAGGAAAGGTATAGTCAACCTTTGGAAACTAGGATGTGAAAGCCTTAGTAAGAATCCTAAGGATAAGTCTAAGAATAGAACACAATCATAGTGTTTTAGAAATGGACATGAATAACCTAGGATAAGACCTTAAGTGTGAAATTTTATTCTTGATTATGTGGTTTCCTATTATAATTAGTGTTTCTCACACTATTCTTCTTGGTTTTAGTCAATGGCTGGAACCCGAAGGAACCATCTTAATGCGGAATGCGACGAGCAATGAAATGATTGTCCCCCTGAGCAACCAAACATTATGGGAGATGGAATGAAAAATATTGTAGCCATTACCACACAACTTTCTCAAGCTATGAATCATGCAGGACTTCCAAACGAGCAAAGGAAGGAGGAACATTCTGTTGAATCCTTCATCAGACAGCGTCCACCTTCATTCAGCGGGTCTACTGATCCATTAGTTGCTGAATAATGGATCTGTACTACTGATAAGATATTTTCAGTTCTTCAATGTTCTGAACATGATAAAGTCATCTTAGCAGTGTATCGTTTGGAAGGTGATGCTGATCAATGGTGTAATCTTATCAAGAATAAGAGGCAAAGAGATGAAATTGAGTCCATGGAATGGGACAAGTTCAAGAACTTATTTTTCAATATGTACTTCCCTCTTATTCTCCGAAAAAAGATGGAGAGGTAGTTTCTTGAACTAAAGCAAAAGGATGATTAATATGTTGGTACCTACGGAGAAAATGTTTCAAGACTTGCAAGGTATGCTTCTGGTATTATTATCCACCCAGAGAGTAAGATGGATCGATTCTTTAGTGTCTTAAAACCAAGTCTTCGAAGGGCGTTAGCCATAAGGGACTTCAATAGCTACGAGGAAATCGTTCGATGTGCTCTCAAAGTTGATATGGTGATTTGAGTAACCCATCAGTCATATGGGTTTGATAAGAAGAGGAAAATGGAATTCAAAGGAAAATCTAAAGAGCACACTGAAAATAATACGAGTTTTCCATTATTCTCAAAGTGTGGAATGAAACATGGAGGGAGTTGTCTTAAAGGGACAAGTAAATGTATCAAAAGTGGAATGGAAGGTCATCGGGCATTTGAATGCCGCAATGATGGGAAGAAGATGTCTAGCAATGCGAACAATGAAAAGGCTACATAGAGTGCACCTCCTACACTTCAATGTTACAAGTGCAAGGAAATGGGGCATTATGCCAATCAATGCCCTAATCCAAGGGTTGGTGACGATGATCGACGTCAACAAACTCTTAAGGCTATGGACAAAGGAAAGTCACATAGAATTTCTATCAGCAATGTGGAGTACGATAACGATGTGGTGAAAGGTACACTTACCATCCACTCTAAAGTAGAAAATGTTTTATTTGATTCTGGATCCGCCCACCCTGCCAATTTCTCCTCTACACTTCCATAGAAACATCCTAGAGGTCCTGGTCTTCTTCAAAGACCAATTTTAGTGCCCTAAAAGGAGGTCTCAAGAAGCGCTTCAAAGAAGAGCTAATGTCTGTTACCGATTCTTTCTACTTTATTTCTTCTTACACTTCTTCTTATTTAGTTGTTTAATTATGAATTAATAACATCCATATCACTCATATACTGATATGTTATTATAAGTATGAAACAACCCTATTTCACCATCTATCCATCCTACGGAAAACAAAATCACTGCGCATGCGTACGTACGGAATACCGTCTCCATGCCGTGGTGTAATCTATTTTCCACCACCACCTTACTTGGATGGGTATAATGGTGTAAATAATGAATATATATGATTATTATAAAGTGATATTGATTCTGAAATAGTATACATACACTCCAATACAATTCCACGATCATGGTAATGATATCATCGCTCGTGCGTACGTACGGAATACCGTCTCCACGATGTGATGCGACTCGTTCTACATGGTTTTCATTAAATAATGATTACATAAATGAATTGAGTGAATAAATATGATATATATTACACTAATACCATTCTATAAATGAGGTACCTATAACCTAATAAGAAGAATAAGAATTTATTCGACAAAACACGCATAAGAACAAAACGTAATAAACACCCGAATAAGAAGTAGCAATGAAATATTACTAATAATAAGCTAAGAATATGACCATATATGATATCATAACAATGATTATGATTCTGGAATAAGTCAATGACACTATTTAAATCATTATACAGGAGGTTCGGACACTTACGAAGCAAATCAGACCTAAGGTAAGGGAAATATCACAATCTCATTTTTATCAGAGATTGTTTATACTTTGGAATTTACTGGGGTGTATTTTATCATCCACATACATGTTTCCTCAATATGTAATATTATTTCCATCCACCTACAATTGTTTAAATCCTATTTTACCCTTCGGTGAGTTTTTAGTAAAATATATGAAAGGAATATTTTGTCGTTTTTCGTACGAGGTACTTTTTGACTTTTCCAACAAAAGTACGAGAAGAATGATTTTTTTAACTTATATGACATGAATGGATTTTTAAAACATTATATCCTAGAATCTTCCTTTAAAAGTTTTCATGTTTATTTTTAATAAACATCTTTTAGTTTAGAATTGTATGACATGTTAAGAAAGAAAAAGTGTTTTTGAAGTAGAAAGGATATTTTCCTCAAGAATGGAGTTCAAGTGTTTTATCAAAATTTTTTTCCATCTAAGATAATAAAGGGTTCTATTTCTATCCCTATTATTACATTGATTTGATTATGTTGTGATGGAATTATTTTTATGAATTCCTTTATCTTATATGGATTTTTTTATGATGTCACGATGTTTAAGAATCCTATTTTTATTACATGGGTTATGCTATGATGTATGGTTTATGATTTTGTGGCACACATAAGAACTGTATCATTATGTGATGGGTGGGACCTATATCTCCCTCCAATGCATTGGGTAAAGATTTTATATCTCATGAGATAGACATGGCTGGAATAGCAGGTTAAACCGGTTTAGTGGAACAGGACTGAAACGAGGAATGGACTCGGTTCAGAAATGGACTTTGTCCACTAAGATAGTCTTGGCATGAGTCTTGACTAATAAGAAATTATTCTCTATGATTATGTGTGTATGACACATAGCATCATGTTTTATTTTTTGATTATTGTGATTACATTTCACTACCATGATTTATCCCATGTTATGAAATTATGATCTCTTTTGTAGGGTAAGATTTTCAACATGTTATGTTCTTATCAATATGATGTGATTGATATTTCTTTTGTTTACCCTTACTGAGCATTTCAGCTCACCCTTTTGTATGTTTTCTTTCCCCAGGTCAGGAAGAAGGTTATTAAGTAAGATATTTCAAAAGGGACTATAGATATGATGAAATAAATGGGAGACAGTTTAGATGCTTTATGAACCAGTTGTTTATGTTTCCCAGTTTCTAAAGACACTATACCTATACGGTCCTTTCATGGTTTTGTTATATGTTGTAATAAGTTTACTTCAATTTTGATGTACTAACAATGTATGTAAAGTATGGGTCATTATAGTTGGTATCAGAGGAAATGTATAGTCAACCTTTAAAAACTAAGATGTGAAAGACTTAGTAAGAATCCTAAGGATAAGTCTAAGCATAGAACACAATCATAGTGTTTTATAAATGGACATGAATAACCTAGGATAAGACCTTAAGTGTGAAATTTTATTCTTGATTATGTGGTTTTCCTATTATAATTAGTGTTTCTCACACTATTATTCTTGGTTTTAGTCAATGGATGGAACCCGAAGGAACTGTGTTAATGAGGAATGCGACGGGCAATGCAAAGATTGTCCCCCCTGAACAACCAAATGTTATGGGAGCTGGAATGAAAAATCTTGTAGCCATGCTCACACAACTTTCTCAAGCTATGAATCATGATGGACTTCCAAACGAGCAATGTAAGGAGAAAAATTCTGTTGAATCCTTCATGAGATAGCGTCCACCTTCATTTAGCGGGTCTACTGATCCATTAGTTGCTGAACAATGGATCAGTACTACTGAAAAGATATTTTCAGTTCTTCAATGTTCTGAACGTGATAAAGTCATCTTAGCAGTGTATCGTTTGGAAGGTGATTCTGATCAATGGTGGAATCTTATCAAGAATACGAGGCCAAGAGATGAAATTGAGTCCATGGAATGGGACGAGTTCAATAACTTATTTTTCAATATGTACTTATTTCGTATTCTCCGAACAAAGATGGAAAAGGAGTTTCTTTAACTAAAACAAAAGGATGATGATTTTGTTGGTACCTACGATGCAAATTTTACAAGACTTTCAAGGTACGCTTCTAGTATTATTATCCAACCGGAGAGTAAGATCGATCGATTCTTTAGTGGCTTAAAACCAAGTCTTCGAAGGGCGTTAGCCATAAGGTACTTCAATAGCTATGAGGAAATCATTTGATGTGCTCTCAAAGTTGAGATGGAGATTTGAGTAACCCATCAGTCATATGGGTTTGATAAGAAGAGGAAAATGGAATTCAAAGGAAAATCTAAAGAGCACACTGAAAAGAAGATGAGTTTTCCATTTTTCTCAAAGTGTGGAAAGAAACATGGAGGGAGTTGTCTTAATGGGACAAGTAAATGTTTCAAATTTGGAAAGGAAGGTCATTGGGCATTTGAATGCCGCAATGATGGGAAGAAGATGTCTAGCGATGCGAACAATGAAAAGGCTACACAGAGTGCACCTCCTACACTTCAATGTTACAAGTGCAAGGAAATGGGGAATTATGCCAATCAATGCCCTAATCCAAGGGTTGTTGATGATGATCGGCGTCAACAAACTCTTAAGGCTAAAGACAAAGGAAAGTCACATAGAATTTCTATCAGCGATGTGGAGTATGATAACGAAGTGGTGAAAGGTACACATACCATCCACTCTAAAGTAGCAAATGTTTTATTTGATTCTGGATCCACCCACTCCTTTATTTCTGAAGAATTTTCTAAGGGTATCACCGTATTAACTCAACAATTAGATGTTGAGTTATCTGTAACAACCCCTAATGGCACAACAGTCACATAAAAAGTTTATAATTCTTCTCCGATTGAAGCTTGTGGGAAAGTGCTTCCTGCAAATCTTGTGATCCTCCCTATAGTGGAATTTGATGTGAATCTTGGCTTGGATTGGATTCCTCTATATGGAGCTCATATCAATTTCCTACGAAGGGAAGTCACATTTCATATTCCAGATTAATCTTTGATCGTATATCGATGAAAGTATGAACATAACCTTCCAGTGGACATTTCATCCATCTTATGGGTCTTGATTCCACTAAATGAAGGTTATTTATCTCAAATGGTTGCTGAGAAACTCACGATTAAGAATATGCCCATTGTACGGGAGTTTGATGATGTCTTTCTGGAAGAATTGCTGGGTCTTCCACCAAATTGTGATGTTGAGTTTTCAATAGAAATTGTACCAGGTGATTTACCTATTTCAAAGACACCTTATAGAATGGCCCCAATTGAGATATAGGAATTGAAGAAGCAACTCCAAGAGAATCTTGATAAGGGGTTGATACGCCCTAGTGCATCACATTGGGGAGCACTTGTTCTATTTGTTAAAAAGAATGATGGATCAATGAGACTCTACATTGATTATTGAGAACTTAACAAGATCACTATCAAGAACAAATATCCTCTCCCGCGCATTGATGACTTATTTGACCAACTACGTAGAGCTCAATACTTTTCGAAGATTGATCTTCATTCCGGGTATCATCAATTAAGGGTCAAAAGGGAGGATATACCAAAGACGGCTTTCCATACAAGGTATGGACACTATGAATTTATAGTGATGCCATTTGGTCTTACTAATTCCCCTGCTATCTTCATGGATCTGATGAATAGAGTCTTTAGAGACTATCTTAATCAGTTTTTGGTAGACTTTATAGACGATATTATTGTATATTCAAAGATCATGGATGAACATGAAGATCACTTGAGAATTATATTAAAGTCCTTGAGAAAGGAGAAGCTTTGTGCCAAATTTACCAAGTGTAAATTTTGGCGTCAAAAAATTTCATTTTTGGGTCACATAATCTCAAAAGAGGAAATATTTGTGGATCCAGCAAAAACAGATTTTATCGAAAGATGGTCGAGACCAACAACAGTAATTGAGATCTGAATATTTCCTGGTTTGGATTGATATTATCGACATTTTGTGAAATATTTTTCACGATTATCTAATACACTCACCAGGTTGACTCAGAAAGGAGTTAAGTTTGTTTGGACGGAGGAATGTGAAGAGAATTTCAAGGAGTTGAAAAGAAGGTTATCCAGTGCACTTATGCTCACACTGCCTTATAGGGGAGAAAGGTTTTTGATCTAGAGTGATGCATCCAATAAGGGATTGGGGTGTGTTCTTATTCAAAATGATATGGTGATAGCTTATGCCTCACGAAAGTTGAAAATCCATGAGCAAAAGTACCAAACTCATGATTTGGAGTTATCTGCGGTAATCTTTGCATTAAAGATTTGGAGGCATTATCTTTATGGAGAAAGGTGTGACATTTATACTAATCATAAAAGTTTAAATCATATTTTCACACAAAAGGAGTCGAATATGCGCCAAAGAAGATGTTTGGAGCTGATTAAGGATTACGAATACTCAATTCATTACCACCCTGGGAAAGAAAACAAGGTGGAAGATGCAATAAGTTGACAATACCATGCTAGTTTATCCATGATGAGGATCACAAAAGATCCAATATTTATGGATTTACAATGTATGGATCTTGGAATTATAATGAAAGGGGAAAATCGTATCCTTCTCAAATGAATGTTCAACCATCTATACATGTTATGATTAAAGAGGCACAGAAAGAAGATGTAGAGTTACAAAAGAAGGTGAGAAATGTTCCTGAATTCAACCTTGATTGTGATGGGATAATAAAGTTCAGGAATCGGGTTTGTGTTCCTCCCATCCCTGAATTAAAGAAGGAGCTGCTGGATGAGGCTCATAGTTCTTTATTCTATATTAATACCGGAAGCACGAAGATGTATAAGGACCTGAAAGAGTACCTCTGGTGGGATGGAATGAAAAGAGATGTTGTTGAATATGTCTCTCGATGCTTGGTTTGTCAGCAAGTTAAAGCTGAGAGATAGAAGTCTAAGGGGATGTTACAACCATTACCCATACCAGAATGGAAATGGGAAAACATCACTATGGACTTTGTCATAGGACATCCTAAAACATCCAAAGGCAATAATGATATCTGGGTCATAGTTGATCGTATTACAATGTCTGCACACTTCATTGTTATTAGAGAGGATTTATCTCTGGATCATCTTGCCCGGATATATGTAAAGAAAGTGGTAAGATTGCATGGAGTACCAATTTCTATTATATCTGATCGGGATCCGAGATTAACCTCAAAGTTCTGACGAAGTCTTTAGCATACTCTCGATACAGAGTTGAGTTTCAGCACTGCTTATCATCCTCAGAAAGACGGTCAGTCTGAGAGGACAACTCAAACTCTAGAAGATATGTTGAGAGATTTCTCTATGGATTTCAAAGTAGGTTGGGATCAACACCTACCTTTGGTGTAATTTTCATATAATAATAGCTTTCACTCTAGTATTCAGATGACTCCTTATGAAGCTCTCTACGGAACGAAATGCAGGACTCAAACTTTCTGTGATGAAGTTGGGGAAAGATAGCTATTAGGACCTGATCTTATTGATGAGATGGCAGAAATGGTCTGATCTATTCAACAACACATAAGAGAATCTCAGAGTCGACAAAAAAGTTATGTCGAAAACCAATGAAAAGACTTAGAGTTTGATGTGGGTGATAAAGTGTTCTTACGAATATCTCCTTGGAAGAGAGTAATGAGATTTGGAAAGAAGGGAAAGCTGATCCCTAGGTATATCGGTCCATTCGAAATACGGGATCGTACTGGGAAGGTATCTTACCAATTGGCGCTTCCACCGAATCTCTCTCAAGTTCATGATGTCTTCCCTGTATCTCTCCTAAGAAATTACATACCTGATCCTTCACATGTACTCAGCTCAGAAGTTGTACCGCTGGAACAAGATCTTTCTTGTGAAGAAGAGCCGATAGAGATTCTCGATCGTAGTGAGAAAGTCCTATGGAACAAGACCACTCGCTTGATGAAAGTTTTATGGAGGAACCACCAATTAGAAGAAGCTACATGGGAACTTGAGGATATGATGAGGGAGAGGTATCCTCATCTGTTTGTTTCAAGTGACGAATTTCGAGGGCGAAAGTCTTTTTAAGGGGGGTAGAATGTAACACCCGAGACTTTTATAAGAAATATTTTGTTTTTATTTTATATAAATCATCAATGGAATCTCTCACTACACACAACACTATCTTGGCTTTCTTTACACGCAATCACGACCTTCCTTGATAGCTTGCGTCGTACGCAATACCGAGTTTCACAAAACAACGATATGCTATTAAAATATTATAAAAACTAGCTGTTATGAATAGTAATAACCACTTTTTGAAATTTTGTAAATTTTATTTTTCCAAATGGAATTCATTTTTGTATTCGGAATATCAAAATTAGCCTAGGGTGAAATTTTGGAATTTTTCTGGAAACTTTCAACTATTAATGAATAGTGAAAACACTGGGTTACTAATTAAAAACCTACTTTTTATTTAAATAATTATTTTTTTATTTCTATTTATTTTAGGTCAAAATTTATACATAATACCTATATAAGTTAAATGTAATTCATTTGAGTAATTTTATAATAATTTTAGATATATAAAAGTTTTATTGAACTTTTCACCGTCTTTTAGGCACCTCCAAGGAGAATTTGCAAATTTACGTAAAACATAATTTTACCGCTTGTGTGAGTAGAATTTCAAAAATCCGAGAGACATGGTTGATTTATGTAAGTAAAATGTGGTTCAATGAGATGAAAATAATTTTTAGTGAATAGTAACTTGTTACTTTAATTTACCACGATTAAAAGGAAATAGGGTAATTAAGGGTAAAAATGATATTATTATTACCGTAACACAAGTCCTAATTATATTGGATAAGTGTAATTCGACCAAAAACAACCTTAGGAATAAAATATGACCATTTAGGCCCACATGGATTAGATTAGGACATTTATTATTAATTTATTAAAAGAAGGGTTAAAATAGTTAAAATCAATGTTTAATAAGTAAATAATTTTTCATATAGGGTTATAGATAAGATAAATTCTACTATAAATATTCATGATAAATATAAATATATTTCCTACATAATGGTATTTTATTTTTAATTTTTAGACATTAAATAATTTAATTTATTTATGACACAAAGAGGATGCAGTAATTATCTTATTAATGAAATATTGACATAATTGATGTTATAAATACCCAAATAAATGTAATTTCATACGTTTTATGAATTCCACTAATTTTATAGGTTAATATCACATGTTATTATTGATGTAATTAAATATTTTCGAACTAATCATTCTGTTATTGGTTTCACAAAAGTCAATTACTAAATAGTGTCAAAATTGACATAAAATAGTTTTTAAAACAAATATTATATTATTAATTGTTATTTTATTCTTAAAAATATGCGGTTCGGCCCAATGACATAGATAAGGTTATATATATTAATAATAATCAACTTGGGGTTCGTTTGGCTTGTTATAGCAAGTTTATTAACCTTATAGTGTTAGAACACAAAAAAGGAACGGTAAAATTAAAATTATCTAACGTAAAGTTAAATCTAAATGATATGGTTAAAATAGTAAACTAAACTTGTATAAATTATATTGGATGAGAGGAGTTCGACCCATACCCACATTAGATTCGAAATAAATCAATTTGGAGCTATTTAAAACTGAATATGGCTTTATAATAAAATAATATTTTTAGTTTTTCCAAAGGTGCCCCTCTCCTCCCTTATAAAAGGGCACCTCCTCCTTCTCTTCCTCACACCACTTTGTGCCTTCAGGAATGGCCAAACCCTGCCACTTTCCCCTCTCAACTTCCCTAGAAACATCCTAGAGGTCCTGGTCTTCTTCAAAGACTAATTTTAGTGCCCTAAAAGGAGGTCTCAAAGAAGCGCTTCAATGAAGAGCTAATGTCTGTTACCGATTCTTTCAACTTTATTTCTTCTTCCACTTCTTCATCTTTAGTTGTTTCATTATAAATTAATAACATCAGTATCAACCATATACTGATATGTTATTATAAGTATGAAACAACCCTATTTCACCATCTATCCATCCAACGGAAAACAAAATCACTGCGCGTGCGTACGTACGGAATACCGTCTCCACGCCGTGGTGTAATCTATTTTCCACCATCACCTTACTTGGATTGGTGTAATGGTGTAATAAATGAATATATATTATTATTGTAAAGTGATATTGATTATGAAATAGTATACATACACTCCAATACAATTCCACGATCATGGGAACGATATCATCGCTCGTGCGTACATACGGAATACCGTCTCCACGATGTGATGCGACTCGTTCTACATGGTTTTCATTGCATAATGATTACATAAATGAATTGAGTGAATAAATATGACATATATTACACTAATACCATTCTGGAAATGAGGTATCTATAACCTAAAAATAAGAATAAGAATTTATTCGACAAAACACGCATAAGAACAAAAAGTAATAAACACCCGAATAACAAGTAGCAATGAAATATTACTAATAATAAGCTAAGAATATAACCATATATGGTATCATAACAATGAGTATGATTCTGGAATAAGTCAATTACATTATTTAAATCATTATACAGGAGGTTTGGACACTTACGAAGCAAATCGGACCTAAGGTAAGGGAAATATCACAATCTCATTTTTATCTGAGATTGTTTATACTTTGAAATTTACTGGGGTGTATTTTATCATCCAAATCCATGTTTCCTTAATATGTAATATTATTTCCACACACCTACAATTTTTTAAATCCAATTTTACCCTTCGGTGAGTTTTTAGTAAAATATATGGAAGGAATCTTTTGTCGTTTTTCGTACGAGGTACTTTTTGACTTTTCCGACAAAAGTACGAGAAAAATGTTTTTTTAACTTATACGGCATGAATGGATTTTTAAAACATTATTTACAAGAAGCCTCCTTTAAAAGTTTTCAAGTTTATTTTTAGTAAACATCTTTTAGTTTAGAATTGTATGACATGTTAAGAAAGGAAAAGTGTTTTTGAAGTAGAAAAGGAAATTTTCCTCAAGAATGGAGTTCAAGTGTTTTATCAAAATTATTTTCCATATAAGATAATAAAGGGTTCTGTTTCTATCCCTATTATTACATTGATTTGATTATGTTGTGATGGAATTATTTTTATGAATTCCTTTATCTTATATGAATTTTTTTATGATGTCACGATGTTTAAGAATCCCATATTTATTATATGGGTCATGCTATGATGTATAGTTTATGATTTTGTGGCACACATAAGAATGGTATCATTATGAAATGGGTGGGACCTATATCTCCATCGAATGCATTGGGTAAAGATTTTATATCTCATGAGATAGACATGGCTGGAACGGCAGGTTAAACCGGTTCAGTGAAACAGGACTGAAACGAGGAATGAACTCGGTTCAAAAATGGACTTTGTCCACTAAGATAGTCTTAGAATGAGTCTTGACTAACAAAAAATGATTCTCTATGATTATGTGTGTATGCCACAAAGCTTCATGCTTTAATTTATGATTATTGTGATTACATTTCACTACCATGATTTATCCCATGTTATGAAATTATGATCTCTTTTGCAGGGTAAGATTTTCAAAATGTTATGTTCTTATCAATATGATGTGATTGATATTTCTTTTGTTTACCCTTACTGAGAATTTGAGCTCACCCTTTTGTATGTTTTCTTTCCCCAGGTCAGGAATAAGGTAATTAAGTAAGATATGCCAAAAGGTACTATAGATATGATGAAATAAATGGGAGACAGTTTAGATGCTTTATGAACCAGTTGTTTATGTTTCCCAGTTTCTAAAGACACTGTACCTATACGGTCCTTTCATGGATTTGTTATATGTTGTAATAAGTGTACTTCAATTTTGAACTACTAAAAATGTATGTAATGTATGGGTCGTTATATTAACTCTTTTCATAGGGTATCTAGATAAAATATATCAAACAACATTTCTTCGACTCCCTTCCATTCCATAAACACTATTTCACCAGACTGAACCAAAATATCCCACCATCGCTTCACTGGACCTCAAAACATATATCTTCTATCTTGATCCTTTTCTCTAGAAGAGTCTCTATATGATTTGATAATATCGTTATATACTCAACCCATATCATTGTTGCCTCGGGTGCACCCTCTTTGGAAAACACTAGAGGCTTCAGTAGCTTAAAGACCCTCAGCATCTCAAACATACTAAAAGTTTCCAAGCCTTTTAATATCTCCATAAACTATATAAAATGGGTGAAATTCTCATCTAAATTCCCCTATTCCCTATAAACCATAACCAATGGGATTTATGGTCCCACTACTTGTGGTTATTTCTTGTACATTTTCACATGTTACACAATTGGTAAAGGTCGTCGTGATGACAGTTTTCTAAAATTAAAAGTGTAGAATCATTTCCCATAACAATAAAATAACATTATACAATAGGGATCACAAATATACACAAATTTATACTTTATATACACTATCCTAATTTCCATAACCATATTTTTACCACATCATCTAAACATCTATATCTAGGGTGATGGATAACACTGGGTAAACCCACGTCTATAAAATTTTTATTCAGTCCTTATATTTGCAATCGTTTAAACATATTTAAATAATTAAATATCGAAAAAATCTTTATTAGGTACAATTTTAACAACATAATTTTTTATCATTCAAAATAAAATAGATAAAATTTATTTATTAGGAACGACTTCAATTAAATAATAAAAGAAAATTAAAAGCACTTTATTTCCAAGAATACATATTCGTTATTATGTATACCAAACATAATTCGTTTATCATAAATCCATGTGGGCATAAAATGATTCATATAAACAATACTCATTCGACACTGGACCTTGAGTAAAATATCATTAATAATAACATCACAAATTATATATATCACTTACTGTTAATTAATATTCAACCATAATAATGAACATCAAGAAAAAATCCCAATATGGGAATAGGGGTTTCCCCCCCACATTTGAGTTAGATACTCCCAAAAATGAGCTCATAATAGCCTCAACACATACTCTAAAATTCATAACCTTTACCATATAGTAAATAAATAGAAAAAATATTTGATTAAAATTTACAACATTCTCTCCTGGATGCCACAAAACTAGTTCCCTAAGCCCAGTCACCACATGACCTCAGGTGCACCTCCCCAAACGCCAGTGGTTTCCCAACTAGTAGATATGGAAATATGAAACATGTGGGGATACTATATGATCATTAATATATTAAATAAATATTATAATAGTTAGAAAACATTTATATCAAATAATAATAAAAAATCAACCATCACATAACAACCTCCCAAAATTGGGTAAGTAAAAAATCTTAATTGTAAGTATGTCATGTCATGATGATATTATGTGAAAAAAAACCAAAATAAGACACAAAATACAATCCCCAAAATGGTGCTAATAATTTTACATGTAACCACATCAATGATCCATCTGAAATAAAACAATTTTTATAGATTCATTTCCCATATCTTGTCCTACAAACATTATGTCTACACAGGTACTCAATGGTATCTTGAGAAAGGTGACAGTGTAACTCAGTAGGCCACGACCAATGGGGTCTACCACAATATCCATAATTATATTAGGGTTTTAAAAATATCACTTTAACCGCAAATAAGATATTTAAAATAAATAGGTTTTTAATTATCCAATTATAAATTTCTCCTACGGGATCTTGGTTTCCACTATGGAACAAACACAACAAACATGTTTTGATTCATTCTGAAAGTCAGAACCATATACTATAAGAGTTATAACACTTTACATCACATAATTTTTCATTAATTAGATCAATTAAAACTATATAACTTGGAATTTCAATTTAGTTATCCACATCTTATTCATATAGAGGAAACATGGAGAATCAGACTAATATCTGAATCATGCAATTCATCAGTGCAGACTAAAGCGTCAATATAGCCCAAACCAAATAAGAGGAGAATAATTACAAAATTCCCACCATAATATCAATATGAATTTATATATTTTGCAATCAGGGACCATTTATTGAATAATTAAAATTTGAGTGCACATTTTCATTGAACAACATTTTCAAGGTTCATCACATTCAAAACACTCAAATCCATAACTAGACATTTTTTAAATTTATTAAGAACCAAAAAAATTATAAATAATTTAAAACTAGTTTATAAAATGGGAATTATCCCTTTAAACATTTATAATATTTCCCTTTATTTACCATAAAACCAATTTAGTTTTTCATGTTTATCAAAACAACCCTTTATTCAATGTAAACCTATTATTCATAATTACAATTGGTTTAATATCATAAAACCAACAATTCATTAATTTAAAACTAAATTTCCATATTTAAGGGAGTGGAATTCCCCATGGGTGTCATTGGGCATGGTCTACTCATCATTAAGGGAACAAATGGGGTATGTAAAATGTTTAACACAACATTTAGACACCCAATTTTTCATTCCCAAATGAGTAATAGAATTTTAGTAACAATGAAAAAAATTTACAGTATTAAAACATGTGAATAGATATAAAAATATAGGGAAATAATTTTCATATCACATAACAAAATCTCGTAAACAAACACTCACTCATCCTTAGAACTTGAATCAAGTGCAAACAATAATTAATGTACAATATAAGAATTACATGGAAAATAAGGGTTTAGGGACCCATAAAGAGATGCAACATTAAACCATTTTTATTCCTAAAAATAGAAGAAAGAGGACTCTTATACCTACTGATATCTCTAATTCAAAACAATCTATGCTTCAGACAAGAAATGATCGAAGAAGAATCACCCTTGGAATGTTTAGAAACACTTAGTTTAGAACGTAATTTTCTAGGGGAGAATATGGGTGAATATAATTTAAAACCACTTTATTAAAGAGAGGAAAATAGATAATTCACCCATTTTAAATAAGAATAGATTTTGGATACATGATTTTCCAAATGATATGAACACCATGTGGTTCCCTCTGTTCAAGAGGGCTTCCAATTGGAATGGTTTCTTTGAAATCCTGAATGATTTACCAACCATATAATGGTCATGTGGTTGGATCGATCCAATGTTGCGAGTATTTCACCCTCCCCGTGCATAGTTTACAAAACTTTCACCTTCCCTCTCCATGGAGTTCGGTTCTGCTGCACAGTTAGTACAAACCATATGCCAATCATGCGATATGAACTAGATGGCCACTCCCCCCTTTAGCTCCTGAACACCCAGAGACACATCCAATCCTCCCTTAATCTTGATGAAAATGTCCTTAACCAAAATAAAGGTAGAAATAAATAAATGAAGACATACCTCTTCAAATGTTCAGGATCATACATTTTTACCCTTATTTGTTTTTACTATTACCACAATATAATTGTTTTTTACTAATTAATGGTCGACAATGTTAACATGGAAAATATAAATGGCCCAAAATGGACCATGGTTGATATGTTAAACCATCTACCATTAGGTTGTATAAATTTAGGATTTTTATGAATTTTAATTCACTAAATAACATATAGTTTGTTATAAGATATCATAAGTACTTTTTTGGTAATACATGAAATATTTTAATATAATATGTGACTAAATCATGTAAAATGGTTCCAAAATGACAATAATTCCATTAAAATCAGGTAATTGTATTAATATTAATACCCAATAACTTTTTTAATATAATATGTTTCATTTTAAACCTTATCATTTAGATTAACTAATTGGTTAACCAATTTTAAACTTAACTATGGTAATAGCGATTTCTAAATTATGGGGTTATAATTTTTCATATATTGTGAAAATTGGATCATAAATGAATAGGTTATGAATATTTTTGAGAATTTCACATCTTTATTATCAAACATGATTATATTTATCTTTTTATATAATTTAATATAATATTATTTGAAATCAAATTTTATTAATATAATTTTACGAACTATTAAAACATTGACATTAAAATAAAAAATAAAACAATATAATTTTAATATTAACCTTCCTAAAATATATATTATGTTATATTTATCTTATAAATTTTTTTCAACACCTTAAATCACAATAAAGATATTTAGTTTATAATTTTTAAAATAATTTATTCAATTTTTCTAATATTTTCAAAAGAACTGAGTCGGTGTTTCTTAAGAATTTACGGTAATTAATTTATCACTAAATATTAAAATTAAATCACTTTGAGAAACCAAATAATTTTTCATTAAAATTAAAAATTTTAAAATCGCATAATTTTCCTTCATCCCTATCATTAAATTTTATAGACATTAGAAATAAGATAGTAACAATTTTAATGTTATATTTACAAAAAATAATCTATAATTCATTTTCAAAGAAAAATAAAACAAAATGTCAATAAATTCAAATCATGGATGATGATGGTACAATTCCAATCACGAAACAAAATAATAATTATTTTTATAGTTATTTTTAGGCTTTATCATATTATTTTTAACCTCATTTACCAATTTATCCTTATAAGGTGACAATGTTTACCAAGGTTACTATTATAAATGACTAAAAATTAAAGGGGCATGTATTAAAATTTTGATACTAATGATTATAAATATGGAACCCATATTTCATGATTAAATTTTGTGAAGTGTAAATAAATCATTTTAATATAAACTTCAAAAAGGTAAAAAAGAATATTTTTATAAAAAATAGTTTTTTGATATTAAAATGATCATATTCCAAAATCATGTTTAACATTCAATTTTATACAGTTAATTATAAAATATATAATTAAATTTAAAATATGTTACTTAAATATGAAATTAAAAACATAATGATACTTTTAATTGAAATTAAATGAAATTTGTTTGGATATCGTATTTTTCACCGTTCACTAAAAATTCCCGCTTTTTTAAAACAAACCAAAATTTCACACTAAGAAATATTTATATGATGATTTAAAAAAATAGAATCTTCTATAAAATAAATTTTTTTAATTGTAAAAAATTATTTACAAATTTAACTTAAAAATGAAACAATTTTTATAAATGAATTTTTAAATCCTAAAAATAATTCACTAAAAATTGGGTCCTTATTTCCTAAGTAGAATTAAATAAATTTTCATTGTGTGGTACCACTATAAATATTTTACATAATGTGGTTATTCATATAAATACTATTTAATTAAATGTCTAGATCACATTTAAATAATAATATCTTGTTAATAAATAATGTTTTTCATAAAGCTCGATGTTGTGTGTTAAGAAATCTATAAACCTTATTATTATTTTAAATAGATGTTTTGGGTGGTACATATATTGAATTATATAGAATATTATTCATCACCATCCACATTCAGTGCATAAAAAACTAATTTGATTAATGAAGAAGGCTTATAACTTGTGTTCGTAGGTCCAAATGAAGCAGCATCCCCATGATGTTGAAATTATTATAATTAATTATAATAGTGACAATAATAAGTACATAATAACGCTTAAAATCAAAATACATATGGTTATAAATAAATTTTGGATAAATATTATAATAATATTATTATTATATTACTAAAACAACACACGCACACACACACATATATATATATGTGTGTGTGTGGGGGGGATGAACTACTCATCATATACCACATTCACCAATGGGTCTTGCACATTTTTCATCAGAGGTATAGGAATACATATATAACTATATATTTTATATCAAATATTTAAAAAAATTCACATAAACTCCACCATGTGTATTTTTTATGGATTGTAATTATTACTCTATTCATTTCCTTCATTATTCATTCTTTTCCCATGAATTGTTTTCATCGGGGGAATATGGGAAGAAGACCATTTCTGACATCATTGATAGTGTTGTACCCACCATTCAAAAATGTACTATCATATTATTGAAGCAGTAAATGAATCCGTGAACACTAATCTTCATGATGTTAATGCCTTAAATAATACTAATATATATATATATATAATATTTCATTATAAAAATGGTTCTCATAGTGATATAAACATTATATTAAGAGACAAAAAATTAAAATTCTTATGTCTATAATTACTTTCATGGAGTGATTACACGTAATGGTATTTTCATAGAGGCCATGCGATTCATGGGGTGAAACATAGATATGGTATTAAATTGTTTTATAAATATTGTATGTCTCATTAAATGGATTTACAATAAAAAATTACAAGGTATAGAAATATTTTTAAACCTCATAATTTGAACTATCTTGAATCATTCCACACTAATAGTTTTAACCTCATATACTATTAATATATTTTATACATAGTAGGGGTATATCATTGCAGGATGTCCATATTTATTATCTTCTATAACTTATTTCAATTACATTAAATATTTAAATCTCGATTATAATTTTATTTTTACAATAATATAAAAATATTTTAACTATAATTTAAGAAAATACTGCCAAATATTTTCAGTGAAAACACCAATATTTTTCTTTTGGGGTAGTTTTATAAAGTGATAGTAAAGAAAATAGTCTATTATTTTGAATCTGATCACTAAATAAGGGGAGATATCAAATAGTAATAGTAATTTTTTGAAGTTATCATTTGATATAAATTAACATATATATATATAATTGAGTAAATGTATAATTTTAAAAACCATGATATGGTGTTTTCAAATTGGTCTCTTTGTTATAAATATAAAAATTTGTTTTTGAATATAAAGAAACCTCTTACAAAAGTTTTTTTTATGTTTAATTAATTTCAAATTATGCCTTTATTTTTATAAGATAATATTCATTTCAATTAACATATATTCTAAGGTGTGTAGAAGCCTTTTTGTCAAATTGATGTTATTTTAATAGTTTTTTTATATCTATGATGGTTTTAAATATTTATAAAATTTTCACTTTATGATTAAAGTTTTATTTCAATTACATAGTTATAATTTATATTTAATACTTTTATAATTCCATGCACTGTATTTCTCATGGACAATCCCTACTTGTTTGGGAAAATTTTTTTCTTTATGTTTTCACTTCATATAATAATATGGTTTTTTATGATTTATTTATGTTTCATATAACATGTAAATATAACTTCTAAAGAAATTGATTTTTTCTTAATGGAATTTTATTAATTTTTTAAAAACCTTATTGTAAATATCTTTATGTTGAAGTGAAGTATATAAAAACTTATTTTTTAATAAATGTAATGAGATAATAAATATTATAAAATATTTTTATAAAAAAAATAACTTGTGTATGGTATATGTTTTGGTATTGGGAGTGAACCCTTAGACTCAAATAATCGTTTTCTACCTAATGATGTTCTTGGTTTTCAAAATGGTGTTCTAGAGAAGTTATGTATTATTATATTTAATATCATAGTAAAACATTGTTATATATTTTCAAAAGTGAATTATTGTTTTTAAAATAAAATTTCTAACTGTAAAAACAATTTTTAACTAATAACTGTTATTTTTTTGAAATAAATAGGTTTAAATTGTTCGAATTAATGTTTTTAAAACAATAATATTTATTTATAAATTTATATTTTGGAATATTTCTACCGACTATTATTTTTATTTCCAAATTTAAATTTATGTTTCATTGCCAAGGAAAAACTTCTTTAAAAGAAATAATTTAACATAAAATTGGTTTTAAATGTATTTTAAATAAGAGATTTACATTTTTTTAAAATATCATTGCTGGGAAATTTTGTTCACACCTTGATTTTAGAAAACAATTCCTTGGGCTTAATGAAATCCTATATGCTCTTTGTAATTTTCCTCAATTAATAAATTATTCTAGTTAAATATATAGTAGTGTTCATATAATTTTCATTATTAATATAACTTCTAAAAAATTTTTAGATATTAAAATACTATACTCCTCCAAAAATAAAATTTTATGGGCTATCTGAAAAAACTATAAAATATTTAGTGATGTAAAATATTATAATAATTATTTATAGAAAAAATTAAAGGGTTTTAAAGAACCAAAAACAATAGAGAATGTTTGTGGTGTTATAATTGATATCATGGTGATGGATTAGATAGAATAATAGATCCGTATTTTAATAGTTAAGGTTATTTAATATCTCTAGGAAATTTAATAAGTTAATGATATATTTCTTATCCATGTGTTCCTAATTTATGGATAATTCTAGAGACTTCCTATAAATATATTTCAAATTCTTCATATAGTAGAACACACTTTTAAAAAAAATCATCATGAGTGGTTTCTTATAATAATAACTGTAAATATTTACATGAGTTAATTATAACTAAGAAAATATAAATTGTTTCAAGAAACAAGTTGAAAAAAATTTATCCTCATACATTTGTTATATGATATTCAAATATAAAAGACTAATTTCTATATGGAAGGAAGGACATATCACATGAATTTATTATCCCTTACGGATGATGTGCATAAAATAATTATCAACGTCTTATTCTTAGTTGGTTTCTGAATCATTTTTAGACATTCATGTTACTTCGAAGAAACTATGTGAAATATCTAGTTCATCTTCCATACCCGGATATTTTTAAAGATGATAGTTTGTCACTAAAGAAATCTTACACACCCAACTTTCTCAACATGCTTGATGAGAGATGTGTTATAAGTGTATATTAAAATTAATCATAATATCTGAATCATGTGAACCTATTAGGGATTTTAATAAATATTTATAATATGGTGACCACCACACAACCCATATGTATTTAGTTTCAAATATTTGGGGGATATCATAGTTGTTTTAGAGAAATAACATTTTGAAACAATCCATGATCACTATGTAATATTATTTTATAATAATAAAGTTGAAAGGTATGTTTTGAAATTATAAATTAATATTATAATTACATAGAATTGCCTATCTTTAAATTTTTTTTATCAAAACTATAATGTTTTTTTGTATGAGATAAATAGAAAAAATTTAAAATTTTGTAGTGATCTATTTCACCTCATTGAATATTTCTCTTTGTGAGAGGTTGTTATAGTGCAACGGATTTCTTGATCATGGTATATATTATTTCATGAAATTTATTCAAGGAGGTTTAATTATATGTGAAATTAAAGTAACAGTGTTATATTTGAAGGATTTGTGAACTAATAGACTATGTTTCTTGAAAGTGATAATCAAAGTTTCATTATGTAAAAAAGGAATTAAAATTGATCAATTTATATAAATTTGGGAGCATATAAAATCATAAACTTAGTTTATATTTTTTTAATGTATTCAATAATTTAACAATTCTTTTGAACATAAAAATTTATAATTAAGTTTTTTAAAAATAATTAACCAACCTATATTTAGGTATGAGAATATCTCTTACAAAAATAGAAATTAACCTACTAACTAGTAAGCAAAAAATACCAAATTTAAATTATAAACAATAAAAAATGAGTATAGTTGAAAAACCCATTATGAAAACAAACTCAAATCCTGCTTCATTTTTATTAGGCATGAAATGGATTTCACGACCCGACCCAAGCCGAGGATCGATCTAATACTACCACAATTCCGCCTCCATAATCCAGGGGATGGAAACCAGCTTTGAATTCATAACTAAAATGGGAAGCCATTTCCTTATGTACCTATACGCACACACACAGTCGTCTCTATGATGAATTGTATAGCCGGTGCAAGTAAAAGAATAATAAATCTAACAGAATAGGAATGCATGAAAAAACTCTAGAAAGTACAAGAGTATGGTATTGTAAACATAATATTAATGGGGTAAAATACACACCCAACCATAAATAAGTCCCAACTAAAAAAACTAGAAAAGAAAACTACTAATATATCCCATCTTCTAATATCAGTATTGTGACCACCCTACGCATTCCAAAGTACAAGATAAACCTATGCTACTCTACATTTACTGATGACTTGTATATAATCTTCAAAGACCGAAAAAATGTGTGAAAAACCCCATAGAGGGGAGATTATAGCTATACCATGTATGATTCCTTGAAATTTAATGGGGAAGAAGTAACAGATACAATATGAATATTAATACAGTAGACAACATAGGATGAAAAAAGCACTGATAGATAATAGGTCAAACCAAACCAAGAGGGAGAGTAACCTTATCCTAACACAAGGGGATAAAATATTGTTTATATTAAATACATTTATTTTCATTTCCACATATATTATGATATTATTCTCATCCAACCACACAATCCTAAACAATGATAGCATGTGGAATACCCTACAAATCTTCACATCTCATTGATAGAGAGTAACAAAATCAAATTGTACGGATAGAAAAGTTTATATGTGTGTGTGTGTTCAGCCAAAAGATTGAAAATGGGAGATGAAGGGTTTCTCCATCTCATATCTCAGACCAAGAAGAAGAGCCACCAATAGTTCCAAAAGTCCATCAATCATACCAAATATCACATGCATTTTCCTAGCAGTTATCATCCAATTCAAACCATGGATTTTAATTGTGCTGTTTGTTGAGGGATCAAAAACACTAGGTAGATGACTCATTTCATGGTATAACTAGATTGTTCATCACTGATAGCCACCAGATGACCCAATAACTTTACTATATAAGGGTTCCACTTCAAAGGTAATCAAGGACCTAGTGTCCTACTCCACTGTAAATTACTATGCTTAAATTCGTCAAATACCCACTCCCTAGCTCTACTAAAGGGTAATGCTCATAATGTTTTCATTGAACCACTTCCTAGCTCTACTGAAGTGTACCAATTATAAATTCTTCAAGGAACTAGTACCCAATTATACTGGAGGATACCACTTATAAAGTCATTGAGGACCCACTTTCGAGCTCTACTAGAGGGTACCACTCAAAAAGTCAGTGTGGAACCACTACCCAAATCTACTAGAGGGTAACACTTGGAAAATTTTTGAGGACCCACAACCTAGCTCTATTGGAGGGTAAAACTTGGATATTCATCGAGGAACTGCTTCCTATAACACCCCAAAATTTCATAATAAGTTATTTTTTTAAATTAATTCAATAGCTTGCGCTATATGCAACACCAAGTTCAAGCGCACTACGACTTACCAAACTCGCTGTTCAAAAAGAAGTTATGAATAGTATTAAATGAATTTTTTATTTTGTATAGCCCATATAATTTTGGAATCCATATAATGTGTTTCTTAGACATAATATAAGAAGAAATTCAATTTTTTCAGATAAAAAAAGTTTTTTTTCAAAAAATGCAATGTTACCACATTTTAATGGAAAACAATTTTTAAAACCAATATTTGACACTTATATGTATTCAATTTAATTAAATTAAAATATTTTTTAGAATAGGGACATAAAAATTTATTTTGGATATATTGATGTACTTTTCTGATAAAATTCATATTTTAATTAATAATGAAAAATATTAATTTTAATTGAAGACAACTTTTTTAATTGAAATAATTAATATTGTTAAATTATGAATTTGAATGGTTTGGACATATAATTAGATTATATTTTTGTCATTTAATACAATGTAGGTCATTATAAGTAATTTTACATTTAAATTTGACAAAACACATGTCAATTATTTTGATAGTTTCTTACTTTTTCAAAACGCGCTTTTTGATTTTCACAACATGAATTAATTTAAAATAAATTTATGAAACTTCTATGTTTTGAATTTGGTAAAATCTAATTCATTTTATAATTTGGAATATCAAAATTACCTTAGCATAATGTTTTGGTATTTTTCTGAAAATATTCAATTTTTGGTGAATAGTGAAAACACTACGTTATAGTTTAAAACCGACTTTTTATTTAAATAATTATTTATTTTATTTAAAATTTATTTTACATAAATATATATATAATACCTATATATATTCAATTTAATTCATTGGAGTGATTTTAAAATAAAATTAGATGTACAAAAGTTTATTGAACTTTTTGCCATCTTTTACCCACCTTCTAAAATCATTTACAAATTTTCATAAAACTTAATTTTAACACTTATGTGAGTTGAATTTCATAGATATGAGAGACACGGTTGACATAAGTAAGTAAAATTTGGTTCAATAAGATGAAAATAATTTTTTAGGAATAGTAACTTTTGACTTTTATTTACCACGGTTAAAAGTAAATATGGAAATTAAGGGTAAAAATGATATTATAATTACCCTAAAACATGTCCTAATTATATTGGATGAGTTTAATTCTACCAAAAACAAACTTAAGAATAAAATATGATTCTTTTGGTCCACTTGGATTAGAATAGGATATTTATTATTATTTTATTTAAAGAAGAATTAAAAGTTTTAAATTCAATGTCTAATTACAAAACCAATTTTAATATAGGGTTATACATAAGATAAATTAGACTATAAACATTTATTATAAATTTATAATGATTTATTACATAATGGTATTTTATATATAATTTTTAGACAATAAATAATTAAATTTATTTATGACATAATGATGATGCTGTAAATACATTATTAATAAAATATTAAAATACTTGATATTAAAAATATTCCTACAAATGTAATTTGATACATTTGATGAATTCCACTAATAATATAGGTTAATATGACATTTTAGGGTTGATTAAATATTTTTTTTGAAGTAATCATGTTGTTATGATTTTCACAAATACCAAATACTTAATAGTGTCAAAATTAACATAATTGAGCTTTTAAATCAAAGACTATATTATTAATTGATATAATATTCCTAAAAATATAAGGTTCAGCCAATGGACTTCTATAAGGTTATATAAATTAATAATGAAAAACATTGGGTTATCTTGGATTGTTATAGAAAGTTTATTAACCAGATAATATAAAAAAACAATGGGACATGTAAAGGTCAAACTATTTAACTACGAGTTAAATCTAAATGATAATGTTAATATGGTAACCTAAACCTATCTAAAACCTTTTGGTTGAGATTTATTCGACCAATACCCACATTATCCACTAAATAATTATTTTGGATCCATTATAATCCGAAAATTATTTTATTATAAAATAATATTTCAGGCTTTTCCTAAAGTGGTCCTCACATCTCTTATAAAAGGGTACTTCACCTTCTCTTGATTTCACACCACCAAAGAAATTTTTCTCAGCCAAACCCTACCAAAATATCCCCCAAAATTTCCTAACTTTGTTCTAGAGGCCTTCCATTTGTCAGAAAGCCAACCTAATAATCCCTTTTGATAAAATTAAAAGGAAGAACACGAAGAAGAGGTAAATATTTCATCACCTCTTTCATGTTCTTTTTTTCTCCCACTTCTTCTCTCATTGTTATTTCAATTATAAAACAATAACTCTAGTATATTCTATATATAGTTATGTTATTATAAAAATGGTACAATAATATTTATTATTCTATCCATCATATGAATGACAAAGTCACCATACGTGCGTACGTATGGCTTACCGTCTCCACGTTGTGGTGTAGTTTGTTATTAAAACACCTCATTATTTGTATGGGTATAATAATGTGTATAAATGATGTAAATAATAAATATAACTGGTTAATGATTATTTATATATGATATACCATATGATTACAGACGATTTCACCAACAATATAATGATATTGTCACTCTACATACGTACGGATTACTATCTCAACGAATGCAATGCGATTCATACCACATCGTAATAATTCAAGAATAATTTTCATTTTATGATTAAATATAATGTTTAATAACTTAATATCATTCTAGATATGAATAAAATACATCCTATCAATAAAAAACATGGCTTACTTAACTGAGAATATAAAGGAAAACATACCTGTTTACACCGGAAATGAGGATACTACTAAAATATTATTAACAATGTAATATTAGAGGATCCTATATGATATCATATTTATGTATATAGTTCTTGTATAATTTAATACAAATTATTTAACAATTATAAAATAGGTTAACGTACCCTTTACCAAATAAAGGTACATGGTACGGGGTTTTCATCTCACTTCTTATTCCTGTGAGATTCGTGACATATTTCCACTATTTCCTTTTATGTGGTGTATGTACAGACCATTGTTGTATTTTTTATTAATATAACTTAATTTATGGTTATTTACATATTCATTTTATGATACTTCTTTCATGTGTTGTATGTTTCATAAGTTACCAAATCAGTAAAGGAATTTCAAATTTCAATTTCCACTCATTTGGATTTACACATACTTCATTGATTATTTTACACCATGATTATGTGCGGAATCACTATTTATTTTTTATGTTGTAATATTCACTCCCATTTCTGTGGATATAACTTTGATACATATAATCTCTCCTTTGATAAATTCACATTCCATTGATGTGAACTTTTTAAGTGTAATCATAACTCAATTTCTGTTCATTAAGTTAAACATACAAGCCATTGGTTTTGTTTTTATAAGAATATGTGTGAATGTAACCTGATTGATTAACACAAAATATCAAATTATATTATTTGTATTTATATTTTTCACACATAATTATTTCATTTATTTATCCTTAATATAAGGATACTGTCTTTATAAGGTATTTCGTCCCAATTTACATTCCTTTGGGAACTCTTTGTCATTAGGCACCAATTCAATTTTATATAGTGTATATACTATCCTTTGACATATTATATCATGAATCCTTTTATTCTCATGATATTATAATGTTTTTATTCATTTTATTCCAAAATTACTTTTATTCAAGAATCTTTTATTTGGTTAGGAACTTTTTAACTAAAATATTGTTTTAAAAGTTTTAAATATTTATTATTCAAAATATTTCTCATTAATGTCCATTTTTTAAAAATGGTTTTAAGTAATTTTTTATATGGAAATGAATGTTTTGGAATAAAAATTCCTCTTAAAAGTTTTAAATTGGTATGGGACACTTTTATTCAAAAATCTCTTTTAAATTACATCTTTGATAAATAGTGTGACATTTAAATGTTTTAAAGAAAAAGGGGATATTTCTATCAAATAGTTTTAATAACTATTTTCATCTATTTCAATATCCTTCATTGTATTTTATTCTTTATTGAGGTTTATTTATCATAATAAAATCATCCATATTGTATTTAATGAGTTATTTTTTATTGTGGATGTGTTATTTTATTCCATTCATGGTTTGTGGTTAAAATATTGAAATTTTGTATGCTAGTTTTAATACGAATGTTTAGATTATGTTTCACCTTTTCATATGAGGAATTCATTGGACTTAGTAAGTGATAGGTGGAGCCTACTATAGCTCCTCGATGCATCATTAGGTCTCATTAGACAAACTAGGGTCTCAGCACAAGGCCTTTACAAAATCTTATTTGTATTCTTGGCACATGGCCTTGACTATGTGGTTATGATGTCTGGAATTATGCATTCCATCATTATGAAATTGGCTATTGATATTACCTATTATTATTCGACTAGTATAATATCCGTGTGAATAAGTAAATGAAATTATTTGATTTATCTTTTCCATATTATGCTAAAGTTTAAGGTTAAAAGACCTGTGTTCTAGTCTTATACATTGCCTTAAATGTTTATTCTTATTTATGATAGTTTCACTATATTGTTATCCTAACTGAGAATTTGAGCTCACCCCTTCTTATGTTTTATATTTACTAGGATGAAAAAATTTATATTATGATTAACCTACCGATATAGGATAAGGGATATAAGAGTATTCAAAGGGGACTCAATGTTGTTTTTTTATTTCATGATTAATGTTAAACTTATGTTTGTATCAAGTACATCCATGTCTACTAAACTGATCGGTCTTTCGAGACATGATTCCTTGTACCATACCATGTTATGTAATAATGCACTGATTCTGTGTAACTAGGTTTGGGGCATTACACTTCCCATCTCTACTAGAGATTATAACTCTAAAATTCATCAAGGACCCACTACCGGTCTATAATAGAGGGTACCACTAAGAATGTCTATGTGAACCCACTGAGCATCTATACTGGAGAATACTACTTAGATAGTCATTAAGGACCCACTTACCAACACTACTGGAGGGTAAAACATAGAAATTAATCAAGGATAGATGCCCATATATACTAAACAGTGCCATTCAAAAAGTATTGATGGACCCACCACCCAATTCTATTAGCGGGTACCATTCAAAATGTATTGATGGACCTATATGAAACTCATTGGCCAAAATCATAGTTCAAATGAAGGAGATGTGTATCCTTGAAGCTTCCACAAAATGAGAAAATGAATACATGGAATGTGGTCCCACTCCTAAACATATTCATGACCCAAGAGTGTACATTGATCATAGCCCATGTAGGGAAACACGGTGGGTGGTGAGTCAACACTACATTTCCACGTACTCGGGGTCCCTTCCCATGCACCTTGGTCTAGTGTCTTGTCGTGTACATCCAAACAAGGTCCTAAACATGTGATCTTTCTCATAAATCGACCACTGGGGGATGATGTACATGGTGTGTAGGAGGAATACATGTCACACCACCTTTATAGATTCCCAAAACCCTAGTCATAGCATCCATGCAAATACATACTATTTTCATCTTGATACATATCATAGAGATGGTATTTCTATTGTTTTTTAGATATTCCTCACATGGAACGATTCAATACATATCTCTATATATCCTTCCACATTTCCAACTAAAATCGGTTGATCTAATTGTGGTTTATTGTTTTTGGACATTGATCGTGAACAATTATATTTTGAAATCCTTTAGTGATACGACATTCATCCTGCATGCCTTGGTCTTTTAGAGTGTATATGATTTCATCATAAATCATTTAAAAGATCATCCATGTCTAGTGAAAATCCAAAAACTATGCCAGATTCAATGATCTCTTCTTCGGACAATACATTGTTACAATTTCAAGGGTCTAATCGGGCTCAATACCTCATGGAAATGATAAAGTGAGACTATGGGGTCTAACCAGTGAAGAAAACCAATAAATAGAGGGAAAAAACATAATAAGAAACATTTAAATGATTCTTACCAAGATTTCTTGGCCAAATATAAACAACAAGGATCTGAGGTTATAAAAAAATAAAACACAATTTCAACTATTACATATGAACATGATAAGGAACCAAAATTGGTGAATACCAAGAGAATGTATTGATAGGCTCAAACTTATAAATGAAAATGGTGAAAAACAAAAAATATTTGTTTATAACTAGATATTGGATCGTTCATCAGGGAAAAACATTCTCACAAATAATCAAAATAATTTTTTGTGTTCACTATGTCTCGATCCTCTCTGATCTGGAGTTTCTTCATCATCTGATTTGATGCACTAATTGAAGGAAGAATGAGAATCTCTTGGAAGATCCTAATATTCTGAGACAATCAATAGGAAATTCCCCATCAAATTATATTTATAAACATTTTTCATTGGTTAAATAAAAATGAATTACATGATTGTTTGTTTGTTTGATTTATCCACTTAATCTACCACCAATGAGAGAGATTCCCAAATGACCTACACTGACTCATTTTAGGTCACTCCTATGGTAAAACACATGTCATGAACTCAAATTTTATCTCATATTTCTATTCCAATATTCTTATTAAAACATATAATCTTTAATTTATGAAACTTCATATCGATGATACAAAATATATTTAATAATTTTATAAAATTATCTGTAGGTGCACTGGGAATCATAATCACGCTCTTTCTTATTAGATAACTCAAAAAATATAGATAGAAATATTTCAAGGTATTATAAAGAAAAAATAGGGTCTCTACATCCTTCCTTCCTTTATTATTTTCATCCTTCAAATTAAAAACTAAAGAAACAACTGAAGACACCAATCCCTCATTTGGAAACCCCACTTCTAGAAACTCTCTTACATGTTCTCATTCTTCCACAACACGTGATCCAAGGGGATGGTCTATCCATGTAGGGCCCTATCATATCAATCCTTGATCACCACTGAGTATAATGTAATGGTGGATCCATCCTTGATGTTCATCTCACCCCATTCAATGACATTAATGATTTTATTTATATATATCCTCAGTTATGACCTGTGGAAGACATCATGAACTCGCTCAAGTTATAGGGGAAGGTAGAGGTATTAAAAAACCTCTCCAACCTTGTGTGTGATCATGAATGTCCCGATAAACCTCAAGGATAGCATACCTTCTTACCTGAACCTCATAAACAGGGTCTCTCTGTTATTACTCCAAAGGTGTACGATGACGATTTTGGTAATATTTATGTCCTCTCTATGTCATACTCATCCACTAACGGGTATCCAGGACCCTCTCTATCATCACCATCTCTTTCAGTGGGCCCAAAATAGTTTCCTCACCAACCACTGTCTAGTAGAATGATGACCTACCGGTTCTCCCGTACAGGGAATAGAAATGTTAAATGTTAATGGTAGAGTGGTAACTCTTATTGTACGCTAACTCTACCAAGGGTAAGGGACCCTCCAGCTTCGACCAAAGTATAATGGGAAATTCCTTTGTATATCCTACAACACCTAGATAGTATGTTCAATCTACCCATCAATCTTGGTGTGAAAGGTTCTACATATTCTCATTTGTCCCCTAAATTCCTTATTCTTGCCTCTCCACAATCATGATGTAAACCATACATGATGATTGAATACAATAATCATGGAAACTCCAATAAATAAAATGATCAACCTCACCTACATCAATCCCAAACAATCCACCAAACAATTCTCCCTTATAGTTAATGCATTATTTGAATTTGTTATTAAATTAAATATCACCTAGATGGAACCATGTCCCTCCGTTATGCTTGGAATTTCTATAACACATTCCATTGATATGTCATCCCACATACACAATAAGATATCAATCGGCTATAATAAACCTTCTTGAACATCGTGCTCAGCCTTCTCCTTCTGATAGGTGAAGCAAAAAAGGGAAAAATCATCTATTCATCGTCTCATACTTCACCAATAAAACTGTCACTGGAGAACTTTGCACATCATCCATGCACAGAATGTATAGCTAATGGATATGTTTGAAACTCTCACATAACCTCAAAAAACATCATGTTTGGAACCACCAACCATCCATGGAAATAGATGACATGATTTTCTCCCTCAAAATATATGTCTAGTGAATCACCAATTGATAAATGATCATGTATGACCTCACAATAGATGTCTTCAACTGGGACTCTGTAACGCCCCTAGATTTTATGAAAAATATTCTTTTTAATTTCATTGATGTCTTCTTTTGTACGCTACACCAAGACTATCATGCGCTATACACAACACCATATTATCTTGTAGTATACACACCATTATTCTTGGATCGTGTTACACACAATTTCAAGTTTGTTTGATAGTTGTTATTCTACGCAACATTGAGTGTGTATGTATGTATATATATATATATATTCAATGTATAAATGAAATATGGTTTTATTTTGTTATACGCAACAACAAAGGAGTCTTTCACTACATGCAACCCTGATTTGCCATGCATTACACGCAATCACGGTCTTCCTTGATAGCATGTGTTGTACGCAATACCGAGTTTCACTAAACAATAATTATTGGTTATAATATTATCAAAAACTAGTTGTTATGAGTAGTATTAAATAAGTTTTTAATTTTATAACATTATTATTCCTCTTACACATTTTCTAGAACACGGTATGTGAACAAAATAAATTTTTCGGGTAAAATAAGTATTTTTCAAAAAATGCAGTTTTGCCACCTTTTGATGGCGCACCAAATTTAAATCCAGTTTTGACATGTTTATAAGTTCAATTTTACAAAATAAACTTCTTATTTTCAATAAGGATATAAAAATTTACATTGGATAATGTTTTGATATTATTCTGATAACTTTCATATTTTAATAAATAGTAAAAACACGCTATATTTTAATTAAAAACAACTTTATTCATCGTAATAATTCATTTTGTAAAATTATAATATTTAATGGTTTTAAAGTATAAATAGAATAAATTTTTTCCATTTAATAAAATGTATGTCATTATCATTGATTTTACCTTGATTTCATAGGTTAAATCAATTCAATCTTTTTCAATGTTTTAAACAAAAACCTCTTTTCTTTCGACAATGGGATTAATTTTAATTTAATTTCTGAAACTTTTTTGTATTTAATTTGGGAAAATTAATTCCATATTTTGAATCAGTGGGTCCAAATTATGTTAATAAGCTACTTTTTTTGGCATTATGAATAGTAACTATGATAAATTTTATTTACCATAGTTAAAGGTAAATCGGGTAATTAAGGTTAAATATAAGATTATAAAATTACCCTAACACCATCCAACATCCTATTGGATGAATAAAAGTTGACCCATATCAACTAAGGGTCAGACTAGATTTATTTCATGGAATTTTCACCATGAAATAATATAATTATTATTAAATCCAAAGAAAGTGACAACATGTCACATTCTTAAATCTTATAGGTATATTAATTTTAATTTAGTGATAAATTTCATGAAACCTCGAACATGACTAGTCTCTAGAAAGATAATAAAATTACCTATATAATATTAATTTATTTATAATTTTATGGATTAAATAATTATCATTAATTGTGACATAATAGTGATGCAGAAATTGTTTATCTAGTGAAAAATCAAGAATATAGTTTTACTAAACTAATAGTGACCATAAAAGGCACAAAACCTAGACCAAAACTTATTTTTCATGTAACTTTAAACCATAATCATCCAATGGTAGAATATTTTACCATTTTTAGCCTCATAAAAGTGATTATGACACTTATATAATTTTATTTTAAATTATGCCAAAGTTGTCACCTTCATAATTTAATAAATATAACAATTTAACTATTGTGATTTTAAGATGATAAATTAGAGTATAAGTATTATTGGGAAAGGTAATATATTTATCTTCATCATAGGATTTTAGTTTTAATTTCTATGCCAAATATATGTATATTAAATAATTATACAAAAATGTTGTAGTAATTATTTTATTAAGAGATATACCAAATAAATGGTTTTAAAAATATTAAAATAAATATTATATGAACTATTTACTGTTATCCATTAATTTTATAGACAAATTTGACATGTTAGGAATCTATTAAATATTTTAGTTCAAATATATCCTCTGTATAGATTTTATTTATATTCCTATAAATAAATAATGCCAAAATTGACACTATTGTTATTTTATAAAACTAACATATTATTAAATTGTTTAAAAATCACAAAAATATTTAAAAATTATTAATTGAAATTTATATAGTCTCCAATGTCATAATTTATACAATTGTGGAAAATTAACAACACATAAGTGATTATTTATAACCATTTAAAATTTAAAATTTATTTCCACAAATAAACTTAAATAGATTAAATAAGGATAAATCAAAATGATATGGTTTAAAATAAGATCAAAAAATATATAAATTTTATTGGTTGATGAAGTTACAACCCTATATCATCTAGTCTTCTAATTGAGTCATTTTTGGAGGTTTTTATGTGGGGTTTGAATTTATATTAAACTAATATTTTTGAGGATTCTAAAGGTCCCCCTCTCCTCCCTTATAAAAGGGAACCTCCTCCCTCTCTTCCTCACACCATTTTGAGCCTTGAATCTTGGGAAACCTCTGCCCATTTTACTTCCCCTCTTACTTATAAACCTACTAGACATACTGGTCTTATCAAAAGACCAACTCTAGTTCCTTATGAGAAATTTTAAAGGAAGCACTTCGAGAAAGAGGTAGTACCTTCTAACATTTTCTTCAAGTTCCATTCTTCTTCTACTCCCTATTCTTTATTTGTTTCATTATGAAGTAATAACATCAGTATCCCTAATATACTGATAGATTATTATAAATATTAAACAAACCTATTTCACCTTATATCCATCCTGCGGAAAACAAAATCACCATGCGTACGTACGTACGGAATACCGTCTCCACGCCGTGGTGTAATCAGTTTTTCCACCAACACCTTACATGGATGGGTATAATGGTGTAAATAATAACTATATACGGTTATTATAACATCATACTGATTATGATATATTATACCATCCACCCCAATTCTATTCAATAATTATGGGAACGATATCATCGCTCGTGCGTACGTACGGACTACCGTCTCCACGACGTGATGAGATTCATTCTCCATGTTAACCATTCATTAATGATTATAAAGTATATATGAAAAGTAATCATGAAATATATGACATAATAATGATACTGGTTTTATGTATATATATGTATGTATTTCATCTTCTTAATTACATTCAATTCAATAAGGAAATGAAAACAGCGTTCATGCGAACGAATGGCCTACCGTCTCCATGAACGGTGTATTTCATTCCTCTCATCGATCTATAATATATATGTATATGATGAATATATATTATATATAAATCATGTTTTACATTCTGGAATTATTTAAATCCATATATAAGTAATAATATCAAGAACGACAAGTTGAAACGCATACGATAAATGAAATGATTTTACCCAAAATGCTGCTTTAACATGGAATTTACAAAAGAACGGGTAATATATAGTCATAAGTGAAACATATATGATATCATAACAATTTATATGATTATGTAATAAGTCAATGACATTATTTAAATCATTATACAGGAGTTTCGGATCAATACGAAGCATATCAGACCTAAGGTAAGGGATAACTTTTCCAATCTCATTTTTATCCGAGATTGTTTATTCGTAAGTATTCACTGGGGTTATATCTATCATCAATGTCCCTATTTTACAAAAAAAATTAATGTATGTTTAAAGTCCTTTTTACCCATTTTTGAATTTTACTATATGGTTTGTAAGGAATCTTTCTTTTGTTTACTTTATGAGGTACTTTTTTGACTTTTCCGAAAAAAGTACGAGAAAAATGTTTTTTTAACTTATACGGTATGAAAGGATTTATATGGTTTTATCATGAAGATTCCTCCAAAAAATTTCAAGACTATTTTCAAAAAAATATTTTCCTTTTAAAATGGCATGACATTTTGTGGAAAGAGAATGATTTTGAAGAAGAAAGGATATTTTCCTCAAGAATTCATTTCAAGTGTGTTATCAAACCCATTTTCTTATAAGATGACATTATTTCATATGTGTATGTTTCAAGTATCATGTCTCTATGGTTTACATGGTTTCACTTTTCTTATTGTGAAATGATATCCATTTCTTTTATATGGATTATGTGATGATGGGATGATGTTTCTGAAACCCATTTTATTTATTGGGTTATTATGAATGATATATGTTTATTTTGTGGCAAAAGTAAGAATGATTTCATTATGAGATGGGTGGGATGTATATCTCCCTCCAATGAATAGGGTAATGATTTATATCTCATGATATAGACATGGATGGAACAATAACTTAATCTAGTTCAGTGTTACAGGACTGAAATGTTGATTGAACTCGATTCAGAAAGGGTCTTTGTCCACTAAGATGGTCTCGGCAGCAATGCCTTGGCTACTATGGAGATCATAACATGTGATAAATGGTTTCCACAATTACATGGTTTATTCCTATTATATTTTATCATGATTTATGTTCCATTATGATATATCCCTTATGTACTTCCATTATTTATGTCTTTTCTCAAGATTTTTATGTTTAAATTTCATGTTCATGTTTTTGCTTTTAAATGTTTATGGATTGTTTTATGTTCTCTATGTTTTCCCTTACTGAGAATTTGAGCTCACCCTTTTTATGTTTTATTTTCCCTGGAAAATAAAGAAAGGTTTTAGGTACGGATACAAAAAGGGGAAGATTGTTATGGGAGTTGTTGAAGATCTTTCAACATGACTAGAAGTTTATATTCCAAGTTTCCAAAGACACTAAACTATTATGATCCTTGTGTGTCTATTTTTGTTATGTATTAAGTATTCCGTAAAATTAATGTAATTTCCATGTACGTAAAGCTTCGGGTATCTACAGTTGGTATCAGAGGAAAGGTTTAGTCAACCTTTGGAAACTAGGATGCGGGAACTTTTGTGAGATCCCTAGAGATATTTCTTAGTTATGTCTTGGGATGTCCCTGAGGTTAAGTATAAGTATAGGTTATAGTATTAGAATTACGGTAATGATATTAGATTAAACCTAAGATGTTAGATATTGAAGTTACTCCCCCTTGATTATGATTTTTTTCTCTCACACTATTCTTTTTGGGTTTTAGAAAATGGCTGGAAGAAGGATGATTCACGATAACGGAGGATATGATGGACAATGGAATGATATTCTTCATGGGAAACCAAATGAAATTGGATTTGAAAGTCCAAACATCATTATAATACCGAATCAGCAATCTCATAATATGATCAATAAACTCAAATTTGGTAAGTTTCCTGACTCGGATAATAAGAGAAAGATGGAGTTTCATGGTGGTCACAGAGGAAAGAAAGCTCAATTTCCCCTATGTAAATAATGTGGGAAGAGGCATCAAGAAGAATGTTTCAAAGTAACTGGAAGATGCTTTGGGTGTGGAAAATATGGACACAAAGCTAGTAATTGCAAATGAAAAGGTTTAGTTAACACCATGGACAAGTATAATGGTATTTCTAAGACATCAACAATGGATAAATGTTTTTAATGTGGAATGTACGAGCATTATGCGAACCAATTCCCTATGGTAAAATCTCATGAAGAGAATCGGCATGGTCATACGGGTAGTATTTATGTTGTTGATAATGAGGAGAGTACAAATGATATATGAGATGAAAGAAGTGTTGAAACTTGGTCAATGGTTTTATAAGGTAGTGGAATGATTACATTTTTATCAAGAGTAATGTTGTATAAGTAATCTAGTGGTACTATGGAATAAAGAGACATCTAAGGATTGTTACAATGTTGTATTTCCTTATGTTTTGAAAGTGTATGATGAATGGTACCGGTAACTAGGAAAGGTTATTCAGATATTTTTGGAAAGTAGATGATATGTGCATAATGAAGGGATAAGAAAATAATGAGACGTTTGCTTGTATTCATGAGCTCATGACTGATATAAGGACTAAGTGATATTATGGTTTGAGTATATAGAATTTTTGGGATTTTGGAATGTGGAAAGTGTTAAAATTTAACAAAATTCATGTTTTCACTAAGGTTCAATGGGTATTCATTCTTCAAGAGAATACATGATTAAGGTATTCACATGTTTGTAATTTGACCAAAAAGAGATATATTATGATATATGGGGGATAAATGATGGCATTCACGTGATTGTTATATGACATTTAATGTAATCATTTTCTTTATACTATGAGCTTGGATAGAAGTATTTTAGATAAGCCGAAAGATTGGAATGTATTATGTTGGACATAAGTTAGCACTGTTTAAAGATAAATTTTTTTCGATATTATTGATGGGATGTTATAGTAATGTAGTTTTAGAAAAAGGACAACCTGCAGGACGGGAGACATCCCATCGCGTCAGACAAGGTTGTGGGAATAAAACCCACAATTGAAGTGCGACTGGACTTTATCGCATACCAATGGCCAAAAGAAAGTCCCTGGTTAGTAGAAACAAGTTTTATTTTATTAATCGGTATGATATATAAAGTATAAGTTCATTTTTGGAATAGTATATGATTAACCTCACCATAGATGGACTTATGAATATTTGATAACTTTTGCTAACCTTTTGTTTGAAATAGATTAAATGACCCATCATTCTATCACATGACCTGTTCACACTTCACGAATAACAAATTCAACTTCATTTCATTAAGAGATGAAGTGGAAACTGTTCAAAGCACGAACAATAGTGAGATTGTACCAAAATCAAGCAAGTATTTCTCATAATTCAACTTTTTCAACTTTTGGGAAATGATATTGAAAACAAAAAATGTTACTCTAGTGCTCTTATATCCGATGAATCATATGGTACCTTAGATCATCACAAATTTATGGCTTTTTGATTGTTGGATTTTTCATATCCATGTCCTCTACCACTCTCCATCAGAACGTGATGGTTAGATTTTTCTTCCATATCCATATTTTCACCTATGTTCTCCTACGTGGAAACCCAGTGATGAGTTAATTTGGGTAACCAATATGTTTCATACATCACTTTTTAAAATGAATTTTTTTTATTCCTTTTTATGATGTGGGTTTCTATTAAAACTTTCGAGTAGTAAACCATTTATAACTCCGACGAATTTCGAGGGCGAAATTCATTTTAAGGGGGGTAGAATGTAGCACCCCTATATTTTATGAAAAATAATCTTTTTAATTTCATTGATGTCTTCTGTTGTATGATACACCAATATTATCTTTTACTATACGCAACACCATATTAGTTTTTAGTATACGAAACATTATTCTTGGATCGTGTTACACACAATTTCAAGTTTGTTTGATAGTTATTATTCTACACAACATTGAGTGTGTATGTATATATATATATATAAATATATTCAATGTATAAATTAAATACGGATGTATTTTGTTATACTCAACAACAAAGGAGTCTTTCAATACACACATCCCTGATTTGGCTTTCATTACACGCAATCGCGACCTTCCTCGATAGCGTGTGTTATACTCAATACCGGGTTTCATAAACAACGATATATGGTTATAATATTATCACGAACTAGCTGTTATGAATAGTATTAACTACATTTTTAATTTTATAACATTATTATTCATCTTACACATTTTCTAGAACACGTTATGTGAACAAAATAAATTTTTTGGGTAAAATAAGTATTTTTCAAAAATGCAGTTTTGGCGCCTTTTTATGGAGAACCCACTTTAAATCAAGTTTTTGACAAGTTTATAAGTTCAATTTTAAAAAATTAAATTCTTATTTTGAATAAGGATATAAAAATTTACATTGGATAATGTTTTGATATTTTTCTGATAACTTTAATATTTTAATGAATCGTAAAAACACGCTATATTTTAATTAAAAACAACTTTTTTCATCGTAATAATTTATTTCGATAAATTATAATATTTAATGGTATTAAAGTATAAATAGAATATATTTTTACTATTAAATATAATTTAAATCATTATCAATGATTTTACCTTGAATTTGTAGGTTAAATCAATTCAATCTTTTTCAATGTTTTAAACAAAAACCTATTTTATTTCGACAACAGGATTAATTTTAATTTAATTTATGCAACTTTTGTGTATTGAATTTGGAAAAATTAATTCCATATTTTGAATCAGTGGGTCCAAATTATGTTAATATGCTACTTTTTATTTTTGGGCATTATGAATAGTAAATGCGGTAAATTTTATTTACCATAGTTAAAGGTAAATCGGGTAATTAAGGGTAAAAATAAGATTATAAAATTACCCTAACACCTTCCAAAATCCTATTGGATGAATAAAAGTAGACCCATATCACCTAAGGGTCGGACTAGATTCATTTCATGGAATTTTGACCATGAAATAATATAATTATATTTAAAATCAAAGAAAGTGACAACATGTCACTTTCTTAAATATTTTAAGTATATTAATTTTAATTTAGTGATAAACTTCATGAAACTTAGAACATGAATAGTCTCAAGAAAGCTAATAAAATTATCTACATCATATTAATTTATTTATAATTTTATGGATTAAATAATTATCATTGATTGTGACACAATAGTGATGAAGAAATTGTTTATCTAGTGAAAAATCAAGAATATAGATTTTATTAAACTAATAGTGACCATAAAAGGCACAAAACCCTGACCAAAACTTATTTTTCATGTAAATTTAAACCATAATCATCTAAGGGAAGAATATTTTACCATTTTGAGCCTTATAAAAGTGATTATGACACTTATATTATTTTATATTAAATGATGCCAAAGTTGTCACCTTCATAATTTAATAAATATAACAATTTAAATATTGTGGTTTTAAGATGATAAATACGAGTAAAAGTATTATTGGGAAAGTTAACATATTTATATACCTCATAGGATTTTATTTTTAATTTCTATGCAACAAATATGTATATTAAATAATTATACAATAATTTTGTAGTAATTATTTTATTAAGAGATATACCAAATAAATGGTTTTAAAAATATTAAAATAAATATTATACGAACTATTTATTATGCTCCATTATTTTATAGACAAATTTGACATGTTAGGAATCTATTAAATATTCTAGTTCAAATATATCCTCTTTTTATATTTTATTTATATTCAAATAAATAAATAATGTCAAAATTGACACTATAGTTATTTTATGAAAATAACATATTATTAAATTGATTAAAAATAAAAAAAAATATTTAAAAATTATAAATTGAAATTTATATAGTCTCCAATGTCATAAAGTATCCAATTTTTGAAAACTAACAACACATAAGTGATTATTTATAACCATTTAAAATTTAGAATTTTATTACCACAAATAAACTTAAATAGATTAAATAAAGATAAATCAAAATGATAAGGTTTAAAATAATATCAAAACATGAATAAATTTAATTGGTTATTGATATTACAACCCTATCTCATCTAATATTCTAATTGAGTCATTTTTGGAGGTTTTATGTGGGTTTTGAATTTATATTAAACTAATATTTTTGAGGATTCTAAAGGTGCCCATCTCCCCCTTATAAAAGGGCACCTCCTCCCTCTCTTCCTCACACCATTTTGAGCCTTTAAGCTCGGCCAAACTCTACCCATTTTACTTACCCACTTCCTTAGAAACCTACTAGAGGTACTGGTATTCTCAAAATACCAACTCTAGTGCCCTAATAGAAAGTTTAAAGGAGGCACTTCAAGAAAGAGGTAATACCTTCTACTATTTTCTTCAAGTTCCATTCTTCTCCAACTCCCTCTTCTATAGTTTTATCATTATGAAGTAATATCATAAGTATCCCTCATATACGGATATGTTATTATAAATATTAAATAACCCTTTTTCACCTTCTATCCATCCTACGGAAAACAAAATCACCATGCGTGCGTACGTACGGAATACCGTCTCCATGCCGTGGTGTAATCTATTTTTCCACCAACACCTTACATTGATGGGTATAATGGTGTAAAGAATAACTATATATGGTTATTATAACATCATACTGATTATGATATATTATACCATCCACTCCAATTCTATTCAATAATTATGGGAACGATATCATCGCTCGTGCGTACGTACGGACTACCGTCTCCACGACGCGATGAGATTCTTTCTCCATGTTAACCATTCATTAATGATTTTAAAGTATATATAATAAGTAATCATGAAATATATGACATAATAATGATACTGGATTTATGTATATATATATATATGTATGTCATCTACTTAATTCCATTCAATTCAATAAGGAAACGAAAACAGCGCTCATGCGTACATACGGCCTACCGTCTCCATGAACGGTGTATTTCATTACTTTTATCGATCTATAATATATATGTATATGATGAATATATATTATAAATAAATAATGTTTTACATTCTGGAATTATGTAAATTAGTATATAAGTAATAATATCAAGAACGACAAGTCGAAGAACATAAGATAAATGAAATGATTTAACCTAAAATGCTGCTTTAACATGGAATTTACAAAAGAATGGGTAATATAAAGTCATAAGTGAAACATATATGATATCATAACAATGAATATGATTATGTAATAAGTCAATGAAATTATTTAAATCATTATACAGGAGGTTCGGATCCATACGAAGCATATCAGACCTAAGGTAAGGGATAACTTTTCTAATCTCATTTGTATCCGAGATTGATTATTCGTAAGTATTCACTGGGGTTATATCTATCATCCATGTCCCTGTTTTCAAAAAATGGTTTCATGTATGTTTAAAGTCCTTTTTACCCATTTTTGACTTTTACTACATGGTATGTAAGGAATCTTTCTTTGTTTATGTTACGAGGTACTTTTTTGACTTTTCCGGCAAAAGTACGAGAAGATTTTTTTTACTTATACGGCATGAAATGATTTTTACAGTTTTATAAATCCTTATTTTCATGAAGATTCTTCCAAAAGATTTCATGAATATTTTCAAAAAAAATCCTTTTCATTTAAAATTGCATGACATTTTGTGGAAAGATAATGATTTTGAAGAAGAAAGGATATTTTCCTCAAGAATTCATTTCAAGTGTGTTATCAGAACCATTTTTCATCTAAGATGACATTATTTCATATGTGTATGTTTCATGTATCATGTCTCAATGATTTACATGGTTTCACTTTTCTTATTATGAAATGATATCCATTTCTTTTATATAGATTATTTGATTATGGGATGATATTTATGAAACCCATTTTAAATATTGGGTTATTATAAATGATGTATGTTTATTTTGTGGCACAAGTAAGAATGATTTCATTATGAGATGTTTGGGACCTATATCTCCCTCCAATGCATTGGGTAAGGATTTATATCTCATGAGATAGACATGGCTGGAATGGTAACTTTATCTGGTTCAGTGTTACAGTACTGAAATGAGGAGTGAACTCGATTCAGAAAGGGAATTTGTCTACTAAGATGGTCTTGGCAGCAATGCCTTGGATACTATGGAAATCATAACATGTGCTGAATGGTTTCCACAATTACATGTTTTATTCCCATTATATTTTATCATGGTTGATGTTCCATTATGACATATTCCATACGTACTTCCACGATTTATGTCTTTGCTCAAGATTTTGATGTTTAAATTTCATGTTCATGTTTTTGCTTTCAAATGTTTATGGATTGTTTTATATTCTCTATGTTTTCCCTTACTGAGAATTTGAGCTCACCCTTTTTATGTTTTATTTTCCCCAGAAAATAAAGAAAGGTTTTAGGTAAGGAAACAAAAAGGGGAAGATAGTTATGGGAGTTTTTTAAGATCTTTCAACATGATTAGAAGTTTATATTCCATGTTTCCAAAGACACTAAACTATTATGATCCTTGTGTGTCTGGTTTTGTTATGTATTAAGTATTCTGCAAATGTAATGTAATGTCCATCTACATAAAGCTTCGGGTCTCTACAGACTCTCTCTCATTACCTATAAGGGAAGTATTCAACATCATCATTTTCAATAGAAGTTATATATACTTTCCCCACTAGGGTCAGAAATAGGGAATAAAACTATTCATAAACCTCATATAGAAATAATTCACAAGAAGTCCTATTATGGGAATCTGCTACTACATTTTTCTTCCTAGGAGTGTAGACCATCTCAAAATAATAGTCCTATACGAACCCCTAATAGCATCAAAATCTTAGGTTTATGTATTTTGGTGTAAAGGAAATGCTGAGACTCCTATAGTGTGAGTAAACCACAAACTACTCCCCCATATGGTAGTTTCTTCACAACCTCATGATGAATAATACCACTTCTATATCTAGTTCATGAGTTGTATTTTTCTTCTTGTGTTGTTCCAACTTCGTTGAACTGTATACGATAACATTATGTTGATGCATAAACACAAAACTGAGACCATATCATGAGGCATAAAAAAATATTATGTGCTCTTTTCCCTCCTCTAGTACTCTTAACATAAGATTACTCTTCATCTGTAGCCTCAGACTCCATGAAGGCTCTATAGAACTACACATACCAATTAATCAACCTTCCTTTCCACGATAGGGTAGTAAATGGGTCTACAATTAAGGATATGTTTTCCACAAAACTTCTAAAATTCTCCATAAATGAAAGAATGATTTTCACCCCTTATATTTTCTTTGGTTTCTTCATAAGAATAACTCCATCAATATTTTTTGTTCCGTGGATAAAAAATGATCTGAAATGACATGCCCAAGAAATTAAACCTCATGAATCTAGAACTAGAAGATTAATATATTCCCAAGAGGATTTTTCTCTTGAATAAAATCTAGAACCATCCTAAAGTGGTATTCACACTCCTACTATGTCACAGATTAAACATGTATTTAATCAATAAAAACAGAAACAAACTACTTTTTGTGTGGATGGAAAATCTGTTTCATAAAATCCTTACACATGGGAAGGGAATTCCTAACACCAAAGGGAGACATGAGGAAATAAAAGTGAATATAGTAATATCATAAATATATTTTTGGAATATCATCATCGAGAAACCATAATTGATTTTATCAAGACATGAGATCAAACATTGGGAACCATCTCCTACCTCAAAACTAGTCAAATAGGTCATCAATCCTCGACAATGGATAATTATTCTTTTTTATGGCATGGTTTAGGTGATGATAATTTATCAAAATTTGTACTCTCTTATCCACCTTTTTAATGAACATTGGACCAGCCTAGGGGGACATTGGGCCTGATGAAACTCTTCTCTCGAAGGTCCTCTAACTACAACCACAATTATCAAAACTCATTAGAGGCCATCCAATATGCCTCAAAAGTTATCATATCAATGTCGAGACATAATTGAATAAAATACTACAACACCCACATCAGAGGTAGGCTCAAAATTTTTTTAGGGAAAAGGTCTACGTAAGCATCCACTACTGAAGGAATATAGATTCATGATAATAATTTTTCATTAATAGATATACTCTTCAACTAATTGATGATGGGTTTTAGTCTCCTTCTCAAAAAACTCACTCATCCCAACAAGAGATATGTCCCTTCCATAAAGTTGAATCTCATTCATTTAGTAAAAACCCATATAAATAATATATGATGACAGTCTATCTAGGCTCTAACTAGGAAAATTAATCCATAGCACAGATGATATCGGAGGGTTCCATCGTGAAGACCAAAAGTTGCCATCTAAACAGATACCCACCATGTGATATGTCATACTAGTGGAATATAAAAGATATATATTAAGTGTTACCAGTATGAACCACAAGAATAAAATACTAGGAAAGCACCTCAAATGAGAGATCGAACTCTAACACCAGTCGTAGAGAGAAAAAGTAATTATTGGAACCCATTTCTAATAACACTAATGCAAGATTTGAATAAACAAATATCATATATCTAATTATCTAGTGCATAGCAGGGTCATAATCCCTTAGATCCAGAAACTGTTTGTGGCCCCAACTGACAGCTCCCAGAGTCTAACATTGGACACTTTGTGGTGGAGGTGGAAGGATCTCAGAGCATTGTCCAACATCCATATCTCCTCCTATAATTATGCCAACTCTGCCTTCCAAAGGGATACCCTTCCCCCACCTAAGATATCTTTGATCACGATGTTTCCCCTGTCATAATGGTATGTCAGCTACAAGTATATACTTAGTAGCACGTATGGTAAGGAGTTCACATGCTATGTGGCTTCACCAATCACAAGCATTGAACTAAACTACTTCAGGCTACCCTGGTAATTTTTTATATCAGTGTACCAAACTTCTACATGCTTGAGTCTGGGCATGAATGGGGCACTTGGGCTGATATCCAATGAACTGGGGCCCTCTAGCTACTACAGATGACTTGTCTCAATGATTCCCACTACTAGCTCTAATTTTCTGGAATTCATATGAAAGAAATATATCTATATCTAATTTCCAATCAATCACCTTAGAATAGCTGGGACCCATATGGGAACCATGTTATTGTAGATATCTCTATAGATACCATGATAAAACTTATATTCTTAGATGTAATCCTTGTAGTTCATTTCAAGAGAATAATGGGTAAGCTGTATGAACCTAGCTTCATAATCAGCCACCATCATCCCTCCCCACTATAGCTCAAGAAGACCCTGAATCCGAATTGAGTGTAAAGAGGATGGGAAGTACTCTTCACAAAAAAGATTCTGGATGTCAGGCCTTGACAGTGTTGACCCATTGTGCATATATGTAACAATGCTTCACAAGGGACCATATGCTATGTGGAAGTGGATAACTACCAGTGAAACCACTAGATCATTCATGATCTTGATAAGCCTAATGATATGGACCACTAAATCTAGCTATACACTACTACTGGATGGTAGAACACTATGGAACATCAGATACATGTTTCACTGAAACTTGCATAGCTTGCTAAGCCTTCACACATCCTCATAATTCTCTATTGGGAAACTCTTTTTCTCGATAGGTGGAGGTGATTCTACCTTCCCACCTAGAGAGGAATCTCCTGGGATGGACCAGAAACTGTGGCCTTATCGTTCATCAGATCACTATCATGATTTATTACTGGTATCCTGGATGGATATTGTTGTGGAAGCATCTTGAAATTTTAAATCAATATGTACCACGATCATTTGAGAATATATATATATAACAATGGTGACCTTACTCAATAAGAAAAATCAACGTGTTGGGAAAAAATCCTTCAAGGTGTCCTCACGGTATGTTTTGGGTGTGGTTGTGATTTTCAAAAAATATTGAAGACCAAAAATAAGTATAGTTTGTGTTTACCAAAGACATGTTTATTAGGTGGTGTAGTTTCCTAGGTTATACCAAATTTTTTGGACTCGAAACTGGGAGGTTGATGTTGGAAAAGGAAGTATTTTTTCCTAGGAGTGAATGTTATGAAGAACATTGAAGAAAATTTGAAAAGGATGAGAATCACATAACACAATTCATGGAATGCATACCATGTTCATGGAACTATATATGGAGTGGTGGGAAGGGTATATTGTAGCAGTTCATGAAACTGAAAAATAGTTCGTGGTGGATTTTGGTGAAGTACGTAGATCACTTGACATCAGCGGAGGACATCGAATGTGTATGAACAAACATAGTACAAGGACTAGATAAGAAAAATGGTTTGTGGGTAGAATGTGGTTCGCAAAGGTAGAAAGATTTATATGTGGTAAAGGAAGGATTGAATATTTACAAATCCTAGATTAGTGGATTTTGTGGGTATAGTTTCCTATATAAGATTTTATAATCCCACAAATTACTATGGAGAACTAATATCATTAAAGAACATGTTTTTGGTCTGGGATTTCGACCACGTTTGAAGGTTGTTCGTGAGGATGAATTCTGCGAATGCTTGAATAGTTCGCACAAAAGAAATTCCACCAAAATATTTAATCAATTATATATAACCCACATAATACATGGTAGATAGAAGGAGAATGTATGGTATGTAGGCAGTTTGTGTAGGCATTTTGCGAACAAAGAATAGTTCGGGTATAGGAGGGGTTTCACAGATGAGGTTCGCAAGATCGATACATGAAGTCAATATGGAATAGTGAAGGCGGAGGAAGTCTATGGATGAAGGTTGGTTCGCAGTAGTGGAATTTTTACGTAGAGGAGGTGTTCTGCATACCAAAAATGGTACTCAGTACACGGGTGAGGAAGGTGGTTCGCGATTTTCACAAGGAAGCTTTCAGAAGCTTTAAATTAGTTTGAAAAAGGATTTTATGGTACCTATTAGTACCTGGAAAGGTGGACATCATCTGTGAGTGAAAAAGGGACATAAAAATTGAATCTTCCTATAGTCAAGGATTTATATATTGATGCAAATGAAGAGACCTACATGTCTATAAATTGTGTTTGATCTACCTGTTGATAAGTTGTGTGTGGATTCCTTTCCAAAATCATTGAGCACAAGAAGAGGAAGACAATGACTCTTTTCACCAGTACTGAGCCAGAGAAGGAGGCATAGAATGTGACCCTTGGGAATGTAGTGACCATACCATAAATCCTATAAATGTAGTGAGCCTTTGAATAAAATACATATCCCGAATATTTTACTCATTAATGGCTGTGAGCCTTAGTGAATTTGGTACATTAGCATATCGTCGTTGTATTCTCCTTGGACATAGCCCAGGGACTGGGAACCAAGTAAAAATATCTGTTATTTATGCATAATTTTATATATATTCATACATTGAAATTTCCAGATGATAGAATTGAGTTTTTTGACAATGAAATAAGATCTAAAGGGGAGAAGTTTTAATCTTTTATACCCTGATTCACCCCCCCCTCAGGGTTTTTGACATAGTGTACCTATCAATTGTAATCAGAGGGAAAGGTTTAAAGTCTGTGTTTCTCTCTCAGAAGAATAAATGGAGGTGTTCAATCATATATGAGTTAAAATCATCAATAAAAATAATTTTCAAATATAGAAGAATCGAATGAAGTAGTACTTCCGATTAGTAGGGATGTATGTCTTCACAGCAGCTACGCATGGAATATCAGCTGACATTAATAGTGGTGCTTTATCAAAAGATTAAATAAGAGAATTGGATTTTTATTCTAAAAGGATCAATGCATTAGGGGGATCCCAATAAAATTCAATTTATACTAAGGTGATTTCCTACAAAAACATAACTTGAAATTTTGGAAAATTATTTAACATTTATGAGGATGATAGAAAAGTCTGAGAAGCAAAGCTGTAAGTTATATGGAGAATGTATGAGGATCTCAGAATTAATCCCAATGAGACTATTCATGTGTTCTTAGATAGGATAGATATTATTGTGGAAGACATAAGAGGTCTTGGAGAAGTCATTGAAGATATACATATTATGCAACGTATTTTGAAGAAAATTCCACCGCAGATCAATCTAAATGTTTCATTGTTGGAAGACAAGGACTCAAAAGAGCTGACACTAGATAACCTAAATAGTACCCTTGTTGAATATTAAATGGGAAATGATGATAACTATTCATTGGAAAAGGGGAATTCTAAGGAATTGGAATTCAAGTCCATGAAGAATATCTCTATTTAAGATAGTTTTGAGGAGGAAAATATGGATGATGTAATTTCATTTCTATCCTCCAATCCACAAAGGGGGAAAGTGATTTTCAATGTTAAACTTCCATTTTCATTCTTTCGATGTGGAATGATTGGGAATTTTGAAGAAAATTTTATGAATAAGTTTGATGATGAAAATGAAGAAAATGATGAAATTCCCCAAAATAAGAATTCATCAAATGGGAAAGGGAGGAGAATTACATGGGGAAAGTTCTTTAAAAAGAATAATATGGTTTAAAAAAAGATGAATGTTTTGAAGAATCTATGGAAGAAGAGTTGGAGGACTTCAAGGATCATAAAATAGATGCTTTGGTGGCAGTTTTAAGAAATTCATTAATAATAAAGTAAAGTGACAATAAAGACAAACAAATTGAAGGAACAATTGATCTTTAGGAAGAATTAGAAGCTCCCCTTTAAGAGGTGGTTATTTTGAGACCCCAAAAAAGATATCTAACACAGTTTTTTGTGATGACAAACACTTTATGAAGCAGCAGATAGAAGAGAATTTTGAGCAGAATGTAGAAATTAAATATTTAAAGCCTTCGATGCTTGAAATCTATAAAAAGGTGGTTGAGTAAAAACTCAAAATTGAATAATATATAATAAAAATTTATTGTATGATTTAAACTAGAAAATATCAATTCAAAAACATCAAACAACTAGAAGAGGAAGTCGATAGTCTGTAACGAATAATTGAAAATCAGGATAAACAACTAACTCTTGTTTCAACATCAGGAAAGAAGATCATATAGGCAAAAAATAAGATAATATTTGAGAATATTGGTCCAATATAATAATAGAAACAATAAATTATGAATGAAACTACTAGTATGGGGATTGATCTATAATATAATGAAGTTATGGATCATTTGAGACTATAGTAACTCACTCCAATATTGATGTTTGAATTGGGTACGAAGCAGAATTAGAAGATTCAGTGAACCCAATGATCAATTAGTAGTTCATCCTTACTGCACAAGAATATACCTCAAATAAGATTCAATTGATGTGGTAAGATGAGACACTATCAGAATGTATGTTCTATAGAAAAGAGGTACCAAAGAGAACAAAACCAATATAGGTGGTCGTACAGATCTCAAAATTCAATGTCATCATTTGATGGTATTTTTTAAGGTGTAAAGGACATTAACATATGGATAGATATTTCACATTAAAAATGTAGAGGAATTTATCGAGGCAGACTGAATGTTTTAATAAGAAGTAGTCAAATGTATCATCAAAAGGAAATAAAATTCAAAATTGATTTTAGCTCTGAAAATTGAATCTAGTCTGTCACACACTAAGGAATATCCAAATTATCATTCCATGTTGTGTATGAATTAAAATAATTAGGTCAAAATGAAAAGGATTGAGCGGGATGTGGTTGTAGAAATTTTGTTCAAAGAATCATATCTCATCAGGATATAGATAATTGACAGTGGATGCACTTCCTATATGATGGTAAATATTGATCTAGTGACCTGAATCATGTACAATATAAATGTTTTTGTAAGATTCGGTAATGATGGGGTCCTGAAAATTGTTGGTTCAGGAAAATCCATGTTTGGAGGAAAATACATGTGATGAGAAAATGTTTTAGTTGTTGAAGGGAATAGTCACAACATTCTCAGTGTTAGACAGTTATGTGACCCAGGGTATGCCATATGTTTTTCCAAGAAATAAATTATGTATCATCAAAGAAAAGTATTTTGGTTTTGTGATGAAAGGAAAGAAAAAAATTCTTTACCTCATTAGTGGAGAAGTAGATATGTGGTTTCTATCCAATGATTAAGAAAAAAAGATATGGAATAAGCATCTTGGCCACATAAGCCAAACATATTTAGAATATCTGGTGAAATATGAGGTTTCACGAAATCACCCAATATTATCATGTGATCGTACTCATACGTGCAATTCCTATCAACAAGGTAAGATCATACAATAAATATATAAGTCAAAGGATAAAATTTCAAAAATAGATTGCTTGAGTTGGTGCATAATGATGCGTGTGGGACAATTTCTCCAAACGTTTTTTTGGGATGAGATACTGTGTCCTCTTAATTAATTATTATAGAAAAATTTCATGGGATTTAAAAATCACCTGAAAATTTGAAGTGTTCAGTTTCATTAAAAGATATCAACAAGAATGTGAAAAGATGCTCAGTCAGAAAATATGGGCGATTTGATTAGGGAATGGAGTAGAGTTTAGAAAAATCCATGTGGGGGAATATCTCAAGAATCATGGTACAAGGAATCATGTTTTATCAGTAAAAACTCTACCATAGAATAGATTAGTTTGGAGAAGAAATCGGATTGATAACAAAATTTCCAGAACAATGCTCATTGAGAAATATCTTCGAGATAGATTTTGGAAAGAAGCATTGATTAGAGAAGTCTACACTTCAAATAGAGAATTATTTTTTCTAAAATATGAGAAGAATCCATACGAATTATTGTATGGAAAAAAGACTTTATTGAATTAATTTTGAGAATTCATAACTAAATGTTTCATTTTCAATTAGGTGAAACATAGGAAATTGGAATTATATAGAGATGAAGGGATATTTCTGGGCTACTCAAAAAAAATAAAAGCAAATAAATACTTCAATAAGAGGCTAGTAAAGATAGTTTAAAGTCATTATGAGAATATAGTGGAGAATGAGCTTAATATTTATAAAATACATTAACAAACTCAATTGGATAGGGATGAAGAGAAGAGAAGGTCATGATACACTTCATCTCTATTATAATATTCAAAAGAAGACTCAAATGATGAAAATAATTTAGTTTCTACCTAGAGACTAGTGAGAAGGTCTAAAATTTATAGGTATAAAGTAATTGGTAATCAGACAACACTAATAAAGACAAGGTTAATGATGTCTTTACTCCAAGCATCATAATTATAACAGGTGGAGCCTAAATACTTGGATGAAGAAGCTAGATATGAGAACTGGGTTCAGTTAATGATTGAAGAGATAGAAAAAATTGAGAAGAATCATACATGATAAATTGTTTTGAGACCAGCAAACAAGGAAGTTATCAGAACAAAATGTATCTTTTGCAACAAAATGAATGAAAATGGTGTTGTTATTTGAAACAAAGCATGACTGGTGGGAAAATGGTACATCCATATAGTGGGTATTGATGTTGATGATACATTTTCACCTATTTCAAGGCTGGAGAAAATAAAATTATTCTTAACCATAGAATTGAAAAGAATGGATAAGGTTTTTCAGATGGATGTCATGTTAGTATTTCTGAAAAGAGTTCTAGAAGATGATGTTTACATTGAGAAACCATGTTGTTTTCTCATACAAGATGATGAGAACATGGAATTTCATTTATAGAAGGAATTATATTCTTTGAAGCAAGATCCAATATAATGGTATTCAATGCTTGATCAATTTCTAAATAATATCTATTTTCATCATGCTGGAGTTGATTACAATTTTATTTCAATAATGGAAACAGTCAAGGGAGGATGGTTCAGGTTTATGTCAATGACATAATATTTGGTGGATTAGATGAAGCACAATTCAAATAGTTTTTTGAATTCAAGAATAGCGAGTTAGAAATGTTAATGATTGGTGAGTTGAAATTTTTCCTTGGCTTATAAGCGACACAAGGAAGGAAATGAGCTTTTATTTTCTTAAACTAAATATGCCAAGGAGGTTTTGAGAAGGTTTGGAATGGATAATTCCAAAGAGATTAACACTCCGGTTTCCACCTGGTTGAAACTATCACTAGATGATGAAAGCAAGAAAATAAATATGATAGAATACTAGAAAATCATTGGAAGTATATTGTATCTGATAGTGACAAGGCATAATATTGTATTTTCCTCAAGCCAATAAGCGAGGTATCAATGAAATACCAAGGATAAACACATTATTGCAGTAAAAAAATTATTTGATATATCAAGGGAATAATGTATTATGTCTTAATTTATAATGACAAATCTTAGCCAGTGTTATTGGGATATACAGATGATTATTGGGCCGGTTTAGCAGATGATATGAAATAAACACTAAGAGGTGCATTTTATCTTGGAGGATTGTGTATTTAATGGTTGAGAAAGAAGCAATATTTCATTTCATTATTCACTGCAGAAGATGAATATATTTCGACTACTCAAGCCTGCACACAACTAGTGTGGATGAAGCCACATCTTGATGGTTTTGAATTGAATTGAGATCTACAATCAGAATCTGTTGTGATAATTCAAGATATATAAATCTAATAAAAAATAAAAACAATTACTCAAAGAAAAAAAATTTAAATCAAATATTATCTTATAATGGAGAAGGTGGATAAAGGGCTTGTGAATATGTAATATGTGCGTACAGAATAACAAGATTCAAATATTCTTATGAAAGTGTTACCCAAAGAAGCATTTGAAAGGCATCAGCTAGATCTGGGAGTCCAGATGAATCCCCACACATCAAAAGTGGGGATGCGGGGCCTCCTCTCCCTGAGGTATGATGTTTATTTCTCTATGGTGTAGATATGTGTTCTTTAACCTATTGCAGACAACCTTGAAGTTCCATTCGGTTTCACAGATAAAGGGGTATAGTGTGTGATTGTTCTAGGGGGAGAAAAGAAACAAGGAGAAGTTGATATGTGGATTAGCAAGATAACAGTGTTTGAAGTTGAGATAAATCTATTGGAGGAGCTATAACATAGGGCGAGTATTAAATATGATTATTCTAGAAGTGATCGACCAATGATTAGATATCACGACAACTGAGGGTCTTGAATAAAGAAGTTCATTGGTATAAATGTATTAGTACGGTGTCAATAATTGTTGATTCGAAATGAAGTGATTCATTGTTTAACTTTTCATAAACTCTTTTTTCTCATGTCGAGCATGGATCATGTGTGATTAGAGTATTTGTTGATTAAATCATTAATCTTTATCTTAATCACATAAAGTTAATCATGGATGAAGATTGGATGATTTTTAATGATTTATCAAAATCTTGAAAAATTTTATGAGAAGAGTTGTCAAAAAACCCAAAGGGGGATATTTTTTTCAAACAAAACATAATTTTTCCTCTCAGTATGTTTTAGGTGTGGTTATGTTTGTTGAAAAAGCCAGATAACTGCAAATTAGTATGGTTCGTGTTTATCGAAGGCATGTTTTTAATGTGGCGCAGTTTCCCAGGGCTAGCCAACTTTTTGGGCCTCAAAATCAGGAGTTAGATATAGTAAAATGAATTAGTTCTTCATATGATTGAACGGTATGAAAACATTTTATAAAAATTGGGAATGGATGAGAACCACTTACCACAATTAATGGACCACGTACCATGTTCAGGGAACAGTATGCAGAGTGGCGGGATGGGTAAGCCAGAGCGGTTCGCAAAGCATAAAATCATTCACAGTGGATGTTTGTGTGGTACATGGATGGATTTAAATCATCAGACTTGATCTATTGTGTAGGAACAAAGACAATATGTAGACTATATATGAAAAATGGTTCATAGGAGGCATGCGGTTCGTGGTGGAAGAAGGATCAGTATGTGGAAAAGGATGGATTGAAGATTTGGTAAATCTAATATTAGAGTATCATGTGGGTATCTTTGCCTATATAAGATTATATAATCCCACCCATTATTATGGAGATCAAATATCATTAGATAACATATTTTTGGTTTGCGATTTCAAAAATGTCTGAAGGAGGTTCATGATGAAGAATTATACAAAATCTTGAGCGGTTCACATGGAAGAAATTCCACCGACGTATTTAATCGGAGAACTATAGCCCACATAAGAAATGGTATGTCGAATTAGAAGGCATGGTGCACAGGTGGTTTGCAAAGACATCATGTGAAAGAAGAACAGCTCATGGATATGATGGGTTTTTTAGAGGAGGTTCGAGGATTGGTAAGCAGAGGGGGAATGCGATAGTGAAGGCCGAGGTAATTTATGGATGAAGGGAAGTTGGATGCAGTGTTAGTAATACGTGAAGTAGGTGTTCATCATACCAAACCCGATACTCAGTATGAAAGCAAGGAAGGTGTTTTTTATTTTTACAAGGACGATTGTTAAAGCTTCAAATCAGTTTGTGAGGAGATTTTCCGATACCTAGTAGTACCTGGGAAGGTGGACTTCATCTACGAGTGAAAAAGGAACTTCAACAGAGAATCTACCTATATATATGGATGCATAGATTCATGAAAATTAAGGGACCTACATTTTTATAAACTAGGATTCACCTACATGATGATAAATTGTGTGTGGATTCATTTCCAAAAGTTGTGAGCATAGGAAGTAGAAGACAGTGTCCCTTTCCACCAGTAGTGAGCTAGAGAAAAAGGCATTGGAAGTGACCCTTGGTAATGAAGAGGGCATACCCAAAATCTTGTAAAGGTAGTAAGCCTGGGTATAGAAGATCTATCTCGAACATTATACTCATTATTGGATGTTAGCCTTTGTGAATTTGATACATCACCATATCATCGTTGTATTCTCCTTGCACGTACCCTAATGATAGTGAACCATGTAAAAATCATTTTTTATGTGCATGATTTCATATATATTCTTATATTTCAATGGAATAAATAAGTAATTGAGTTCTGGTTAACAACCAAACAAGATCCAAAGGGGAAATTTTTTAATCTTACATAACCTAATTCACCCCCCCCCCTCTCAAGGTATTTGACCTACTGGACCTATAATTGGAATCATAGGTAATGGATGAAAGTTAGTGCTTATCTCTGTAAAGAAGAAATGGAGGTGGTCAATCATTATGTAATTTTGATCTTCGAAGGAAATAATTATCCTCGATAGAAGAATCTAATGTCACACTACATCTGATTTGTTAGGATGGATGTCTTCACAGCAGGTATGCAAGGAATATCAGCTAACATTAATAGTGGTGATTTAATAGAAGATGAAGGAAAAGTATTGGATGCTAATGATAAAGAGATTAGTGATTTAGGGTGAGCCCTATCAAATTTAATTTATACGAAGGTGATGTCCTGTAAAAAATTACATGAAATGTGGAAAAATTATTGAAAATTTATTAGGGTGACATAAATGTCCGAGAAGAGAAGCTGCATGTTCATTGGAACAAGTATTAGGATCTCAGAATGAATCTAAATGAGACTGTTGATGTGTTCTTCAATAGGAAAAATATTATTGTGGAAGACATGTGGGTTCTTGGATAATTCCTTGAAGATATAAAGATTGTGAAATGTATCTTGAGGGAACCTCCATTGCAGTTCAATCTGAAAGATTCATTGTTGGAAGACAAAGACCCAAAAGTGCTGACACTAGATAACCCTCATAGTATACTTGTAGAATGTTAAATGAGAAAAGATAATAACTATACAATGGAATAGGGTATGTATAAGGAATTGGTATTCAAGGCCATGAATAATCTCTCTGTTAAATATAGTCCTGAGGAAAAAAATATGGATTATGTCTTATCATTTTCCTCCTCCAATCTGCAAAGGAGAAAATGGATGTTGAATGGTAAACATCTATTTTCATTCTTTTAATGTGGAATGATTGGGAATTTTTAATCAAAGTGTCATAAGAAGTTAGATGATTAAAATGAAGAAAATTATGAAATTCACCAAAATAAGTAGTCCTCAAATGGTAAAAGGAGGAGAAGTACTAATAGAATTTTCTTCAAAACAGACATTCTTCTTTCAAAAGAGGATTAAAGGTTAGAAGAATATAAGGCATAATAGTTAGAGGACTACAAAGATCATAAAATATAATCCTTGGTGGTACTTTTCAGAAATTCATTAAAAAAAATTTGAAAATGAAGAAGGAAAAATTGATGGAAGAGTTGATCTTCAGGCTGAATTAGAAGCTTCCCTTGAAGAGGTAGATATTTTGAGATCGAAAACAAATAAATCTAACAACGTTGTTCATGGTGCTAAATAGTTTATGAATTAGCACATAGAAGAGAATTCGGATCTGAGTGATACAATTGAAAATTTGAGGCCTTTAATGCCAGAATGCACTGAAAAGGTGGTTGAGTACAACTCAAAATTGAATAATTGAAAATATAAATTGATAGTTTGACTGAAACTAGAAAAGATCAAATAAAATGTATCAAACAACTATAATATGATGTTGTCAGTCTGTGATGAATAATTTATGATAACGATAAACTACTAACTCTCAGATTGACATCAGGAAAGAATATCATACAAAAAACTGATAATATAATATTTGAGAAGATTGGTCCATTAGAACAAAAGATATAATAAATTTTGAATGATAAGTCTGGTATGGGTCTTGAAATAAAATAGAATGAATTTATCGTTCAAATCAGACCACAAGATCCTAATCCAAGATTGATGATTGAATTGGGTAAGAAGCATAATCAGAATATTCATAGAACCCAAGGATCAACTAGTGGTGTATCATTTACACATAGGATTGTACGTCACATAAGATTTTATTATTGTGGTAAGATGAGACACACTCATAATGTATGTTCCAAAGAAAATAGGTACCAAAGGGTACAAGACCAACATAGGTTGTTGTATAGAGCTCAAAATTAAGAGTCATCATTTGATGGACTTTGTTTCATTTGTAAAGTACTCGGAAATATAGAAATATATTGAACATCAATGATGAAGATTATTTTATCAAGATAGACTGAATTTCTCCATAAGAAGTAGTCAAATGTATCAACAAAAGAGTAGAAAAAGAAAAATTGATTTGAATATCTGAAAATTGAATCTGGACCATTATATACTGAAGAAGATCAAGATTATCACTTCATTTCATGTAAGAAATCAAAGACTTTGGTCAAAAAGAAAAGGAACAATTAGAATGTGGTTGTAGAAATTTCATTCAATGAATCATATCGCAAGGGGATATAGATAATTGAGAGTTGATGCACTTCCCATATGATGAAAAATAAGAATCTACTGAATGGAATCAGGTACGATAAAGAAGGTATTGGGAGATTCAGTAATGAAGAGGGCCTAAAAATAATTGGTTTATGAAAATCTATGTTTGGAGGAAAAGACATGTGACGAGAAGATGTCTTTGTTGTTGAAGGTCTTAGTCACAACCTGCTTAGTGTTAGTCAATTATGTAACTAAGGGCATGCCATGTATTTTTTCCCAGAAATTATGTATCATCAAATAAAAGGATGTTTTTTTCATGATGGAATGAAATAATACAAAAGGGTATATTTATCTCATTAGTGGAGAAAGAAGATCTTTGGTTTCTATCCAAGGATGAAGAATAAAAGTTATGACATAATCATCATGGGCACATAAGGAAAACGTGTTTGGAAGATCTGGTGAAATTTGATGCTTCTTGTAATATATCTAGGTTATCACATGATCGTACTCATACGTACGATGCCTATCAAAAAAGGGAAGATCATTCGAAATACATATAAGATAAAAGATGAAAATTCAATTAGATTGCTTGAGTTTATGCATATTGATTTTTATGGGAGAATTAATCCAAGGGATATTGATGGGACGAGATATTATCTCATCTTCATTGATTATTATAGAAGAATGTCATGGATTTCAATAATCACACAAAAATATGAAGTGCTCAGTTTCATTACAAGATAACAATGAGAATGTGAAAAGATTCTTGGTCAGAAAATCCAGAAGATTCAATCAGATAATAGAATAGAGATTAAACATTTCCATGTGGAGGATTATCTCAAGAATCATGGGATAAGGAATCATGTTTCAGTAGTAATAACTCCATAGTAGAATGGAAAATTTGAGAGAGAAATTGAATTTTCAACAATAATACGATAACAATGCTCACTATGAAAAATCATCCAGAGAAATTTAGGTAAGAAGTAGTGATGATAGAAGTCTACAAATCAAATAGGGCATTACATATTCCAAAACAAGGGAAGACTCCATATGAGTTATGGTATCAAAATAAGCCTTCATTGATGTACTTTCAAGAATTCAGATGTAAATGTTTTATTCTCAATAAGAAGAAACAAAGAAGGTTTGAATCTTGTGGAGATGAAGGGTTATTTCTTGGATTCTCAAAAGGAAATAAAAGAATATAAATGATTTAATAAGCTGCTGGGAAATATAGTTGAAATAATGATGTGACCATAGTGGATAATTACCATAATCTTCGTCAAAAACATGAATAGACTGAAGAGTAAAATGATAAAGAGATGATCAGGTCAGGAGACACTCCAGCTCTAGAGGAAGATTCTGAAGAAGTCTCAAATGATGAAAATAAATTAGTGTCTACCTAGAGACCAGTGATAATAGTTAAAATTAATAGGAAGAATATAATTGGTGATCATAGAGCACTAGTGCAGACAATAAGGATGATGTCTCTACAGCGTGCATTATACATATCACAAGTGGAGCCAAGATGCTTTGATGATGCTTCTGGAGATGAGAATTGGGTTCAAGAAATGATTGAATAGGTTAGAAAATTTTAGAAGAATTAGACATGGGAAATTTTTTGGAGACCACCAAACTATAATTTCATCGGAACAAAATGGGTCTTTCGAAACAAAATTAAAGAATGTGGGGTTGTTATTTGAAACAAATCACGACTGGTTTTCAATGTGTACTCTCGGATAGAGGTTATTGATGTTGATGGGACATTTGTACCAATTGCAAATCTAAAGACAATAAAATTATTCTTGTCCATATTAGTGGAAAGAAAGTGTAAGGTTTTTTATATGGATGTCATGTGTTCATTTCTGAATAGAGTTCTAGAATAAAAATGTTACAATGAGAAACCATATGGTCTTCTCATCCATGAATATGAAAACAGGGTTTATCGGCTGAATAATAAATTATATGGTTTGAATCAAGAACCAATAGCATGGTATTCAAGCCTTGATCAATTTCTAAAAAATCTCAGTTTTCAACATGGTGGAGTTGATTACAATATGTATTTCAACAATAGAAATAGTCAAAGAATGATGGTGTTGGTTTATGTCAATGACATAATATTTTTTGGATTAGATGAATCATAATAGTGACATTTTTATGATTTAATGAAAATGAGTTCAAAATTACAATGATTGGTGAGAAAACATTTTTTCTTAGCTTATAAGTGACACAAGGAAGGAATGGAAATTTCATTTTTCAATCTAAATATGCCAACAAGGTTTTGAGAAGGTGTGTAATGGATAATTCAAAAGAGATGAAGACTTTGATTTCTACCTAGATGATACTATCATGAGATGATGAAGTAAAGATAGTTAATATCATAGAATACATGAAAATCATTGGAGTTCTGTTGTATATGAAAGCTACAAGGCCAAATATTGTATTTTCCACATTCCAAGCAGTGCGGTGTCAATGAAGTCACAAGGAGATCCACGTGATTTCAGTAAAAAAAATCATTGGTATATTAAGTGAACAATATATTTTGGCCAAATTTATAATGAAAAATCTCAGCTAGAGCTATTGGAATATACATATACAGATTGGTCCATTTCAGCAGATGATCAGAAATAAACACCAGGAGGGGACATTTATATTTGAGTATTGTGTATTTTTTTGGTTGATAAAAAACAATATTTTATTTCATTGTGCACTGCAGAAGCTGAATATATTGCGGCTACTCAAGCATCCATGCACCTGTTGTGGATGAAGCAACAAATTGAAGATATGGGAATTGTAGTGAAACCTCCAATCAGAATCCATTGTAATAATTCAAGTTCAATAAATCATTGCAAGAATCCATTCCATCACTAAAGGAAAATGAACATTGAAATAAAATATAAATTTATCAAAGAGAATGTGGAGCAAGTTCTTGTGAAGATAGAGTAAGTTCCTATAGAACAACAAGTTGCTGATATTCTTACAAAGGCCTTACCCAAAAAAGCATTTGAAAGGCATCGACCGGATCTGGGAGTCCAATCGAATCCCCAAACTTGAAAAAGTGTGAATGTGGGACCTCTTCTCCTAAGGTTATGATTTTTATTTCCCTAAGGTGATGAAATGTGTTCTTTAACTAGTTACAGAAAAACATGAAGTGTTCTTCAGGTTCGTTGACAAAGGGGGAGAGTGTGTGATTGTTCCAGGAAGAGAAAAGATATGGAGAGAAGATATTAATTGGACAAGCGAGATAGGGGTATTTCAAGGTGATATGAATATATTTGAGTGGACATTATAAAGAATGTTGAAGAAAATTTTCAAAGGATGAGAATCGCATACCACATTTCATGGATCGTGTACCATTTTTCGGGAACGCTATGCAGAGAGATGGGAAGGGTACGCCAGAGTAGTTCATGAAACCAAAAACGGTTTGGGTTGGAGGTTGGTGAAGTATGCAGATGACTTGATGTCGGTGGAGGAGATCGAACACGTAGGAACAAAGGTATATTGTGGATGAGACAGAAAAACAGTTCGCAGATGTCTTGCGATTCATGGTGGCCAAAGGTTCAGTATGCCATAAAGGCTGGATTAAAGATTTGGTAAATCGTAGATTAGTGAATATTTAGAGTATCTTTTCCTATATAAGATTCTATAATCCCACCGATTACTATAGATTCCTAATTTAATTAGAAAAAATATTTTTTGTTTGGAATTTCGGCAAAGTCTGAAGGAGGTTCTTGGGGAAGAACTCCACAAAAGATAGTGGTTCGAGCGGAAGAAAATACATCAAAGGATTTAATCAGAAAATTGTAACCCTCATAAGACATGGTACGCGAAAGAATAGGGGGTGGTACATAGGCAGTTTGTGATGGAATTCCTCAAATAAAAATAGTTTTCGTATAGGATGGGTTTTGTAGAGGAGGTTCACAGGATCAGTACACGGAGGTGGTACACGATAGTGAAGGCAGAGGCAGTATGAAGATTAATGGCGGTTCATAGAAGTGGATTTAGTACATGGAAAAGGTGTTACACATTCCAAATTCGGTACTTAATATGTGGATGAGGAAGGTAGTATGTGATTTGCACAAGGATGCTTATGAATGAATCAAATTATTTTGCAAATGGATTTTCTATTACCTAGCAGTACATGGGAATTTGGAAGTTATCTCCCAGTGAAAAAGGAACCTCAACCGAGCATCTACCTATAGATAAGGATGAATATATTCATGAGAATTAAGGGACCAACATGTCCATAAACATTGTTTTACCTACACATAGATAAACTGTGTGTGGATTCCATTCCAAGTGTAGTGAGTGTAGGAAGAGGAAGTCGGTGACCCTTTACACCAGTAGTTAGCCAGATATAGAGGCATAGGGAGTGACCCTTGGGAATGTTGTGATAAGACCCTAAATATTGTAAAGATAGTGAGCCCATGCATAAAAGATATAGCCCAAACATTGTACTCATTAGTGGTTGTGAGCCTTAGTGAATTTGGTACATCATCATATCATCAATGTATGCTCCTTGGACGTAGCCTAGTGAGGGTGAACCAATTAAAATTCATTGTGTTTTGTGCATGATATCATATATATTCATATATTTCAATGGGAAGAATATAGAGCTGAGTTTTGTTAAACAATGAAACTAGATCCAAAGGGAAAAATTTGAATCTTTCATACCCTGATTCACCCCCTCAATATTTTTGAATTAGTCGACCTAACACTAAAAATCAGTCTTAATGATGCATATACCATTTATCTAGGAAACCAATGTCTTGGAATGTGGTGTTGACAAGAAGGTAGTCATGGTTCGGGTGAATGGATAAGTCAGCCACCCATACCAACACTTGGTTCCCATGCCCGGCAGCCGCAAAAAAGACACTTTGACATTGTTTCCATACATATCAACCAAATACTCATATGGGGACTACTCAAAAAATCATCCCAAGGATTTAACCACCTTTAATACCAATCTCTCAAAACCCGACCCTTGTCGGGGATCGAGGCACTACTACCCCAAGCCCGCCTCCATATGCCAGGTTTCAAGATCCAATTATAAAGGAAAAAATACCATGTGTAGACCTATTCCTATATTAATGTACACACAAAACCATATAGATGAAAATATATAGAGGGATTAAAAGTAAAAGAAGTAGAAATATATAGGAACATCCATGAAAGAGAAACCCCCTAGATAATACAATAGTATGTAAGTGTAAGGTATAAATTAAAGGGGAAGAAATAAACACCCAACCAAAAATATATCACAACCTAAAAAATTTGAAAATAAAATTGTGGATATATCTTATTTCATGTTCTCTAAGCTATGATCACCTTACAGAGTCCAATGTACCTGATATCTCTCGTCATCTTTGAATTTGCTGTTGAGATATCTATCATCTTCATAATACATGACACATGTAGGAAAAACCCATACAGGGATGATTATATACATACCCAATAGGAAACCCCAATATTTGGAGAGTGAGAAGTAATAGATATAATATTAATAGAAAGAAAGTAGATATCACAAGATGTATAATGATTTGAAAGAGAACATCACCACACTAACCTAGTGGGGATGTAACCTCATTCTAATTCAAGCATCTCAACACGTTATATAGATGAACTATATGTTGAGTCGTTAACACCAATAGTAGGATAGTATACTCATTAAACCTAGAGAATCCAAACACTGAATGCACGTGTCATAAAACACACATATCATTATCTCATAGAAGGAGTGCAATCATGTTATGCCTATACCCTAATTACCCAAATTTGATGAATTATTACATATCATTGGTATGATCAAAAGGGATCAAATCCCAAAAGACTGACCAGTTTAGTAGCCTTTGAAGTACTAGATACATTCAAAAGTTTTAAATTAAATCGTGAAATAAAAACATAAAAAACATTTTATTCCCTTTTGAACACACTTATATCCTTAACCTATCCTTGTTGGTCAACTATAAAATACTTCTTCAGATCCTGGGAAAAATAAAACACAGAAATGGGTGAGATCAGATAATAAGTAAGAATAAAAATATAGTGGAAACATTCATAAATAATCACATTAATTTAAGGAAATGTATAAGACTAAAACAAAATCCTTTTAAAATTAAACATCAGAAAAATATGTAAATGATAAAATCAAATAATTCCATCTAATTATTCAGATGAATATTCTAGTATTCCAATAATCACATGAAATATCAATAACCACTTTCTTAATGATGTAAATGCCCAATACCTGACTTCATAACCACATATTTAAGGCCTTGTGAAAAGAATACAAATAAGATTTTGTCAAGGCATTGTGAAAAGACACTAGTTTGTCTCGTGAGACCTACCGATTCATCGATGAGCTATATCGGGCTCCACCCTTCACTTACTAAGTCCAATGCATTCCTCACATGAAAATGTTTAAACATAACATAAACATTCGTATTAAAAATAGCATACGAAATGTAAATACTTTATCCATAAACCATGAATGGTTTAAAAAAATATACATAGTCAAACATATTACAAAACCTTCAATTAAATATGGAATATTTGTTTCATAATAAATTAACTACAAAAAAGTTTGAAATCCATCGACCGATTTTGACATTGATGAAATCAAAAACTTTTGGAGAAAAATATCTCTTTCTATTTTGAAATCATTTAGAAGTCATGTAATTATAAAAGAAAACAATTATTTTGAAAATATTATTATAATCTTATAAGGGAATCATAGAAGGTGTTATAATGGTGGAAAATATCCGCACCCACCGTATATGTTAATAAAACATTCTTTCCTTAATTTTGGGGAAAAGGTCGTAAAGGTCCTTGTTTGGAAAATGACGGAAAGATTCCTTTATAAATATTTTATAAAAATTCAAATAGGGGTAAAAATGAATTTAAACTAGAGTCTATGAAATAATAAAAAATGTTTTGAAATATATTTTTAAGAAACACGGATGCAAATGATAAAGAGGTCCCAGT